>CM051236.1:301343015-301943015 GCA_027917425.1 Gastrophryne carolinensis | reverse complement strand
TTCTGCTATAGGGGTGATGGGGGTTGTTCTGCCACACAGTCTGCTATGGGGTTGATGGGGGTTGTTCTGCCACACAGTCTGCTATAGGGATGATGGGGGTTGTTCTGCCACACATTCTGCTATAGGGGTGATGGGGGTTGCTCTGCCACACATTCTGCTATAGGGGTGATGGGGGTTGCTCTGCCACATATTCTGCTATAGGGGTGATGGGGGTTGTTCTGCCACACATTCTGCTATAGGGGTGATGGGGGTTGTTCTGCCACACAGTCTGCTATAGGGATGATGGGGGTTGTTCTGCCACACATTCTGCTATAGGGGTGATGGGGGTTGCTCTGCCACACATTCTGCTATAGGGGTGATGGGGGTTGCTCTGCCACATATTCTGCTATAGGGGTGATGGGGGTTGTTCTGCCACACAGTCTGCTATGGGGTTGATGGGGGTTGTTCTGCCACACAGTCTGCTATAGGGATGATGGGGGTTGTTCTGCCACACATTCTGCTATAGGGGTGATGGGGGTTGCTCTGCCACATATTCTGCTATAGGGGTGATGGGGGTTGTTCTGCCACACAGTCTGCTATGGAGTTGATGGGGGTTGTTCTGCCACACATTCTGCTATGGAGTTGATGGGGGTTGTTCTGCCACACATTCTGCTATGGGGTTGATGGGGGTTGCTCTGCCACACATTCTGCTATGGGGTTGATGGGGGTTGTTCTGCCACACAGTCTGCTATGGGGTTGATGGGGATTGTTCTGCCACACAGTCTGCTATGGAGTTGATGGGGGTTGTTCTGCCACACATTCTGCTATGGGGTTGATGGGGGTTGCTCTGCCACACATTCTGCTATGGAGTTGATGGGGGTTGCTCTGCCACACATTCTGCTATGGGGTTGATGGGGGTTGTTCTGCCACACATTCTGCTATGGAGTTGATGGGGGTTGCTCTGCCACATATTCTGCTATAGGGATGATGGGGGTTGTTCTGCCACACAGTCTGCTATGGGGTTGATGGGGGTTGTTCTGCCACACATTCTGCTATGGGGTTGATGGGGGTTGTTCTGCCACACATTCTGCTATGGAGTTGATGGGGGTTGCTCTGCCACATATTCTGCTATAGGGATGATGGGGGTTGTTCTGCCACACAGTCTGCTATGGGGTTGATGGGGGTTGCTCTGCCACACATTCTGCTATGGAGTTGATGGGGGTTGCTCTGCCACACATTCTGCTATGGGGTTGATGGGGGTTGTTCTGCCACACAGTCTGCTATGGGGTTGATGGGGGTTGTTCTGCCACACATTCTGCTATGGAGTTGATGGGGGTTGCTCTGCCACATATTCTGCTATAGGGATGATGGGGGTTGTTCTGCCACACAGTCTGCTATGGGGTTGATGGGGGTTGTTCTGCCACACAGTCTGCTACAGGGATGATGGGGGTTGTTCTGCCACACAATCTGCTATAGGGATGATGGAGGTTGTTCTGCCACACAGTCTGCTATGGGGGTTGCTCTGTCACACAGTCTGCTATGGGGTTGATGGGGGTTGTTCTGCCACACAGTCTGCTATGGGGTTGATGGGGGTTGTTCTGCCACACAGTCTGCTACAGGGATGATGGGGGTTGTTCTGCCACACAATCTGCTATAGGGATGATGGAGGTTGTTCTGCCACACAGTCTGCTATGGGGGTTGCTCTGTCACACAGTCTGCTATGGGGGTTGCTCTGTCACACAGTCTGCTATGGGGGTTGTTCTGCCACACAGTCTGCTATGGGGGTTGTTCTGTCACACAATCTGCTATGGGGGTTGTTCTGCCACACAGTCTGCTATGGGGGTTGTTCTGTCACACAATCTGCTATGGAGATGATGGGGGTTGTTCTGTCACACAGTCTGCTATCGGGTTTGTTCTGCCACACAGTCTGCTATGGGGGTTGCTCTGTCACACAATCTGCTATGGGGGTTGTTCTGCCACACAGTCTGCTATGGGGGTTGTTCTGCCACACAGTCTGCTATGGGGGTTGTTCTGTCACACAATCTGCTATGGAGATGATGGGGGTTGTTCTGTCACACAGTCTGCTATCGGGTTTGTTCTGCCACACAGTCTGCTATGGGGGTTGCTCTGTCACACAATCTGCTATGGGGGTTGTTCTGCCACACAGTCTGCTATGGGGGTTGTTCTGTCACACAATCTGCTATGGGGGTTGTTCTGCCACACAGTCTGCTATGGGGGTTGTTCTGCCACACAGTCTGCTATGGGGGTTGTTCTGTCACACAATCTGCTATGGAGATGATGGGGGTTGTTCTGTCACACAGTCTGCTATCGGGTTTGTTCTGCCACACAGTCTGCTATGGGGGTTGCTCTGTCACACAGTCTGCTATGGGGGTTGCTCTGTCACACAGTCTGCTATGGGGGTTGCTCTGTCACACAGTCTGCTATGGGGGTTGCTCTGTCACACAGTCTGCTATGGGGGTTGTTCTGCCACACAGTCTGCTATGGGGGTTGCTCTGTCACACAGTCTGCTATGGGGGTTGCTCTGTCACACAGTCTGCTATGGGGGTTGTTCTGCCACACAGTCTGCTATGGGGGTTGTTCTGTCACACAATCTGCTATGGGGGTTGTTCTGCCACACAGTCTGCTATGGGGGTTGTTCTGTCACACAATCTGCTATGGAGATGATGGGGGTTGTTCTGTCACACAGTCTGCTATCGGGTTTGTTCTGCCACACAGTCTGCTATGGGGGTTGCTCTGTCACACAATCTGCTATGGGGGTTGTTCTGCCACACAGTCTGCTATGGGGGTTGTTCTGCCACACAGTCTGCTATGGGGGTTGTTCTGTCACACAATCTGCTATGGAGATGATGGGGGTTGTTCTGTCACACAGTCTGCTATCGGGTTTGTTCTGCCACACAGTCTGCTATGGGGGTTGCTCTGTCACACAATCTGCTATGGGGGTTGTTCTGCCACACAGTCTGCTATGGGGGTTGTTCTGTCACACAATCTGCTATGGGGGTTGTTCTGCCACACAGTCTGCTATGGGGGTTGTTCTG
The DNA here is from genome assembly GCA_027917425.1 of Gastrophryne carolinensis. Taxonomy (NCBI): domain Eukaryota; kingdom Metazoa; phylum Chordata; class Amphibia; order Anura; family Microhylidae; genus Gastrophryne; species Gastrophryne carolinensis. The sequence continues at coordinate 301,939,980 of CM051236.1, read as the reverse complement.
CCACACAGTCTGCTATGGGGGTTGTTCTGTCACACAATCTGCTATGGAGATGATGGGGGTTGTTCTGTCACACAGTCTGCTATCGGGTTTGTTCTGCCACACAGTCTGCTATGGGGGTTGCTCTGTCACACAGTCTGCTATGGGGGTTGCTCTGTCACACAGTCTGCTATGGGGGTTGCTCTGTCACACAGTCTGCTATGGGGGTTGCTCTGTCACACAGTCTGCTATGGGGGTTGTTCTGTCACACAGTCTGCTATGGGGGTTGCTCTGTGACACAGTCTGCTATGGGGGTTGTTCTGCCACACAGTCTGCTATGGGGGTTGTTCTGCCACACAGTCTGAACCCTGATCACCTCCTCCCATTCTTTTGTTTAGGACTTCACATGTGCTGCTGTCCTCTGAAATGCCCTTCCCCATACAACTTACCACTTCCCAACCCCTAAAACCTTTAAAAGCACCCTTGTAACCCATCAATTTTGACAATCATCTGGCTTAAATAACCCAATGTTATGTCTTGTCGCCCTTCAGAGCATTTGCTACTATACCTAGTACATACTCTTTGTGACCCAACCTCTTGTCTCCATCCTTATCCTTAAACCAGACCTTCACTCTAAATAGGATTCTATCTTATAAGTTTCCCCCGCCCTGTATATACAGATTGCCCACATTAAAATCATCCTACCTGCATCTTCTGCATTTTCCGAGCCTTTAAACATTCAAGATGGCGACCCATGGGGTCCCAGGCTGCCTGCAGCCAAGAAGTGTCTTCTGACTGTGCCGCTCTGCATTGTGGGATTCCTGTCCTTTTCCTGACCTGCAGAGCACAGATATAACCCCGCCCCTGCACTTGCCCACCTCCTCCTTTCCTCAGTATGTGGTACTTCTGAGGCAAGATGGCGGCGCCTGTATCCTGAAGTTCTGAACCGAGTTGCAGCCCAGTGGGGGAAAGAATAATATGTAAGCGACATAAAACTTAAAACATATTAATTTTAAATGCTGAGGAATAGTTTTTAAAGCATTTGGGCTTTTCATTAAATGATGCTGAAAGTCTGGTTTAAGATTGTAAGCTTGCAAGGTCAGGGTTCTCTCAAAGTACCCCTGTTTTAATGTGTTTTGTTGCATCTGACACGTAATGCTGTATGTATAATAAATATTCACTGTCCTATCTCTATTATATACTGTAGGACTCGTTCTACCCTCCCTGATGTTTCTACTTTGTACAGCGCCTGTACAATGGCACTTTATAAATAAACAATAATAATAAATGCATATAATGTTATGTTTTAAAAGCATCTCATGTAGTACCTTGCAAATCCAGATTTACATGCATTATGTTGAACAGGAGCCATACCTAATAATGTATGTATGGTGCCATGCTCGATAGGGCATACAATAATAGGGAGGGGGGAAGAGGCATGCTGAGACTTTTTGTTCCACCGCAGCAGGGAGATACACTAATTAAAATAGGCAACAACAAATTCACGAACATCTAGCAAACTACTAAAATCATTTATCTGCTTTATGTTTTGGATTTGCTGTTCCTCAAGAACGCACTGATTGATATAAAAGCATCTCATGTAGTGCCTTGCAAAGACGTGGTTTACAAGCATTAATATAAAAAGCAGCCATACCTACTCCATCATGTATGTTGAGGAAACTGTAGTCCAATATATAAATGTGTGTGTATGTCTGTACAGGGGGAGGGGTACAATGCTAGACAGAGCATGTATTAATGACACCACCTACACCCGACAGGGTGTGCTGGGACTTTTTGTTCAGCAACAGCAGGAAACACTAACTAGAAAAGGCATTGACTTTTCACTAATGTCTAGCAATCTACTATTGCTATCATATACCAGATTCCTTCTCACAGCTCCTCCAAAAGTCAAGCCTAGCCATTACATTACATAAACTAAAATATAATACAAATTAGGAATAAATAGCTCTGGTAGAAAAGAGCAAACCCTGACACTAAAAGATGACAGTCTAGTGCTATTATATGCAGTACATAAACCTACAGTAGCTGCATTAACTGTGCTTACATGTATGTGTAATTCACAACCACAGACTCTGCGACCACACATACATCAAAAAACATTTCCTTTGGCCATTAGGTCAGAACGGTTGGTTTTTAACATGTCTTGTGATATGTTTTTAGCCCTTTTGTCTGTACCAATAAAGTTTTGTATATATTTTTCAAATTTTGGTTGTGGTGCTCCTTTGTGAGAGACAGGTGTGCGCAGATGCACGTCCACTCTATTCTTTTTATAGCACCAATATACTTTGCAGCAAAGAACCATTTAGAAGCTAATCTAATAACAGTAGAATATTAGCTTTTTTTTTTTTTTTTTTTTTTTTTTACACAGATCCATTCTCGATCAGATTAGGTCAATCAAACAAAGATCAATGTGCATATACACAGCTACAGACAATGTATTCAGCCAGAGAAATCTCTCCCTAACACTATATATAAATCAGGATCTATATATTACACATTCATATGCAGAATTCATAAATACAATTATTTGCTATTGCTCCTTTTAGACAATGGAATATTTCTATTTGTAGTTAATTGCATATAATGCTATACATTATGCTTCATATCCAGGCAGCGGTTGATGATAAATGTTTGACATGACTATACATTGAAATGCTGTCTATTCGGGTGACATTTATTTCTCTGTTCCTCTTTCTAGATGCTTTTTATCTTCATTTATTAATGGAAATCTGTCATTATGTGATTGCATGTTGTGAGCAGATATTTCAGATGAAAGAAGTGGTGATAAAGCGTGTCAGGTGACCGTATGTGAAGTTTGGGTGTAGCATGGATTCCCTGTCTCTCTCCTTGTATATGGCACATTAGTCAGCCTCTACAAATCCCAGTCAGTGTGTCATGTAAGAGCAGCAGCAGGGGGAGGAGGAGGAGACAGGAGAGGAGGGGCGAAGGCTGCATCTTATTTATTTATTTCTCTCTGTCTCGCTCCCTCTCTCTCTAAATGCTTAAGGTGAAGAGTGCAGAGCTAGCCGATCCCGACACATGGTTGAATCCTGCTCTCTCCCAGGAGGAGGAAGACCGGGAGAGCCAGGGAACAAGACAGAGACTTCCAGCGAAAGAGACACAAGAGGACTATCTTCTTTTCCAGCACTGCCAAGCAGGTGTGAACCTCCCCTCTTCTTCCATCCAGACTGCTAGTCTCCCTCCTCACTGAGTGAGGGATCCCCTGCAGATCTCTGTGCATTGCTGCCTGTGTAAGCCCACCTGAAGTCTTGGGCTGTCAGCTGAACCCTACTCATTCCTCACTGACCACATCTACAATGACAATGAGTGTTTCGGAAACTGCAGCATGTCCCCACGTGTGGCTCCGGTTTGTAGTAGGGGGGCACCCATGAGGATTTTAAAAAGGGGTCTGTGCACAAGCTAGAGCAACTAAGACTCAATATTACAAAGGTATAGTCTGGGACCACCCTGTCTCTAGGAACTGTGAAGAGCCACAGAGAAGAGCAATGATTTTCTTATTAAAGGCTGACTTGTAAATTGAAGTGTACGTGTGTGGGGGGGGACTTTTTGCTCCCCTGCAGACTCCACCCGTTAGATTTTGGGGTCGGGAGAATTGTTCACTGTTGAATTTTGATAGGATTTTTTTTCTTCTCCATCATTTAGAACATCTGTTGCTGCAAAAGACTGAGAATAGACACCTCTTTGGACAGATTTCAAACACACCTCCCCCTTTCTTTTAAATGCACAGAAATCTTGTTATAGATCAGATCTGGAATTTACATTTTTGGCAAAAAGGCAGCTAAAGACATAACCCTGGGACATCACATGAAACATGTGTCTGTCATAAAAAGCGTTGCTATTGCTCAATAGCAGCTCATTATTGCAAACAGCAAATATCATTCTTTATGATACATAAAATAGAGAATTATTACACCATACAAATCTATAATTAGATCATCTGAATTCTATGATCATCATTGTAATACCTGCCCACCCTGCCTGTCCTTTGCATCGACATTAGTTTCTGTGATTTGTCAGAATTGGGTAAGCATTTGGCAGACAATATAAGCTTTGACTTTCAAGTTGCTTTTTGATACTTGAGTATTCATTGCCATTCCCCAGGTAGCATTTCAGTGCATTTTTTTCTTTGGCTGATCTTTTTTTTTTAAACAAAATATTTTAAAGAATAGCTCATTTTTATGCAAATGGCAAAAGCAGCCATCTAAACAATTCCAGTTTTCACCACTGGTTGGGAATATTCTAAAAAAACAGTTATCATAGTAATTTTTATGCCAATATAAAGCTCATTTCCAATTGATATCCATGCAAATATATTTCATCATTTGCTGTGCCTGCACACAGGTGTTCAAACAATTTTTATCAAGAGAAAATTCATTCTTGCTGCTGTTTCCGAAGTCATCTGTTCCCTTGTAAATAATTTTTGGGAGTTTTTTTTATTGTTCTATGTTACTGGAACCTTGTTTGCAAATGAGGATTTAAGTTGTTATTTTTTGCTATTCGAACAAAAAAGGAAATTTTCATAAGCCAGAGATGGAGAAGTTGGAAGCAGATTCAGATGTGGAGCCTCAAGGACGCCCCCGTTCTTGCACCTGGCCCCCACTTCCTGAACCTTCCTCGGATATGCCTTTGCCTCCTCCTGGCCTGGATCCAGGACAGATGCGGAAAGCCAAGAGTTCACGCAGGAATGCCTGGGGTAACTTGTCCTACGCTGACCTCATCACCAAGGCTATTGAGAGTTCTCCAGAGCGACGGCTGACCCTATCTCAGATTTATGATTGGATGGTCCGGTTTGTACCATACTTCAAAGACAAGGGTGATAGCAACAGCTCTGCAGGTTGGAAGGTGAGATTCTTGACTTGCTATTTATATGTGGTCAGTAGTACTATAAACATTCATAGTAACTGTAACTCTGCTGCTGCCTATTTTCAATGCTTAGACTTTGAGTAGCTGACAGGCTTACTAAGTAAAGTGACATTTCATTGACTATAAAACATTGAATCGCAGGCATGGGAATGTGCTTCAAAGTCAGCTGAAAGTTGCTAAATGAAATCCGAAAATCTCACATTCTGTTATTCAAATTATGCTCCTGCACACAAGCATTATCTTTAGAATAGGTCCTTTGGGAAAATGTGACAGACAGAAAATGCTCCAAAGTTGGCAGCGCTTTAGCATAACTTGCCAACAATTTAACTACCAGTAGAGTTACTTAGTATAAATAGCAAATATGTTTATATTAGGGGCATTGTAGTATTGTCATTTTATTCTTGTCTCAACACCTTTAAAGACAGATAGCATTCATTTGCCTAAAATGTAGATGCCATTTTTTTCTACATGTGAATTTGTCTTTTCGAAATACGCATGATCTAGAAAGTGTGGCATTGTAATATTTAATTTGGCGTTGCAACGATAGCCAGGTACTTGGGGGGGGGCAGATTTGACCCTTCACGACTACATGTATGACCTTTGGAGGCTATTTTAAATAGGTTAGTCATATATAACCCCTTTTTAGTGTGTAATAGCATCTAATAGGAATGTTATCAATGTTATAAATATATCAATTGTCAAAATACAATTAATCCCCAAATATAATAATTCATTAACAAAAGGTCAAGAAAATATTCCTTTTATGTTTGTACATTCTGATATCATGTTTTCTGCTTACTATCGACCTGTTCCTACCCTGTGCAGATATGGTATGCACCCAATTTTTTGTTGGGGTGTAGCATATGACAATGACATTTGACTGAAGGTAAATTCCCGACCACACTGGTTCACACTGATGACGCTATCAATGTAGCACAATGAGGGTCTTCTCTTCTGTGGGGCTGGACACCTGGTCTGTTGCATAGCTTTGTGAAAAATCTGGCAGGATTTTTTTAATACTATTTTTGTACCCTGAAAAGAGCAGCCTATGAAAATGCATGTCATAACGTCAAAGCACAAATAAACATATTCACATTTGGATGTGAATGTAGGCTATAAAGAACTAAGACATGGAATTGGCCTTTAGAAAGTTGACACAGAACCTTCAAGCAAGGACGCTGTTGCTTCTATTGTTAAAGCCTTTATTCCTTTCCAGAAAGCCAAATCTCAATGGCATTAACCATTTCTGTGAGGGTCAAAACTGTGATGTATATACTTGATTGCAATTTAGCATGTACACCTCCAGTTGAAATTATGCTCAGTGTAACCCAATGCTGCGCAGGGTGCTATACAATTATTTTAAGTAAAAATGAATGATGTCCTTGGAAAAACTGAATTGGTTGTTGAATGGATTTGCTTTACAATGATTATATATTGGTTTTATGTAGTAGAGTTTTTTTTATTAGTTACTAATTAGTAATACAGTAGAGAGTACAGTAACTTGTAGGAAGGTTAAGACTTCTTTCATGCCTAAAATGATAAAGGTATATGGTACTACAAGTCATGAAAACCTAACTAATGTTACTAATGCGTTAAATTGAGTATGGTCAAGGGAATGGCTGGCAAAATGTTGCTGAAAACTGTGCTGGAAGATTATAGTATTTTACATCAATGTTTTTAAATTGCTGTAAAATATGTAGTCCTTTTATAAAAACCTACCCACTACCCCCAGTATGGCTCTACCTATTTTATTTTAGGTAGCATTTTGACATGAATTTATTCATTACCAGCACCCACCATTGTCTTTCTCAATAACTCAAACACACCGCGGCTCTTTGCATTATAAATAAACAACAAAATGTATTTGCTTTTTTCGGTTTTACCTTTTTTATTTCTAAAATCCTTCATTAACAAGTAGAAAGTGAACTGAAATACCCATACAATGCATAGAAACTACTCGTAACTTCTAGGTGAGGCCACTAACAATTCGTATTTACAGTATATGGGTACTCTGTACCTGTTTTACTTATGTTAAGTGAAGTAAGTATGTTCAATTTTCAAGTTTTTTGTTGCACGGTATATACATTTCTGATTATATTCTGCTCATTCTCATTCAGCCGTGCATGCACCTAATGTGGACCAAAAGCAATGTATAATTGCCTGGGATACCAAGTCTTAACTAAATTAGCAGAGACATATAGTGCTTCCTTTCTGTACATAATTCCACATGAGCGCACAAGGGATATATTAGGTGGAGGATCAGCAATGATGCCTCCCGATCACATGGACCTTAACAATGTTGCACCCTTACATCTCCTTTAGTTACACCCCTGTCTCTATTGGATCATGACATGGTGTAAATTAAGGTTTAAGAAGTCCTAAACTTGCCATCAAGCTGCCTATGTTTTCCAACTTACCCAATCTGGGATGTCTGCTCGTACTTACGTTATAAAAGAACCAACAATACCCCCAAGGAAGTGTGGTGTCATGCATGAAACTATTGCTGCTTACAGGCTCAGTTATTCAGAGTCATGCTAATTATCTGGTGAAGCAAGTTTACCTTTGGGTGTGCTTTCAGGTGTGAAATGAAGTTTACATCTTAGTGAGCCTTTTGTCCTACCCCCCCCCCTCCAAAAATTACACTTCTCAATGTGATCCAACATTTTTAAACACAAGGTACATAATTTTCCAATGGTCTATTTAGTTTTGGAAAATATCACCCCAAGAGCTATAGTAAAGAATTTGCCAAGACATTCTGCATACCCAATAAGTTGCTGTTGTTTCCAAACTTTCCTTACCTTTAATCGGTGGACCTCATCTGTTAAAATGCACCATCACAGGTGTAGGTGGTTTTTAGGAAATATTAGAACAGACATGTTTTATAGAGCCCTATCAGATGTAAACGTTCATACCTGAAAGCACATCCAAAGGTAAACTTGCTTCACCAGATCTATAGCATGACCCTGAGTTTTTTTTTTTGGACGAGAAGAGTCTAATTTGGTTTTGCATGTACAGTATATTTTTAGGGAAGTTTTCACAAGTACATAAACTAGACATGTTTTCTTATATTAGTGTTCAATAAAATAGGAAAATGAATCAATGTCTCACTTTCAAAGATGAGAAAACTGGACCGCTTTCCCCTATCCAAGGTGAATACCTTTTCCACATTTTTATAGGATAGGGTGTCTACTAAAGTGTTTATGACATTTGTATATCACATATTTGTAAAGATAACCACTTAGACATAAATTAATTGATCATTTTTAATACAGAGAATCAGTTTCCTAGCTTTCCATCCCGATGTGTTAAAAATGACTTTAGTTAAAGAAGTTCTGTGTGAAGGGCTAGGTCTTAGAATGTCCTACCCAGTGAGATAGTAATAGCAGAATTTTAAACTGACACCTTTCCTATAACTTACTTTATCCCGGTTTCATATTATATTAATAGTGGCAATTATTCAGTCAGTAGAATTAGTCTAACTGGCATGCGGGCAGAATTGACTACTGTGTCCTAGCAGGGATCCCTTTTGTCTTTTCTTTGGCTCCCAAAACAAAGGGAATAATATTGTCTTTGGGCATATATTTTTCAAACTGTATAACTTTATAAACATAACTGTGCCAATGGGATATATGCTCTTTGAAATACACCAGTTCATGATCTAACACATCTTTATAACTGTTTTGTTGGTAAAATCCAATCCAATTGGCATTCTCAGTACACTGTTTCCCCAGTCTTGCACAAAAGTTTAATTTGTGAAGGAAAAAAAATAACTCTAAGCTCTGGAGTTTATGGCAATATTTTTTTTTTTCAAATCGCAAAATACAAATGCATCAGTCAATGAGCTGTGCTTAACATTGTTTAAGCTGTACTGAATATAAAATGGCATTCTGTTAAATGATGTAAATGCGTATCACAAATAGTGCTCCCCAACTTTCTTTAATATTCTGTCCTTGTTTTCCTGTTTCCTGTTGTTTTATTTCAGTCCCATTGATAATTATGTACATATTTACCATCCCAATTAACTTATTATGAAACAAACCACACACTTAATGCCACTAGAGTTTGTCATAATACTGGTCTAGCCCCACAAGACAAACTCACTTTAAACACCCAATCGGTATGGGGATGTAAAAAAAGAATTGCATATATAATCTTTCTAAATAAGTCTTCCTGTAAGGGTTTACGTTTTATTGTACTTGCAAACTGAGCTGTGGAATTATATATGTCAACTTTATCAGAACAATAGAACCCTCCCAAGCCTGATCACTATACTCACCAGTTCCGGCATAATTGCCAAATGAACAATATACAATTAAATGCAAATACATAAAATAATGTTTAGTGTATACTAAACCCAGCTTCTCTCTGGCCATAGATTTCAGCAGCTCATACTCTAGAGTGATCCCCATGCACACTTTTGAGCAAATTATTAAGGAATTGGTAAGAAAGAAGAGATTATAGTTCCATGTGGCAGCACATAATGCAGCAGATTATCAGATTAGTTCTTCTTTCATGTAACTGTAGACATCTTTTCTAAATTGACTCATATTTAATACTATTACAAGAGGATATTGCTCTTTATCGCAATTAATGTTTGAATACGGAAACGTCAGAATCTGGAATGCATCCGAAAATGGATAGTAGCTTTTTAAAAAGCTTGAGCATTGAGGTTATTGGAAGTATGTAAACTGGTATGTATGCAGGAAAATGGCTAATTTTAACACACTCTGTTGCTAACAATTTGTAGTATAATCATTAGTGCATTATGTAATGAAGCAAAGCTTTTTTATGGATGTACTATTACAGGTTTTCTGAACTTGGGCAGTGACTTCACAGGTCTTTAAGAATTAATTTTATTAAAAAAAAATTACATGTTACAGCAGATGTCCAGTGTTGGGGTAAGCCTGGCGGTAGGATGAGAGGGTTTAAAAATAAAACGTTATTGTCCCAACGCTTTGGGTCCTGGGTGCCGCCATCTTGAGGAAAAGCACTTCACTGCCTCATCCGCCCAGTCACTTGAATGCGGGGGATGCCAATTTGTGCTTTCTGTGCAGCAATGCAGCACAACAGTGCTGGACCAGGGGTCAAGTAAGAGTTTTTTTCTTTGTAACCTCGCTGTCCTGCCTCAGGCAGGGAGGATCATTGTTGTTCCTTGTTTGGATCATTGCATATATCAGTAATAAGTCACAAATTAATTGAAGTAGTGTATGTTTAAAGATGTTGGTCCAACTGACAGTACAGAGACTGTGCATCATCTTCTCAACAACCAAAAAGCTTTACACATGTCAGCTTGAAGTCTTAGCGTTTGTTTTGGGCATAACTTATATTCTAATGGTGAATAAATCCTGATAAGGAACCATTTACATTGGCCACAAAATGTGTATAACTGATTGCACTGAGAATTAAAGGGTGAAGTGTATATTGTGTGTCATCCAAATGTTAGGTATAGCAATTTAATATGCTAACTTCAGAAGAAATTTAGATTGTTTCCTTATTTGCCTATTTTTACTAGAACTTTTATAGGCGGATATTCTAGTATTGATAATTTCATCAATTTTATCAAGTGCACAGTCAGAACAGTGACACAGTTGGGCTAGCATTTTGAACTGGTGGCAGAAACTCGCGCATTGCCCTTTCTCAAGAGCTATCACATTCGATTAGAGCTTCATCAACCATAGTAAAGCTTAAACAGAATATTGGTCCAGTTGCTTGGTTCCTCGACATCGAGCAAAGACCTCCCCACCCAGGGAGACCTGATATATTTACCAGTGGTGACAGCAGAGATGTAGCTGCCCAGCAAACCTGTGTTGCCCGATGTCGCATTTGAACAGTGTGGGATGCTGGTAACCAGTGGGTATAGTGACCAGCTAGAGGGTTCAGGGGAATAACTTCAGTGGGTATGAGTACACGAGGAGGCCCCGAAGGTCAGAGGAGTCCCATCATTGTTGCTTCTCTACCTTTTGTATCATATTTGTGCTTACTTGGCATCATTTAGAGAAAATAATTTGCATATTTAGACAAAACCATTTGTCTGTTTCAGTCTTTAGTTGTCAGAAAAAAAGTTACTGTGTGAGTCGTGACAGGGCCCCATTCAATGTTGGCACCAGGGCCACACCACATTTAGTTACGCCACTAGAAGGGTTCTGTTGCATACACCTAGGAACCATGTCGAGCAGACCAAAAGTCTATTTAGACTTTCGGTCCACTTTTTTTTTCCTTTTTTTTTTTTCAAAGCATAGGCTGACTTATCTATAATTAAATACATGCTGTTGACCTGAAGCTCGTAAGAGGCTACTTTTCCCTGCTCATGTACTTATAGCACAGGTTTCACCATTCTGCATTTTGTATGGACTATTTTAGGGTTTGTCAGTTATATTTTAGAATTTTTGAATGCTACTATATAATATATTGGATCTATTCAGATAAAAGATTTATTATAGCACCTATTGAATAGTGACTTGTGTAACTACTACCTGGTAAACATTTCCCTTTTTTACACTGCTGTGTTATAAAATCTATAGTAGGTTTGAGAATTTTACACATTGTGAAGTGCTTGACACATTCACACATATTGGCCTCGATTCAATAAAGGTAGAAAAAAATTCTCATGGTAGTAAAAAATTCAATTCATGAGAAAAAATGCCTGAGAATGTCACTGTTACTGAATCACCAGATAAAAAGACATTGAAAGTCAATGGCAGCTTTTACTACAGTGTAGAAAGGAGTAAACAGTTCTCTATTTTTCTTAGGAGTAAAAAAGTGCCATTGACTTTCATTGTTTTCTTATCTGGTGATTCAACAACAGTGACATTCTCAGGCTTTTTTCTCATGAATTGAATCTTTTACTACCATGATTTTTTTTTACCTTTATTGAATCGAGACCATTGCCTTTCTCCCTGGTGTTCAGCTGGTATTCATACAGCATCCCCCTGTGTATGGCAGATTCTTGGATTTACACCTACAGCGTTCCCTTGTGTACAGCAGGTTCTTGGATTTGCACGCTGGGCTAGTGCTAGGTTTGATATTTTATTATTAATTAGAGATTTTGCCTTACTAAATGCTGACTGCTATAAAATTTTTAATAATCATAATTTCTTTTCATGTGTTCATGATTAAAGTTCCAATGACCCGAGCATATTTTGCTTTCAGATAGCCTTTAATACTTTTATGAGCACTGTACATACAACTTCTCTATAATTTGCACATCACTAGAACATTAGTAAGCTTTGTGAGTATAGGGCAACAGAAAAGTCCATGTAGCTGCAGCTTTAGCCTCATAAACAGTCAACGGAGTTTATACATAACAAGGAATATCATTGCCTATCATTTCATTTACTTACTATACTTACTAACTTCTGAATCGTACACACATGCAAAGCATCCATAACGCAACAAAAATGCTAATACACAGCCTTATAATTCCCCAATGTACTGTTACTTCTGTGACGTTATTAGTATAATTTAACTGGATCATTATTTTGATTTTATTTCATAAGTTCTGTGAAGTTTTCTTTTTCTCTTGAATCACCACTTTGCACTCTCACCTCCAGCACTTCTTATGGCTCATTTTTGGGGGTTTGCATGCAGGACTCCAAAACCTTGCAACATTTTAATCCAGCTCTTAAAATTCACCTTGACAATTAAACTGGACCAACATCTATTTTACTAACATGGGTGTTGGTTCACTCCTGGTGGGGGGCTGGGTGCAGATCCTGATTGCCAGGGCCCCCCGCCCTCAATCAAGCCCTGTCAACTCACTCCCCCAGCAAAATGTGGCTGCATAATTTGCTGTCCGCAGTCACGTGTCCCGTGCTTAGCCGATAGCTAGCAACGTAGAAGCCCGAGCATGGGACATGAGGTGACAGTTATGATTTAGGGGCTTTGCAAAGGGGGTCGTTCAAGGGGGTCCCCTGGCAATTGGGATGCCTCTGCTCTAGGGGGCATCCCATTTGCTGCGGTTCCCCCCCTCCCCCTACATGTAGCCCGACTTAATGGGACAATAATCGGGGTTGCCTGCTAAAAAAGCATCTAATCCTTTTTTGAAGTTGTCACCTGCTGATGCTGTAACAAGCTTTTGTGGGAGGCTATTCCACAGATTCATGGTTCTTATGGTAAAACATGATTGTCACCTCTGAAGATTGAATCTTTTTTTTCAGACAGAGGGTGTGCCCCCTTGCCTTTATAGAGGATTTTACCTGAAATAGTTTTTCCCCATATTTTTTGTATTATACAAGGTAATCATGTCCCCCCCCCCTTAGACATCTCCTCTCAAGACTATTTGAGAGATTGCCAAGAGATTTAATTCCTTTAATCTTCATAACTAAGATCCTTCATTCCCCTTATCAGTTTGGTTGCTCCCCTCTGCACCCTATCCAAAATAAGGGCATCCTTTGAACTGGACCCAGAACTGGATGGTATATTCCAGATGAGGGCTCAGTGCTTGTAAAGAGGCAATATTACATCTCTGTCCCATGATTCCATATCTCTTTTAATGCATGATAATATCTTGGCAGTCTTGGAAGTAGCTGCTTGGAATTGCATACTGTTGTTTAGCCTGTGGTCTACCACAGGCTTAGCAAACATGAATTCCCCTATCTAAAAGCAGACCTAAACCATAGAAGGGAATCCCTTACCTCCTAAAATCCCTCTACAGGGAGCCATACCTATTCCCTGATGCATTTCTGTGCAATGGTTTTTGCAGAATATTGTTGAGAGGCAGCACCTCCTCCAGTAGAAGTCTGCTACTTTAGTACACTCCACAGGCTTTATCCACAGCTGCTGATATACTGTAAGTGTTCTGACAAGTAGAAGATGTTCTGCAATTGAACCCGTTTGGCCACTTACATTTTTCCATCAATAGTTTTAAGCACCCAGCATATTCCTGGTGCTCTGTAGTCTTGTGTCTGGTTTCTCTTATGGGTATCGAACGCCATGCTTCCTGTACCAGTGATGGTCTGTTCCCTTGGCCAGTAGATGTGCAGGGAGTGAGAGGGTGAGAAGAGTCAGTCAGCTTTTACGGAGAGCTCAGTGATTTATTTGGTTGGAATGCATTCATGTTCTCTAGTAAAGAATGCCATTTAACAATCCTTTTAATATTTGTTATAGAAACGCTAATTTTGCTGACATGCTAAATCCACTTCATTTACACCAAACTATTCTACACTGGGAAGTAAATTCTAGTATTTAGTATCTTCTCATCATTATTGCAGATATGTAAAAAATAAAACAGAAAAAAATATCTAAACATATACTATATAAGAATTGACATGGGAATGCAGAAGATGCCAAACCTCATGTGTAGAGGTTTTTCTCAGTCGGGTGGCTAAGTGCACAGAATTTAGCCTTTTCTAAGTAGATCAATCTTGCTGGGATTTAGTGCTGTTTAATATTCCTTAACCAGCTTATAAGAGGCAGATCCTAGCCAAGGAGAATTAGTGACAGTTGTACCTGAAGAGGACAGATGGGCGTAAAGAAAATTAATCATAGCACAACACATGTTATAAATTCAGCAGCAAACAATCCCGGGTATCCAGCACCATGCTAAAACTTACAAAGTAACTATAAGTACAACCATTTTTACCCAAGTGCGGAGCAGAACTGGGATCAGGAAAAGAACAGCAATCCCAGAATGCAGAGTGACACAGTCAGAAGTCAGAAGACACTTCCGGTTTGCATGCAACCTGAGACTCCATGAGCCGCCATCTTGGGTGTTTAAAGGCTCAGAAAAGGTAATAGGTGCAGGTAGGATCATTTTTTTTTTAATTAAACGTTTTTATTGAAGGAAGCAAGAATTACAGTGCCAAAAATTACATTGCTTGGCAACGCAGTGCCACAAGTTTATACATAGAACACAGAGCACATAAACATAGGTAGGATCATTTTTAATTTGGGCAATCTGTATGTACAGGGTGGGGGAACACATATAAGATATGCTTTTATTTAGGGTGAAGGTCCAGTTTAAGTTTTAGCGTGGTGCTGGATCCCTGGCATTGTTTGCTGCTGTCTATATCTCTATGGCTTTTCCAGCTGTCTCCTCTGCTCTGGCTTGAACTTGGAAGCTTTATATTGTTTCCATGTGTGAAAAGACATGTTTACCATGACCAGTATAAAGCATTTTAATATATAGTGTAATTTGCATTGTGGGAATAGGATCAGCATATGATATTATAGTATCAGTGCTCAGTAACCTTTTTTCCAATTTTTAACTAGAAACACTAAGGTTACTTAACACTGAAACCTTTGTCCTGTTAATCTTGTCATATGAGCACAAATCACATAAATTAGGTCAGGGGGTAACAATGGTGAGCTCTTCTAGCCTCATGGGCCCTGAAGCGGTTGCTACCCCTGCACCCCCTGTAGATACACCACTGTTTAGAACACTAATCATGAAAAATAAATATATACAGCTTACCTACCAGGAGCTGCTCTAGAACAATGATGTTGCTTATTTTGTTATATTTGTGTTCTTCTGAACCTTTGGCTTCAGCACATGTTCCTTATTTCAGTCTTGCAGACTGAAAGGAGGTGCACATGCTCAGAAAGTCATCACTTAGGTTAGAGTTACTGGGCTGGGTTTACTTTTCATTCATTGCAAGAGAGAAGGCGTGCACACATGACCCCATCTTGGAACCACCCCCTCTATTGCAATAAATAGAGTGAGGCATGCTGCAGGGTGTAAACCTGAATAATTCATGGCTGCCATCTTGGACTGGAGAGGACCACCAGACCACTCAATCTCTGCTTTTGGTAAGTTGTACATTGCCGGGACCGAGTGGTGGAGCTGCGCTGGACAAAAGGTGAGTAGTGCTGTTTTTATTATTTTATGGTTGGACGAACCCTTTAAAGAACTGTCCATGCTAAGACAAAAAAGGAACACTCCCCTTTCCTTCCCCAACTGCTTCATCTAGCTGCTCTGAAATGTAATGGTTCCACTTACCTTTCCGGTGTACCGATGGTGCACGCGCGAGTGGTAGTCCAGTCACTGGTTCATGGCATGCATGTTTTAGCAACATGTCAGCATAGGAAGTGGCGGCATGCACATCACTGGCTCCCCTGTGGTGTGGAGGCTCCCGATAGCCTATCTAAGTGGATGGATGCGGGGGAGCACACAGTGTGCAGGGATGCACCCGGCTATCGGCGATTGCGGCAAGGGCCTAGAACAAGGTAAGTTGGCTTGTGGTTGACCTGGGGGGGTCTTATACAGTGGGGCATGCCAAATTGGCATGTCCCAGGGACAACTAGTCGGCATCGATTTTGCTGATAAAACAGAACAGAATATTGGTATAGGGTGATCTCACTTTTATTTTCCTGAGCTTAACTCGAGTTAGTAATAGCTGTTTCTAACAAGTTATTTTCAAGCAAAACTTTCTGGTAAACCAATATTGCTTCAAGGGTTTATGTGATCCATAGTGTAAAGTAAATCTCAGAGTGCTTTTTAGCTATCTGCAGCATTTTAGCTGGTTGGCTCTACTGTATATGTCGTCCTCTTATGGCAGCATGACATTTTGAAGCTATAATCAGTTCCTGCTAGTACATTGATTAAGTATAGATCTCTTAGAGCTTATCATGATCAGGGAGGTGTTTATGTCGCTCAGTGGCTGCCCAAGCATTTGAAAATAAGCATACAAGCAGCCAAAGTTAGGTCAGTATAGGATAAAGTGTTTTTCCAAGTTATATCATTTCATGACCAACATATAAGGATGCAGGCAAAGGGAGGAGGATCAGGGTGAGTAGTGGCAGGAAAACCAGAATTCAACTCTAATTGTTATCAAGTAATTTAAATATTGGTGAGCTGTCAATGGCATTTGATATTAGACCAATACCACCTGTTGTGATCTTTACCTTGGACACCCATTTCACAGATCACTTTGTGCGCTCAAGATTCATGAACTACAGTGTTGGTTCCCCTTTCTCTACATACACATACATTTCTTATTACAATTGTTCTTGCATAGCAAGTATAAGAAAAAGAAAGATGTCAAACAGACTGTCCAGACATAAACATAAAAAAGCCATACTCCTCTTTTCTCCCTCACAGTCCTGCCATCTTATTCTGGTTCTATAAATACATTTACTGGGTGCCAAGATCTAGTCCTCTAAAGTGATTAACAGGATGTGACAGGCCTCTGCACTTCCCCCCTCCATTGCAGTAAATAGAGCGGGCCTGCTCAAGTCACTAGTGAGCGGTAACTCTGCTGGACTCTGGATCTCGGCACCCCATATGTTAAAGAAGGGGTTATAAGAAGAAGAGATAGGGGAAAGTTTTATAGCAGAGAGAGGGGGGGAGGCTCATGGAGCAGGGGCCTGCCACAGGTAATGAGGTTCAGGGGGTATTATTGGTGTGGGTTAGGTCCAGGTCAGGTCAAATGTCATTAAATTATATATACAATTGTTTCCAGGATGCCGCAATGGTGGATTTAGCCGCTAGCAAGATGTAAGATTATTTTGCGGGTAGGATTGGGGATGTAACACTTTGAATGAGGTCCAAGACCTTGACCCAGAAGCTAGCGGCTATAGGGCAGGTGTGGAGCGTGTCGCCATTAGTTCTGGAGCCTCTGAAGTTATCAGGGGAACTATATGGGTATGCTTTAGCGATGCTGGCTGGAGTCATATATGATCTTAATACTACTTTATAGTTTGCTTCAATAGCCCCTTTTTGGTTCTGGATGTTGATTGTTTCCAGGCTTCTAAATCGACGGGGATCTCCATGTGCCTGTCACAGGTGTCCATATAGGGGAGTTTGGATTTAATTTCAGAAAGATGATTATATAGTAATGAGATACCTCCTGACTGACCTGGTGTTATGCAATAGTATTTCCCAATGGGTTTTTGAGAGCCCAAATCTACAGACAATTTCTTTATTGAAAGGAGTAAGTTATATATATGTTGAGATCTATAATGCTTCGGGGGAGGGCAACCCACCGCTTTACTAAATGCTGCATAAAAGTCTGCTATTCTGTAGAGGCTTTTGTCACCACTTAAAGATACATTTGTGCATGCCAGGGGCAACTATGAGGTTACTAAAGATAGGGCTAGGGGGTATGATTAGATCTCAAAGGGAATTCTCTGCAGGCCTTATCCCAGATTAAAAGGGAGGTGGTAGAGAAAGACACTTAACACTTGGTCTCACTGATGGTCTTATCCACATTATTGCTTCTATGAAACATGGTCTGCATGCCTCGTGCTCCATCTGAACCCAGGCCGGGGTTAAGGCCTTGGCAAATATGGAGGAGAGTTGAGAGATAGCTGCAGAAAAGTGGTAATAGAGTAAGTTGGGAGCACCCAGACCCCCCTGTGATTTAGGGGTGAATAAAGTATTTTTTGCTACGCTCTTCCATTTATCTTGCCATATAAAACTAACCATTTTTAGTTTTAGTTTGGAAGTCCTTAATTTCTTTGAGGGGGACCTGGATTGGGATAGATCATAGTTTGTACAGGAGGTGGGGGAGGAGTGTCATTTTCAGAGCAATTCTACTGAACCACAATAAGGATAGCAAAGACCAGGCCCACGTATCAGTTTTTTTTAAGTTTGGGGAAATTGACCTTATATAGTGTGTCATAAAAGGGAGACCCCTTGATACTTAAATAAGTAATATCTGTTTGCTTCCACATAAACTGGAAGTTGGATTTAATGTTCTCAAGCTCTTGGGTGGGGATATTGATATTAAGAGCTTTTGTTTTGGAATGGTTAGGTTCTAGGCCTGACATAGAGGAGTACTGATCAAGTAGCTTGAAAAGATTTGGTAGGGATATTAAGGCTAATTCGTCCCTAATGATATGAGAGGTCAGGAGGGATTCTTTAATTCTCCAACGATAGGATGGAGATTTATGCCTTACATTTTTGAGGTTGACCCACACCAGGGCATGATCGGACCATGGGACTTCCTAGAGTCAATAACTTGGGACCATTGAGATGTGAAGAAAAATAATTCTATTCTTGAGTAGGTCCTATGTGTCTGCAAGTAAAAAGTATAGTCATGTATAGTATGGTAACTGGACTCCTGCCAAATGTCAACCAGTCCATAGTAAACTAGAGAAATAGTAGCCTGCCTTTCGGGGTGTGCTAAACTTAGGAGAGTTAATCGAGAGGGGGGATGGGGAGGGAGTGGGGGGGGGATGGGGTGGGAGTGGGTGGGCCCAATTAACCCCACTTGTGAGAGAGCGAGCATTTTGTGAGCAACTCTGTTACCAGTTATGAAATCAATTTAACTGAGAATCTTGGTCTGAGTGCCAAGTTTTTGAGAGGTCCACACAATAAGGTTTGGGACCAACCAGAAAGATTCAAAGGAGTGTAACATACATAGCAAACAATAAGCAAGATAACCTCAGCACAAAGCTATCGCAGAACCAAGGGTTTTAAGATTTAGACCAAGAGGGAGCCTGGTGTCTGCTTAATTAGTATAATCAGGTGGCTATTCTAGATCTTGGAGGTTCCAGTTGTGGGGGGGGGGGGGGTTGTGGGCAAATTTGCAGATGATTGTGATTCTGGGATCTCTTGTCCTGCGTAATCCTTTTAGAATTGGGTGGGGGGTGGGGTGGTGTAAACCCCTCAGAACATTTAGGGGGGTCTATGGGGCTGGGATGGAGGTGAACCTAGGGTCTCTGAAGGAATTCTAGGTTTACAAGGGGGCTGTATTGGGGGACTACTGATTAATTGGTTATTCAGGAACCAGGGCTACAGCATGCTAGTCTATATAGGGTAGGTAGGTTAGGGCAGGCTGAGAGTTTAGGTAGGGGGTGTATGATGATGTGAAGCAAGCAAAACAATTGATACATAAATAACCACAAAGCCCATGGTCGGGAGACATAGGCAAACCTGAAAACAGAAAATTTGGGCAAGTTCATCACTGAGTTGTAACAGGAATTTCTGCTCATTGTATTTTGAGACCCCATATTAATATAAATATTTTAAAACAATGTTTAATTTTTGGGATTGCAGGGCCAAGCGGTTGATAAAGTTTCCATGGCTTGGAGGTGTTCTTGAAGGGTTTTTGTTGTGTCTACTCCTTGAAGGCGCCATCCAATGTCAGCTAGGGGGTAGGTGGGGTGTTTCCTAAGTGGTCTATTCCTGCTGATGAAGAATAATCATCAGGTTGGAGGAATGTCCTGGGAACCAGAACCATGCAAACCCAAGGGGTGCTGTGGCCTTTATGCAGGTATTGGTCTGGTGTTTGTTTGTGGGTGTCCGCCAGCTGATGAAGTTGGTTTGGATGGTTTGCTTCGGGGGGCAGGAAACGAGATTGGGGAGTTGGGTCTGGGGCTATGTGGCAAGAAGAATGAAATGGAGCTGGAGAGGGAAAGCCCAAAGATACTTTATACTTTGTTGCTGGAAATGGATAAGAAGGGGCTTGAGGGTCCTCCTGCGACGAATATTAATGGTGGCAATGTCTGAAAAAAATTGTATTTTAGCTCCCCTTATTTCTAATTCTGTGGTTTCTCTAGAAGCTCTGAAAATGTTTTTTCCTTTATGAAGTAGAAGTGTGCTTGATGTTCACATCCTGTGGGAGTCCGTCCTGTCTCATAGGGGTGAGGGCTCTATGACAGCGATCAAGCTTTAAGTGAGGATCGTCCACATCCAGGATAAGATTTTTTATTAGATCCTTTAATGCTTAGTCCAGGTCATTAATGCATTCTGGAAGGCCTCTGACCCTAAAGTTGTACCTCTGGACCTGTTTTCCAGGTCTTCTATTTTGATGTCAGATGAGTCTAGGTCGGTGTAGATGTCCCTTGCACTTGTTTGTTTCACTCTGGAGATGGTTGTGTCAAGCTTGTTTTCGATTAAATCAATTCTGGCCCCTATAACATCTGATCTGAGCTCCCTGAATTCAGAAGCCATGTGGCTTGACATTTTAGTGAGCTGCTTCTCCAGCAGGGCAGACAGTTTAGTGTAGAAGGATGGCTCCCTATGATTGGTGTTGTGAGGGGGGTGTTTGGGCTGGATGGTAAAGAAGGGGTGGAGGGATCCTCCACCACTTCGTCCATAACCTTATCGAGGGAAGAGATCAGTGGTCCCTGCCCATCTGAGGCTTCTGAGCTGGCTGTCACGTGCAGCGGGGAGGAAGCGTCTTCAGCTGCAGACAGCATCTGCCGGTGATCAGCAAATGGGAAGCCACTCTTATCTGGGTGAGGTAGGAGAGCTTCTGCTGTGGATGTGTCTAGCAGCGCAGCTTACACAGCTGAGCCACCACTTTGCTGCTGTGGCCGGCAACTGCTTGCTACATCCTCCGCGTAGTCTGCTCTTCTTCCCCCGATCTTTCCATTCGCATCAAATCCTCTGGTGTGGGGTAGGTTTCTGGCCGATTTTGGCTGCAAGAGGTGTGGTGGAGGTGCTCAGTGAAGGCGCTAACACTAGCTGGTTTGTGGATCATCCTGCTAGGTGTCAGCAGGGAAACCCACACATGCGCACTCCCTTCTTAACCAATTTAAAGAGAAGCAACCACCAGACTCTAGGCTCAGTTGTCCCCTTCTTTTTGGGGCATCCTGATTTGGGATGCCCCAAAGTGGTAAAATCCCACCATTTGACCCAAAATGAAACTTTTTGTCGATCCCACCATGCATTTGCGGTCCAGGGCCACATCCCTTCACCTTGTGTGCTTTGTACTCCTGCCATGCATTTCTGAAAGGTTAATGCGGGTATGGCCACCTTGTGTTCAGAGAAGCATAGCAAATGCTGAATGATCGGTTGAGGGCCTAGACATTCAGAGTGGGAATGCAAATAAATTAAGTTTTGGGGGCAATCTTACACATTGGGGCATCCCAAATCAGGATGCCGTAGACAGGAGGAACAAAACTTGGGATAATGAAATGCTTGGGTTTTGTTGCTCTATGAAGTGAACCGATCCCCAAGATTTTCATTATCATGATGATTGATCCATTTACCTAAGGCATCACAACTTCGCTTTCAAAACTCAACTTTCCACTTGTCCTATGGTGCATGCATGGGCACTTGCCCAACCAGTGCCATTTGGAACAGCGTTCTTAGATTGTGAAAGGGGAGCAGCTGCATCCCCAGTCTCCCTGCAGCGCCCCTGCCTCCAGACTATCTGGATGGCTGGAAGCCAGAGTGTGCCTCACCCACGAGGGATGCAGGTGCTGTGGGATCTTGACAGGGTTTCACATAGCAAGGCATCTAAAATCTGGATGCCCTCCCTTTAAGACTCCAGGGCCGGTCATAGAAATGATAGGTCCAATTTAAGGTAAATTAATTTTACAATGCTTGTGTTTTTTTTTTTATATCTGTTTCTGTTTATTAAGAAAACCATAGCCTTTTCTTGGTTTGTTGGCCCTCACTAACTAGAAATTCTTTACTTAATAAGATCTTCAATCATATACAGAAAAATATGTTTTAAATCCCCCACACGAATTGGCTATATTTAACAGGAACGGTCTCCGAAGGCTTCTTAGTAAACTCAGGCCAAAATCAAAATGGAAAAAAAAGAACAGAATTTTCTGGCCTGTGCCAGGAAAAAGCTTAATGGTAAGGTGATAGGTGCACCATGAACTTCTTCTCTACTTTATCACAAGATAAACTAAGTTACTGCTACTGAGCAGGGTATTATTATTTTACATTACCAAGGAAATAAATGTTTGAAAGATGGTAGAGGCAGCCAACCTGAGGAAAATATTCCACTTAACGGTTAGACTTTGGGAAGGCATAGGTATGCTATAAATGGGCTAAAAAATGTAATATTTGGCTATTATTTTGCTTAGCAAACACAGTAAAAATGGTAAAAAATGTTAGTAGTATGTGTTCTTGCATGTCAGCTTAGGCCATCAACAATCAAAATATTCCTTCCTGAAAGGTCTGGGGGAAATTGCTGCTAATTAGGGGGTGTTGGCATACCTGGCTTTAGACTATTGTGTGTGCCTGCTTAGCTGATATAAAAGCTGGGGGATGGGGCATTCATTGACAAATATTAACAGGTTTTGGAATTCACATTCTGCTGCAATGCCAAGTCTTGAACATTATATAGAGAATATGTTTTAGCATATATGAAGTTCAGTTTTTGTTTCAAGGTAGATATTTTATGAGTAAAATTGTAGAAGATATTGGACTACATGTGTGCCATCTTTCTGCATAGATATTGTTGTTTATCCTTATTGTTCATTGTCAGTGTTCATGTATTCTCTTCTGTTATGTGTGCTCATGTTTCATGTCTCTCGGCTCCTATTACCATCCAGACTGGCAGATTTTCTGCTTGTGGGAGTCTGCAGGAAGATATGAGTCGGGCAATCCCCTTATGGTTTAGTTAAGCTGTAGGGCCTCTTTGAACAAAAATGGGGATGATGTTGTCATGTAACCACACCTAAAGGACACAATTAAAAAATCATTACAGATGCATTTGATCGATATTTCAATTTTTTATGTTAGCATGAATGCTTATGAAAATAAAAGCTGAGATGGTGTTTGTAACAACCTGTCATTTTTCTAGCTCTGATTAGAAATTAGGAATGAGGGCATTTAGAAACAGCTGTGGAGAAACAATGTACTTGAATAAACTATTTCTTATTGATAAATCAATGCAATTATCTTTCATTTTCAACATATTCTCAGATTACATTTCCCAAACCCCAAACATTACCTGGTAGGGTCATAATACTACACTGTAATGTACCTAATTGCAGCTATTTACATTTTTACATCTTGTGACTGACTTTTTTGTCGGGCAAGCAAGTATGTTGCATGTTATATAAGTCAATATGAACGCATTAGATGCACCACTTTTCGACTCCACATTATAGGTCATACTCATTATCTTTCTTTGCACTAGCTAGACTGTGAGCCTTCATTGACTTCAGTGGCTCCTGCAATACTCCTTTCTTGCTCGCTCTTGGCTCACTCATCTCCTGCTGTCTCTTCTTCCTCATCTGCCACCTCCTTTTCCTTAACATGGATTTGTTGTAAAAACAATAATAGCATCATTGAAACCAACTTCTGTGAGCAATCAGAGTTATTACATTGTCAAAGCAACTGGTATTTATTTTGAAGACATTTTGCTAGTTATCTCGCTTAGTCACCTATATTTTAAAACATCTTTAAGAAAAAATACAAATCTATTTGCCTTCATGTATTATTTACTTTTACACACCTCTATTTATGTCTGTCCACCTGCCTCCCCTCTAATCATCTCACCTCTTAATGTCTCACCTCAATCCACATTACTTTTTTCCACCAGACCCTGTCCGCTTCTTCCCGCCTTAGATCTTCGTGCCTCATCTCTGATCTCCTTACATTTTGTCACCTTAACTCTGCTTACCTCTGCTCGTCTGACCTCACCTTTTACCACCTGACACCTGCCCATTTCACCTCTTCCTACCTCCACCCACCTCAGCTCGCCTCTTCCCACCTCACGTCTGCTCACATCTTAGTATTTTCCCCTTCATCTTCCTTAACCTATCCTCCTCTCACCTCACCTTTTCTCACCTCACCCCTGCCCACCTTTTCCCATCTAACCTCCTCTTGACTTACCTCTGCTCTCCTCACCTTTGGGAAAGTTGGAGGGGTAAACAGAACTGGCATGTAGTTATATAGAGGCCTAGTAAGGCAGTGTGTTTGTAAGGAAAGTGGTAAAGGAGGGGCTCGTTGTCAAATATAGGTGGGAGCAGTGGCTTGGAGGAACATTTAGAGTACAACACCACCCCTGAGTGAAATCTCTAGCACTATAACAAGAAAACAGATTATTCCAAGTATGTCACACACCCCGCTTCTAATATTCATGACATATGGGTTATAACCAGTAGAGGGCGAACTTCTGCAGAGATGACAGGAAAAAAAGAAGCCCCTCCCGGTCCATAAATACCTGGGACCTCCCACACATTACCCAGTAATCGTCTCTGCAGACGGCGAGCAAGTCAGAAGATGGCTATCTCCTTCTTTGCAGGTAAGCCAGGTTCGCACCCGGACAATTTTGCCTATTTCTGCCCGGACCTGTTTAATTATACCCCTATGCCTCCCAGCCTTGACTGTAGGTCCGGGCGATGGTAGGTTACACCTCAACAGGTGTACTTATGGGATCCATGCTCCCTCGTGAGATCCCATATTAAGGGGTAGGCGGTTTTGCCAGGTTTGGTGATCCTGGTTCGGGATGCCCCGTCCCTGTTTTCCCTTAACTACCCTGTAGCATGGGATCCCCCCCTTCCGTGTCTCCCTGTTCCCCTCAGCCCGGGGGGGGCGGACTTTCCACATACTGTTTTTGCTCCTTACATTCTGTGTGGTGTGTGTGTTTTTTGTTCTAGCCGCGTTCTATGGCCATTACTGCGGGGAGAGCTTCTCCCCCTCATTCTGGTTAAGGCAGGGGGCGGGACTGGGCGCTTGCGGCGGCCCGCTCCCCTGTTTTCTCAATCGCCGCGCTGGCCCGCCCCTTCTTCTCCCTCTTTCCTCTGCTGTCGCTGCTGGGTCGGATGCCATTGTTGGAGCTGTGAGTGCCCTGCAGGGCCCCCTTTTCTGTACATTGTACTGGCGGCTGGCCCCATCCCTTGCGGTGGGGCGATTTATGGTCCACTTGTGCTTATTATATATATAGCTATATAATATATATTTATATATTTTATTGTAGTGTATGTGTGGCCCTGCCTGCTGTGTGCCCTTTTTTTCTTATGGGCCTTTCTTTTTGTGTCTTTCAGGAGGACTCCCTTTCCACATAAGAAAAAGGGGGTTTCTCCCGGTCCTAGGGTCCCTTGGATAAATTGGGGTCTTACAAATCCTCCCACTTGGGACTTAAAGGGGCATCCCGGGTAGCTTAATTGGCGTAATTCCCTCTGGTCCTTGCGACTACCCTAAAATCACCATATGGAGGCTCCCCAGGATACCGGGCTCGGGCTCCCTTCGGGGCAATCCCGGCTGTGTGTGGGTTGAGGGGGGTCCCTTACGGGGGATAATGTACTGATTTGCATACCATGTGCTCAGCAGGCCATAACACGGCAGTCGGGGTTCCAGGCGTCTGGGTCTGCGCCGCCGGCCTCATCACCTACTCCACCCCGCCTGATCCGTACCCCAAGTGACATTGTCATTAGTGGGGAGTCGCAATCTGATGTATGTGCTAGATTGGCCAACATCGAGAGACTGATTTCTAGCTCTGCGGCCAGAAAGGCCCCAGATAAGAAGAGACATTTATCACCGACCGCACCGGTTCTGGATTTTGATGATTGTGATATCCTTGACTGGTCTGATTATTCCCCACTTGAGGAGGGGGAATTGTTCGATGAGTCTGATGGCTCTGAGGATCAGCAGTTTTTGGATGCTGTTGCTGGGCAGGAGCATGGGGATGCCGTGGATACCCCCAGGATTCTGGCCCATTTGTTTGAACTGCTGGCTATTTCTCCTCCGGCGGAGTCCCCTCTGCGGAAGGGGGAATTTTTTGGGACCTCTAAGCCGGCTTCCTGGTGTTCCTCAGGGATGGGATAGGAAGTATTCCTTTACGGTGGACGCGGTGAAGCGCTGGTCGTCCCCTCCCGAGGTCGATGCACCCGTCCTGGGATTGTCCAACACATCTGCTGTGCACTCTCCAGACGCCACTGATTAAGGATAGTGAGGACCGACGTATTGACCAAATGGCTTGTCATGCCTTTGCTAGCGTGGGTTCAGCCTTGCGGCCTGTTTGTGCTTCTGCGCTCACGGCTGTGGCTACCAGGTCTGTGGTTAGGGGCCTGTTGAGTGGTTCCCAGCTTAACCCGGCCAGTGATGAATTTGCAGCGCTTACGCGGTGTGAATTATTCTTATCTGCCTTGGTTGACATAGTATGTATGTGTAGCAGAACCTAGGCGTTGCTGGTGGCTATTCGCTGATCGGTCTGGTTGCGCCAGTGGGCGGCTGACATTGTGGCTAAGAAGTCACTAACAGGGCTACCCTTCCTGGGTATGCGGCTGTTTGGAGATAAATTGGATTCAGTTGCGAAAGGAGGAAGGTTACCGCAGCGCCAGAAGCAGCGTCGCTCCTTTCGGGGCAGGCTCCTTTAATCTTTCCTTTCGTGGTGCCAGAGCAGGCAGAGGAGCTGCCTATTCTACCTTCAGAGGGGTTCCTAGAACAGAGGCAGAGGACGGGCCCGTCCGGGAACTGTCTGGGCTTCCAAGACCAAGCCTGCTGCCAAGCCAGCTCAGCAATGAGGGGGCGCCCTCACCCTTGCGGGTGGGGGGACGGCTGCGGCACTTCTTCCGGGTCTGGGCCCGGGAGTTCACAGACAAGTGGATCTGGGAAGTGGTCTCTTCCGGGTACAAACTGGAGTTCGAGGACCGGCCTCCTCCCAGTTTCCTCGGGTCCCCTCGGGACTCCTGTTGGCAGTGCAAAATCTTCTGGACATGGAAGTCATATGCCTGGTGCCTTTATCAGAGAGAGGCCGGGGCTTTTATTCCAACCTTTTCAAGGTGCCCAAAAAGGATGGATCCATAAGACCCATTCTGGATTTGAAGCTTCTCAACAGGTTCATCAGAACCAGGAAGTTCCGCATGGAGAATTTGCGCTCAGCCATCCTTTCTCTTCTTCAGGGGGACTTCATGACGTCCATAGACATCAAGGATGCTTACCTTCATGTACCGATCTTCCCAGCACACCAGAGATTTCTCAGGTTTGTGGTGGGAGATCAGCATTTTCAGTTTGTGGCCCTCCCGTTCGGGCTGACCTCGGCACCAAGGGTGTTCACCAAGGTGTTGGCGGGTATAATGGCCCTTCTCAGAGCCCAGGGCATTCGCATTGTGCCGTATCTGGACGACCTCCTCATTACGGCATCCTCTCTCGGACAGGCGGAGCTGGAGAGGTTTGGCTGGGTGATCAACCACCCCAAGTCTTCTCTCTCCCCGTCAAGGGAGGTTGCATTTCTGGGCATGAATCTGGATACCATTCAGACCAGGGTGTTTCTACTTCAGTCGAAGGTGCAGATGGTTTTTTTTGTCAATCTTTTGTCAATCCCTTGCCCGTCTATCCGGCTAGGGATGAGACTGGTGGGGTTGATGGTGGCTTCCTTCGAGGCAGTCCCCTTTGCTCAGTTCCACATGAGGTCTCTCCAGCTCCATCTACTGTCGGTTTGGGACAGATGTCCGCTGTCATTGGATCAGTCATTTCTGATGTCTCCCCTGGTTCGGCAGTCTCTTCAGTGGTGGCTGAAACCAAGGAATCTTCTGAGGGGCAGGTCTTTTCTGACCCCTTGTTGGGAGACGGTCACCACGGATGCCAGCCTGTCGGGCTGGGGGGGGGGTTTCTGGAAGGAACATCAGTTCCAGGGGCTGTGGGGTCCTCGGGAGGCCCACACCCCCATCAATGTCTTGGAGCTGAGAGCTATTCGGTTGGTGCTGTCACGCTTGACGCATCACCTCCAGTGTCTACCGGTTCAGGTTCGATCAGACAATCGGACTGCGGTCGCTTATATCAATCATCAAGGAGGGACTCGCAGCAGGAGTGCCCTCAGGGAAGTTTCTCTGATTCTTGCATGGGTGGAGAGCAATGTCCCGTGCATTTCAGCAGTGTACATTCTGGGAGTGGAAAACATGGAGGCGGACGCCCTGAGCAGGGGATCCTCTCGCCGAGGGAAATGGTCGCTCAACCACAGGGTATTCCGGTCCCTTTGTCTCAAGTGGAGGATTCCGGAGGTGGATCTTTTTGCCTCGTGTCACAATCACAAGCTTCCTGCTTTTGTGTCTCTGTCTCAGGATCCTCTGGCCCTGGCAGTGGATGCCTTGTCTCTTGCCTGGAGGGATCTGGGTTTTCTGTACCTGTTTCCCGCCTTCTCCATGGTAGGCAAGGTGGTGCGCAAGCTGTCCCAGCAATTCTGGTGGCCCCAAGGTAGCCAAGACAGGTTTGGTTCGCAGACGTCATACGGCTGGCGGTAGATCAGTACAGGCTGCCCCTGTTTTCGGATCTGATCACTCAAGGTCAACTTCGTTACTCCAATTTACAAACGCTGGCTTTGACGGCGTGGTTGCTGAAACCTCCATCTTAAGGGAGGAAGGTTTGTCTGATGCTGTGATTCAGACACTTGTTAGAGCCAGGAAGAGATCTTCCTCTAACATCTACTACAGGACTTGGAGGTCCTATATTGACTGGTGTGAGGCTAGGGCATTGCCTTGCAGGGTGTTTTCGATTCCTAGGATTTGGGATTTTCTTCAACACGGTCTGGACCTAGGGTTCCAGCTTAGTACCTTGAAAGGGCAGGTCTCTGCCCTGGCGGTCTTCTTTCAAAGGTCCTTTGCTCTGCATCCCTTGGTTAAGACTTTTTTTCCAGGGGGGTCACTCATGTGCGCCCCCCTAGAAAGCGTTTGTTGCCCGTTTGGGATTTGAATTTGGTTCTGTCGGCCCTCCAGGGGCCTCCTTTTGAGCCGGTGCAGGATGTTGTACTTTCTTTGCTTACACAAAAGGTTGCCTTTTTGGTGGCTATTACCTCTGTTCGGCGTGTCTCTGAGTTGGCGGCTCTGTCCATTCAGGCCCCTTACTTTGAGAGACACCAGGACAAGGTGGTCTTTCGCTTTAAGCCAGATTTCCTTCCTAAGGCGGTTTCTGCCTTCCATCTCAATCAGGATGTGGTTCTCCCTTCCTTGTGTCCTAAGCCTAGCAATGACAAGGAGAGGGTCCTGCACTCTTTGGATGTAGTTCGTTGTGTGAAGTACTATTTGGTGGCTACTTCTCCTTTTCGTAAGACGGGCGCCTTGTTCGTGGTGCCCTCCGGGCCCAGGAAGGTTTTGGCGCCCGCCAAGTCTACCATTAGTAAATGGATACATCAGGCCATTGTTGGGGCCTATTCTGCCAAGGGGAAGGTTCCCCCTTTTCATATCACTGCTCATTCTACTCCTGCTGTTGGGGCTTCTTGGGCTTTTCAGCACCAGGCCTCTGTTGAACAAGTTTGTAAGGCTGCTACTTGGTCTTCTGTTCATACTTTTTCCAGGTTTTATAAGGTTGATGTGCGGGCTTCAGCGGATGCTGTTTTTGACCGCAAGGTTCTGCAAGCTGCAGTGAATTAAATTTGTGCATTATTGCCTTTTTGGGATCCCCACCCATGTTGGATACTGCTATTGGATGTCCCAAATGTCAGAATAAGCGGGGTGTGTGACATACTTGGAATAATACCATTTTGTGATTGCTCACCTCTAAAATTGGTATTATAAGTATGTCACACACCCTGCTTCACCCCGCCCTTATTGTATTCTGGATCCTTTATATGGTGAACCTTTTATTGTTAAGATTTTTGAATTTGGCTCTTCCTGGTCCCCTTACTGCTTTCCTATACTGGGTAATGTGTGGGAGGTCCCAGGTATTTATGGACGGGGAGGGGCTTCTTTTTTTCCTGTCATCTCTGCAGAAGTTCGCCCTCTACTGGTTACAACCCATATGTCATGAATATTGGAAGCGGGGTGTGTGACATACTTATAATACCCATTTTACAGGTGAGTAATCACAAAATGGTATTTTTATATATTCCATTGTATGTTTAGCATTGGTAGGTATTTAGATAGGTTGAGTATTGGGAATACGGTTAAGATTTGAGACTGATGGGGTCTATTATATTCGGAGGGATAAGACAATAAGCATGTGTATTTGAAGCATGAAGTTAGTTATAAATGTGGAAATGGGGTTGTGTGGTGAAAGGACATAAGAGTGTAAAAAATCACTCTGATGTAGATTGGGGATAGTGATTGATTGTTGTAGAAAATCTTTGCTTTGCTATTTAAAATTATATATTGGAAATGTTGAACCTATTCCAGTATAAAACCAGTTTCCGAATTGCTTCAGTAAGTTAAACACCACTGCTATAGATGTACCATGTCTGGTGACTGATAACTTCCAGAAACCTTTATGACCTTAGGGCTGACATGTTTTTTTTACCTCAGCATGCAACTGGCCTGCATAATGAGCTACCTTTTCAAAGAACATAAGTAACAGGTACTAACATTGACCCCTGTGTAGAACCAGGTAATGCTCGATAGCTTTTCAGCATATACAATGTTGGATTCAGTAGATGAACAATGCTCTATGAAAGATGTAGACTTGTAGCCTGGTGAATGAGATTTCCAGCAATAGATAAAGCAGACCTGCCCCCATTTTCTACATGATGGGAGTAGGGCCGCGTTGTGAGTGTTGGGGGGACATCCTGATTGCATCCAGTGTTGCGTTCTCTTTATTGGCTGCCAATCCAGGCCATCCACATGGGAGATCAAGGTTCTGGTAAGGATTCCAGGGGTCTATGCACGGGGGGCTCCAGTGCGGACTCATTGCGGGGTCTGGGACTGCTTTAGAGCACACCTACACTCACCCTTGTAACTATGTGCCAGGGTGGGACCTGGTTCACAGGAACTCAAAACTAACCTAGCCTACCTATCCATATTATCAATGAGCCCTGCATTTGGGAGATACTGACTTACCTATCAGCGCTGTGTCTGTTGGAAGGCAGATAACATGTGAGGAATGTGAGGAATCTGCAGCTAGATATGCTTCACTACAGTGAAGTGCACCCCATCATGAAGGGCATAATGCCTAGTTTTGGCTTTCTAATGGTCTTTAACTCTAGAGGCATCCTAAACCTGGATGCCCCAGGGGATAGTGTTAAAACTAATCTGACATTTTTTCATAGGGACACATTTGATAACAACAACATTGGTCACACATCTATTGTCATTATCGAATTAACTTTGTTAAGCTGTCACAATTTAAGCTTCCCAAATGTGAAAAGAAACCTAAAGTAGTTGTTAAGACATTTCCCCTATTCAAGAAACTGTTTAGACCAGGATAAACATTCAATAATTGCTCATCTTAGGGGAAATAACATTTTATGACATGTTATGATAAGGTCGGCCAACCATGCTACCCAGTTTGATATGGTGACAGAAAATAGATTTACTTTTGCATGAGACCCAGAACTTACCATCGCATTTTGTACTGCAAATTCAGAGAGGTTATTTCTGACTGCCAATTAAGGGTAGATTACCAGTCTCAGTTACACTCAGAAGAGACTCTTCCATGGCATCTAGTAGACTGGTAATCCAGCCTTTGTGTCAGATGCTCCGGGAATCATGACAACAGGTTTTGGGTTGAATGCATGTAAAGGGTTCAAGAACTAGAGGTCATTCCATGGGCCAGCAACAGGTAAACTATGTCAGTAGTAGAGGTTGTGGCAGGTGTGGCTGTGGCCACATACAGGCAGCAGACAAATGGGTGACTAGGTAAATAGCACATAAAATACTTCTTGGTACACAGCAACAAAACAAAGAGACATACTATAATGACAATACAATCATAAATAGGGTGGTGTTTAGTGGCAGTGGTGCCTTTGAATTTGACATCTCCAATTTGCTGAGATGCCCAGGGGTCTCAGAAAGCAGAGCTTCCTACCACACAGGGACTGGGCCAGCTACGGTAGTTGAGTATCTACCAACAGTTATAAAGCAGATTCGGTGAACAGTATTAAACCAGACCAACACCCTTACAAGAAACATATGCTCATATGCATCCCTCCCCAGGGAAATTCAGATTGCTGCAAATAAAACCTGCCCTGATCAATTTCCCACCTAATGGGATCCCATGTTATTAGCCTGCCAAGAGGAAGGGCTGCTGGGTTTTCTGCCACTTGTGATTTATGTGGGTAAAATCCAGGCAGCAGCAGCGGGAAAGAAAATGGCCTGGAGAAAATCGTTGAGGCGGTGTTTCAGCTTTCAAGTGGACCAACACCCAGGATTTTCACTATCCTGGGTGTTGGTCCACTTCCGTGGGG
Organism: Gastrophryne carolinensis; assembly: GCA_027917425.1. Classification (NCBI taxonomy): domain Eukaryota; kingdom Metazoa; phylum Chordata; class Amphibia; order Anura; family Microhylidae; genus Gastrophryne; species Gastrophryne carolinensis. The sequence goes on along the minus strand of CM051236.1, from coordinate 301,907,413 downwards.
CACCCCACTGTGTGAAACCCCCCAGAAAGCTCCAAAAACTCACCTGACCCCGCTCCCACGTGACTCGCTCCACCAATCACCGCCGATGGACAAGCGAGGTCCGCCGACGGCCAAGGTGAGAGTGCCCGCGCCTCCTCTCGCGCGTCCCTTTTACAGGGAGTGCGCCCACGCCGGCCATTCACAAGCGGCTGGCTTGGGTGCGCGCCCTGCTAGAGGGGTGCGCGAGAGGCGGCGGAGGCCCGCTTATGCGCCGTTGGAACGAGGAACAGGTAGGATTTGCGGGCGTCCTGGGGGGTTTCACACAGGGGGGCACCCCCGATCGGGGTGCCCCGCAGGCAGGGAGCTGATCAGCCCGGGAATCTTATAGATTCTCGGGCCGATCATGGTGGGTGTTGGTCCACTTTAAGTGGGTGCAAGAGCAAATATAAGTGCTGATGCAGTATCATGCACGCAGATGGGACCAGTGAGTTTTGGGGAGTTTTTTAATTCAATTGTGCAAGGCTGTTGGTATGGTTTAAAGTCCACTTTCGATGGATTTTTTGAAAGTGTATTTTTTTTGTGCTAAAAGGATGCCCTCGAGATGCTGAGCTGATCTAGTATTTTTTTTCCTATGTTAGAAAATGTATGTTTTATGGAAGCAGTTTTCACTACCTGCAATCTGTTACCATTGTACAACCTGCTGACTTGTACACCAAGGAGAGACAAGTGATCCCTGTACACTCAGAACACTGCTTCTTTGACAACTGCTGAGGTGAGGGAGTTCACTCAATCTTACACATGCCCAGCATGTTCTGTGTGTACAGGACTCACATCTGTTTTCTTGGTGCACAGACCTCGTAGCGGAAGGCAGCGCCTGGTATGAAGTACCTGTCGCTCTGTAGCGCTCTTCCATACATTTTAATGGTTTCATTAGTTGTGTATAAAAAAGTTTTAGAAACTTTTTTGAATTTTAATATTTTTATGCAGAATTGCATTTACATGTCTGCCGCTAAAGTGTTATTGTCACAGTGTTAAAACAATGTCATTCCGTGTGTTTTCTGGTTGTTACTGGTGGATATGTGTTCTAAAACAGACTTTAATCACACACCACCACAACATATTTAACAAAACACTAGATACACACAGCGTCGGCGCTCTAAAGCTGGTCGCTGTAGCGCAGAACACCGCCACTGTGTGTGTCTAGTGTTTTGTTAAATATGGTGTGGAGCGACGAGCGGCGGACATACTGAGCTGAGGCTACCTCTCGCTCGCAGCAGTGCTATACTGTTGTTACAGCGCCCAACACACATCACATTTATCAGTGTCGACCAGGTTCTTAGAGCGACTGAGATGCTCTGTTACAGCTTCTGATACCCGCTTACAGCGTCTACTAGCGGTTGCTCTAAGCGTCGCGCTATACAGACAATCATCTGGCAATACCTGGCATTAGTAGTGAATCAGCCTCTTGGTGTACTTTACCAATGCAACAGATAGCAGGTAATGAGATCTGTGTCCATAAATCACACATCTAACATAAGAAACAAATTTTAAAAAATACTGAATCAGCTCAGCACCTTGAGGACATCATTTGTGGCACACACAAATACACACTTTCAAAAGTTCAATCAAAAGTGGTCTTTGCCTTTAAGTGCAGAAAACGCCTCTCTAACTACACAGATTTCTGCCTCTTATGGAGAAGTTTCTGATACAGCTGCCCCCCCGGAACCCCTTCTGGGGGGTTATTTACTAAAGTATTATCGATGTCTTAATTTTATTAAAACATTTCTGAATGTTGTCTGAATTAATTCTCAAGGTGATAGCAGGCAATAAAAAAATATCTAAAGGTTACTTACCTGTTTTGACCCCTTCTTTCGCTTAACGGTGCTAGTCTGGCGATCAGCAACTCACCTGATCTCTGGATCTGAGCCTGCACCACAGTCCATGATCCCGTCTTGTGCAGGCCCCGAATATGGGGTTGATAATGATTGCTTTTGCAACTCGCCATCAATCACAGGTGCACTGCCTCGCCCTCTACTTTTTTTACAGGCCTGACATGCCCCCTCTCCATTGTAGTGAATGGGGTGGTGTGGTCATGCCCCTGTGACTGTTGGCATAAAAGCACTGGTAAATTGAGTACCCAGGCCGGGCAGGATGTGCAGGCTGCGGTGTGGGCTTAAATCCAGTGATCAGTTGAGTTGCTAAGATTACTAAGATCGCCAGATTCCTACTGATCAGTGGCAGGGGACAAACAGTGTTTTTTTTGCCTGCTGAATCACTCTAACTTGAAAATCCAATGAAAGGTAAGTTAATTTTCAAACAAATGGACAGTGCACTTGATTGTGTGTTGAGAAGATCTCCATGTGCTTACATTGCCAGTGGTCTCCCAATCTGGGGTACCCTGATGTGTGAAACCCCCAGGACCACCATGAAAGTCATCTTTCTGGCAATGCCTGTGTATGCATGTGCAGTGGCCACATGTCTTTGGCTGCTGAGCACTCATGCACCAGGCCTACCTTGATAGACCAGCGTGGGTATGAACGGCCAAAGGGAAGCAGCTGCGAGGATGTCTGCCGCTTCCACCCTATTCAGCTTTATATTAAGCTCATCAATATGCATGAAAGCTGATTGAAGAGGAGCCTACACATGCACCATGGGCTCACCGTTGAAGTAAGACTACTCAGCTGTCCTATATTGTGGCATCCCAAATTGGAATTTCATTGGAAAAATGAATTAACCCTGAATGAGCAATGATCCTTGGTTTTATTCCTCTTTAGGTTTTCATATGTACTTCTGTGATTCGACCATCTGTCTAAATCCAGCATGACTTGGTCTGTGTGACTCTGACTAATTCTTCCTCTTTTTGGTGTCTGTGGAACTTTCCCAGTGAGAAGGCATACTGGCACCTATTCTATTCCCTTCACATGTGCTCTTACGTAATAGAATGTCAGTCCTTTCACAGGAAGCGTAGTAACTGGGTTTGGTTTCTTTGGCACTGAGTTTGTTTAAATCAGATCTGGATTCTCTGGTTTCACTTGCTCAGTGGGCGAGCCAGACAGTGTTTGAGATGTAATCGGAGGGGAGTCAGAAACAATGCCCTACTGAACTCTTGTGTATACCTATAGAACAATTTCAGCAGAGGTGTCCTTCATTACATATTACTATTGAGTATCCATATAAATATAATATCCACTGATTTTAAGGCTTATGCACATATTTTACTTGCTATGCATTTGTTTAAAAAAAAAATTGAATTACATTTACATATATACCTTAGCCAGGGACAACCATCCATATTTATTCTGTTAATTAGTTGTATAGTTCCAGGGTTTACATTCTATTTTGCATCAGGTGTGAGCACTTTGGAAGGGAGGCAAATTCAGTACCTACCAATATACAATGTAGCAAGAAACAATCTCACCCAAAGGTTAGCTGTGGCAGTGCAGGGAAAATATCCCTGCTAACGGTGTCCCTGGTGGGAGTTATCCTTATATCAATCTTCTTTCTTATCTTTTGTTATTAATCTCCTGACATTTCACAGACATCTGCAGAAACTTCCTGGTAGGTGGAGGGCTATCAAAAGGGTTAAAGGATTTAACAAATAAGAAAAAAGTATGAGCAGTATTTGCTAGAATAACAATATGCATAATCACAATGAGTGCAGGAATTAAAATAATGTTTTATCCTTGATAACTAGTGATGGGCAAACCTTTTGTACTGAAACTGTTCAATTTCGGTTCCAGCCCAAACATGGAAAAGCTGGTTGATGGGCTGCTGAGCTGCTGTAAAACTCACCTGAGCACCGCACGTTCTATCTCCTATTAGCTGTTGCAGTGTTTGAAATGGTCTGGGGCCACAGAAAAATGGCCACCTCTACCCCATGGGTGAGGACACTCCTGGTGTGGGCTGCGGAGGCCATCTCTCTGGCCCCGGCTCAGGTGAGTTTTACAGCAACGTGCTTCGTGCTACACACTCTGCAGGTACAGAAGTACTGATTTTTGACCAGGGCCATTTCTAGGGGAGGGTGAGCTGGGAAGTCGCCCTGGGCACCAAAGCCAATGGGGCCACCTTTACTCCATTAATCCTATTCTCCTGCAGATGGGCCTTTGTTAGTGGTGCAGGCCATAAGACAGGCCCATTATGCCCATATTGGGCAGTCACAGGGAGGGGGCACTGTCTGGTTCTAAGGAGACGGTACAGCAAAAAATAGCAGTATTCAAGAGCAGCCGCACCTTAGGATGGATGAGGAGAGGGCAGATCTTTTTCCTTCCCGCACTGAGCACTATTTTGTCTAGAAATTTTGTTTGAAACAGGATTACATATTTATACGTCTACCATTGTGTTGCCTTAACACAAATTGACTGAATTACGTACTGTGGGGGCTTGATCAATCTGGATCTAGTTTTAGGGAGGGTAGGGGTGTCATCTATATTTTAATATTTTGGGGCATCTCAAATTGAATTGCCCACTGTGTGCAACCCCCGGGGATGGTCCTCAGTACACTCACCTTGCCAGCAATCCCACGCCTCATCCCTGGGCCATGTCCCTGCAAAACCTTTAGCCTAGGCATTTCTCAATGGCTAGCCTGGGCAGGGCCCACAGCTACCGGTGAGTGGGGATGTGACCCATTCAACTTTTCTTGTCACTCTGAACTCAGAGATGCAAAGAAAATCTGATAGGATCATGAGTTGCTGATTGGCTGAGCATACACTGTGGGTACAAATCAAAGGAGTAGTAGCCCTGGGTATAGTTCCTCTTTAAAGCAGGACAAACCCAAGATTTTGACTGTACTGGGTTTTGTTCAATGGCCAATGGGGCATCCAAATTGGGATGTCCCATTGTGTGAACCCCTCCAGAACGCCCTTGCAAACTCACTTTCCCCCGCTCCTGTGGCACTTGTGCAGGTTTTCGTCCATTCAGAGCCGTTTTCTGTGCATATTTAATGCTTGGCAAACATCTCTGCTTACATGTAGGGCACAGCATCCCCATCAGCATGCGCGCTCCTGCCCCAATCTGAATGGCTGGAGCGGGGACACACTCACACGGCCTGAAGATGCCGGGATGCAGCCATCCATTGTTTGCATCGCAAAGGGAGACAGGAAGCAGGTGAATTTTGTGGTGCCCGGGTTCACACAGCAGGGCATCCTGATATTGGATGTCCCTGGGGAATGCCAGCGGTTGGTTCTGGAATTATTTAGATGGGTTTTGTTCCACTTTAAGTGGGACACAAAACACAGAGAATATGCTTTGTGCTAAGTTTAGTTTTAAAAAGAAACAGCATCATAAAGAGTTATGGACATTTGGACTATTAAAAGTAGTAAAAAGAGAGGTCACTGCAGAAGATGCTCAACTGGCATTTTTGTAATTGGTCCCTAAGTGTTATTGCTGCCTGCGTGGCAGACCTGCAAACTCAACTTAGTTATGTCCAGGAGGCGCATTAAACTTTGATTATTTTGACCTTTATGTCTCTTGTAAAGGTAAGCAAAGATTTCCAAGTACAAGCTATACCAAAATCTGTGGGCTGAGCATATCTTTATATATGTAAATATACAGAAGATGCAACACATTGGTACATTTTCTACAGTATGTACTGTAGATGTTCAGCTGGTTTTATTGTTATGCACAGGTATGGCCTTGCAATCGAGAGGCAACATTTTAGAATTGAGCCCTCCATATCACACGAAGATTCATGCTCAGACAACAAAAGATAAAGATAGTGAGAAAGTATGAGAGGTTGTATTAAAGTAAAGAAATGGCTATATTTAAGTAATGTTAAAAAAGAGAGAAAATTGTGAAAAGGAGATGTTACACTGGAAAAAGAGACAGGCAGAACACGGAAAAGAGAAGCATGTGAAAATAGAGAGGGGGGGGGGGTGAAAAAGACTGGACACAATGATGAAAATAAAAAGAGAATGTGGAAAATAACGAAAGATAGAGGGAATATGAAAAGGAGAAGCAGACAGAGGCAATACACAGGTGGAAGGCTAAGGAATGACCGAGGGGGGAGAATAAAAAAAAGAAGGGAATTCAGGAAAAGTGGAAAGGAGAGGGAGTTGGGAGAGCATGCGGAAAAAAGGCAAAGAAAATATAGAAATAAAGGTGGAGAGAATTTGAAAAAGAGAGGCAGACAGAGGGAATGCAGAGAAAAAGCAGCCAGGATGTGAAAAAGGAGGGAATGTATAAACGAAAGGGAGACAATGGGAATGTGGAATAAAGAGGAAAACAGAAGACATGTGAAAGATATTAAAATGTGTGTGTGTCGTCTAGCAGTGCTGAGAAAGGGCAGGACTGTAGGGCCTGTCAAAAGTTGTCTCTTAAAGCAGACCTACACTCATATATTAAAGCTTAGTAAATTAATCTTCCTAAAGTGGACCAACACCCTGCCGTTTTTTTTTTTTTTTTGCCTTTTAAATATATGCCAATACTGCTGCTGGACCCGTTATCAATAATAAAGGAAAAATAACTTACTCTAATGCCCACCCGATGACGTCGAGAAGAGAAGCTGAAATCGCGCGAGAGAGGAGGAAAGCGTATCCACGGACAAGGAAGAGGACAGCATGCTAATGAACGGACAAGAGCTGGAGGGCGGGACTTCCGGCCGAGATTTTTGAAGAATACAGGCGCTGCGAGGAACAGAAGACTGCAAAAGTCATCAAAAGGTAAGTGTCTTTTTATGTTTAACTGATCAGAGATCAGTTGTTTTAGAGAGTGTTGGTCCACTTTAAGCTCTTAGCAAATTTGCCTTTCCCCCAGGATCGCAAGTAAGATTACCTTTTCGTCACTCCCAACGGTGCCGCAGGTCACATCCCGGCTTCCGTCTTTACCTCTGAGTATGCCCGCACTGGACATTCACGAAGACCTGGTGTGGGAGTGCAATTTTGCAAAAACACTTACAGCTCTTCCCAATCTCCTATGAATTCCCTTCATACACAGAAGCAAACTCTTCTAGCCAGATAAAGTCAAAACTCAAAGTATCCAGCATAAATAAAATTGTTTAGTGACTCATTTAAGTGACTTAGAATCAACATAGTTGTCTCTCGTATCGTTATGTGCCAGCTACATAGATTCTACATAGCTGGTGTTTTCTCCTAGTATGGTCACTTCTGTCCTGAATCCAGCACCAGGGGTCTCCTCTTTTCCAAGTGTACAGCACGGCCTGTTTCATTTCAATCATTACTTCTGGGTATTCCACCACAAGGTGGCGCAGTTGACTGCAGAAGTCCTCCCAGCCCTATAAAAAGCCAGGAATCACCCATAGACCCCCCAGTGTTTTCTCTGCAGTCATGACTGCGAAGACCAGAAGATTACTCTCTATGTTATTCACAGGTGAGCGGGGCAACCAAGCCTGCGGCCCTGTAAGCCTATTTCCACCTGCTTCTGGACCCTCTTGCCTCCCAGCCTAGGCTGCTCGGATCGGGTGACGGTAGGGGGAACACCTGGGTCGGGTGTTCGTGAGCTCTGCTCCAGGCCGCAGACCCTGTACCGAAGGGTAGCCGACCATAGGCATATGGTGAGCCTATAGGGGATTGGGAGAAACCACTGATGTTTGTGTGTCACTGTGCTTGGGGTGAGTTGCCTTTGTTGGGGGATTGTGCTTTCTGCTTTTACTTGTTCCTGGGCCCCTTCTTTCTGCTGCCCTTCTCTTCCATCGCCCCCTTCCCGTGTCTCGCTCCTGGCGCCGTTCCCCCCTCCCCTTTCCCCTTCCCTCTCTCCCCGGCGTGGTTGTTGCGCCTTTTTGACGGGCGCGGCGCCGCGGGATGCGCGTCTTGCGTCATCTTCCTGCGGCCCGCCTCTCGAGGCTCCTCTTCAGCGCCATTTTGCTGCTCTGTCTGCCTGGCCTGCTGGGACCCTGGGGACGCTGTCTGCTCGGCGGGGACTTCGCCTTCTCCCCCTGCGCGCGCCATTGCAGCTGGTCCGTGAGTTTTTTTGGGGGGCTTGTTTCCAATGTTTGGTGCATGTGCTGTGGGATACTCATGGTGTTTTTCACTTTATGTTTTACAGACAGGATAACAATGTTGTGGTTTCTCCTGGGCCAATAACCCCCCCTCCCCCTTCTCTTTTGGGCATCCCTTGGGGGCATTCTGGGTGGGTCTTCTTAGCCTTATTCCGTGTTGGCTTATTGTGCCTTGTTGCTAATCACCATATGGAGGCTTCTGCGGATAGCGAGCTTGGGGGCCCTTCGGGGCAGGCTCGACTGTGTTTCATGTGTGGGGCATCCCCTTTGAGTGGTGGCGGCACGGTCTGTGTTCCGTGCGCCCAAAGCATTATTGCGGAACAGGCTGGGCTGAGCGCATCTCTTTCTAGCCCTGTCCTCCCTACAGCATCTCCTACTCCCCCGCGCCTGCATTTAGCTCCCAGCGAGGGGGAAGCTAGCAGGGGGTCGCAATCGGACCTGGCGCTGCGCGTGGCCAGCATTGAGCGACAACTGGCCCGGCCGGCTGCGGGCAAGGCCTGTAGCAAAAAGAGGCACCTTGACGCGTATTTGTCCCTCTTTGCCGATGAGGACGAGGGCCATGACATGTCGGATTCCTCTGGGGATTGTCAGGACGAATATGACAGTGATTTAGGATCTTCCTCGGACGAGGATACCTGGCTCCCGGATGATACCGACAGGCTCCTGTCGGCTGTTTTTGATACCTTACACATGGCCCCCCCCTAAGGTGGCGAAGAAGAAGCAGGGCGAGCTCTTCCGCCCCGGCAAACAACGCCTGAAGTTTCCGGACCAGGACCATTTCTCTAATATGGTCCTCAAGGAGTGGGCGCACCCTAACAGGTTACCTTCGGTGCCCAAGGCGTTGGACAGAAGGTATACCTTCTCGGCGGATTTGGTTAGGCGCTGGTCGTGCCCGCCTGAGGTGGACGCTCCGGCCATGGGGCTATCTAACACTTCGGTCATGCCGTGCCCCGACCACCTTGCGTGATAGCACGGACCGGCGTATGGATCAGCTGGCTTGCCATGCCTTCACCTTTGTAGGGGCCGGTTTGCGTCCGGTCTGCGCTGTGGCTATTGTGGCCATTGCTATTAAAAAGATGGTCAGGCGCCTTGCTGAGGCCCCCCGATCTCGCAAGATCATGGAGGATTATAAGGACCTCTTGCTTTGTTCTGACTTTGTTGCCTTTGTGCTGTCTGCTATGGATGACGCCGTCCGGCTTGGCGGTAGGGCCTCGGCCCTGCTCGCTGCTATGCGTAGGTCCATCTGGTTGCGTCAGTGGGCGGCTGACACCGCCGCTAAGAAGTCTTTCACTGGTCTTCGTCTCTTCGGTGAGCGTCTTGACGCTCTGACCAAGGATGGTAGGCTTCCCCAGCGTAGGAATCAGGCTCGGCCCTTTCGATGATCCTCTTCCTTTCGCCCTTCAAGGGGAGGTCGTGGGTCCTCCTTTTCAGGTAGTCGCAGAGACTCTTGGGGTCGAGGCAGATCCCGCGGTAGCCCCGGTCTCTCCTGAGGAACCGAGCCCAAACACCCTACTAAGGCCCCTCAGGCATGAGGAGGCGCCCTCACCCGACTGGGTGGGGGGGGCGACTAAGGCTTTTTGCTCACGTCTGGAGACTGCGCTTCTCAGACCAGTGGATTCAGGAGGTGGTTTCCTCTGGATACAAGATAGAGTTTGCAGCCTGGCCGCCCCCCAAGATTCCTCCAGTACCGGATATCTCCAAACCCTGTGTCGGCTCAGGGATTGCGTTTGGCCGTACAATGTCTTCTGGCATCCGGAGTCATTTGTCAGGTACCTTTCAAGAACAGGGTCGGGAGCTGCTCAGTCTCTTCATCAGGCCAAGATGGATACTCAGGTGGTGACGTCCACTCTCGAGTCCTTCGGCTGGGTGATTAACTATCCCAAGTCTTCACTATCTCCGTCTTTGGCGAGGACCTTTCTGGGCATGACGCTGGATACTTCTCAGGTCAAGCAGAAGGTGGAGGGCCTTCAGTTGCAGGCGCGGGCCCTGCTGTTGTGTCCTCACCCCTCCATCCGTCTGGGGATGCAGTTGGTGGGGCTAATGGTGTCCTGCTTTGAGGCAGTTCCCTTTGCTCAGTTCCACATGAGACCTCTTCAGTTACATCTCTTGTCGGCTTGGGATCGGACTCAGGAGTCCCTGGATCAGGAGTTTGCTCTGTCTCCTCTGGTCAGACAGTCCCTCTCGTGGTGGTTGGACTCGAGGAATCTTCTAGTGGGCAGGTCCTTTCTGACTCCGCGATGGGAGATTGTCACCACGGATGCCAGTCTGACCGGCTGGGGGGGAGTTTGGCAGTCACTGAAATTCCAGAGTCAGTGGGGTCCTCAGGAGGCCCACGTGCCCATCAACATCCTAGAACTGAGGGCGATCAGGTTGGTGCTCTCTCAGTTTGACTCCCCACCTTCGGGGTCGTGCCGTACAAGTCCGCCTATATCAACCATCAGGGAGGGACCCGAAGCAAGCGAGCTCTCAAGGAAGTGTCTCTGATCTTCTCATGGGTGGAGGAGACTGTTCCCTGCCTCTCGGCGGTTTACATTCCGGGGGTGGAGAACCAGGAGGCGGACTCCCTGAGCAGGGGGACGTCTCATCTGGGGGAATGGTCTCTCAGCAACAAGGTATTTCACGCTCTGTGCGGCCGCTGGGGTCAGCCGAATGTGGACCTGTTTGCGTCCCGTCACAATCACAAGCTGCCAAGATTCATCTCCCTGTCAAAAATATCCTCTGCCCTTGGACGCGCTAGCGATTCACTGGACAGAGTTTCGGCTCCTTTATGTATTCCCTCCCTTTCCTCTGCTGGGTCGTGTGCTGCGCAAGATAGCCCAGGAGGGGGTTCCGGCTATTCTAGTGGCCCCCCGTTGGCTGAGGAGGGTATGGTTCGCGGACGGCGTCCAGATGGCGGTGGATCGATACGTCTTGCCCGACAATATAGAGCTTCTCACTCAGGGGCAGCTGCTCCATCCCAACTTACAAATGCTGGCTTTAACTGCTTGGCTGCTGAAGCCTCCATCTTGATGGGCAAGGGTTTGCCGGCCTCTGTTGTTGATACTTTTATTCCGGCTTGGAAGAAATCTTAGTCCACTATTTACTACAGGGTCTGGCATGCTTATATTGTTTGGTGTGAGTCCAAGTCTCTATCTTGTCGTGAATTTTCCATTCTCAGGATTCTGGAGTTTTTGCAGCATGGTCTGGATTCGGGTCTACAACTTAGTACCCTCACAGGACAGGTTTTGGCTCTGGCAATCTTTTTTCAAAGATCTTTTGCCAATCATAGGCTTGTCAAGACTTTTTTTCCAGGGAGTTACTCATGTGCGTCCACCGCGTAATCCTCTGTTACCGGTTTGGGATTTAAAAATTTGGTGCTTTCTGCTCTTAAGGTAGCCTTTTTGGTCGCTATTACTTCGGTGCGTCGAGTATCTGAGCTGGCGGCGCTTTCCATGAAACCTCCTTATTTTGAGCGGCATCAGGATAAGGTGGTGTTCCGTCTTAACCCGGAATTTTTGCCAAAGGTTGTATCTGCCTTTCATCTCAATGAGGACATTGTCTTCCCTTCCTATTGTCCTGCCCCTGCTAATTCCAAGGAACGGAACCTTCATTCTCTGGATGTGGTCAGGGTGCTCAAGTATTATCTGGTTGCTACTGAGCCCTTTAGGAAGTCTGACTCTCTTTTTGTTCTTCATTCTGGACCTAGGAAGGGTTTGCCTCCAGCCAAATCCACTATCAGCAAGTGTATTAGACAGGCGGTGGTGCGAGCTTATTCTGCCAAAGGGAAGGAACCTCCCTTCTGCATTACTGCTCACTCTACTAGGGCTATTGGTGCCTCCTGGGCTTTTCAGCACCATGTTTCTGTTGAACAAGTTTGTAAGGCCGCTACGTGGTCTTCTGTTCATACTTTTTCTTACAAGGTTGATGTTAGGGCCTCAGCGGATGTTGTTTTTGGCCGCAAGGTGCTTCAGGCGGTAGTGGCTTGAACTGCCTGCTGTTACTCATTGGGGATCCCACCCTACTTTAAGGACACTGCTATTGGATGTCCCAGACGTAATGATTGAAATGAAACAGGCCGTGCTGTACACTTGGAAAAATACAATTCTGTGATTACTCACCTGTAGAATTGATTTTACTGTGTACAGCACGGCCTGTTTCATCCCTCCTTTGTTATCGTTGTCCTTGGTTGCCTCTTTATGGTGATTTGTTCAAAAGTTATTTTTTGTGAGGCTGTGTATTTTTTATCATGGTTTATCTCCCGGCTTCTTGCATAACTGCTTTTCAACACTGGGGGTCTATGTGATTCCTGGCTTTTTATAGGGCTGGGAGGAGCCACAAGTCTTCTGCAGTCAACTGCACCACCTTGTGGCAGAATACCCAGAAGTAATGATTGAAATGAAACAGGCCATGCTGTACACAGTAACATCAATTCTACAGGTGAGTAATCACAGAATTGTATTTTTCCCAAGGGTCCTCCGATCCTTCGTCCAGGGTGTCCACCTGCAGCTCACAGCCATCATCCTTTTATACCAGGAGTGAGATTGCCTCACTCTGCTGGTATAAAAGGCTGTTCCCTGCAGCAGGAGTGAGCAGCCAGAGACCAGGAGTGATTGGCAGTAGCCAATAGTGAAGCAGGGGACTCAGATCACTTCGGGATGGCAGTGATCAGCACGGGACTTGGCACTGGGCACTGGGCGATGGAATTGAGGTAAGTAGAGATAAGAATAAATGTAAAAAAACACACTCACACAGAAAGTCTTTTATTTATTTAACTGTTTGTGAACTGGTAAGAGATCCTCAAGACCCCTATAGCAGTTCAAAGACAAGCGGGTGACTTCCCATAACCCTGCCCTATTACCTGCATTCCCAAAGGGCAGTGCAGAAGAGCCTGCGCCCCATATGGCCTATGCTCACTGGTAGCCTTCAGGGCCAAGGACCAGCCATTGGCCTCTGTGTCCAGGCTGGTTTTGTTGGATAAGTGGAACTCCACAGTCCCTAAGGGGTTAACCCTTTTATTTAATTTAAACCTTGATAGTATAAATAGTAGTTGTATTTCATTTGAAAATGTCATAAAGCACTCTTTTCAGTTTGGGGGTATCTCCTAGGCAGGAACGCGTGTCTCTCGTTATATATGCGGTACCTTTGCAATCGGGAGGAATGGGGCTTATGCACGCAATAAGATTTTCTTGAAAAACTACCAAAAATATTGTAAAGCACTGAAAAAAATACAAACAAGACATTTCATGTTAAAGCCCAAACTCGAAAAAAACAATATATAATATTCCTAGTATGTCACACCCCCCGCTTCATTCATGACACTTGGGATACCGGCCTGTAGAGGGCAATCTTGCAGAGATGACATGGAAAAAATGAGCCCCTCCTGGTCCATAAGTACCCACTATTCCCCAGTCTTTCCATCTCTGCAGTCGGCGAAGCATTCAGAAGATGACTCTCCTTCCTGCAGGTAGCCGGGGTTACTCCCGGCCTTTTTCTATTTCTGCCTGAACCTCATTGTTTATTGTGATGTTTATGTTATGCCTCCCAGCCTAGGCTGATGGGCTCGGGCAAGGGTAGATACACCCTTGGGTGTATATGGGAGCATGCTCCCTCCGTGAGACCTCAAATAAGGGGTAGGCGGAATCCGGGTTGGTGTCCCCTGGCATGGGATGCCCCGTCCCTTGAAATCTCCCTGTGCTTGTTCCTCTCCCTTTTGGCTCTCCTGCTCTCACATGCGGTTTGTCCTGGCGCTGGTCTCTCCGCTGGTTCTGGCTGCTGCGCTGTGCTTCTGATGGGCTTTTGCAGGTCGTTGGTCGCAGGCTGTCGCAGGGCTGTCGTGAGTACCCTTTAGCTCTGCTAAAGGGAAGTCCTTTTTTATGCATAAGGCTTATTGTATATTTTTATTATGTCTTCCAGGTGGGAACTCTTTAATAGGGGTTTCTCCTGGTCCTTGTTAAATCCTCCCATTTAGGGACTATTAAGGGGCATCCCGGGTAGCTTTGGCTTAAATCCCATATACTTGGCGACTTTAAAAAAATTAAGTATTTAAAAAAAAGAAAAAAAAAACACCACATGGAGGCATCTCAGGATACTGGGCTCTCAGTTCCTTTGGGACAGACTCGGCAGTGTTTGCGATGTGGGGCATCCCTTGTTGGGGATAACGCATTTCTTTGTGTAGCTTGTGCTCAATTGATTATAATACAGCATTCAGAGGCCCAGGCCTCAGGGTCTGGGGGTCCGGCCTCTTCTCCCACACCACCTTGTCTTGTCCATACCCCCAGTGATATTGTCATGGGTGGAGAGTCGCTTTCTGATGTATGTGCCAGATTGGCTCACATTGAAAAATTAATGTCTAGCTCTGTGGCCAAGAAGGCCTCAGCTAAAAGAAAACATTTAGCTCCTGCTGTCTTGATTGGTCAGATTTATCTCAGTTTGGAGAAGGAGAATTCTTTGAGGAATCTGATGTTTCGGATGTTCAGCAATTTGTGGGTATTGACGCTGAACAAGGTGAAGGGGAGATTGTTGACACCCCTAAAGCTCTTGCTCAATTGTATAAGGTTTTGGCAATCGATCTTCCAGAAGCAGTCCCTCCTCAGAAGGGGGAGTTCTTTGGAGCCTCCAAGCCTCGTTTAGAATTTCCAGATCAAAAACATTTTGAAGACTCCACCTCCCGTCCCTCCACCACACGTCGCCGGAAACCTATGCATTGGGTTGCGGTTTAGGAGCGCCTGGATCCATGTAAGGACACCTGCATTCACGCCGGTGGATGCCATTATTTAATACAGCTATACAGCAAAGTCCTATCGCTGACCGAAGTCAGTATGCGGGAGCAACATTACTGGCCAGTAAGGTATGATGTATGTTCTATGAGCTGCGTAGCGTAATGATGACATCTATCCTGGTGAAGTGAAGCGGTCCCGCAGGAGCAACAATACCGGCTTTAAAGGTGTGAGTCACATTGTTTGAAGCGTGCGGAGTAAATGTGCTATCTGCTCATATGAGCTGTGCCTGTGGACTTTAAATCTCCTATGTGACAAGGCGGTGAGGAAAAGGATCTTCTGCACCTTGGTGACATGCAGCCTGACATACGTACCTGCTGTCGAATTGCCTTGATTCATGCTTGTGACACCGCATATAGGGACAGCAGAGCTGTGTGTCTAATAGGGGGACTGTTACTAAACTTGCCTTGGCCGTCATTGGTCAGTACATGCACTTTATTACATGAAGCTGATGCCTGGCAGTCCCTGAACTCTATAGGATCACATTGTTTTAGTCCTTTGAACACAGGATTAGCTGTGCCTTTACCCTGATTCAAGGACACCGGCTGAGGAATGGTATCCTCCAACATGGTGCCCAACGATGAAGCTTCATAATGCTCACTAGATTAAACTAGTTGTGTGGTTCTAGGCTGACAGTGGGTATATGGTAGTGGATGCAATCGAGATGTGTTGATGCATGTGCATGGGGGGGCCCCCGATTTTTAATATCACAACGTTGTGAATTTTTTACAGATTTTGGTGTACTTTTTGGTGCTTTTTGCGGTGTGCAATATTTTTCAATATAGATATGTTGAGTATGTATATTGCCTTGTAATTTAATTATACTACATGCATCATTTGAGCCAGTGCCCTTAAGTAACTATGTGTGTTTGTGTGTAGTGTGGCTTTTCATTACTGGGTTGCTGCATATTCTATTCACAACTAATGCTTCGAATGATGCTGTCTGTAGTTGTGATTCCTTGTTCATTGCTCTAAGATCAGCCAAAACAATTTCCAATATCCTTGATCTCAGAATCTGAACCTGATTATTTGTATTTAATCAAACAGGGAAGAAAACAAAATTGCATTAAAAAATTTAATTTCTTATATGATTAGATAAAATAAATCTAATTAAACTGAAAAAATACAATGTGTATTGTCAGCATTGGTCTTCATGTTACATTGGCCTCTTGTGTTGTAAACCGGACCTCTACTCTATACATCCTTTATGGAAATGCTCCTTACTCCCATCCCCCACTGTCACACCTGCATGAAAATAAATGTTTTCCTCAGGGCGTCTGGCTACTGGAGGGCTCCTACTCTCCAGCAGCATCACATCATACAGAGGCTTTCTTCCAATATGATGTGCCAGCTGCCTGGTAACATAGCTGACCAGCATGTCTTATAGGACAATGTGACAATATTGCTGGGCAAAGCAGTCAGCCGCTCTGGTAGAGGGAAGGATAATTTTTTGATCTGCACATATACTGACAGTAGTGAGGAATTGTTACAGAAGGGCCATCCATTTAGGGATCCCATGCTCACCCCCCACAGATCGCAGTAGATACTGGGCCTTGTTTTACGTCTCCCATAGAGCTGCTGTAGCAGCTTGAGTGACATGTCAGTCACCCTATTCCTGCAACAGCAGTGGTGCTGCTAACAGGGGTTGGGTAACTTGTGTGTCCTCATAGCCTGATCTGATCGTCAGTCCTTCTCTAATTCTAAGTCCAGCTCCAGCCAAAAATACTTTAATTCCTTTATTCTTTTGCTAATACCGGCAGCATTGGGTCATGTTGATACTCACCTCTTCCACATTCCAGCTAACACATGACTGCTGGCGACCAATCTGGTTGCTGGGTTGGTCGATACACTAGCTAACTCAGCAAACCTTGGTTTGCTTGGTGGTGGTAACTTATTTGGCTGCCACCACTGAAACGAAGATGTGATACGTATCAGCATGCCAGGCTGCCTTACCCTGATCGGGAGGTCCCCATGTTGCTTGTAGTAGGGAAAAAATTAAGATAGTAAAGTCTTTTAGAATTCTCCTTATTACCTTTGACCCTAATGGAGAGATCTAGGTTCACCTTTTGTTTGACAGAAACAGAGACAGAAGGTTAAGAGAAAATCTATTAATGTGACTATGAATTAACAATAGGGACCAGCACATATTAAAGCTCATGTGGACTCAATATGCCTCTGCTTTCATTGACACCCAAAACTTTTATGTCAACACAGGCAGAATTGGAACTAAATATAGTTCCTAACCCTTCGATGCTCTTTGGAAGCAAAAATCTTAGCTAGAGCCTTTTTAATGTAATCATGATTGTGATTGTGCCCAGTTTTTCCGTTATCTATGGTTTTAGATAAAGGGGGATATCCAAATGATTTTGAGAGTCTCTGGGGAGGCTGCTTTTGAGAGCCTTTGAGTTCCCCACTAACCACTGCAATGGAGCAGTTTTTCTGGTGAGGTACAGTAAATACATAATTTTCCTAGTGAGGTAGTTTTTTTATTTCCTTCAAAAGCTCTCAAAACACAACCTTTCCAAAACATGCTGTTTAGCCTTTTAGTTTTTTTTTAAGTAAAGGCAATACTTTTGTGCTATAAGGAAGGTATTGTAGGAAAAAATGGTTAAATGCAGTAGCAAAGATATACACATTTTTCATTTATATTGCATATCTGTTTACTTGCATTTTACCAGCCCTTCGCTAAAGCAGAATTTTATTCAACCTTTATTCTTAGAAGAACATTTTCCATAATGCAAAATAAATTGAAAAGTTTAAAAAAGCAACTCATAAGCCAATACTCATTTTGAGCTGATCTTGATTCTACTGCTGCAACAGAGCCAGCTTTTTAATTTGAATGAAACATATGGATGAATTGTAATGGCAAACACAAGGACATAATAAAGGGCTTCAACAGCTATTGTCCATTTCTCATTGTTAGTGCCTGAAGGCTTCTTACCTTCTGTAGGGCACTGAAATACGAAATCCCTGACAAGCCACCTGAGGGACTCGATGTCCCGGTGGAATGAAGCAACAAGAACGTTGGTCACACCAGGGACAGAGATGCTGTAACATTGCATCATGAACAGCAGGAGGGGTGTGTCCAAGGAGACAGGTCTTTGGGTAGCACCTTTTCATTAACCCCACACATTCTGCGTCAATTACAGCTAGTCATATGTTAACACCTTCATTACATATGATATCTATATTTACCCGCTGTTTTGTTCAGAGGATTTTTGGTTCATCTGGAAAATAGTTAATGAAATATTACTGAATCTGCATAATTAAAATATATATGCTTGATTTTAGATGGTAAATGAGCAGTATTCTGCTTGCATGCTAAATACGTAAGATCTTATCAGACATTATTGAGCGGATGTGCAGAGCTTTTCTGCTCTAGCATAGGAACAATGAAAAATGAAAGAAATGTGGTTGATTGTGCAGACGACACTCAGATATACCTCTCTGGCCCGAATCTCTCCTTTCTCCTCTCTCTCCTTCCTGACTGTCTAACAGCCATCTCTTCCTTCATGACATCTCGCTCCCTTAAACTGAACATGGACAAAACTGAACTGGTCATTTTCCCACCATCTCACACCTCTCCCCTCTCTAACACCACCATTTCTGTAAATAATCTTACAATAACTACAACCCTCTCCCTTTCCACTGGTACCTTTCCTTCTGCCTATAAGCATGTTGTTATAACTCCACTCATCAAAAAACCCTCTCTGGACCCCTCTGCCCTCCCCAGTTACCGCCCAATCTCTCTGCTCCCTTTCTCATCCAAGCTTCTTGAACAGCATGTCCATACAGAACTGACTAAGTATCTGTCTACAAACTCCCTCCTAGATCCCCTCCAATCTGGTTTCCGCTCATGTCACTCTACCGAAACTGCACTCACCAAAGTCACCAATGATCTACTGATAGCCAAATTCAAAGGCCACTGCTTTGCTCTCATTCTTCTCGACTTATCATCTGCTTTTGACAAAGTCAACCATGCTCTGCTTCTCAATATTCTTTCTTCTTTTGGAATCCGAGGTCTCGCACTCTCTTGGCTCTACTCCTATCTCTCTCACCGCACATTTAGTGTATCTTACTCTAACACAATTTCCTCTCCCCGGCCTCTGTCTGTTGGGGTACCACAAGGCTCAGTCCTAGGACCCCTACATTTTTCAATATACACTTCTGGTCTAGGACAACTAATAACCTCGCTAGGCTTACAATATCACTTTTATGCAGACGACACTCAGATCTACCTCTCTGGCCCGATTCTCTCTTCTCTCCTCTCTCGCCTTCCTGACTGTCTAACAGCCATCTCTTCCTTCATGACATCTTGCTCCCTTAAACTGAACATGGACAAAACTGAACTGATCATTTCCCACCATCTTACAATAACTGCAATCCATCAAGCTCGATGCCTGGGCGTCATTCTGGACTCCTCTCTCTCGTTCACACCTCACATTCACTCCCTAGCCACCTCCTGTCGTCTCCAACTCTATCCAATATCTCCCGAATCCGTCCCTTCCTTTCACCTGTCACCACTAAGATGCTAGTGCACGCCTTGGTCATATCGTGACTGGACTACTTCAACACCCTCCTCTGTGGTTTGCCAACAAACAGACTAGCTCCTCTCCAATCTATTCTAAACTCTGCTGCTCTCCTCATCCACCTCTCCTCTCGCTTATCCAGTGCTGTCCCCCTCTGTCAATCCCTCCACTTGTTACCTGTCTCCCATAGAGTTCAGTTCAAACTTCTAATGCTAACCTACAAAGCTCTCTCTAGCCAGGCCCCTTCCTACATTTCATCTCTGATCCAGTGTTACCAACCCAAGCGCAACCTCCGCTCTGCCTCTGACATTCTCCTGTCCTCTTCCTTGGTTACTTCCTCGCACTCCCGCCTTCAAGACTTCTCCCGTGCCTCCCCACTTCTCTGGAATGCACTTCCCCGCTCGATCCGCCAGTTTCCATCACTTTCCATCACTCCTTTAAAAGTGCCCTCAAAACTCACTTCTTCAGACAAGCATATGACCTGGCTTAAGCAACTCCTATAACCTTCAATGGCACATGCAGCCATACTCAAGCTCTACCACTTGTGACCCTGCCCCCTTTGTCTCCACCCCCATCCTTTAGACTGTAGATTTTCAGATAAAATACAACTGCGCTATGCGCACCTTGCAGTTTTTCCAGAAAAACGAACCTTTACACTTGAAATACCCCCCACAAAATATATATTCTCTGGAATTACACACCTCAAGCTTTCTAGGCGTACCAAGCTTGTTTATGTGGGCTTAGTTTTCTGGAAGTAATCCCTCAATGTATTCTTTGGTTGCACAAAGTTTCCCTAAAAAAGAATAAAAAGGAAGAATCAAGCCACATTTTCCTAAAAAAACTATATGCAAACAAGAAAAAAACAAGTAAAATCACAAAAAGCAACATCCCCGAACAGAACGATACCCAACATGCATAGGTACTGTCAAGGGAAGAGTTGGCAAACACGACAAAGTAAAGCTTGCGCATTACAGTAATTTTACTTGAAAATTTCAGCTCTGCAGACAAAATGCGCACCTTGCAATTCTTCAACCAAAACAACCCTTTACATTTGGAATATCCCCAATAAACCATATATTCCCTGAAAGTACAAATGTTAAGCTTTCTAAGAGTACCCAGCTTGTTGTAGTAGGCTCACCTTTCTGGAAGTAATCCCTCGAAGAATTCTTAGGTTGCACAGGGTTTCCCTAAAAAAATGAATAAAAAAACTGAATAAATAACATGTTTTCCTAAAATATAAATATGCAAACAAGAAAAAGCAACCTAAATCTGAAAGAGCAAGGGGCCCTGAGCAGAACAATACCCAACATGCATAGGTACTATTAACCCTTTTAATTGCCAGCCTACTTGAAGTTTTGCCACCCTCTGTTGACAGGTCATTTTTCCCCATTTTGCGCCATGTTTAACCGTGATTTTTGCCGGAATTTCCAGGAAAATTATAGATATATATTTATGCTTTAACATGAAATGTCTTGTTTGCAATTTTTCTACAGTTTGTTTTAATATTTTTGTGTAAAAAATAAATAAATATTTTTTAGACAATTGTCTCCCTTATTTTAAATAAAACATTTACTTTATTAGAGAAAACCATATTGCACATGAACGCCCAATTTTTCCCTATTACAACGGTACCACATATGTATCGGTAGCCCTCCCATTCTTGCCCAGGAGACCCCCCAAACTGAATCTAGCACTTTATAACATTTACAAATAAAATACTACTACTATCCACACTATAAACATAAGGGGTTCATTTAAAAAAAAAATGACATAGGGTCCCCCCTCCCGGGGGGGGGGACCCCATTTTTTTTGTAATTTTAAGGGATAAAAATTCTTAAAAAAAAAAAAAAAAATGAAATGGGGTCCCCCTTACCCAGCATTACCAGCCCGGGACCAGCTATGGGGGCTTGTAGGAACAGAGTGGAGGGGCAAGCTTTTGCGACCCCCCCCACCCTGCAGCCTACAAGCCCACATAGCCTATGTGGGCCCGGGCTCTTCTGCCCCCCCCCCTGGCTTTGGGAAGGCAGGTAATAGGGGTGCCGGGGGTTAACGGCAAGTCACCCGCTAGCTGCAGGTGACTTGCCAGCCCTCAGCCTTGTGAATTGGTATAGGGGTCTCATGGATCCCTTACCAGTTCACAAGGGGTTAAGTGTAAAAAAAAAAACACAGAAACAAGCAGAAAAAATATTTTATTTTTTTAATACTTACCTCCAATCCATCCCTGTGTCCCACGCTGATCAATCTGGCTTCTGCTCTCCTGCTGCAGCTGGAAGCCTTTTATAGCTGCTGGGTGACAGAACATAAGGGGTTAATTTAAAAAAAAAAATGACATAGGGTCCCCCTTCCCAGGGAGGAGAACCGATTTTTTTTTTGGAATTTTAAAGGTTAAAAATCCCCCCCAAAAATGCTAGCCGCAGGTGACTTGCCAGCCCCCAGCCTTGTGAACTGATATAAGGGGTCTCATGGACCCCTTACCAGTTCACAAGGGGTTAACAGAATAAATAAAAACACACACACACAATAAAAAAAAAATGACTTTTTTTTTTTTTACTTTACTCCGATCCTCTGTCCCCCGGCGATTTCCGATGACAGCTGACAGTCTGCTCGGGTGTTTTGAGAGAGAGCCTGGGGGGGGGGGGCGAGCTCCTCCTCACTCTCCTCCTCCCCACCTCTCTCCTCCAAGCACCCGAGCAGACTGATTCAGAGTCTCGGGTGCTGGTATTAAGAAGCCGGCTGCTGGTGACATCACAATGATGTCACCTGGCCCCGCCCCCAGACCCGATCCAGGAAGTGGGGGGGAGGGCGACTTCTGCCCTCTCCTCCCCACGGAAGAGCCTGGGGGCGATCAGAGGCCCCCCCAGTGAAGAGGAGACCCGTCGGGAGACAGCACGGCCACAGGTAAGTAAATGTCATTTTTTTTTTTTTTCTTTTACAGTTAGCAGCTGCTGCAGCCGAAGCAGGGGGGCCTATTCCGGGGGCTCTCCTGGAGCCATCCGAGCCCTCACGGGGGATCGGATGGCACCAAATTAAAATGGAGACCCAGCCGGATCCAACGAGGGGTCTGGTGAGTATTCTTTATGTTATTTTTTTTAACTAGGGGGGGGAAGTCAGGCACGTAGATTCTGAGTGCTTGACACTTAAGTGGAGTAGAAGCGAGCACGTAGAATCTATGTGCTTGGCACTGAAAGGCATGTCCACTTTTAATGGTCTTTTTAAAAGTTTTTTTGTGGTGCCAAAAGAATGTCTTATCTAGACTTTTTTTAGTTGTGGAAACACTTTCACTCCCTGCAATCTACCTGCTATTGGCAACCACACACCTAGTCTGTGAACCAAGATCTACAGTAAGAGAGAAGTGATCCCTATATACACAGAACACTACTGCTATGGTTGCTGCTGTGGTAAGGGAGCTGACTCTCTGTACAGGATTCACATTTCTCTTCTTGTAGATCTTGGTGTACTGACTTGGTACTAATAACAACAGATTTCTGGAAGTGAAAGCTGCTTCCATAAAAAACACATTTGTCTACATCAAAAAAAAAGAAAAAATGCGAGAACGCTCAGCACATGGAGGACATCTTTTGGCACAAAAATAATATAAATGTTCAAAAATGCCATCAAAAGGGGACTTTCCCTTTCAGTCAATTCTGAGTGACAATCAAAATGTACTGCTCTTTATGCCTGATTTCCTATATGCTTCTGTGAGTACAGCATTGCCCACTTCTTACCATTACCTTCTTCAAACCCAGAATTCCTAGCACCATAGACAGAAACAGGTTTATTCTCTTTTAATGCAACTTGGCAATATCTATTCTCCCATATCGCATCTGCCATTTTGCTGCTCAGGAGTTTTGCTATTCATCCTAATAGACAGACATCAAAGACACGCACATGAGCCCCTAAATGCAAAGCTTACAGGTTAACTCCTGAACCAAAATACAAATGTTCACTTTGTATGAGGCTTTGCCATCCTTTTCAACCCTTTTTTTGGCTTTCCCCTCTCTATTATTGTCAGAACTAAATCAAATGTGGAGCAGATGACAAAACTGGGATTATACCAGCTTTTTGCATTCCCTTCTAGCAGTTCCCCCAGTGTCTTTTCATTAAAGCACATTACCCTGTCTCTGCACCCTTTGTTCCTCGATCGGGCTTTCTTGTGCTCCTCAATTACAGTGGTCTGTGCTTTCCCACTTTCCTTTGACCTATTGTGTTTGTGGCAAAATTCCCAAAAGGCTCTTGCCTTTAAAAAGGAACTACATCTAAATGGAATGATTCCTTTCTAAACCTCCTTTTGTGACCCCCCCCCCAGCCCAGCAGAGACTCACACCTATCTCTTCAAGGCCGGGTTTCCATCTGATGGGAACAGCACACACAGCAGCCAGCCTTCTAGTTGCTTTAGGGGGTCTTGAAGCTTCCAGTCCCCTGTCAACAGGCCAGCATTGAAAATTATTATTATTAGATTATTGATCTTTCCAGGGCTTGAGAGAGCCAGGCGAACAATGTTATTTTACCAATTCTAATACCCAGCCAACTAACCTCAATGTTAGTTGGCTGGGTATGTGTGGACTCTCATCCAATCAGATCCATTTGCAATGTATATTTAATGCTCTGCAAATGGCTCTGTTAATGGCAATCAGGAGTAAAAGAGGCCGCATCCCCAGCAGCAGACATGCTCCCGGCCTCAGCCTATCTGAATGACTGCCGACAGAAGCACAGGCCAAGATGCTGGGGATGCATCCACCGATATTTACATTGGTGAGGGAGGCAGGAAGAAGTTTTGCTGAGACCTGGGGGGGGGTTCACACAGTGGGGCATCCTGATTTGGGATGCCCCAAGGGGAAGACCAGAGGGCCAGCCCTCTTGGGTTTTGTTACATGCTTTTTGAAATATGCTTTTCCAAATTAAAAAAAAAATAGAAGAATAAAAATTGTGGTGTACATATGTATCTAATCCAGTGTGAACAACTGCCTTCAGAAGTCAACTAATTAGTAAATAGTCCAATAGTAAGTAGTCCACCTGTATGTCATTTTGTCTCAGTATAACTACAGCTGTTCTCTGAAAGCCTCAGATGTTTGTTAGGGAACCTTAGACAGCTCAAGGATAAAGTTATAGTGAAGTATATTGCAGGATTAGGATATAAAAGAATAGCCTAAGCACTAAACTTCTCACAGAGCATTTTTCAATCCATCATCTCTAAATGGACACAGTATGGCACAACTGCAAACCAAGACATGGCTGTTGGACCTAAACTGACATTTCAAGCAAGAATAGCACCAATTAAGTTGTTATAAGGCCCAGGTTTAACCTGGAGAAGCTACAGAGAGCCACAGTTCAGGTGGAAATATGCCGTCACAGCTTCTATGAAATTGTTTAAATCAAAGCATAGTCATGTGTTGGGATGGCCCAATCAATTTCCAGCCCTAAATCCTATATGAGAATCTGTGGAATTACTTGAAAATTGAAAATGTAATCTGACTGTTTTTCAAAGGAGAGTAACAATTTTGGCCTCTGGATGTGCACAGCTATAATGGCATATAGTTTTGACTGAGGGCTTTATATGCACATCACACTTTTCAGTGTTGTTTGTTTTTTTAATTTGGAAAAGCATTTATAATTTTCTTTACACTCCATAAATACTTGCTACTCCGTGTTGCACTATAACAAAAATATCAATTCGTCCAAACCTAAATCCCATTGAGAATCTGTGGAATGAGTAACAATTTTGGCCTCTGGATGTGCACAGCTAGTAGACATACCCCAACTGACTTACAGCTGTAATGGCATACAAAGGTGTATTTATTACATTATAATGGGTTAAAATAATTTATAATTGAAGTCTAGGTTCACCACTCCATTTCCTTGTAATATCCAGCTGGTATTGTAATAAAATGCCACCACTGCAACAAGTCCATGTGTAAAATTTCTTCCTTCCTTACTATTCCACAAATGTTAGTGGTATAACTGAAAATGGAAGCATTTACGAACCACAGCAATAACTGTAATCTACAGGGCATGTGCACAAAAGTTGTCTGTGCTTTTATATTAGTATTATAAGTAGCCGATTAGCTGCTAGTAAGGCTTGCATCGCTATAATGCCAACCGTGAGACTGAGTGGTGTAAAACATGCTGGCCAAGTTAACTCAAGCTATTTGGTAAATAAATAGATACATCTGGATTTTGCAATTTTCAAGAGATTCTTACCTGCTTGAAGTATGTTGGAGGAGGGATAATGCATGATGTAAGCAAATCTAAATAAGACATATCTTAGGCAGAATTCTGCATGTAGAGATTTGACAACTGGCCTTGGATAATGTCACATTGAACGCACACTCAGTATATCCAGAGCTTAAAGTCTACAGGAGTACCTTGCACTTGACACTTTAAGTCACACTTTAAGTACCTGATGGTGGGGACTGAACACTGCAGAGAAATCTCTGTTCATGCATTTGGGAAACTTGTGAATTGAGGCAGGAAGAAAATTAAAAGGAATGCCATAGTCATTGGCAGACAATCTTGAATCTTGGTCTCAGAATACAGGCCTGGTCAAAGGCTGACCTGTGGCTAAGATGAAAAATGCAGTAATAGGCAATCAGAAGCCAAGCCTGAGTAGTACCAAGGGATCTAGTGAAAAGGTAAACCAAAGGGTTAGCCAGTAGTACATTTGATGACAATATCAAGGCATTCTGGGTGATTTTATGCCTCCAGTTCCACCATGACTATGTCCACTTGTACAAGGCTTTGTGTAGGATAACTTTATGAGCCCTGACCTTAATCCTATTGAACACGTTTGGATTAAACTAGAATGGAAATCGGGAATGGAGATTAAGCCTAATATGGGTCTCTCCACATGGTAGCTTGCAACTCTAGAATGGAGTGAATGCTATTCTGGATGAGAAATTATTCCGACAGATACACCCCAAAATCTTGTAGAAAGCTTATGCAGAAGAGCTGAAACTGTCCTATCTGTAAAGAGGAACCAACTCCATATTAATGACAATTCTTTTAAAATGAGTGTCTATTTTTCAATATAGTAGTTCAATAAATTTGACTTTTCTGTGATTATTTTAAATGAACAGACCATTGGTTTTATACAGTACATACAATAAACCCCACAGTTACTAGGTCCTCTAAATGCATAATTTATCCTTAACCACTCACACACTGTATTCAGTGTAACATGTTGCTACAAATGCATATTTAGCATGTGAATTAGCAATAGCTTGCCAGTCTCACAGACATAAATCACTGCTCATCTGAAAATTGGCAGAATCTGCAGCTGTATCAAAGAACGCCAGTGCAGGGATTAATGACTTTAGTTGTCAGTTGCACTGGGATCTCTATTTTGGAATCACACACATAATAGGTTTTGGCAATACAGATTACTTATTATGAATTAAGCCCTGTGAGACTATAAAGCAGCTATAAGCTTTTCCTCTTTTTCATGTTATGAAAAAAAGGTGGGGGGGGGGGGGGGTAGTGAAATGAGAACGTAAAGTGTTGTACAGATAATGCTAAACTGGCATTGTTATAATTGGTCCCTATGTGTGATTGCTGTATTGCACAAACGGCATTACACTCCATATGCTCCAAATAGTGGATTACTGTGCACTCACTATCCCTGGAATAGTTTGCTTTGCTAACCTCTTACTCAGCCTCATTTGCTAATCATTTCGACATAAGGACTATTAGGCTGCTGTGGGACAACATAGAAATTCATACCCTTTTGTGGCCCTATACTACATCTTTTTGTTACAATCACTGGTAATTGCCATTGCTATCCAGGAAGTAAAAATATATAAAAGGCCACATAAAAGCTTTACATTTTGATAATTATAGAGGAACTTCAAAATTTCTCCCTAAATCTCCCACCTTATTGCTAGAACCTAGAGCTGGATACACAATCTTCTGGTTTATTCTTTATCTTCCTCCTGCGTATGCTAAAATTGTTCAGTGTTTGATCCCTTCATTGCTGTCCCATAAAGATACTGGTATTTTCTGTTGCTGGGCAAAATCAGCAATGCCCTCTGGTCTATCAAGAGAAGGAAGGATACTTCATAGCCTCATGCTGATCAGCTGTTGCTAGGAGCATGGCTTGCACCCAAATACCTCTGGGATATCTTGGTAAGATCTCTTGGCTACCCTGCTAGCACCCACTATACATTTCTGAAGGTGCCAAGTTTCTTTGTGATTTTGTATCATTGTAGTTGCAGAAACAATCTTGCATTTGGTTGATAATTCAAAGAGATTGTTATTGAATTAGTAGTAGACCATGAAGGAACTCAGGCTCTAATAAAGGGATTGTAGATATGAGAAACTCTATGTAGGCACCAGCTATAGCTCACTCGACCCTTTTCAGGAACTGAAGGAAGAAAATGTAATTGCCCAGCTAATCTCTTTGTCAACCAGAAGTCTGGAGAGTTGTATGCCAACCAGCAAGAGGAGACCTTTAATGCCCAAATTCAGGCATTTTTAGGGGCAATAAATTGGTAAGACCCTCAAATTGGAATGCCAGGGGTGGGGGGCAATGCAGTGGGGCAGAGGCCGCTACAGGGTTTTTTCAATTAAGCATTTGTTTAATGTTTTATTATTAAAGAGATGCTTTATTTATAATAAGCTATTACTATTATGTTAAGTTTTGCTTTTCTGTAAAGTTAACTTGTACATTACAAAACATAAAATAACTTCAATGCAGTTTCAGTAAAACTAAATGCAACTTAATATAGTCAAAAATTGAGTTAACATTCTATGAGTGATCTATTTTTGTGTTTCACCACACTGCGATTTAGGGTCTTATTTATGGGCACCATTTAGCGAGCCGGCATTCTTGTCTTGCATGCACTGTAGACTACAATGGCGCTAGAAGTCGCTGCTAACTAATTAGCTTTGATTGTTGCACTAGGTATTGGATGGCCTGTGTCAGCACCTGTCGTACCCGACTGCCAATTATCTCAGTGCCTGTGAGAGCCACTTTGTACCTCAATCTTTTCGGTGCTGCACAGCATA
This sequence comes from Gastrophryne carolinensis, assembly GCA_027917425.1. Classification (NCBI taxonomy): domain Eukaryota; kingdom Metazoa; phylum Chordata; class Amphibia; order Anura; family Microhylidae; genus Gastrophryne; species Gastrophryne carolinensis. The sequence goes on along the minus strand of CM051236.1, from coordinate 301,879,199 downwards.
TTTATTTTTTTTCCTCCTGGTAAAGTTTGGCACTGTATTGTTTCTGGCGTTGGTCAGCTGGTTTCAAGAAATCACCGCTGGGGACAAAGGGGACAAAATGCGTTTAGGCTGTGTTTTTGTTGTTGCCAAATTTACACATTTGTAACCAAAAGAAGCCATAAAATTTACTTTTTCTATCAAAAAGACTGTCACTTGGCGACATCTAGGTCCTGCGTTTCTATTATTAAGAAGTCACAATGCAAGTTTGGTACAAATAAATGTGTGTAATATTAATTATAAGCATACAACACTTCAATCCAGTTCTGCCCATTGTGCTCTATGGGATTTTAACCTACAGTAAACCTAGCTGAAACCTGGCGCTGCTTCAACCAGAGCACCCCGCTCTGCAACCTTTTGGGCGCTAGTGTTAAATAAGAGGCTTGCTGGCGGCTGCATAGGCCTTTTATTCCTTAAGTGTCGCTATGTGGTGTTGACACTTGGCACTGGACCACTGGCAACCATTGGGTTTGCTGGTTGCAAATATCTGGTGCCATGCACTCGCGCCTCATGAGCCTGAGTGGTGTGCCACTAATCATGGTCAGAGAGAGAGAAATGCAGGAGGTACTCTGAAGCCCCAAAGTGCGGTGCCTGCAGAATGACAGTGCTGGAACCTGGAAATAGTAATAATAACAGTCCATTCTTGGGCTTCCGATTGTTACAATGCTAGGCATCCCAAACTTGGATTCCCCGGGTGGGCTCTAAGGCAGACTAAAGAGCTTTTAGATTTTTGGTCCAAAACATAAGTCGTTTAAGATTTGATGTTGGAGTGAGAGAGCATCAAGCTTAGATAAATATGGTTCTAAGTGCAGCCGTTAAATTGTCTTTGAAGTTAAAAAATGACCTAAAGCTATATATATAGAGAATCTAGCAGCATCATATTTTAAAAATAACATTTTAAACTTTAGCTGAAACATGGAAGATTCCATTGTCAGCATAATTGTGCTATAACTTTGCTTTCATGATACATCCCCAGCTCCACTGCTTTCTAAGCCTGTCAAGGTAATCCACAGATATTCCAGCCTGAGAGCAGTAAATCTAATGGACAAGTTAGAAACAGTAACTAGGGTTTCTTTTTAATGAAGCAAGTCTCTGCAGTCTCTTCTTTCTGGACTTTTTCTTTCCAGTGTTTTTATTGTGTGGTATTTATAAGCTTACCCCCCTAGCAATCAATTTGGTGGTAACAATCTATAAGTATAACTGGTTATTGTTGTCAATAACTGTTGTCATTTAATCTAGGATTCATTTACTGGGTTAGGAAGGTTTCCTTCTTGTATTATGATTACTATTGCCAGTTTCCCTGCGATTTGCTCTCTTCTCGCTTTGTGTGAGTGTTCCGCTCTTTTTCGTCCCTGTCTGACCCTGTACTTCCTCTATATACGTAGAATAGTAAAACTGCAGGGATTTCTCCCCCCCTCCACAACACATGCACAAGGAAGTCAGGTCTTGTCCTCATATGAACCCTATAAACCCACTCCCACTCCATTCCAAGCAATAGCGTAGCAGCCTTGTAGATAAACTATAGTAACTGCAAAGTGAAATGGACTGGATGAGTTATATTGTGTTATTACAGAGATCCATCAAGAAAGATGCATACAGTGTTTAAGACTTTGGCCCTTATTTAAGAAGGGATAGCGTCAGGTAGTGGCTGGTTAATGACAGGTAGCAACTGGTGAACGCCGGACACGGCACGCAATTACACATTTATCAAGCAGAATCTGTTTAGCGACTGGGATAGCGCCATGTAGCGTCTGATTCATCATTTTCACAGCCTCAGCGAACAGCACCAGTGTTCAGCCTTGCACAGCGCCAGGTATGACCTCTCGCTACCTGACGCTCTCCCATACATTTCAATGGATGATCCTTTTCTTCTCTTTAAACGGGGACTTTTTTTTTTTCAAAAAAATCATAAATAATTATATAATAATAGCAGTTTTTTAATTTTTTATATATTTCCTCAGAAATGACATTACAGGTCTGCCATTAAAGTGTTCATGTTACAATGTTGTTACAATGTAATTCCATATGTTTTCGCTTTGTTACTAGTTGATAGATGCTTGAAAACAGACTTTAAACACACCGCCTCCTGCGCTCTGGGCTTCAAACAACTATTTTTCAGCGCCAGAGATTTGGGAGGCTGTTTTTTTGCTGAATATGGTGTGAGTCGGTCGCTATGAGCAGTCGCTAACATGCGCTCCCATACAGCGCTGTACTGGTCAAATAGCGACTCCTCACAATGTATTCAACATTACTGAACAGCGACTGAGTCGCTATAAACTAGCGACTCACAGCCCAGCACTGCGACTACTAGCGGGCGCTCTGAAAATGCCTGCTACAGACGCTCATCTGTCGCTACCTGCCGCTAATGATGAATCAGCCTGCCCGTTACATAAGTAAATGGTCAGACAGAATTGGTTACTAAAATAGTAGAATCAAAGGTAAGTTGTATGGCATTGACTAAATAGTAAACATCCCGTCATTCTGATTACAAGACAGTAAAAGTATGTATGTGTTTAAGAGGGGTTTGAAATTGCTACATATAAAGTAGTGTTGTGGGGAGCATTTACTTTTTAAGGAGATGTTACATGTGTTTTACAGAGATGAAAGTGAATATAGGACAAAGTTTTATACAGTTGGAGTTATTTTGAATTGGTTACATGGAAATGGCTGTAGGGAATTGTTACATGGAGAGGTGGTAAGAAAATAAAATGTAGGCAGACATGATATGCATGAATTACAGAAGATTTAGGAGGGGCTTATAGTTAAATGACTGATTCTATATGGAGAGTAAGAACAAAGTATAAGGGATAGTTTTATAAAACAGTTATAGAGAAAGAAAGCATAAGTTATAGGTAGTGGTTAAATTGAGAGATGGTATGAGTTATTTGGATCAGTGTTGTGAATATATATATATATATATATATATATATATTTATATTGTGAGAATTTATGGGTCCGTTTGGAAAGGGGTCGGGGGTATAGTGAAAGGTAGAGAAAGCGGAGGATATACAAAAAGCCGGTTTATAGCGAGATGTTAAAAGATATAAAGAAACAATTACTTGCAGAGATGGGTGTAGCGATACTGATACATAGGGACAATTGTATAGGAATATAGGGTATAGGGAGCATTTGAATAGATAGGAAAGGTTATGAGGAATGGGGAAAGCAGCTATAGATAGAGAGATAGGAATAGGTCTAATGTGAGTTGGGGAGTGGTATAGGTAGTGGTTATATGGAGAGATGGTAGTAGTTATAGGGAAAGATGTGAAAAGATAGATAGGTAAACCAGCATAGCTCCGGCTGAAGCATTCCAATAAAACTTTCTCTTTATTGTCACATGTAAAAATACAATCCAATAACCCTTAGAACAGGAGTTGCCACATGACACCTTAGTCATAACATATTTAGATAGGTATTGTGTGTATAGATATATATATATATATATATATATATATATATATATATATATATATATATAGTTAAAGAGTGGGACCTTATATGATGCTGCTTGGAAGCTTTCAGGCACTAGTTTGGTACAGTTGTACATACATTCTTTCCCAACTGTCTGTCCCTGCTGTCTGCTATGAATCGATCCCCCTCTCTCCCTTGTGGCTCCAGGAACCTGAGGTCACACGAGGAGAGAAGACGCTCCCTGCACATATTTCTCTTTACTGCCGACATTACTTTTACGGCCACACCATAAAAGGATTGAGAACTTGAGAATACGCGACTAATGCAGCAGGAACACACTGTTCTGTATAGTGATGGTGGCCATTGATGAACAGATAAAACATTATATTGCACAATATCATCTATAGTCATTTTGAGCATACTGACAAAATTTATAGTGTACAGTATCTATCTACTGATAACCCTCCAGTCCTGCATAGTCATAAGAAATTGCTCTGCACCTTCTTCTAAAGGTTGATGTTGGCTAAGCCTGTGGAATGCATAAACTTGGCTCCTGTTTTGTCTGTGCTCCAGCCACTGTTTTTGTTCATTTGAAAATTATACCATTTAGCAAACCATTAGGTAGTAATGCTCTTTTATATGCCTATAGAACTAACATATACAATTCTAAGTATCCATTTAGGCCAAGCTTGCACCTAAGGCAGGCTGTTTACCTACCTGACTTTCCGACCCTGTTCTTGCGCTGGGTGGGACTCCAAGCCAAACACTTGGGCCTCCTCCTCTTCAGCTGGCTCCTCTGGGGATTGGCATGAGGCTGAAGAGGAGGATGAGGACATTGGCAGGGGTGGGAGCCGACACCTTACACGCACACCATGTTTTGCTTGCCTCACAAGTCGGACCCCTCTTCTCTGGGTGGCCTTGATTCTCAGCCAGATCTCCCCAGCTAGAAGAAAAGCACAATTCAGTCACACAGTTCAGCATGAGTGGTCAACATCTCTATGGAGCATCCAGTTACCTGGGAAGTGCTGGCTGGAGAACCGGGTGTGTGTGTGTGTGTGTGTGTGTGTGTGTGTGTGTGTGTGTGTGTGTAAGACATTGGTCCCTAGCCTTTGAGATAATCAGCCACCTCCAATGCCAACATCTTCTTGCCCTAGACATCCCTTGCCCTAACATCTCCTCCTGTGCAGCAGGCCAATGCATGTATTGCCCTAACCCTTTGGCCTGGCGAGTGACCTCGCCACTATGTGCATATGCACCACTGAGTAGGCATGGCATCTCTCTCAACCAGCATGCATCTCCAAATCGCTCACAGCTCTCAAGGCTGACAGTACTGGCAGATTGAAGTCGCTGATGCACTTAGGTCAAGTGGCACACCCAGCTCTCCTGTCTACCATTACTGGTGGGTTTTAAGGTCTCGGTCTCGCTCCTGTCTGATCCTGCTACAGTTTCCCATACCCCTCTACCTACACACATCTGAGCCCCTTCTGCATCCCCAACAAACAGGCAAGGGTGGTACGTGTGACAGTGGCCCAAGCACATGCCTGACGACAGGCTCACTTTGGCACATGTGGGGTGGTACACTAATGGTGTTGGCCTGTTTCACACCTGGCTCTTTAACAGGCAGCCAGGGTTTGGGTCGGCACTTTTTGGCATTATCAAGTTGACCATAACCCTATTTGTCTTTGAACAACTGGCATTCGCCATTACAGTACGACCCGCCATGTGCCCTGGTTCGTACAACTGCGTTCCACTGGCCAGTCTGTCACCGGTCCGCCCTTTTGCCTGATTGTAAAGCGGCAAACATGCATAAGCAAAGGCATAGCATTGGTAATTACCATCATGATGAGACTGCATGATGTACCCCTGCTCCAAGGCGCTCCAGTGGATTCCAGAAGAGTGTACCACTGTGAGCACCATTTGTGTGGGCCAGTGTGGGCATAAATGACACATATTAACAATTGAATTGGTATGTTTGTTTAGGTACAATAAAACAAAATCAAAGGGGGGGGGGGGGGTAGCAGCAAATAAAAAAACAAGCAAATTAAATGAAAAAAAAAAACACATTAACTCAAGGAAGAGTAGGTTCTGGCAGACTGACTGATGGCACTATAGATGCTCATACTCTACCAGGACCTCACCAAGGGCCTCTATCACGCATACACAAGCAATAGCGCTAGCAAAAAGAGGGTGTAAATTGGAACTGGAAACCTGCAGTTTTTATAGTACTGAAAATGGGCAAATCAGGGATCACGATCACTTGCAAGCGCAGGCTGAACTCAGGCTAAATTCAGCTTTACATGTATTAATACAGCGAATACTCGTTTTTGTGTACACGAACTGTCCCGCAAAAAAAGTCAGCTTGGACAAAAAACATGTCCCGGAATCACATGAACTGGGAAAAAGGCTAAAACTCTGCCAGACAGAGGTACCCACTTGCAGAAACATTCTCTAGCCATTGGCTGCCAGTTCACTGTCCCATGTGACTACCCATGTGTGAGGTGGAGACCTGGCAGATGGGGGAGGCAATGTAGAAGTGGGGAGTTCCTCCACTATCAGGCGTGATTAGTGAACCTGTATTTGCCGGACATGAGGTCTAATAGACTCTGGAGTCGGCTGAATCCCTATGCCTCGGGCATCCCGATGTGGGATGCCTCAAGGATAGGAAATCAACCAGCTAGGGCCACTTTAAAGGGCCGAACCAACCACCTGTGTATCCCCAGCAGCTCCAATAGACAACAAGCTAGTGGACAGGCAGGTTATGGCATTGATTGGGTGGGCGCAGCTTCCTGGTGCCCCCCTGCCCATGGTGCCCTTCCTTTCTCCTCGGTCTCCCCCCCAGAGAAATTGAGCACTGTGATTGGCTGCTGGGGTCACGTGATTGGTGACTAATGGCTGAGGAGAAAGGTAAGATTTTTCCAGTTTAACGCTGTTAATGCACAGAGGGGTATCAGCAATTGGGATGCCTCCCTGCGCCCACAGAACAACACCAATTTTGTGAAAAATAAGTGTTCCAGTTTAAATTTATGTAGGAGACAACATTTAGTACTTGCTTTTGGAAACACCTGTTTTACCCTTGCAAAATCGCCAAGGGTGACTTTAAAGTGCCACTCTGGTCCATTTGTGCTACATAGGGCTTTATTCATGAAGGGATAGCGGCAGGTAGTGCCTTGTAAGCGTCAGGTAGAGGCAGGTCAACGCCGGGAACGGCACGCAATTCCACATTTATGAAGCTGATTATGGTGAGTGACTGGAACAACGCCATGTAGTGTACGATTCATCATTACCCAAGGCTCCGCGTAGAGTGCCGGCGTTCAGGCTTGCAGAGCGCCATGTATTACCAGTCGCTACCTGTCGCTTTCCCATACATTTCAATGGACAATACTTTTCACTCTAAACAGGGTTTTTTTTTTTAAATTATCAAATAATTGTGTGACTTCTCCTATTAAAGGTCATTTTTGAAAAATGTTTGATTTATAATATTTTTATGCAGATTTGTCCTTACATGTCTGGTATTAATTTGTTCATGTTACAATGTAATAACAATGTAATTCCATATGTTTTTGCTTTGTTACTAGTGGATACGTGATCAAAAACAGACTTTAATTACAACTACCCGATTTTGAGCACTGGCGCTGTGTGAGGCTATTTTTTTTTAATATGTCGGTCGCACTGAGCTGGCGCTACTGTTCACTCCCATACAGCACTGTACTGGTGTTAGAGCGACTCACACAATATATTCATCAATGCCGGCCAGCGACTGAGACGCTCTGAAATAGTGAACCATGGCTGAGCACAGCGACTACTAGCGCTCTCAAAGCCTCGCTACAGACGCTCATCTGTCGGTACCTGGCGCTATTAATGAATCAGCCTGCCTGTAACAGAACCCTTAAAAGACAGTCAAGGAGGCTGCCTCCAGAACCCCGAGATCCCCTAAATGATCCATAATCCCAGGGGCACCTCTCTAGCCAATAAAGATGAACTTCAAAGACGAGGGAAGGACAGCAGGCAGCTCTTAGCTTACCTTCATTAAGTGGCTCCAGTGCTCTGCATCCTCCTCTGTCCGACTCCTCAATGAGGAAAATCACTTCCTCATTCAGCTTTCAGTCCTCACCCCACTGACCTGGTCCATCAATCAACCTTCAGTGGACCAAGAACGGAAACATCCCCACTTCCTGCACAGACTGATTGGCGGATGGAAGTTTAGAACAGTGCAATGTACAGCTCCCGTGCACCACCACATATTTTCCCTGATCTAGCCATATAGCTCTAGGAACACCTGAGCTAAAGCTGCTTATCAGACTTGACTGGGTAAGTATTAATGGAACCCCCTTCTCTCAGCTTGACAGGTTTCACAAATCAGGGTCATGGTTACTTTAGCAATTTATTTCTTTCAAATATCTGAAATCTACAATAGGATAATCGATAATGCCTGCCGTTGGAAATACTAAAGAGTAATAATAGCGCAAGGTAATAATGTACAGACTGTAATTATATTAAACAAAATATACAATTGCTTTTTGGCTCAGCTAAATACCATATACTTTTTATAAATAATATTAATGTTTTTTTAATACATAATGTAAAAAAACACTTTAATGTCCACAGCATAAATATCCATATCATTGTAAGCAATATCTGGTCTTAGCTCACATATAATATCCAATGTTAATACCAATATATAACAAAAATATTTCTAATCATTCTAGGGGTAGCTTTTTATCCTGGTCTGATTAATGTTATTTATCACTATATATACCACTTCTTATAGTTTTTTTTTTAGTAACATGGTGATATACGATGTATGTTCATATCACAGAGGCACTCTTTCTCTGTCCCCACAAACACCCAGCCACGTTTCTATGGTAACACTACTGTCGCCGGCTGTCATGGCAACCGTCTGGGGCTCCTGTAACCACGGTGACACATGTGCTCCCCCTCCCATCCACATACACACACTTAGAGGGAATTCCCGGCCTTTCTACTTGATTTAAAGGAACAGACAGTAGTGAGTTAAAACAGGGTAATATACTGATGAATATAAGTAATATTTCTAGTGTAAGAAAAGCATGTTTGTGCCAGTGCTTAAACATTTCATTAATCCACTTGCCCTCTGCCTCAAATCACTTTTTGGTTGTAAAAAGCAAGCAATGAAAAGACTTAAGTAACTTTTAGCATATTGGATATATTTTCCATCCAACCTTTATTCACGTAAACAAAACCAAATTATCTCATATATTTAATCGTCTTTTTTTTGAATTTGTCACAAGCCTTCACAATTAAGATTGCCTTTCTTTTCTTGGTTGTTATAGCTTTTGCTAAGTTATGTTTTATTATTTTTTGCCTAGTTGTTATTTTATTTTTGAATGACATGGTTTGATTTTCTCATTCATTTTGGTTGAGGAATTCCTGTTTGTCTCCCCCTCACCCTAAAGAGCTTCTGTGATCATTTCGCTCTCCCTCCCCCATTAGTTTACTGTGTGCTGCACAGTGTATCCCTCATCTCAGCCCTATCCCTCCATTTTCTTCCAGCTTATGAATGCACATTTGGCACAGTCACCATCACATGTTTAGTTAATTGCCATGGCTAAAATGGATAATGATACAGTATACTATAACATCCACATGAAATATTGTTATTTCATCTGTTTTCTAGCTTTTGTTTCATTAATGAACTATTAGAGTTAGAACCTCAATCCAATTTTTGAGAAAAGTATAAAGCTGAATACCTTTATTTTTTCTACTCGACATTTTTGTCAGGTTTTTGGTGTTCTGTTATTGTTTTCCTCTTCTAAAACGTATTGTGCATACCTGTGATTTACTTATCAGCATGCTGTTTCCAATATCCTTACGATTACCAGTAAAAATACCGGCACCACGAGGCCAGTGGCCAGTAAAGTTAAAAAGGAAAATACCGGGCAGATGACAACCCTACCATTAACCCGTTAGTTACTGGTACACAAGACTGTGACCCCCCCCCCCCAACTGAGGAGGCTGAATGAATGCAGAAGGGGTTAAACATGTAATCTCTACCTTAGACAATAATATGAAACACACTTTTGCTAGGGTAAATTGTTTTCTTTTAAAACATGGAGTTGAAAAAAAATAGGAAGGAAAAAAATCAAGCTCAGCACGTTAAACACATTATAATGGAAACTTTTAAAAATACTATCAAAAATAAAATTATCCTTTTAAAGTCCTTGTCTAGGGACGGGGAACTTCCTCCCATCGTATCCTGTTTGGGAACAGTGTAAAATTAGCCATTTTAAAGCATATCAAATTATATGTAAATACTTTATGTAATTTTTAGCAAAGCCATTTTCTTCACTTCAATTTCTAGGCCATGGCTGAGCTGGAAAGGAAGTGCCATGGCACAGCTTTATAAGTCCTGAGCATGCTCTTCTGTGGCCAGAGACAGCTGTGGGACCACTGTAGAGACAGAGTGGCCAATAGACCACTTTTTTTGCATGGACCTGGAAGAAAGAAATTGAAGGGAGAACATTTTCAGCCATGCTACTGCTTCTGTAGGTGCTGGAGAAAAGGGAGGGAGAGGCAGGGATCGGGTAGCCCGTGTTGCCTAATTTTTGCTGTTGGGCTTAGGGTACCTTTAATTCCTGTGACACCTAAAACACACCCAGGAGTGACATTTAGGGGACGATTCAGAGCCAGGTGAGAAACCTCACTCTCTTTCTAGGAGAGAAAACTGCCATTCACTTTCATTGCCTACCAGGTGTACATTTTCACTTGGCTCTTGATCAGCCCCAAAGCAGACAATGAAATTATTTTTTCCTCCTAAAGTAGGTGTGAGAATTCTCACCTGGCTCTAAATCAACCCCTTAGTGTTGAATGTAGGATATGGCTCTAACTTTTTTTTCAGAATCCTTAGAAACAAACAGACAAGCAAAGTGCACTCAGCGTTTATTCAATGGACCTGTATAGAATAAATGTTAGTTAATACAAAGGTTAAACAAAACAGTTTAGCGCAATTAATGTTACAGACCTTCTGTCAGGGAATAGTTCAAGCAATTATCTAGGAATAATTACAAAAAAATTGAATTACCACCCACCTTGAAAGCACACACTCAGGAGCAGACGGGGAGGCCGATTCATTAATAGCGGCAGGTAGCGACAGTTGAGCGACTGTAGCGGCATTTTCAGAGCGCCCGCTAGTAGTCGCTGTGCTTGGCCGTTGTTCGGTAGTTGATAGCGACTCAGTCGGTTTGCCGTAATGTTGAATATTGGGTGAGGAGTCGCTATTTGACAGGTTCCGCGCTGTATGGGAGCGCATGATAGCGACTGGCCCTAGCGACCGGCTTCCACCATATTCATTAACAAATCACGCTCAAAAAATTCTTGCACTGTGAAATGCATGTTTAAACCCCAGAGCGCTGGCGGCGATGGGTTAAAAGTAGTTTTTTAACCCCCAAACAACCATATTTTTGAAAACCAAAAAAAACAAGTTTTTAAAATAATTTTGTAATATGAATACATTAATATCAGACCTATAATATCAATTCTGTACAATTTAAAATGGCAGAAGTGGTCACAGAATTTTTCACATAAAAAAAAAAAAATAATAACAATTAATTATGAAGATTTAAAGATTGTTCCATTGAAATGCATTGGAGAGCGCCAGGTAGCGAGAGGTCATACCTGTCGCTGTTCAAGGTCGGACGCTGGCGCTGTGGGCTGAGGCTGGAATAATGATGAATGAGTGGCTATCTGGCGCTATCTCAGTCGCTAAGCAGGATCGGCTTGATAAATGTGTGATTGCGGAGGGGAGCCGGCGTTCTCGTGGCGGGGCCCGTCATTACCGGCCGCTCACCAGTCGCTACCTGTCGCTATTCCTTCATAAATAAGGGCCTAAGACTCGGCACCAGCCAACCCGAGTACGCTAGTGGCCGCATTCCCACTTCCCTCTAACAGGGAGTGTGCCCATGCCGGCCATTCACAAATGCCTGGCGAAGGGAGCGGACGCTGCTCATGCATGTGCCATTGGATCGGGGAGAAGATGAGTGTACCAGGCGACCTCAGGGGTTTCACACAGTGGGGCATCCCGAATCTGGATTCCCTGTTTGGAGGAAATCAGGTCTTTGGTCCATTTTAAGCAGAATGATATTTGCTTTATTTGTATTAAAGAGAGAAGACCTGCCAACAGCAAATCTGCTGTGCACATAGTTGTTGCTTTTAGCAGAGAGATACCAATAAGATATCACTTCAGTTCACTTGCATCAACCTGTGGTCGCCAGCACAGGTGTTCGCAGTGCTGAATGCTGCTAAAATCAGCAAAATTAATATTTAGTGTCAGTTCAGATTTTCTTTAGACTCCACTCACAGCAAAATGCCTGTGTTTTAGTGCAATGACATGCGTTTTTATACAGTATCTTACATTGTTTAGATCTTTTTAGTTGAACCAAATAAATGAATGTCAAAATGCACAAAAACATTTCCCTCCCTCCAGCTGATCTAGTGTGAACCTATTCTATGGGGCTTAATGACATTTCTGATGTCCCTCTATTGAAAAAGGCACAGAACAGGAAGCCGTTGGAACTAGTCCCCTAATCACAAGAAATGCAGAAGACTGATGGATCTCATGGGCTTTACACAATCAGATGTACCCAGCCAGTCTGTCTCTAGTGAGTAAATGAGGGAAGCATTAGATTTACCAAAATTCCTGCTGATGGGCTGTTGACAAGAATACTAAATATGCCAGCAGCTTGGAAGAGACAGGTAACAGAAAAAATTAGAGCTAGTTGCTGGGGTACATAGATGGCCATGGGAAGCATTCTGAAATATTATTAAAGATTAAAGTGATTGTCAAGGCTATTTAAAAATGCTATACTCCCTTTTGTCTCCACAGATGATTGTTGTTAGTCCAGTGCAGCATGCCTTACCTGATTGTAATATCGTGTACCACGCTGCCTGGGACCGTTTACCAGTCACAGACTCCTCCATGACAGCATCTCCATCACAGTAATGCTGGTATGCCTCCTGCACTCACTGCAATGGAGATGACGCACTAGGTCTTGACACGCCCCCCCCCCTCCATTGCAGTCAATAGCGTGTACATGCAGGGTGGCTCACCATCATGACTATGTCTTTGACCAGCGATCAGGCCTAGGCCTTGTGGGACTCGAGCATGTAAGGCACACAACCCCGAACTAGCAGCGATCATCTGCGGAAGCTTATTTTCAATAGAACCATATTGGTGGTTAGTAGGACTACTATCCTCTGACCAGATTCATTATATACATATTCTGGATCTCATTTCTAAAACCTTTCTCATTACTCTAAAATGCTCCACTTTTCCTACTCTATTCCTTTCTAATATTTTGTGAGACTTAGGCCCTTATTTATCACGGGCTAGCGCCAGGTAGTGTCTGACGAGCGCCAGGTAGCGGCAGCTAACGGCGACTACCGACTCAAGTACGCCCGGCGGCGCTCACAATGACGCATTTATCAAGCAAAATGAGGCTAGCGCCGGCGAGAGCGACGGCTAGCGCGGCATTCATCATGAAGCCGCCTGGACCGAACAGCGCCGCTGCAAATTCCCTCACAGCGCCAGGTATGAGCTGTCGCTCCCTGGCGATGTCCAATGCATTTCAATGGAGCAAGCTATAATTAATCATAATTAATTTTTTAATGTCAAAAATTCAGAGACCACTTCTGCAATGTTAGGATTTATTTTTAAGTAAAAAAAAAAGTTTTAAAAAATTTGTGCAGAATTGATCTAACAGGTCTGAGATTAATGTATTCATATTACAAAATGATTCTAACAACATGTATAATGTTACATTCAAAAAATATGGTTGTTTAGGGGTTAAAAACTAGTTAATACACATCGCCGCCAGCGCTCTGGGGTTTAAACAAGGAATGGACAGCGACAGCACATTCGGAGCGTGATTTGTTAATGAATATGAAGCTAGCCGTTCGCTCTGGCCATTCGTTGTCAGGCGCTCACATACAATGCTGAACCTGTGAAACAGCGACCCCCCAGCCCGTATTCAACATTACCGCACACCGACTGAGTCGCTGTCATCAAGCTAACGCCGGCCAAGCACAGCGAATACTGGCTGGCGCTGAAAAAATCACGCTACAGTCGCTCATCTGGCGCTACCTGGCGCTATTAATGAATCGGCCTCTTGATTATACATGTGTGAGTCTGTAATTACTACAGTGAGTATAATCTACTGGCACACACATTTCTTTAAAGATCACATGCACAAATGCCTGTAACAGTCATCCTAAGCCCGGAGGACTGCCACTGGTAACTTCCAAAGGACCACAATTTTTTAGCCACAGATAAAAAAATTAGACTTAGGCCCTTATTCATCAAGCGATAGCGCCAGGTAGTGTCTGACGAGCGCCAGGTAGCGGCAGCTAACGGCGACTACCGACTCAAGTACGCCCGGCGGCGGTCACAATGACGCATTTATCAAGCAAAATGAGGCTAGCGCCGGCGAGAGCGACGGCTAGCGCGGAATTCATCATGAAGCCCCCTGGACCGAACAGCGCCGCTGCAAATTCCCTCACAGCGCCAGGTATGAGCTGTCACTCCCTGGCGATGTCCAATGCTTTTCAATGGAGCAATCTATAATTATTCATAATTAATTGGTATTAATTTTTTTTTTTTTTTTTTTAATGTCAAAAAATCGGAGACCACTTCTGCAATGTTATGATTTATTTTTAAGTAAAAAAAAAAAATAAAAAAAATATGTGCAGAATTGATCTAACAGGTCTGAGATGAATGTATTCATATTACAAAATGATTCTAAAAACATGTATAATGTTACATTAAAAAAATATGGTTGTTTAGGGGTTCAAAACTAGTTAATACACATCGCCGCAAGCGCTCTGGGGTTTAAACAAGGAATGGACAGCGACAGCACATTCGGAGCGTGATTTGTTGATGAATATGAAGCTAGCCGTTCGCTCTGGCCATTCGTTGTCAGGCGCTCACATACAACGCTGGACCTGTGAAACAGCGACCCCCCAGCCCGTATTCAACATTACCGCACACCGACTGAGTCGCTGTCATCAAGCTAACGCCGGCCAAACACAGCGAATACTGGCTGGCGCTGAAAAAATCACGCTACAGTCGCTCATCTGTCGCTACCTGGCGCTATTAATGAATCGGCCTCTTAAACTCTTTAGGTTTCCACTCTGCTCTTATCGAAATTTAGGCTGCATACCAGACCCATGACTGTCACTTGAACCAAACACAAAGCTGTGGGTTTCAATTTTGAACTCAATTAAAAAAAATAGAGCTTGTTCCCTCATGGCAACCCCACAGTACTAGCGACTCCAGATGGCTCTATAAACTCTAGCTGGGAAGCTTCTCCAGTATGGGTTTAGATCAACTGTGCTTTGTCACAGCTACTAAAGCACCACTTACAGAAGCAAGAGCCAAGGGTCTAAGCAATTATCGTACCTGTTGGAGTAAATTGTATATATTATTACATACATCTACATGATAAGCTGTTACCATCTATCTGTTTTCCATTTCCAGGAACAGAATGAATGAATATATTATTATAAGTACCATAGTATATTTGTGCAAATGGGATATTTTCACATGTAGATGTTTACAAGATGTAGGTTTCAAGGTTAAATAATCAACAATAGATCCAAGAAAGTCAGTGTGTTAAAATATAACCTTTTTTTCCATGATTTTGATCCCCACTGCAGTGTTAAAGCATCTGCAGCCTTTATAGAGAAGCAGCCAGCAGCTCTGCATCTTTTCTGTAGCCACCAAAACATGCCCCCCTGACACAGAAGAGATAGCCAATGAGAATAGAGGTTTTTATTTGCCCAGGTGCCCAGGGGGCATGTCTTTTATATATTCGGAGACAAATGCAAATGTTATGCTGCCATAAGCTGTTAAGTGGGTTATTAGCACAATTTCTTGTTTTGTCAATAGTAAAATGCAGGGCCGATCCCTTTTTGCTTGTAAATACCACACATTTGGACCAACAAATCGGGGCAAAGACACAGCAAAAGGCAGGCAAATATTCAGTTGTTCCTCACGTTCGCTGCCGCAGATTGCTCCCAGCCGCAAGTATAGTAAATCAGGCCCTTTAATAGTATTTTTAACTGACCGGCCACAAACTCAATCCTACTTAGAAAGGCAGGCTAAATGGCCTTTTTTATGTTGTCAACTCTGCAGTCATTAATTGGCAGCATAGGGTGCACCACATGCTTGGCATGTATCAAGTCTTGCCATATAAATGCACAAGTAATATGGTGGTATTCACACAGATAATATATTTATTAGTACAATGGAAAATCAGGTGAACCGCAGGCTCCATTGCTTGGGAACCCAAATCATCATAGGTCTACCTAAAGGTAAACTTCACAGAAGTAGAAGGCACCAACAATTCTCCCAAGTAGAAAAGAAAAGAAATAAATAAATATAAAAACAAGAAAAGGAAGAAAGCAGAACCCTTACTGCCTATGCCAGAGAACACCTTGACCAACACCCATCCTAAGCAGCAGGCACATCATTTTCCAACCAAGGCATTCCGATCTTAAGTAACTTGGGCATATAATCATTATTTTAACTTCTAAGTGGGTGCTGGCAGAGTCTGGATAACCAAGAGCCCCTGCATTGACATGGTGGAATTCTTACTCAATCATGCTCTATCACTGGGACAGGATTGTCCTGGCAGTTTTCTTACAACTTGTTGTAATCCAGATTAGAATGCAGTTTTGTTTTCTACCAGGACCGTCTTAAGTGGGTGGCTAACTGGGCCCAGCACAGGGCCGTAGTGTAAGCCTTACTAATGGGCGTATAAAATTTTTCTGATTAGCAATCGTACAAGTATCGACAGAGACAGGGGCATAACTATAGGGGGTGCAGAGGGTGCGACCGCTCCAAGGTCAGGGAGCCCCATAGTTGCTGTTTCTCAGCCTTTTTTTTTATTTGTACTTTCATTGCATCATGTACAGAAAAAAGGCATCTGTTTTTAGTTGTATCCTAGTTTAGCTGTATCCAATTTAGTTAAAATGACAGGAAAAGGGTTACTATATGAGCCATTCAGTGTTCGCACCTGAGTCCACTCATAATTAGTTACACAACTGGGCAGACATCTTTCTTCATGCACATCTGTGATCTCTCACTTTGCCCTCTCTCGCCTTGCTCAAGCCTGAACTGCTGGACGAGGGTATTGGATTTTGGGAACCACATAGAAGGTCTGGACCTGGTGGAGAATGTCAAGGACTGGACACATAGGGAAGGATGTCAAGGACTGAATACACCAGGAAAGATATCAGGTATTGGGCACACAGGCTTTTACACAGCACAGCATACCACATTGGGGAATCCCAAAGCTTTGACCTGGCCATGGAGTCTTTTAGACCCCAGGTCCCCAACCCTCCCCTACAAGGCCCACCAACAGGCCAGGTTTTGCACGCAGATGCCCAGATAACATAAAACATAAGGAGACTTTTCCTTCAAATTGTGGCTGACAATGGATGACATTTGACGTTGATTTCGTGAAATGATGAACATTAGTTTTAACAGCTTTCAGATGATTCTTGCAGCTTAATAGTTTTATGCAAAATGACACTTCATTAGCCATTAATGGCAAATGTGTGCCCTATATTACCTACAGTAATGGTAATCATTTTGGTATTAGTTTTACCTTTTTCTATGTCTTGTCAGCTTTATAGAGAAAACCCATTTTTCCTTTACACTTTACGCATTTTCTGTCCAAAACAAGTATCATTTTCAGCTTTTGATGTGTTTCTATGGTTACATTGATTTACAGTGCCAAAAATGTCACCTTTTTAGAAAGCAGGTATACATAAATCTTGATTTTTACATTCATGTTATTTTTTTCTGAGGTCATGATTAAACACAAATATATTTAAAGGGGAATACAAACCAGGATTTGTACTATCCTGGTGATTGCCCAGCTTGTGTGAAATCCCCCAGGCTGCCTTAAAACCCCTTGGTGCATACATGGTCCTTCAGCCTATCTTCACTCCATTCAGCTCTGCTAGCTGGCCCCCTTTTCGCCATGGGATTGTTGGTAAGGTGATTAAACTCATCTGGGGGATTTCACACATCGGGGCATCACAGATCAGGATGGCCTAGGAACATGGAATTGGCTAGCCCTGGAGTCTTTTACACTCCATGTGCAAGACATGATTGTACCTCTTTAATTTATGATCTACTGGTGGCATTTTAGACAGGATCCTGGATTTCTACACAAGAAAACTCCTAATCAAACTTCACCTTGATTCAAAGCAAAGAACTATTGTATACTATGCAGTTCTATGCTAAAGACAGTCCATACGTGAGGTCAGTGCTCACTCTACAGCAGATCTAGAATAACTAAGTACATTTGACTTCTGATCCTAAAATGTTTGCTTCTTTGCATTTTAAGTAGATTTGTATTATTATTTTCTCCACAGACTGGAAAAAACAGACCTTTATCATAATTTATTGAAAAGCTCAAACCATTTAAAAACTATTCCCCAGCACCCCAGCATCTAAAATTAATATATTTTATGTTTTTAGTTGCTTACTTATTATTCTTTCCTCTGCTGGGCTTCAACCGTTCAGGACTCAGAAGCATCACATACCGAAGAGAGGGGTGAGAAGTGCAGGGGCCAGGTTATAGCTGTGTTTTGCACAGGCACAGCAGAGCTGGGGTCAGGAGAAGGACAGCAATTCCAAAATGCAGAACACCATAGTTAGAAGACACTTCCTGTCTGCATGCAGCCTGAGATTCCATGGGCTGCCATGTTGGACTTTAAAATCTCAAAAAATGCTCTAGGTGCAGGTAGGGTGATTTTTTTTTAATGTGGCCAATCTGTATGTACGGGGTGGGGGGAACATACAAGATAGCCTCTTATTCCGATTGAAGGTCTGGTTTAATAGAGGTGGCGGTTGTCAAATGTTATTATCTGCTATATGCAATGTTATTTTAAGCGGGTCAAACCCATGCAGGTCATACCCATGCGGCCAACCAACTGCTAGCCTACCCTGGGACATTCTACACCACATGCCCCACTGTGTGAAACCCCCCGGTGTGCCGGTGATCTTACCTGATCCTGTGATCTCCATCCCAAGCCTTTCTGATTGGCGGGATGCAGGTGCCCGCATGCCCAAACAGTGTGCTGGGGATGTAGCCAGCTGGCTGCACTTCGTCACAGCGGCAATTTTGAGAGAGCCAATTGGGGGCGTGGCTTTGAGGCAACTGCAGTGCCCGGCTGCTTGGGTGGGGGCCCACACATGGAGCGGTGGACCCAAATATGGGTTTCCATCTCTACTAAGGCAGCTCAGTTTTAGCTCCATAAGGCCTTGAGCTCATGCTATGGTAAAAAGCTAATTGGAGCTACTGTACACTAAGCAGTATTTATAGCTGGAAATTATTGTATTGGGAAATCCATGATGACTAGCAAGGAATTGTTGTAACACCTTTAAAAAATATACAGCATGTTCAGTCGACTTGATTTATTTTAACGGATACAAATGGTTGAAACAATAGGTGAGCATAAAGAAGTAGAGAAGAATCATATAAAGGCACCAGCCTTGGGTGCATGGCAGCGTGGGCGCAGTGATGTCAGCAATGATGTCAGAGCGCACGTACCCTGCTGTTCTGCCCACACATTCTCCATCTTGGTGTGGGGCAGTACAATGATCATGCCCTGACATATGCATTCTGGCCAGACCTTTCCTTTCAGGTGGGGTTTATTGTGCTCAGCTTGGCTCTCAACTCTTTACATCCCCCAGCCTGGGCATTTTCAGCTGCTGGGACACTTGTGGATGGGTTGGTGTGGTGGTGATTGGTGGAGGATGATGGAACAGATAGGACCTGGCTGACACACCTCGCCCTTGAAAGTGGTGTGCCAGCCACAGCCACGTGTGTGTTCCGGGATTGGTGCCCTTGCTGCTGAGAACCACCTTTTCTTGGTGATATTATTTTTGATGCATTGGTAATAATCTGTTTCTATTTGTACAGCACCTCCAACTCTATGGTTGGTTTATCAGTCATATGTGGAATTGTTACTTACTCATTGTTAGCTGGGCACTTCTACTGTGGTTTAGGTCCTCAGTCAATTGCACTTGCATTTTCTTGTATGTTTTTTGATTAGAGATTCACTTGTATATTTGTTGTATGCTACTGCTGTACTGTATTTTTGTAATGACTGTAGGGGAGGGTTTAAGCTGCAGGGATAACCTGTTTTTTTTTTTAAATATGTCCTGTGATATGATTGTTTTATGTGTGTTTTGGCAATAAGTTGCATTCCGTTTGTGTATTATCCAGTTTGTTGTGCATTCTTACTTGTCCCATGCCCTAGGGGGGCCCAGATCATTTTTGTGTTCACTTATAGGAATGGCACGCCGGCTGTATGCTATTTAAGCTGTGCAACATTTCTTTAGACAAATAAAGGAATTTTCAGATTCCTTAGTAATCTGAAAAAATGGTTGCTTTATCACATAACCACCAGAAATCTGAGGGGCTCATTTAGTAGTCTTGCATTTCACTGTGCACCTGTCTCCTTAAAGTGGACAAACAACCAGGATTTTGACTATCCTGGGTTTTGGTCCACTTCCCCAGGGCACCCCGATCGGAGCTGCCCCGCTATGTGAAACCCCCCAGATTTCCATAAAAAACTCACCTCACCCCGCTTCTACGGCGCATGCCTGGCCGCTCATCCAATCAGCACGCTCGTAGTGGTATGCGCGTCCAAGAGCCGTCAAACCCCTAGCGGCTCGGAGCGCGCTGACAGGCATCTCGCGCTTCCCTCTAACAAGGCACGTGCCCTGCTAGAAGTGCGAGATGCGGCCCGCGCATGCGCCGTTGGACCGGGAGTAAGGTAAGGTTAGCGGGCGTCCTGGGGGGGGGTTCATACAGCGGGGCATCCCGGTTTTGGATGCCCCGCGGGGAGGGATCTGATCGGCCTGGGAATCTTATAGATTCCTGGGCTGATCCAGGAGGGTGTTGGTCCACTTTAAACCAAATGCAGATAATTTCTTTTATACAATGCTGAAGTGTCAAAATCACATACTGAATTCTGTTCTGAATCTCTGAGAGGCTCCTCGTCATCAGACAATGAATACGACTAGTTTAGTTCCATCACTGAGTGACTAACAAGTTAGGGGTTAAACATCAGACTAGTAAGGCTGTGGTCATTCTATTATGGACAGGCGGAAAATACCTTGTAGATCATTAGTGTTCTTGGTGAATAAACTGGTTCTGATTTTGATTTATCTGATTGGATATTCTCATTAATAGCAAATTACTTTTTAATATTAGCTTGCTATCTCTGCGTCCTAATACTACACTCTGCAATCTGCCCTCTGATTTTCATTTGCCTTTGAATGATATAACTGCTGTACGAGCTGGCATAGAAAATGGCGTGCATAGCCTGTGCTTGCCCAGGCAGCATAAGGTGAGGCTGTGACATTCAGTGACCCATACACACCAAACACGCGATGGGAGTGCTTCAAAAGGGAGAAGAAGACCGGGGGGGGGGGGGGGGGGATTCTCATTTTATTATGTAGAAATACTTGGTAATGTTTCTTAATGATGGTCGTCTCCTCATCACCAATATACAAGGCAACATCGACCGCAGTAATCAGTAGTAATCACTTCACTTGCATTAAATAAGTCCAGCGCTCTTGGCAGTCCAGGCACATTTGGGTTGATTCAAAGAAACATGTAACAGCTTGGATTTGGCTCACGATCATCCTATTTTTCACGTCCGCTCGTGCGTTCGTAAGAACTTGCGAGTGATTCAATAAGCAAATACGTTTCTATCCTAAAAGATACGTCCGTTCGTATGATATCTCCCGAACTTGCCTCAGTCAGTTGCCAATCGTAAAAATCACGTTCATGTGCTCACCTGTGGCGGCGGCAGCCTGTTTTGTCGGCGGCTTCCATCGTCCAGCTCTTCCAATTACTTGCGTTTGCCTCTGGTTTTCATTGGTTTTTGGCCTCTTAGATTCGTGCGTTCTTATGTATATAAGATCTTGCGCATGCGCACCCTCAACCAGAAACTTACCTAAACCCTTTAGCGCTTGCATCCAACTTCATTTCTCGCTCCCTCAAACTTACCTAAACCCTTTAGCGCTTGCATCCAACTTCATTTCTCGCTCCCTCAAACTTACCTAAACCCTTTAGCGCTTGCATCCAACTTCATTTCTCGCTCCCTCAAACTTACCTAAACCCTTTAGCGCTTGCATCCAACTTCATTTCTCGCTCCCTCAAACTTACCTAAACCCTTTAGCGCTTGCATCCAACTTCATTTCTCGCTCCCTCAAACTTACCTAAACCCTTTAGCGCTTGCATCCAACTTCATTTCTCGCTCCCTCAAACTTACCTAAACCCCTTAGCGGCTGCATGCAACTTCATTTCTCGCTCCCTCAAACTTACCTAAACCCCTTAGCGCTTGCATCCAACTTCATTTCTCGCTCCCTCAAACTTACCTAAACCCCTTAGCGGCTGCATCCAACTTCATTTCTCGCTCCCTCAAACTTACCTAAACCCCTTAGCGCTTGCATCCAACTTCATTTCTCGCTCCCTCAAACTTACCTAAACCCTTTAGCGCTTGCATCCAACTTCATTTCTCGCTCCCTCAAACTTACCTAAACCCTTTAGCGCTTGCATCCAACTTCATTTCTCGCTCCCTCAAACTTACCTAAACCCTTTAGCGCTTGCATCCAACTTCATTTCTCGCTCCCTCAAACTTACCTAAACCCCTTAGCGGCTGCATCCAACTTCATTTCTCGCTCCCTCAAACTTACCTAAACCCCTTAGCGCTTGCATCCAACTTCATTTCTCGCTCCCTCAAACTTACCTAAACCCCTTAGCGGCTGCATCCAACTTCATTTCTCGCTCCCTCAAACTTACCTAAACCCCTTAGCGCTTGCATCCAACTTCATTTCTCGCTCCCTCAAACTTACCTAAACCCTTTAGCGCTTGCATCCAACTTCATTTCTCGCTCCCTCAAACTTACCTAAACCCTTTAGCGCTTGCATCCAACTTCATTTCTCGCTCCCTCAAACTTACCTAAACCCTTTAGCGCTTGCATCCAACTTCATTTCTCGCTCCCTCAAACTTACCTAAACCCTTTAGCGCTTGCATCCAACTTCATTTCTCGCTCCCTCAAACTTACCTAAACCCTTTAGCGCTTGCATCCAACTTCATTTCTCGCTCCCTCAAACTTACCTAAACCCTTTAGCGCTTGCATCCAACTTCATTTCTCGCTCCCTCAAACTTACCTAAACCCCTTAGCGCTTGCATCCAACTTCATTTCTCGCTCCCTCAAACTTACCTAAACCCCTTAGCGCTTGCATCCAACTTCATTTCTCGCTCCCTCAAACTTACCTAAACCCTTTAGCGCTTGCATCCAACTTCATTTCTCGCTCCCTCAAACTTACCTAAACCCCTTAGCGCCTGCATCCAACTTCATTTCTCGGTCCATAAAACGTAAGAAAATCACATAATTTACATATGTCTATATGTTTCTAAGTGTGTTGTTTCTGGTTTGTGTAATTTTTGGGGTGTGTGCATATTAGAAAAGACACATTTAGGAAGGCTTCAAATATAATTTATTTAAAATTTTTTCTTTCTTTGGTTTGGAATAAAATTCCACATTTTTTTTTATAGTTTTGTTTTTTTTTGGAAAACCGTTTTTTTTTTTTGCCCTCGGGAAAACATATCTAATTATTTTATTTGTTTTTAACAGTAAAACTTTTTTTTTTTTTTTTGTGGGTTTTTTGATTTAAAAAATATATATATTTTTTTTTTTTAAAACAATTAAAAACTTTATAAAATTGTAACAACTTTAAAAAAACGTGAAACAAAGGAGCCAGGACCAAGGGCACTATTCATCATCCTCTTCTTCATCTGTTGGCCCCAACGTTGCCTGTATGGCCAGCAGCTCGGCCACCAACTCCTTCATTCGTTTTTTTTTACCCGCCAAGGTTTTGGGGATCATCCCTGTAACCAATAGAGAAAGAAACATAAATAGGAGTCCCAGACCGGTTTGTATGCTGGAAATAGATTTAGGGTTAATCAAATACATGTAAATGCATGACATATGTCCTTCTTCCAAGGGATACAGTTAATGCATTTCCCACAGGTAAGTGTTTAAACTCCTTAAACCGGACCTTCAACATTATTTAATGAAAAACAAAAACTATTCACAAATGATTCTGCCCCACCTAAAAGTTAGTTAGGCTTTTTTGGGGATTACAGCGCCGCCATCTGGACTCTGAAGCATAACACTTAATGAGGAGTGGAGAGTTGGATAAAGTACAGGGGAGTAGGTTACAGTGGTGCGTTGGGAATCCAGAGCATAGCTGGGTTGCGGGAAAGGTCATCACTCACACAATGCATGGCAGCACCTTCCTTTTTTCAATCTGTATCCCATGCTGCCTGTAAATATTGTGCATTCCATATTCCCCAATATTGGTTGGGTTCTGTCTAATAACATGCATTAGATGGGTGAAGGGTGTTTTTCCATGTTTCTAATCTGTAGGTACAGTGTGATGGCTAAGTCTTTGGTTCTTAATACTAGTTTGGGTCCTCTTTAAGCTAACGAAGTGCCCACATTAAAGTGTGAACTACACATTGGCTACGCCTTTAGTTATGTGTGTGTTATTAGCTAAGCAAACATTAATATGAATAATGGCATGGAGACTTACGGAGTTGGTGGCCGACAGATGGCTGGTTGGGGCCAACAGACTGCCCTTGGTCCTGGCTCGGCTGTGAAGAAGTCCCTGGAGAAACATGTGACATTTGGTTAGTATTTGTAGATAGTCACTATCCCCAACATATCTGGCTCCCAGTCTGGCTGACATCACTCACCTTCGCCAGGATCTCCTTCCAGCATCTCTGCTGCCTCCTCCTCCACTATCTCACCCGCTCCTGAAGCTTCTACAAATACATAATAAAGGATAACTTAGTTTTTGGCCTGCCATGTATATCTTTGTGCCTATACATGAAGAGTGACATACCAGAGCCTTCCCCATGCGTGGCCAGGTATGACTCCACGCCCACGCGCCTTGGCCCCTCCTCTGTGGTAAGGTCCAGGGGCTGGTCTGAGGAGGCCACAGAGGAGGGGTAGGTCCGTCGCCCGGGAGATCCACCACCTTCACTCACAGAAGCAGAGTCATGCAGCACTGGTCGGCCTGTACGTCTCCGGGTGCGGCGAATTCTGAAATCCATTTCCAACACTACCAAAGAAAAGTCATTATAAATAAAGGCATAACTTAGACATTTGGAACATATACCATGCAATTGCTTAGTACTTACTTGGGAAATGGATCCCAAAAAACCTCCGCACCCGGGGCATGTGCAGACGCTTCAGGTCCGACCAATGCTGCATTATCTGGGTGTGAGTGAAGGTGGTGCTGGTCACACGGTGTATCTCCGCGATGATCTCCCGGGCGATGTCCCTTTTCTCGCACACATTGGGCGCGAAGTCATACCGGCGCTGAAGCATGATCTGAAAAACATAATGGACACAGAGCTTGTACTTTTACACACAGACCCATATGTGTTGCATCACAAGTTGAGTATTTAATGACATTAACACACACATTTCGAATGGCCGCCATTTTTGGGGAGTGCCTTAAAGAGGACGTTGACTGTGATTGACAGTCTGGTCTTATGTTATATGTATCACACACCATGTACATACAGATAATAGCCAACCTCAACAATCAGGCCACCTGCATCTAGGGCATGTTAGGATGTTTTAAAGATCCAAGATGTAGCCTAATGCTTAGGCTTTTGGCCCACGTGTGTGGCTTCCCGTTGTGTTTTTATGGCTTAGGAAAACAGTGTTCCTCAAACATCCGCATCAAGGTCCGAGACAGGCCAGGTTTGACAGCTCGCCCCGCTACTCCACAGGTTAATTAACTGTTGCTAAGCCGGAGCAATTGGCCGAATTAGGACATCAGCATAGACAGGTGAAAACGTGGCCAGGCTCGGCCCTTGAGGATGAAGTGTGAGGAGGCAGTGATTAAACATTAAGAGACACCAAACTAGTTCCAAACGCATCATTTACATTTAGGCCAGCATTGACTATTACATTAAAATGCACAGGCAGCCACTTACCAGCATGAGGATCTCTTCCTGTTGACGGGTGAAGATAGTGGGCGCCATCTTTAGTCTTCTTCCAGGCAGCAGATAAGTGAAACCCCAGCGGTTTCCTGGTTCCGCACGAACGTACGTCCGTACGAGCGCGTAGTCGTGCGCATAGGCGTCAGACGCTGGGCGCATGATTTAAAGGTCCCTGCACCCAAAGCTCATTCTCTTTGAGCTTTTGGACAAAATGGCACCAAAAAAGGCAGCAGCTAAACGCGGCCAGCAAAGCCAGACCTCTGAGGGCCCAACAACCAGGTCCCAGCAACGACCGAAGAAGCTAAGGTCCCAGAAGGCCCAGAAGGCAAGTACCACCTCGGCCCCACCAAGGGACACTGGACCCTCCGTTTCCCAAAAAAGGGCCCAAAAGGCACGTGCCCCTGCGGCCAAAAAACAGGCCACAGCAGCCACCACCACCTCTGCCCCCAGAAGAGGCCGCCCAAGGGAGCCCACACCAGCCATGCTTTCAAGCCGGGCACTTAGCCAACCCAGGCCCCACAGCAGTGCCCGAAGCACATCCAGCCCACACAGAAGGGCCCGAAGCCCCTCCAGCCCGCACAGAAGGGCCCGAAGCCCCTCCAGCCCGCACAGAAGGGCCAGAAGCCCCTCCAGCCCGCACAGAAGGGCCAGAAGCCCAGCCAGGGCCAGAAGCCCCTACAGGGCCCGAACCCCATCCAGGGCCAGAAGAACCCCATCCAGGGCCAGAAGCCCAGCCAGGGCCAGAAGCCCCTACAGGGCCCGAACACCATCCAGGGCCAGAAGAACCCCATCCAGGGCCAGAAGCCCAGCCAGGGCCAGAAGCCCCTACAGGGCCCGAACACCATCCAGGGCCAGAAGAACCCCATCCAGGGCCAGAAGCCCAGCCAGGGCCAGAAGCCCCTACAGGGCCCGAACACCATCCAGGGCCAGAAGAACCCCAACCAGGGCCAGAAGCCCAGCCAGGGCCAGAAGCCCCTACAGGGCCCGAACCCCATCCAGGGCCAGAAGCCCCTACAGGGCCCGAACCCCATCCAGGGCCAGAAGAACCCCATCCAGGGCCAGAAGCCCAGCCAGGGCCAGAAGCCCCTACAGGGCCCGAACCCCATCCAGGGCCAGAAGCCCAGCCAGGGCCAGAAGCCCCTACAGGGCCCGAACCCCATCCAGGGCCAGAAGAACCCCATCCAGGGCCAGAAGCCCCTACAGGGCCCGAACCCCATCCAGGGCCAGAAGAACCCCATCCAGGGCCAGAAGCCCCTACAGGGCCCGAACCCCATCCAGGGCCAGAAGCCCCCGACCTGGCACCAGCCGGGAACAGAGCCCCCGACCTGGCACCAGCCGGGAACCTAGCCCCCCAAGAGGGCCCCGAATTGCAACCATGACCACATCTACACCTGGAAGTTCGGTGGCCAGCCACGCCAGAACACCCAGTCCCTTGGCCAGTCCAGTCCAGTCATTGGGAAGCCACCAATCCGGCCATTCCCCTACCCAGCCCCAGGCCATAATGTCACCACATGTGTCTGCACACATGGAGGAGCAGCCAAGCCAACCATCTGGCCGCACATTGCGCCGCGGCCAGTTGAGTGGGAGATTCTCCCATGACCAAAATATGGCATTGGCTAGTGGCCTTACATTATACTATGACGAGCTATATGGGAGCAAATCCAAACACACCACCAAGCAGCGCAAGATGGCATTGTTTGAAACCATCCTCCGACAAGTAAATGCAGCGGGGGAAGAGAGGAAAGATGTGTCCCAAATTCAGAAGAAAATCTCTGATCTGAAGTATGCTGTACGGCAAAAAGAAATTAAAAGGCATAATTACAGGTAAATAAATGTTTTCGCTAAATATAATGTTTGGGATGTGCTGTATGCCCCTTTTCTGAATACCAAACGATTTTCTCTTTTCAGCATGAAAACTGGAGGTGGCTTCCCATCTAAATTGGAGTTTACCCCTGCTGAGGAGATTGTGCTTGGACTTCTCCATCCGGTCGCGGTCGGTGGACATGCTGGTCTAAGGGACACAGACTCCCCGACCCGTACCCACGGTGAGTACTATTAAATCTGCATGTTTGCCTGTTTGCTAAATAATCTACAGTTCACTAGTAACAAGATAACGGGATGCCCCTATGGTTTGCCTTGGTTGGCCTCGCACTACTGTGGCTGTTTGTGTCCTTTTTTGGTCCCTGTGTATCACACATTTAGGCCCACAGCCATTATGGCAAAGATCAAATGTCCAATTGTATTGTTAAAGTCATGAAGTTTCGCAAGATAAGTGAGATATTTAGAATCAATCACAAAACACACATCATTATGTATGGGTTGCCTTTTGGTTGTGTGAGTTGTGTTTGAGTTAACTATTTAATTAGCCACCCACAAACATATGTGACCAAGAGCAGCGAGACTCAACTGGCGGCCCGGGGTCCCAATGCGGACCTTGGCACCACATTCAAGGACCCCTGGCCAGACAGCCCTGCACTCAGTTACTTCTGTGTTGACGTGCTCAGAGCTGCCCCCTTGATCGGCCATGTAGTGGTTGGTCTCCTGCCCAATGTCATGGCTCCGTGAAACATAGCATTGCAATATGAAGTACTGCCCAGGAAGTGGCATTGCAAGGTACACAGTAACTTATTTAAATTTTCACTGGCCACAATCGTGTCCCGCTGCCCCTGCTCTGGCCCATGTGCCACAGTCCCCCCATGCCCCCCCCCCACATAAGCCCCATACATTTGTAACAGATTGGCTCCATCCATCACATCACCATCAATACGTTAACTCCCCCCTTTAGACATCCAATCCCTGTCCCCTCAGCTCTGGCCCATCCAGCCCAGCAAGGGCAAGCAGCCTTTATTAGTTTGCACTTTGAAAGCTCCAGCCCCTCCACCAGTGTCTTTATTTTTAACTAGACACCCCCTGCGTCAGCACCATGGCCAGACATTCACCTCTCACCACATACCTTGAAATGGGCGTTTCAAA
Organism: Gastrophryne carolinensis; assembly: GCA_027917425.1. Lineage (NCBI taxonomy): Eukaryota > Metazoa > Chordata > Amphibia > Anura > Microhylidae > Gastrophryne > Gastrophryne carolinensis. Next base: position 301,850,694 of record CM051236.1, on the reverse strand, counting down.
CAATTGTTTGAGTACCCCGGACCTAGCGAATGGTAGGCTAAATCCAAAAATGTGCCCTGAAAGTTGGATGCTGAATGGGTACACTTCATGACTTAGAACTGAGGTCACTTAGCAGTTGGTCCGAGCCATTGCACCTCTGTAAACTTGCGTGGGTTTGAACAAAGGTCACCATTGCTCTAGAGTTTATTAATATTCCAAATAGAGCTATATTTGATTACCTATCCAAACAAAGGTTATGTGTGTGTGTTTACGTGGTATTTTTTTCTCTTCTTCAGCCCAGCATGATCCCTCAGCAAGGGTAAACTCACCCCCCAGTTTGGTTATGCCTACCAGGTCCGTACAGCATCGGAGCCCAGATCAGAGATTTTCGGTAAGTTTATTTAGTAGCATAAATAATAACAAGTGCTTAAGAATGTGTTAATCTGTTGAAATCCTACATTGGGACGCAAACTTAGCCTTTTTTTTTTTATATGTCCCTACAGACCCGCACACTCATGGAAGAGATCCAGGACATGGAGGAAGATGATGATGTCTCCGTACAGGGCACGTCGGATGAACTCCCCCTGGGTCCCAATTTGGAACTGCTCGATAATGTTTCTCTGGCCAATCCTCAGCAGCAGAGTGAATCTCCATCCATTGTGCTTGCACATGGGGAGACTGACACTACAGTCCCCAGTGTTCACTCTGCTGCTGAGGATTTGCAAAGCAGGCCGGTTGCTGTTGAGGGTACGACACCACGCGGCAGGGCACGCCCAAGAGCCAGGGTAATTGTGCGGCGGACGCCATTACGCCGCCCCACAATTTCCCAGGGGAGGCAGAGTGCCCTGCTTCAATTATGGACCCAACAAAGGGACTCTTATGACGCCCAGCTCGTAACAGAGCGTGAGCAAAGGCATGCAGACATGGTGAACATCCATACCAGTCTACAGGGCATCCTCGCGGAGTTGCGTACCCTCAACAGCAACGTGGCCAATTCAAGTAATGGCATCCAGTCAGCCATGGCTGAGATGACCAATATGCAGAGAAACATTGTGGAGCAGTTTCAAATTCACAATGCTGCCATGGCCCAGGCTAGGTCCCATTCCCATGGACCTCCACCTGGACCTCCACCTGGGTATTATGGGCAGCCACCCTATTAAGCCATGGGTGTGTGGGACATCTTTTCTCTTAACCCCCACTGTATTTACTTGTCCTTTGAGGTTTCAAACAATCCATTTTGTGTTGCTCTGGCAGGTTGTGTTTTGTATTTGCTCCCATATAGCTCCTTAGAGTAATGCTTAAGGCCACTAGCCAATGCCATAGGTCTATGTGGAGTTTATCTGGCCACTTATGGCTTAACCTATGTATTTGGTTGGTGCTCCTCCTGTTTGCAGACATGTTTGTGTGACATTATGGCCATGCCCAAATATCCCTGGGCACAGGCAATATTAATGACTGGACTAGGCTGGCCTTTGGACTGGGTGTCCTTGTTTGGTTGTGCCACTCACTTCCAGGTGTAGATGTGCTCGATGTTTTTTTAAATTTAATCCATTTGTTACCACAGATGTATGTGGACTGATTTCTGTTAACCACTATAATTTTTCATTTGCTAAGTAAAACAAAAAATTAACTTCCAATACTTGTGGCGTTTTTAGTGGGAAGACTTTTGTAACAGCTTGGCCTAAACCAGATAATTTTGGTTGGAAGAGGTGTAACAATGCACAGCGAAAGCTAAGGAAACTACATGAAATACATTAGGCAACAATTAAGGTCCAAATGTTTTACTTAGAGGTAATGCCACATTAGGGCAAAACAACATATGTTTCCAAAAGGATAACACAGACATACAGAATGGTGAGACAGGGAAAAAACTTAACTAAAATGCTGGCTGATCAGGTTGGCTCTAACAGATTGGCCAGACTCACTGGGGGGCCCCTCAAAATTCTCGGCTTCATCCTCGACGGCTGAAGAGGGCAGGCTGTCCACATAACGTGGGACACGTTCCAGGATGGCAAAATTGTGCAAAACAGCACATGCCATTATAATGTCGATCACTTTCTTGGGATCATATTGCAGGGCCCCCCCAGTATGGTCAAGGCAACGAAAACGTGTCTTCAGCAGACCAAAGGCCCTCTCCACAACAGCCCGGGTCTTGCGATGTGCACGGTTATACGCTTCCTGCGAGGCATCCTGGGGCCGCAGCACAGGCGTCATGAGCCAGGGTAGAAGTGGGTACCCGGAATCACCTTAAACAGAGAATTAAATGTAATCAAAATTAAAAAGGCAACACAACCAACACCAAAAAATTCACATATATCATAATGATGTAAGGTAAAGTGTCCCCAAGAAAAAACAGGGCACATTAGGGCCCCCAAATATTGCACTAAGGTATAACCTAAATAAAAATGGCACTTCTATATACCAATTAATTAACAAACATCTGCACGGCCAAGGGTATTTGTATTTTACATATATTTTTAGTTTTCAGACATGTTACAATTAGGATGCTGCTGAGGGCCTATCCACATTTCACTGGAAACTACAATGTATGCAGTTTAAGTCCACTTTGACATTTAACGACCAATAGTACAAAAGCAGCCAAATGTCAAAGATCCCTAGCCACATTTCACTGGAAACTACAATGTAGGCAGTTTAAGTCCACTTTGACATTTAACGACCAATAGTACAAAAGGAGCCAAATGTCAAAGATCCCTAGCCACATTTCACTGGAAACTACAATGTAGGCAGTTTAAGTCCACTTTGACATTTAACGACCAATAGTACAAAAGCAGCCAAATGTCAAAGATCCTTGGGTATAAACTCCAAACCAATATATTTAGCCACAAGGAACTTACAGACATCCTAACTAAAGGGAAAACATTCTGAAGGCCAAAGCGAGACAAGGATTTTTTGGGTAAGTTCCTAATATATGAGCCAAGAAAAAGGCAGTTGGACGCTTCTGTCAAGTTTTCCAAAACAAACAGATCAACAAATACAAGATTAATGCCACATTTAATAACACACAAATAGGACACACTTACCAAGCAGCCATGCCCCCGAAAATTCACCTGCCTCAAATCTCCGAAACAACCCAGATCGCCTGAGTATATAGGAGTCGTGGGACGATCCGGGGTAGCCGGCAAGGACACTCATAAACCGCATATCCGGACCAACCACGGCCTGGACATTAAGTGAGTGTCCCATTTTACGATTCCTTAAGGCAAAAACATACAAAAAGGGTAATTGATATTTGAACCAAAATAATAAATTAAACACAAAACATGTCTGCACTCTATTGGGAAATACTAATGAAAAGCCGAGATAAAGCAGCTACACAAATGAGGGATAAACAAATATGCTGCCGCAAAGGAAAACAGGTGACATGACACGTTGGGCAACATAATAACCAATCTCAATACCTATATATATACTCGTCGGCTGCCCTAGGTACGAGTGCCACATGTGTGCAGTCAATTGCACCAATAACGTTGGGCATGTCGGCCACATTATAAAACCCAAGCTTAATGGCGTTTCTGGCTGCCATATCATCAGGGAAATAAATATATTTTTGAGTTATGGCAGCCATGCCTTCCAAAAATTTAGATAGTGCGCGGCTCAGCGTAGGCTGTGACATCCCCACGGAGAGGGCACCCAGCCTCTGGAACGAGCCGTTCGCCAAAAATTGCAGGCAGCCAAGCATCTTGGTCATACCTGAAATTGCATGCCCCTTCCTTGTGGTGCGGGCTAACCATGGCCGCAGCTCACTATATAATTTATGGAGGGAAGCGCGATTAAGCCTGGTCAGCTCGAACAGCTCAACATCATTCATGCTATCGATGTTCATGCGACGACGCAGGGGCAATCTGCTCTCAGACATCTCGATCAACTCAATGCCAAAAAGCATAAGCCCTTGATGTGCCACAAACTCGCTCCGCTCCATCCTACTCCCGAGGCCAAATAGCTGCCGGCAAACATTTCGTAAAGCAGCTCTTTAATGGGCTTCAAAACAATTAGCAATCACCTCTCTGAATTGGGCGCAAGCCCATGTGAAGGACGTAAAAAATAGGATCGGACGCAAATAATACGATTTTGACGGGAAAAACACACGAACTAACGCAAATAATACGATTTGGACGGGAAAAACACACGAACTAACGCAAATTATACGATTCTCGTACGAAATGCGTATGTTCATATACGTCTATGCGCGAACGATCGTACGAATACGAAATGGCCAAAAAAACCAGAAAAAATGACAAACACCCACCCAAACTTACGATTCTCGATACGAAATCACTTAACTTTTGCTCTTTGAATCGAGGGGATTGTGTTTGCTGTGTGTTTATAGGCTGACAACAGTTGAAGCAAATATGGAGTGATGCTAGCACACCTGAGTAGTGTTGTCTATCTTTTATCTTGCGAGAATCATTTATAAAATGTTTGATATAATTTTTGTGAATGTGCAACATAATTTATTAATAGTAGTCATAACCTTCCTTAGGATTGTTTCACTATGTAATTCTTTTTGATTGCGGAACGATTACGATCGCCTCACCAACGCATGTTATACACTGCTCATAGTAGCTTATAGACCCCTCCACATAGGCTATTACGTTTTTGCAGAGATGGCAAAAAATCTATTTGATCAGGCTACTAGCAATCGCCAGTCTGCCACCCTGTACTCCAGCCTCTGCCAACCCTGCCACAGGTCAGACACCCACCCTGTAGTAGGAAACCCGCCGGAGCCGTGGGGTTACCCACAGCTGCTGCCTCATAGTTACCACCCCACGGCTCCCTCAGCCCCAACAGCTGCCATTCCATGGCCATCTGCAGCTGCTGCCCCCACGGGTACCCGCGACTGCTGCCGCATGGTTTCCGTCCCTTGGCTACCTCAGCTCTGTCTGCTGCCATGCGTGGCTGCCGCCCTACCGCTCCCTCAGCTCTTCCAGCTCTCGTCCCATGCCCCCCTCGACTCTCCCCCCCTCTGCTCCAGCAGCTGGTGCCCCACGGGCACCACAATTGCCACCTAGCGCCCACCTGCGATGCGGGTGAGGGGTTAATTAAAAAAAAAAAATAACAGGGCACCCCTCCCAGGGGGGCATTTTTGGGATTTTTAAGGGTTAAAAACTCTTCACAATCCTTCCAGCAAGCCCGGGGGCCAGCTATGCAGGGCTGATAGAATACGAAGCAGAGGCCAGTCTCGGTGGCCCCACACCCTGCAGGCTACAAACCAGCATAGCCTTAGCAGCCCCCGGGTTCTTCTGTCCCTCCGGGCTTTGGGGACTCAGGTAATTGGGGATGGGGGTTAATGGCAAGTCACCCATTAGCCGCAGGTGACTTGCCAGATCCCGAGCCTTATGAACTAGTATGGGGGGGTCCCTTACTAGTTCACAAAGAATGAACTGTACAAAAAATACACCAGACACAGCAGAGTAAAATTACTTTTATTCATTTATTTATTCCAAGTATGTCACACACCCCGCTTCCACTATTCATGACATATGGGTTATGGTCCAGTAGAGGGCGAACTTCTGCAGAGATGAAAGCAAAAAAGAAGCCCCTCCCGGTCCATAAATACCTGGGACCTCCCACACTTTCCCCAGTTCCTTCTCTGAAGGACGGCGAGCAAGTCAGAAGATGTATGCTGCTCTTCCTTGCAGGTAAGCCGGGCTTGCACCCGGCCATTTTTTTGCCCTATTTCTGCCCGGACCTTTAGATTGTAAGCCCTATACTAGCCTCCCAGCTTCGGCTGCAGGTCCGGGTGAGGGCAGGAATCACCTTAATAGGTTCTTAGGGAGCCATGTTCCCCCGTGAGACCCCATTCAAGGGGTAGGCGATATCCGGGTTGGTGATCCCGGTTTGGGATGCCCTGTCCCCATTTACTTCCCTTACACCTTACGGTGAAGGGTTCTCCCCCTTCCGGTTCCCCTCCACTAACCCTCCAGGGGGGGAATGACATCACTCTCAAAATAACCATCACCCCATGCTACTCTTTTCACTTGACATGTGTGTGTGAGTGTGCGTTTGTGCTTATTTACGTTGCCGCTTTGCGCTCTGCTCGCAGTCTGGGGAGCTTCTCCCCCTCAGGCTGCGTCTGTGAGGGGGCGAGGCCGGGCGCTCACATTGCCGCAGCCCGCCCACTTTTGTTTTGGCGCCATTGCGGGCCCATCTCCTGGCTGAGAATGGGGGCCAGGCGCGGCGCGCGATCCGCGCTGGCCCGCCCCTTCTTCTCCCTCCCTCTCTCTCAGGAGCTGCTGGATAGCTGGACGCCATTTTCAGTGTGTGTGAGTGCCCTGCCGGGCTCCCCCCCCCCCCGTTTTTACTATATTTAATGCCCCAGTCGCGCTTGGGGCAGCGCTGGTCCCCTCTGCTTTTACATGTTTTTTTATTATGCAGTTGTGTGTGTGCATGTGCTTATGGACATCTCTTGTGTCTTTCAGTAGGACTCCCTGTGCCTTGCTTAAAAGGGGGTTCTCCCAGTCCTAGGTCCCTAGCACAAGGGGCACTTAAAAATCCTCCCACTTGGGACTTAAGGGGCATCCCGGGTTGCTTACCAGCGTAATTCCCTTGGGTCATTGCGACTACCTTAAAATCGCCATATGGAGGCTCCACAGGATACCGGGCTCGGGCTCCCCTTGGGATAATCCCGGCTATGTGTGGGTTGTGGGGTATCCCTTACAGGGGAGAATGTACTTATTTGCATACCATGTGCGCAACAGGCCATAACGCGGCAGTCAGGACCCCAGGCATCTGGGTCAGTGCCGCCCGCCTCACCTACCCCTCCCCGCATCATCCATACCCCAAGTGACACTGTCATTAGTGGGGAGTCGCACTCAGATGTATGTGCCAGGCTGGCCAACCTCGAGAAAATTATTTCTAGCTCAGTGGGCAGAAAGGCCGCTGCTAGGAAAAAGCATCTGTCACCGGCTACGCCGGTAATTGATTTTGATGATTATGACCCCCCTTACTGGGCTGATTATTCCCCCGCTTGAGGGGGGTTGAATTGTTTGAGGAATCTGAGACTGAGGAATTGCAGTTCCTTGATTCTGATGCTGGGCAGGCGCTGGGGGATGCTGTGGATACCGCCAAGGTACTGACCCATCTGTTAGAGATTCTGGATATTCCCCCACCAGCGGAGACCCCTCGAAGAAGGGGGAATTCTTTGGAATCTCTAAGCCCCGCTTGGAGTTTCCAAATCAGGATCATTTTGACAGCATATTTCTTAGAGAATGGGAGAAGCCGAGTCGCCTTCACGGTGTTCCTCAGGGATGGGATAGGAAGTATCCCTTTCCGGTGGACGCGGTGAAGCGCTGGTCTTCCCCTCCTGAGGTTGACGCACCCATTTTAGGATTGTCCAACACCTCCGTTGTACATACTCCTGAGGCCACTACCCTTAAGGATGACAAGGACAAGCGCATTGATCAGATGGCATGTCATGCCTTCGCCAGTGTGGGTTCTGCCTTGCGACCTGTCTGTGCATCGGCACTCGTGGCTGTGGCCACCAGGTCGGAGATCAGGGACTTGTTAAATGGGTCCCAGCTCAACCCAGAGAGCGTTGAATTCTCAACCCTTAAGAGGTGTGAATTGTTCATGAATTTTGTTTTGTCGGCTATGGACAACACTATTACCATGTGTAGTAGAACTTCGGCCCTGTTGGTGGGCATGCGCCGATCGGTCTGGCTGCGCCAGTGGGCGGCGGACATTGCGGCCAAGAAGTCACTTACAGCTTTGCCCTTTTTGGGAATGTGGCTGTTTGGAGACAAATTGGATTGTGTGGCGAAGGGTGGGAAGCTACCTCAGCGTAAGAAGCTGCGTCGCTCCTTTCGGGGGGCAAGCTCCTTTAACCCTTCCTTTCGCGGTGCCAGAGGGGGCAGAGGTCTTGCCTACTCTGGCTTTAGAGGTGATTCCTGGAACAGAGGTAGAGGACGTGCCCGTACGGCCTCTACCTGGGGTTCCAGGCCCAAGCCCGCTGCCAAGCCAGCTCAACAATGAGGAGGCACCCTCACCCTTGCGGGTGGGGGGACGGCTGCGGCTCTTCTTCCAGGTCACAGACAAGTGACGCGTTTCACCCCTCAAACCTTGTTAAAGCCCCATTGAGGGGTGAAACGCGTTGGTTAGCAGCAGCCGGAACTTACATTTGACCATTCTGCACCTATTGGATTTTGATGCCTGGCGGTGAGAGTCGCAGACAGCTTTGTCATATGCAATGTTTTATTGGTTTTTATATCATGTGAGTGCAACAATTTTTAAATTAAATGCCCTTTTACATTAGCGGTGTTGCACTATCTGTCATATTTTTATCCCCTTACATATTCCTGGGATATGAGCTTTGATGCTTGCTTGAGTGGATTTTGAATACCCCTGATTGGAAGTTAAAGTTCTTTGTCAGCCGTATACATCTTCCTCCATCTTGGAATGTGATTTATCGTTAATTTGTGGGATTTATTGATTCAAGAAAGCTTTTCAATGATTTAAATCTGGTAAGCCTCCTGTCTATTTGGTGGTGGATTTGCACTGGAATTGATGATAATCACCGGGTGTTCTGAACTTTGGAAGAATTCACTTCAATTTAACTGGACTTTTTATTAGACATTTTTCAGCTCGATATTGGAAGTGGTCTCGTCTGGGCACAAACTGGAGTTCGAGTCCCGGCCTCCTCCCAGATTCCTAAGGTCTCGGATGCCATCGGATCCTCGGGTGGCGCAGGGGCTCCTGTTGGCTGTAAAGAATCTTCTGGACATGGCGGTCATATGCCCGGTGCCTCTTTCAGAGAGAGGCCGGGGCTATTATTCCAACCTCTTCACGGTTCCCAAAAAGGATGGCTCCATAAGACCCATCCTAGATTTCAAGCTTCTCAACAGGTTCATCAGAACCAAGAAGTTCCGCATGGAGACTCTGCGTTCAGCCATCGGTTCCCTTCGTCAGGGGGATTTCATGAAATCCATAGACATCAAGGATGCTTACCTTCATGTACCAATTTTCCCAGCGCACCAGAGATTTCTCAGGTTCGTGGTGGGAGATCAGCATTTTCAGTTTGTGGCCCTCCCGTTCGGGCTGACCTCGGCACCGAGGGTGTTTACCAAGGTTCTGGCAGGCATTATGGCCCTGCTCAGAGCCCAGGGCATTCGCATTGTGCCATAATTGGACGACCTACTCATTACAGCTTCTTCCCTCTGCCAGGCGGAGTTGGACACCAGGACGGTGGTGGTGACGCTGGAAAGGTTCAGATGGGTGATCAACCACCCCAAGTCTTCTCTCTCCCCATCAAGGGAGATCTCCTTTCTGGGCATGAATCTGGATACCATTTAGGCCAGAGTGTTCCTACCTCAGCCAAAGGTGTAGAGGGTTCAAGATCTGATACGTGTTCTCCTGACCAACCCTCGCCCTTCCATTCGGCTAGGGATGACTCTGGTGGGTTTGATGGTGGCCTCCTTCGAGGCAGTCCCCTTTGCTCAAATCCACATGAGGTCGCTACAACTCCATCTATTGCTGAAATGGGATGGATGTCCACAGTCCTTGGATCAGTCATTTCTGATGTCCCCCAGGGTTCGGCAGTCCCTTCAGTGGTGGCTGGAATCAAGCAATCTGATGAGGGGCAGATCGTTCCTGGCCCCTCATTGGGAGACGGTTACCACAGATGCCAGCCTGTCAGGCTGGGGAGGTTTCTGGAAAGATCATCAGTTCCAGGGGTTGTGGGGTCCTCAGGAGGCTCGCAACCCCTTCAATGTCTTGGAGCTCAGAGCTATCCGCCTGGTTCTGTCGCGTCTGACACTTCACCTACAGGGCTTTCCGGTTCAGGTTCGATCAGACAATCGTACTGCGGTAGCTTACATCAATCACCAAGGAGGGACTCGCAGCAGGAGTGCCCTCAGGGAAGTCTCTCTGATTCTGACATGGGCGGAGAGCAATGTTCCTTGCATCTCGGCAGTATACATTCCGGGAGTGGAGAACACAGAGGCGGACTCCCTGAGCAGGGGATTCTCTCGCCGAGGGGAATGGTCTCTCAACCACAAGGTGTTTCGGGCCCTGTGTCACAAGTGGGGGACTCTGGAGGTGGATCTCTTTGCCTCTCGGCACAATCACAAGCTCCCAACCTTTGTATCTCTGTCTCAGGATCCTCTGGCCCTGGCAGTGGATGCCTTGTCCATGGCCTGGGGGGATCTGGGGTTTCTGTGCCTGTTTCCCCCCTTCTCCATGGTGGGCAAGGTGGTGCGCAAGCTGGCACTAGAGGGGGCACCAGCAATTCTGGTTGCCCCAAGGTGGCCAAGACAGGTTTGGTTCACAGACATCGTAAGGTTGGCGGTAGATCAGTACAGGCTGCCCCTGTCTCCAGATCTGATCTCTCAGGGTCAACTACGTTATCACAATTTACAAACGCTTGCTTTGACGGCGTAGCTGCTGAAACCTTCATCCTGAGGGAGAAAGGTTTGTCTGAGGCGGTTATTCAAACCTTGATTAGAGCTAGAAAGAGGTCTTCCTCTACCATTTACTATAGAACTTGGCGGTCCTATATTGACTGGTGTGAGGCTAGGGCCTTACCTTGCAGGGTGTTTTCGATTCCTAGGATTTTGGAGTTTTTTCAACATGGTCTGGATCTAGGGTTCCAGCTCAGTACTTTGAAGGGTCAGGTTTCTGCCCTGCCTGTCTTTTTTTCAAAGGTCGTTTGCTTTGCATCATCTGGTCAAGACTTTTTTCCAAGGGGTCACTCATGTTCGGCCACCTAGAAAGCCTTTGGTTCCCCTATGAGACCTAAATTTGGTTCTTTCGGTACTCCAGGGGCCTCCCTTTGAACCGATGCAGGATGTGGCTTTTTCTGTGCTCACTCAAAAAGTTGCCTTTTTGGTGGCTATTACCTCTGTTCAGCGTGTCTCTGAGTTTGTGGCTCTGTCTATTCAGGCCCCTTACTTTGAGAGACACCAGGATAAGGTGGTTTTATGTTTTAAACCAGATTTCCCTCCTAAGGTGGTGTCTGCTTTCCATCTCAATCAGGATGTAGTTCTCCCTTGTGTCCTAGGCCTAGCACTGACAAGGAGAAGGTTTTTGCACTCTTTGGATGTGGTTCGTTGTGTGAAGTACTATTTGGTTGCTACTTGCGAGATGATCCCGCTCCTCCCACATGAAGGCAGGGCTGGAGGTGGCTGCCAGTGGTGTCGGAAGTGGTGGAGGCGGATTGGAGGCCCCCGGGTGAAGAGGAGACCCAGCAGAGGGATCGTGGGTGCAGGTGAGCAAATGTCATTTCTTCTTTGTTTTCATTGTATAGTTTATGCGGAAATGAGGGGGGCTATTCCGGGCCCTTGCCTGAAGCTGAATGAGCCCCTGGGGCGGGGGATAAAATGCTCCATGTGTGAAAAGAAGACCTGGCCGGATCGAATGAGGGGGTCAGGTGACTTTTTTTTTTTGTTATAGCTCTTTAAATTCAGCTACCACTTAACGGTTGGAGCTATGTGAGACTGGCATAGCTGGCACTTGAAGGGTTAAACCAGAGCAGCTCGAAAAAATTGAAAGCCAGCTTAAAGTGAATACTTTCAGAAGCACAAAGCACGACTGATGCCGCAACCCCTTGTTTACCATATACAAGGCATCCAGCATTGGGGGAACTGTAAGCCACAGCACACAGTACTCATACTCCCATCACGATAAAAGTAATGTCCATTATTTTCTATCAATGTGTTCACATCTCTGTGTTGCTCTGCACTTAGGTGAGAAAATGTCCAGTATGCAGCATCCTGTCTGAAACATGTCTGTGCTTTGGCTTATTTTTGCTTACCCTTCTTTGGTTTTTGTGATGGCACACAAGAATTATATCCTCATAGCATTACATTGATATGTCTAGATGGCCTAAGACGTCCAGCTTTATAAGCACCAGGACAAGAAGAAGAGGTCCTGGCAAAAGGTTGCTAGCCAGGTGGTCCACAACTGGGACAATTGGGACAACGCGCGATGATTCTGAATAAAAATCTATAGTCTATATTGTAATTAATGTTGGCTTGTCATTTTAAAGGGATATTAAGGCAGGGCTGTCTTTGGTTTTTTTTCGGAAACACTATTTACTATTGTGCAAATGTATGTGTTTTTTGGGGAATAATACTGTCAGCCAGTCTTCCAGTAATGTCCAGTCATGTGACTTTAGCTCAAGTGTCAACACACTGAATGGATGAATGGATGACACTGCTGTGCTTACAGTGGACCAATCACCTCCTAATTCTAAAAGATTCCAGGGCCGACCGCCAGACTATATATATCCTATACTGGATGCCCCGCTATGTGAAGTCCCCCAGTGTGCTGGTACACACAGTGAAGCCGGCATATGGCTGCTGGTTTCACCTATGCTGGCACGAAGTTCTAATCAGCTGCTTTATGCCACACATTAGTATGAAAGTGAATGACAATTTTCTCTCCTAAAAAAACAGTGAGAATTTTCACCTGGCTCCTATACTGACCAGTCAATGAAAATTGTAAAAATATATATTTCTGGGTTACTGCAGCACCACTCTTAGAAGGTTGATGGCAGAAGGAGACCATACGGTCCATCTAGTCTGCCCTTATGTGTATATTGTATGTACTCTTTATCTTAGGATAGATGTGTGCTTATCCCAGGCATGTTTAAATTCAGTGACTGTTGATTTTTCATCTACCTCTGCTGGAAGTTTGTTCCAAGCATCTACTACTCTTAAAATAAATATTAAAAATAATATTTTCTAACATTGCTCCTGATCTTCCCCCCGACTAGCTTAAGGTTGTGCCCCCTTGTTCTATGATCTTAAACAGGAAATGCATGCATACCAGGGGAAAAGTTTCCACTGGAGTTGTTTTATATGTCTGTTGATCCAGGAACAGGATACTGGGACATTGACATAGAAGAGGAGACAATCTGAACACACATTAGTACATGCTGGAACAGGCTGCAAACTGGACACACAACATGACACAGTATTAGGGTGGACCAAGGACACAGGACAGGGCATAGGCACCATTTAAGCACTGGAGGCATGCATAAGTATGGAGTGTGGAAACCAGCAAGTTACCCTTTTTGCAGCCTACAAGCTGTTTGATTGTTGACTGCACATAGGGCCTGATGTTTGAACTCTGGAAAACCAGTGTGCATGGTGCCTCTGTGGACCTGCCCCTTGAAGATTCACCCCTTTCAAGATGACAAATTCCTCATAATTCTTCTTACTGGGTTACAATAACCAAAAGATTGTTTCTTAAACCAGACCATAAAATGGCCATTGGTCTGCTGCGGGTGGTAGGGGTAAGTTGTTTCATACTGAACGGGCTGGGGGGGGGGGGGGGAGTGCTGCGATCAAACACAAGGCCACATTTCGTGGGGGAAGGTAACTTTGATGTTTTGCAGGGGGTTAATAGAGGGGGAATCCAGCAATCAGGAATTATTATGTAAAATGGGTGTTGGTCTGGTTTAAGTAACAAAAACTGTGAAATTTGATATACATTTCATTTTCTTAGCATGTGTATTTATTTTGTGCCCTTGTAGAGAAAACAGTATTATAATCAATGTCTTTACACACATACAAGCTTGCCAGTTATAATCAATGTCTTTACATATATAAAAACTTCCAGAAAGCTTTCACACAAAAGTCAATTTTAGTTTCATTGATTTAATGAAATTCTATCAAAATATAAAAAATATTCTGAAGGCTATAGAATGTGGTGTCTAATTGAAGCATTTCTCCTCAGTAGAACCCTTCTTATCAAAGCTAGTATAAATCAATTGAAAAATATTGATATATGTGCTGCATTACCATCAATTACTACAGATACTTTTCTATCACAAGAGCCTACTGTTGAGTTTGGGAATTAATAGGGATGTCTTCACACGTATAAAGTATCTGACCTGTTACTGTTATTTATTTGGAAAAAGCTATATGTCAACCAAAAAGCTAAATGTATGTCTGGTTGGCCAATCCATTCATAGAGGTAGAGAAGAAAATATGATGGTAGAATTAAAAAAACACTACAGTTGTGTCAAGGGCATCAACATTGCAAGATGCAGAAACTGTAAAAAAGGGTTGTCTAGGAATTGGTGCATTGAAGTACAGTACATTCTAATTAGAGATAAGTGGAAAATGATACATAGTACATCAAAAGAGAAGACAGATGCAACACTAGTGAGAATATGGTAATTGCAGTGTGACAAGTCCAGGATGCTAATACCACCACCTAGTGGTCATTATGCAACGTATTGAGCTACAAAAGAGTGACACTGGAATGTCATTAATCTGAAGATGGTATATTTATATGTAGCAGCACTTAATTATTATGATATGTATTTAACTTTTGTATTTAACTTTTAAGTTGCCAGACATTTATTTGTAGGATTATTTCTTCATTCTATAATTTATTTAATAGAATAAGTGAATGCTTATAGGACAGGATTCTAGGAATTGAATCAAACAAGCATTAAGATGGCTAGAAAATGTAAAATAAAATCTGTGTATGGCATATTGAGGTTTAAAACGACCCTATAAGAAAATGAATTAAAAAATGTAAATGCATAAGGCTATTAGAACACCTTATACTAGCCCATACTGAAAAGCAACTGCCGTAATGCAGTGTAGAATTTTTGGGAGTTTCCAAATAAAAAGGGCACACACTTATAAACTTTTACCCTTATGTTATTTTTATTTGGAAGCATTTTTTAAAGGGGGGCGGGATGAAAACACTATGGCCCTTATTCATCAAGCGATAGCGCCAGGTAGTGTCTGACGAGCGCCAGGTAGCGGCAGCTAACGGCGACTACCGACTCAAGTACGCCCGGCGGCGGTCACAATGACGCATTTATCAAGCAAAATGAGGCTAGCGCCGGCGAGAGCGACGGCTAGCGCGGCATTCATCATGAAGCCGCCTGGACCGAACAGCGCCGCTGCAAATTCCCTCACAGCGCCAGGTATGAGCTGTCGCTCCCTGGCGATGTCCAATGCATTTCAATGGAGCAATCTATAATTATTCATAATTAATTGGTATTAATTTTTTTTTTTTTTTTTAATGTCAAAAAATCGGAGACCACTTCTGCAATGTTAGGATTTATTTTTAAGTCAAAAAAAAAAAATAAAAAAAATATGTGCAGAATTGATCTAACAGGTCTGAGATTAATGTATTCATATTACAAAATGATTCTAAAAACATGTATAATGTAACATTCAAAAAATATGGTTGTTTAGGGGCAAGCGCTCTGGGGTTTAAACAAGGAATGGACAGCGACAGCACATTCGGAGCGTGATTTGTTGATGAATATGAAGCTAGCCGTTCGCTCTGGCCATTCGTTGTCAGGCGCTCACATACAACGCTGGACCTGTGAAACAGCGACCCCCCCAGCCCGTATTCAACATTACCGCACACCGACTGAGTCGCTGTCATCAAGCTAATGCCGGCCAAGCACAGCGAATACTGGCTGGCGCTGAAAAAATCACGCTACAGTCGCTCATCTGTCGCTACCTGGCGCTATTAATGAATCGGCCTCCCCGTTCTTTCTTGAACATATTGAAAGCACTTCACAGAGGCTTCTGCAATTGAAAAAGAAGAAACTGGCTGAAAGATAGCTACCAGTCTCCAGTCCATGCTGCCCAATAGGTGTGGAGGCCAACATGTTATTTTCTTTATAATGCATTGGATGCTAAATGCAGGAAAGAAAAACACTGTCTGCCTGGAAGCATGTCAGGAAGCGAGTATTTTTTATTACATTCCACATACATTACTTTATTATTTTCACACAACCACTTTTAAAGAAGTTCAGATAGCATAATTGCATTCAGCATCATATAGTATTATACTTTGCATTTACTAGCTTTCTATCTGTTCTATCTGTTTATGTAAAAATCAGCAGCAGTTTTTTTAAAGTGGAAGTCCAGTCTTATGTAACTTTGTAACCCCCCTTAGGGCGGGGGGTTACAAAGAGAATGCACAACAAATGGTGTCTTTCCCCTCTCTGTGCGCAGCCCCATCCACCTATTGATTTAAATGGCAGGGCTGGATCACACGCAAAGCAAGGGAAGCTGCTCTATGCACTGTCTGTTCACCTACCGCATAAGCACCAATGACCTCAGTGATCCTGGCCGAGGTAAAGAGTATTTTTTATTGTAACTCCCCTCCCCCCACAAAGACTGGACTTCCACTTTAAAGGCTGTATGACCATCAACCAGATATTGGGAGTTATGCTAATTGGTGAAGCCAGTGTGATTTGCAATGTGCATTGTGGTGTTTATTGCAACCCACATCTCGTTGAGCTTTTTAGCTTTTAGACTCAAAAAAGTGCAAAAAATGTTTTTTTTCTACCCCCAAAAAAATATTTACCTGTACCTGTGATGGGGCATTTTTACAGGTGTAGGGAAGTGCTCAGTTCCCACAGTCACCTCTGGAGATCACAGAGTGAGAGGGCTTGTTGCAGATCACTCTCTCTCCAGCTGCTGATTACAAACTTCCTGCCCCTGCAAGTTGGGGTTTGCAGCCCCTGACTGGAGGTATCGAAGACTATATATAGGAGAGACTGCCTGTATGCAGGGGAGAACTGAGCACCCGGCTTGCTGCAAGGAGCTGTGCTGCTGCAACCCGCATATGCAGCCTCAAAGTGAATCACTTCCCAGACTGCTACACTATTCTACCGCTGTCCAGCTGCCAGTGCCACATGGGGGATCATCTGGTGATTATTACCTCCTGCCTGTTAACCTGCGTTATAGAGGATCTGCGGGTCAAGAGTGAAACGTCTCCTCGGGCCCTGCAGCTTGCATTCTGTGTCGACTTACTCGTGGAGGTATTTAGCTATAGACTATATATATATATATATCTGTGTATATGTGCACAGACTAACTAAAGCCCCATCTGGGCCTTTCATTGTGTTGTTATACTGTGTATGGTCTGTTTATACATGCAAGTTAACTTTTACTACATAAACGTCTTGATTCAGATCTTGCCCATGAAGGCTCATTTTTTTTCGGAAACTGATCTCGTTAACTGGGAAATTGCGAAAGCTCGGATTATTCACAGCTGTGTTCTGAGAAAAGCTTGTTCATGCGTGAGCGGGCATATTTGCTATGCGTATTCATATGGTATGACATGTCGAAAGACAAGTTTTTACCTGTTTTTGCCATGTTGTCTGCTTCTACCCACTGCTACTCACCTCATACTTTGGCCTCCTTCTGTTTTGGTCTTCTGTTTTACACTGTTGTTTGCTTAGCATCTGCTTCATGTAGTTACATCGAAAACATGCCACCATGCAACATAAAACTTTAAAACTATTGTTTTATTATAAAAAGTTTTGTTTTTTTAGAGAGAAAAATATACATTACCACTTGTTAGCCCACATGTGTGCCTGTACATGCACGCACATTTTTACATCTTTACCCAAACTGGCTGATGCATACTTTTTGGGGACCACCTTCATCCGTTGTGCCATTCTTTCTTCAGGGTCTGTAGAAGGAAAGAACCTGAGTTAGTATTTATGGCCATGTGTTGTTTCTGTAACGCTTTTGGTATCGTTTGTTTTGGGTGATTCACACCTGGCTCCATCGTAGGTGCGGAAGATTTAGGCTATATTTTCATTAGCAACATAAGACCAGGTCCAGGTTCCCTGCTAGCAAAAAGATGGCGTGAGTTTGAACCGGAAACCTACGGCTTTTATAGGTCTGAAAACACACAAATCAAAACTCTGAATCACACGCAAGCACAGGCAAGAAAATGGAGGTCAGAGACTTTTTTTTTGCATGTTATCAATAAAAAGCTCACCGGGATACATGTTGCAATCCTCACCCAATATTTAGCATGACCTTCTTTGGTAACTGGCTGGCAAGAAAATGTATGCATACTCTGGTCAGCTACAGGTAATGTCCCTGTCCAAGCAACATTAAAAAGCAACCCTTGCTTACCTACCAGCCCAATGTGCTTGTCACCTGACCTTGGTGCGTCACACTGTTGTCATATGGGAACAGGCTTCCTCTTTGAATAAAGGTAGGTGCATCATAAGTTGTATCAAGATAGCTCTGACCAAGACCTGCAAGCTGGCAAATAGGTGAGGTTTATTTTTTTATGTTGCCTTGTCTGTCCCTTAGGTGTAGGGACTCAAATCACTGTTCATTGATTGAAAGGAGTGTCTAAGTAATTTCTTCTAAAAATGCTTTAGTTCCTGATAAAAACAGTTTACAAATTCTCTCATTTCTTTTCATAATGTATTTATGATAAAGGGCATTGCTCTATATCTAGTAGATTCATGTGAATATTCCTTCTGTGCACCATCCACTGACAACAAGGCACACCGCAGGAATTCTGCTTGCTGGTGTGTAATACAGTGCTCCCTTCCCTAACTTGTTCTATACAGCAGCTGTTAATAGATTTGCACCTTAATGCGGACCAACAGTAAAAAATAACTCAAACTAGACCAACACAACAAACAGTGCTCATATTTATCCCTCCTCAGGGCAAATTAGATTGCAGCACATAAAAAATCATTTACCTTAGTACATTTTACAAAGAAAATGGCTGCTCATGCATTTGCAGGCAAACCTGCAAACAGGAAGTGCTGCTGGGCCTCATGTTACTGTGTATTGTCAGATATGTCAGTTGAATGCTGGCAGCAGCATGGCTGAGATGCTGGAAGAGGAAACTCCAAAACGGACACTTCATTTCTTTTCCAACTGTGCCAGGCTGCTGGTCTGGTTTAAGCCTGGGACATTTCTGCAAATGCTTATGAGTTATACAAATGACCCTGTGGTTTTGTGGTTTTATGCAGTCTTAAGAAACATTAGATTTTAACTTTTTGTATTACTCAGTTTGTAGCTTTGAATAGGTGGGTACATTTAACTGTTCATGTGCAGGTTTGCACACTTGCTGGATTGTGCTTTTTCTTTTGGGGGTTTGTTTGGTCATCCTGAACCATAAACATATAGGATAATGGCAATGAGTATAAGTAAATGGTATATATATATATTCTTCAAATTATATATATATATATATATTATATGGTGGCAGCATCTAAATTAGGCAAGATATAGAACACTTCCTGCACACAGCAGTGTGGCATTTCTAGGCAATGTGAAGGCAGTGCACTTTAGAATTCTGTCTCTAAAGCAAATACATGATGTTGGAATAGGGGAAGGAAAATCGGGTGATAAAAGGTAGCCGTTTTTAGTCATGGAATTAATATAGGTTTATGTGTAAAAGAAATAGATGAAAATGCTATGAACATATACATTCATTTTGAGAAACAGTCTACAAAAAGGAAATTTCTTTTTATAACTATATATTTATTAAGATAATTAAAATCTGTAACATAACAAAAGCTTTATTTTGTATGACATACAAGTCAACTTACTTGACAAGTTCTCCATCTTAAGCCCAGTCAAGCACATGAGATTGAAAAAAGGTTTGCACTTCATTGTATGTTAAGTTGAAAAGGATTTTAAGTCTGTAACAAATACTTGTCAACTGAGTACACAGAGGTGCTAAATATGTAATATATGCCCTTATTCATCAAGCGATAGCGCCAGGTAGTGTCTGACGAGCGCCAGGTAGCGGCAGCTAACGGCGACTACCGACTCAAGTACGCCCGCGGCGGTCACAATGACGCATTTATCAAGCAAAATGAGGCTAGCGCCGGCGAGAGCGACGGCTAGCGCGGCATTCATCATGAAGCCGCCTGGACCGAACAGCGCCGCTGCAAATTCCCTCACAGCGCCAGGTATGAGCTGTCGCTCCCTGGCGATGTCCAATGCATTTCAATGGAGCAAGCTATAATTAATCATAATTAATTGGTATAATTTTTTTAAATTTTTTTTTTAATGTCAAAAAATCGGAGAACACTTCTGCAATGTTAGGATTTATTTTTAAGTCAAAAAAAAAAAAAAAAAAAATATGTGCAGAATTGATCTAACAGGTCTGAGATTAATGTATTCATAAAACAAAATGATTCTAAAAATATGTATAATGTTACATTAAAAAAATATGGTTGTTTAGGGGTTAAAAACTAGTTAATACAGATCGCCGCCAGCGCTCTGGGGTTTAAACAAGGAATGGACAGCGACAGCACATTCGGAGCGTGATTTTTTGATGAATATGAAGCTAGCCGTTCGCTCTGGCCATTCGTTGTCAGGCGCTCACATACAACGCTGGACCTGTGAAACAGCGACCCCCCAGCCCGTATTCAACATTACCGCACACCGACTGAGTCGCTGTCATCAAGCTAACGCCGGCCAAGCACAGCGAATACTGGCTGGCGCTGAAAAAATCACGCTACAGTCGCTCATCTGTCGCTACCTGGCGCTATTGATGAATCGGCCTCATAGTTATACTTTATATCTTCCCAAAAACATTTTTTAATGTTTATATAGATCAAGTAGAGTATATATATATATATATATATATATATATATATATATATATTATTACAGATTAAAAACTCGTCCTGTTAAATCTAGGGCAAATTTAGCAACCATCAAGATATTTTAATTTATAGCATTCATCCATCCATCCATCCCAAAATGTGTATACTGATCAGCTAGCCATGGTACGTTTGTTTTAGGTTAGGTTTAAAGAGGAACAACCATCTTTATGGGTCATTCCGCATTGTGCCGGCAGGGGTCGACTGACCTGCTCACTTTTTCCCCGAGCCCATGCCACATTTCATGATTGTAACCATATCTCCACTATAACTTTAGCTGGGGGTGTACCCATCACAATCATTTTTGTATAGAGTTTCTGTTAAAGAGAACACAGTGATCAGGCAGCAAAGGGTTAAACTCTTGCTGCTTTGTTCACTGTTACCCGCAGGTGCGCTTTTTCGGATAGCAGGGAGTTTAAGATCAAGAGTGATCTAAAATGATTCACCTGCTTTCCAATAAGATGTTTTTATTTTAAGTTACAGTGCAGTTTTTTCTAGTTTGCATATTTATATTTTAGGAAAATGTGTTTTTTATTCAGCTTTTTTATACATTTTTTAGGGAAACCCTCCACAACCAAAGAATTCTTTGAGGGACTAATTCCAAAAAGATGAGCCCACTGCAACAAGCTGGGTACGCTTAGAAAGCTTAACATATGTACTTTCAGGGAATATATGGTTTATGGGGGATATTTCAAATGTAAAGGGTTGTTTTGGTTGAAAAAGGTGCGCACTTTGTCTGCAGAGCTGAAGTTTTTTTAGGAAAGTGTGGCTTTAATTCTGCTTTTTTATCCTTTTTTTAGGGAAACTCTTTGCAACCAAAGAATACATTGAGGGATTACTTCCAGAAAACTATGGTCACATCAACAAGCCTGGTACACCAAGAAAGCTTGAGGTGTGTACTTCTAGTTTGTTGGGGGTATTTCAAATGTAAAGGGTTGTTTTTCTGGAAAAACTGCAAGGTGCGCTTAGCGCGTAGCATAGTTGTATTTTATCTGAAAATCCCCTAAAGCGCTGTTTCAGTTTGGGGGAGTCTCCTGGGCAGGAAAGGGTGTCTACCAATACATATGTGGTACCGCTGTAACCGGGAGAAATTGGGATTTCACACGCAATATGATTTTATTGACAAATTTACATTTTTTATTGCAAAAAAACACTACAAATTGTAAAAAATAGATTTTTTTTCATTTTTTTGCACATATTTCACCCAAAAATATTGAGAATACACAAAAAAAAATGACAAATGTTTAATGTTAAAGCCCAGACTATGCTGAAAAAAACAATATATCATTTTCCTGACAAAAACTCCAGGTAGGCTGGCACTTAAAGAGTTAATTCAAATGTCAGCGGCAGGTAACTGCCTTAAGTTTAGTTTATTAAAATATAAAAAGCCGTATTTGAATAGCTTTGGTTTATGTCCCAATTCGCTAGAAGATATATCTTGATGTTCAAATGTGATACTATATAAAATTGTCAGGAAATAAATAAATAAAATAAATGAAATGTATAACGGTGTAGATGCGTATCTGTTTAAAACTATTAGTAGGCGGATATAAGCAGAGAAAGGGGTAGAGATTGATTTAAAATAATGGATAAATAAACTAATAGATTAAAACCTATAATCATTGGCCGGTTATCGCCTAAAACCATTAATAAATATATATATAAATTATTTATTCTCTAAAAAACAGTTCAGATCTATTTCTATATTTAATCCAATCTCTGGTGCAGGCATGCTTTATTCAGCTTTCCTTACTGCTCTCAGCAAAGGAAATCTGAATAAATAGGATAAGGTGAGTTTACAGTACATACCGGGGGATACACCCAAATTGGGATGCCACAGACAGGGGGAAGAAAACCCAAGATAATGACATTCTTGGGGTTTGTTCCTCTTTGAGGGGCTTATTTACTGAACAGTGGGAAACCTAAATAAAGAACCTCTCTGTACTTTCCTAAATTGTTACTTGTATATTTACTTCTTACCTGTATATGCTGCTACAGTCATGAACAGGGGTCTAAGGGCCTTATTCATGAAGGGATAGCGTCAGGTAGTGGCTGGTTAATGACAGGTAGCGACTGGTGAACGCCAGACACGGCACGCAATTACACATTTATCAAGCAGAATCTGTTTAGCGACTGGGATAACGCCATGTAGCGTCTGATTCATCATTTTCCTAGCCACAGCAAACAGCACCAGCGTTCAGCCTTGCACAGCACCAGGTATGACCTCTCGCTACCTGTCGCTCCCCCATACATTTCAATGGACGATCCTTTCCTTCTCTTTAAACTGTGTTTTTGTTTTTTGTTTTTTTTTTAAATCTCAAATAATATTGTGACCTCTCCTGGCATTGAATTAGCATTTTTTTCAAATTTTTTAAATTTTTTTATATATTTCTTTTGAAATGACATTACAGGTCTGGCATTAAAGTGTTCATGTTACAATGTTGCTACAATGTAATTCCATATGTTTTCGCTTTGTTAGTAGTGGAAAGATGCTGAAAAACAGACTTTAAACACACCGCCTCCTGCGCTCTGGGCTTCAAACAAGCATTTTTCAGCGCCAGAGATTTGTGAGGCTGTTTTTTTGCTGAATATGGTGTGAGTCGTTCGCTATGAGCAGTCGCTAACATGCGCTCCCATACAGCGCTGTACTGGTCAAATAGCGACTCCTCACAATGTATTCATCATTGCTGCACAGCGACTGAGTCGCTATAAAGTAGCGAACCACGGCTGAGCACAGTGACTACTAGCGGGCGCTCTGAAAATGCCTGCTACAGACGCTCATCTGTCGCTACCTGGCGTTAGTGATGAATCAGCCTGCCCGAGTACAAAGACAAGAGGGGCCAGACAAAGCTCAAGGTGTTGCAGACTTCCTGTCAATTGTCCAGCATGCTGGCAAGTTATCACAAAAATCCCTCATTTTAGACACAGAACAATTGGTCCTAGCATACACATTAATATGGTTTCTCGCTGCCACCACTGTTTGCTTTCAAAAACCTGTTTTCCTTCGTCCCAGAATAATCAACCAACATGATGGGATTTTTTTTCATACAAGGTTTAAGTAGTCCTTTTTCGCTTGCCATCTAGCATGTTTAGATTTTTAATATTAGACTTGAGATTTGATTTGGACATCTGAAACTGTCAGGCTGATTAATTACTAGCGCAAGGTATCGGTAGATGAGCGTCTGTACGGAGGTGCTAAGAGTGACAGCTAGTAGAAGCTGTGATCGGCTATCGGGCGCTGTTAAAGAGTGTCTCATTCGCTGTAGTAGCCTGGCTGGCATTGATGAATGAGATGTATGTTGAGCGCTGGAAGCTAGAGTGCCAGCGCTATACGCTGAGCTGCCTGTAATGATGAATCGTACGCTAAATGGCGCTGTTATAGTCGCTCACCAGAATTGCCTTAATAAATGTGGTTTTGCCTACAGTGCCCGGCGTTCACCAGATGCTGCCTGTCGCTTACAAGTCTCCACCTGCCGCTATCCCTTGATGAATAAACCCCATAATTTGGGTGAATTATTATCTCTACAAACCCTTATTTATTTCCAGTACTTTATCTATAGATAATGACAGAAGTTCGTGGTCTGTAGCTAATACATGCAAAGCATTTTTAGAAAAGGAATAGTACATTATGGTACCTTTTTTCAAATACATTTTAACAATAAAATGTACTAAATAGTAAAAAAATATGTTTAGGATGAATGAAAGTAATGTAGAAAAGTCAAAAGCTTACATAACTTGGTTAAAGGGAATGCCTAGGTTTTTTTTAATTATCATTTGGTGGTCTGGGAATTATTTACCTTTGCTATTTGCATATAAGCAACACAATGCAATACACAATAGTTGTTGAATGTATCTACAGTACTTCTACTGCCATGAATGATGTTTTTAATTTATGAATAAATTATTAAGATCTTTCACCTTTGCACAGAAGGCTAAGCAAATGGATAACAAATTCATATAATTTGCAAAACAACGCAAATCTCTCCTAAGGGGTTCATTTAAAGTGGACCAACACCCAGGATTTTGACTATCCTGGGTTTTGGTCCACTTCGGTGGGGCACCCCGATCGGGGGTGCCCCGCTGTGTGAAACCCCCCAGAAACCCCAAAAAACTCACCTCTCCCCGCTCCCACGTGAACGCCGCAGCCAATCCCCGCCAACGTCTAGGCGGGGGACAGGAACGTACAAGCCTCTTCCGCCGCCTCCCGCGCGTCACTCTCGGCGCGCGCGCGCCCCCGCCGGCCATTCACAGAGGGCCGGCGCAGGCGCGCGCCCGTCTGGAGGGGCGCGCGGGAGGCGGAAGCGGCGGCGGATCAGGTAAGATCTTTTTGGGGTTTCTGGGGGGTTTCACCCCGCGGGACATCCCGATCTCGGATGTCCCGCGGGGTGGGAGGTGATCGGCCCGGGAATCTTATAGATTTCCGGGCCGATCACCCCTGGGTGTTGGTCCACTTTAAGGAGTGCTAGTGCCATGTTGTACCAGATGAATGTCAGGTGAATAACAGTTCCCAGTGCAAAATGTCTAGTTATCAAGTCAAAAATCCAGAGCACCTCTGATCGTGCCAGGTAGTGTTCCATCTATCATCAGCGCTGATGCAGAGTTCCCTACAGTGCCAGATAAGACCAGGGCCTTATCCCATATATTTCAATAGGCTGGGTTGGTCATATTTTTTGGTCTACTTTTTTTATTTTAGTTTTTTTTTCGGTTGGTGCATGTGCAACAGGTCCTGTGTCCCCAATGCAATTCCTGGTGTTGTGCTGCCATCACCCCCAAAATAAAAAACAGGAATGACATCAGGTGCTGTATGCCAGTAATCCCTTTTTAATAGCACCCAGTATGGGTACTGTGTTTTTAACAGTGAATACTGAAGATTTCCTTCACTCCCTGCCAACGCTAAGGTGCGATAGAACTCAAAGTGCCAGGTGTCTGAAGGCAGCTCTACAGTGCAGACATCTGCCGGAAAAAATAATGAATATAGCAAGTGAAAAAAGCCAATATAATTATTTATCAAAAATGGAAAACCCAGTCATGCACTAAATAAAGAAATAATAATATACATATTACTATCAGTGATTGTGTATCTTGTCCCTCTAGCTGTATTGAAACCTTCTCCAACTCAGTAGTTTACTAACTTAAAAAGGAAAAACAACCAAGTATCTTGAGCTTTGTTCCTCTCTGGTGTGCCCCGCTGAGCCCCCCGCTCCCAGGATTGCCTGTAGAATCATCTTTTTCTCGTTCCCACAGCACATGTGCGAGCAGCTCGGCCAATAAGTGGCAATCCTACCATTCAGATTTCCTTTGCTGCTCAGAGCAACAACGTAATCTGATTGGAGAAAACATTGTTACCCATATTCCTGCCCAGACTCATGCTGTGGCCATGCCCGCACTGGCCGTCAGAAAGGACTGACCGGTGCGGGCAGCTTGGACAGAAATTTGAAAAAATACAGTGTTTAAAAAAGATTTACAGTGTTTAAAATAGATTTACAGTGTTTAAAATAGATTTTAAAAAATACAGTGTTTAAAATAGATTCTAAAAAATAAAGTGTTTGACCACAGCCTCATTTTAATAAATAAAGGGCCAACACAATCTATTTTAAACACTCTATTTTTAAAAAATTATTTTAATCAATAGAGCCCTATGCTTTGGCGGCCCTAAAGTGGTTCTCTGATTTGCCCTCAGAAAGGACTGGCGTAGATACGCGCCTAGAAAACAGCATGTCTCTAGCATGCTGAGATGTGGCTGTTGCCCGGAGATGTGACAAGGGCTCGTGGAAGAGGTGAGTGGGTTGCACAGGGGTGATCTCAATCAGGAAGCCCCATAAAGAAATTGAACAACACCCCTAAGAGTCTTATAGACTCAAGGGGGTTATTGTTTCTCATAGTTACTAAACTGGTATTAGTTCCAGTTTTGGTTTTCATATACCTACCCTTGTTGTTATTTTTTTTTAGCTGTCTTAGTATCTTTGAAGCAACAGAGTGGGTTTCTGTGGCTGATTGATGTGTTGGCATTACACGCTGGAGGCAGTTTAAACAGTGTAACCAAATATTCTGCATCTCCTGGAACCTCACTGTTGCAATTATTATTTGGGCTCCTAGAGTAATTAATTTTATGCCGGACAGGTTAACACTAAATCAAAACTGTGAACATTCTGGGAACATACAGTATAGGCATATAGGAAGACAGGAGTTGTACCCATAACAACCATATCCAAAGCTTCAGCTAGTGTTCTCTTCAACCTTTTAACAACTGAGGTGGGTAGAGCCTCAACAACAGGGCACAGCAATCTATCCAGGGCTGAAATTGTTGTTGGGCAAATTAGGTAAAATCAGTCATTGCTGGTAAAAAATTATTAACTAGAAATAATTTTGGGTCCCATACTGAGCCCTGTGGTAGGCAGCCATGTCCTCCATTCACCAGTGACATAGGGGGCAAATGGCCACCGCTGTGCTAGTCACAATGTCTCCATTGCAGTGAATGAAGTGGACATGCTTCAGACACTCTGCAGGGGACATCGTTTCACCAGTGAAGGGAAAACAGACCTGCATGACCACGTGACTTGATTTCAGACCTGGTTTTGGTTTTATAGTTTTATAATGCTGGACTAGGTTTGAACAGCTGAGAGAGACAGAACTTGAAAATACTGTATTTTTATTTTATCTCTTTGAACAGACCCTTTAAAAAGATAGTCCAGTCTGATTAGAAAAACAGCCCACTGGCTCGATCCTTGTTTGTGAACTGAGAGTCAACTCCCAATTGGCTCCCACTAGGCATCTGAGTGTCCACCACTGATAACATATCAGTAGTGGATGCTTGCTCATATGATGAATCCCCTGATGCCAATCGAGAAGGGGGCATTCTCCCACATGACTGACAGCAGGCAAGTGCACTAAGGTTGGATGGGGAGCATGCATCAGAGCTGACAATGCTAAAAGCATGCCACTGCAGTGTGCAGGGCTTTGTGGGATTGAGCCTGTGAAGTGGCAAGTAAGTTAGTTTGATTTTTTTTTTTAGCTTGGACGGAAATTTAAAGAAAATACCGTTTTTTAAATAATAATAATAAATTATTATAATAATAAAAATAATAAAAAAAATAATAAAAATAATAAAACAAAGTGTTTGACTACAGCCTTATTTTAATAAATAAAGGACCAAAATCAATAGGGTTCTATGCCTTGGCTGCCTTAAAGTGGTTCTCTGTTTTGCCCTCAGGCCTTGAAAATACTGTTTGTTGTGCTTGGTGTGTTGGGACTGGCAGCCTCATGAGTCCCCAAAACAAAAATGAAATAACCTATTGTGACAGGTGCAGCATAATGCAGCAGAGACAATGGCTTGTTTCAATTTGAAATCTGTATTATGTTAGAAGAAAGCAAGGATTCACAGGTAGTTGTATTACTCTTCCTGAAATTTTGTATAAAAATTTGCATTTACTTCCTTATAAAAATAGTTCTTAACAGTCAACAATATAGTCTGCCCCTAAATCCTATTCTATTTGTAAGAACAAGGACTAGGTAAAAAAACTAATTGAGGCCAATTTAAAAGTAAAAACTTACAGGAATTGTTGCCCACCATGTACATAAGACTAAAGGAAAATAATATAATTCCAATGTTTCAATACAACTTTTTTCTTTTTCTTTTAGAATTCCATAAGACATAACCTCTCCCTACATACACGTTTTATCCGTGTCCAGAATGAGGGAACAGGCAAGAGTTCCTGGTGGATGCTAAATCCAGAAGGAGGAAAAACAGGAAAAACCCCACGAAGGAGAGCCGCATCAATGGACAATACAAGTGGCAAGTTTCTGAGAGTAAAGGGCAAACCTGGAAAAAAGAAGCAGCAGGTTCAAACTGCACCAGAGCAGACAGAAGGCAGTCCTTCTTCCCAACAAGCAAAGTGGTCTGAGAGCCCAGCTTCTCATACTAGTGATGATTTTGAAGTATGGGCTGAATTCCATAATCGAGCCAATCCTGTGGCTGGAAGCATGAGCAGCAGACTTTCACCCATTTTAGGTAATGATGAGCCTGATGAACTAGAGGATGATGAGGTGACACCTTCCTCACCTCTCATGTACCCAAGCCCATCTAGCGCCTTGTCACCCAGTGCACATTGTTCAGTTGAAATGCCAAGGCTTGCAGAAATGAGTGGTTCTATTGGTATGAATGAGGGGCTTTCTGATCATTTGTTAGATGAACTGCAGGATGGTTACACTGTAAACTCTGCTACTTCCTTACGCCAACGGAGCCCTGGATTTTCCTTTACCTCCAAGTGCCCACCATTAAGCAACACCTCTAATGCATTTTGTGGTACCATTTACAATCAGGCCACAATGGGCATAATGAGAAGGTTACCAATGCAAACGATTCAAGAAAACAAACAAGCGAATTTTTCCCCTAGCAGTACCTACCGGAGTTCTTCCCTCCAGGATCTTCTGACATCAATGTCCTATGGACATAAAGAAGGCATTGTGCAAAGTGATCCAGGTTTAGCTTCTGTGGTGGCACCACAGCGTAATCACAGGCAAAATACAGGTATGCTAAGCAACTGTGACTCGGGGCCAGTACCCTACTCTACAAGTTTAATAAAGAGCCACAATGTGTACCATCAATCCACTCTTAACCATCACTGCTCTGTTAACAACAGTGCCTTAGCCAGTGCAGGTGGATTTACAAATTCTGAATCATGTGGCTTGTCATCAATTCCACATCACTCTTACTTTAGTCAAAGTGGGCACGGAAGCCTGCTGGAAGGACCATACCTAGGTACATATCATCATCACCATCACCATCATCATCATCATGCCCAAGTGTGCAACCAGGACAGATTCCCATCAGACTTAGATCTAGATATGTTCAATGGTACCTTGGAGTGTGATGTGGAATCCATAATTCTCAATGACTTCATGGACAACGATGAGATGGACTTTAATTTTGACTCTGCTCTACCACCCCAGGGTGGCTTTACCATGGCTGCTTCAGCACAGCCAAATCACAGCTGGGTACAAGGTTAAAACCGAGACCAGGTTGTAATATAAGGTTACAGGTGTTTCTTTAAGGCAATCAGACACATTTTTAACTTAAGTAGATTTTTATTTAATATTCAAGGTTGTTTGGCTGGAACTAGGAGGACTGTGGCTTCAAGAAATATCTTGATATATTGTGGCTCTAACATTTTATATCATGGCTGCTAATTACAATTCAAATTTCTTTTCATAGCAGGATTAACAAATTACCCTTCCATACGAGAAACTGCATTTAAGAAAATTGTCCTTCAGACAGTCCTTAAACCGGACCTTTGGCATCATTTATTGAACAGCCCAAACCCTAAAAAAAATATTCTCTAGCATCCAAGATTAATATATTTTACGTTTTTAGTCACTTTGTTTTCCTTCCCCCACTGTGCGGCAACTTTGTTCTGAACTATTTTATGGGTGCCACCATCTTGCCTCAGAAGCATCACATACTGAGGGGGGGAAAGGGGCCAAAAGTGCAGGGGGACATTTTATAGCTGTGCTTTACACAGAGCAGAGCTGGGGTCAGGAAAGGACAACAATCCCAGAATGCAGAGCGGCACAGTCAGAAGAGACTCCATGTGCCACCATCTTGATGTTTAAAGGCTCATAAAATTCAGTAGATGCAGGTAGGAAGATTGCTAATGTGGGCAATCTGTATGTACAGGGTGTGGGAAACATATAAGATAGACTCTTATTCAGGGTGAAGGTTCAGTTTAAGACCCTATGTGCTATTTTAAAGTTTGTTTTCTTGAAAATCCCATGTTAGTCTGGCGTCTTAAAAGTTTTAGCTTGTTACTATGTTATTTGCAAGGAATTCTAAAGAGTGAGGGCTGGTTCACATTGCCATACTTTTCCATACAACAAAATTCAGAGACCTCAATAAGTTCAATATTTCCTGGTGGGCAAATCAGGTTATTTCTTTTTTTTTCTGCTGCCTTTTGTTCATTCAGTTTGATACATATAAATAACACATGTGCATTTTATTGTAAATGAAGCATGCATTAGAATTAAGCTACCTTTCTGTAATTCATTTTTTCTCTGGTCATGGAGACCATTAAAAACTTGTGTTTTTTTTCTGATCTCTTCACAAAACCGGAGGTAAATAATATGCAGTTGAGTTTTTTCTGCTACTTTTAAATGAACCACATGGAGGTCTAGAAAACATCAATTGCACATAGGAGCTTCCAGTTTCTCCTGTCACCCCCATCATTTTCACAACAATGCCCTACATAAACACATATATCATAATTTACTCACTTTTGAAAGATTTTTATACTTTTATTTTACACAAATTCATATCTCAATCCAAGTGATGAAGTGACATGTTCATTAAAACGCTTCTTTTCTTATCAAACATTGCTTAACAGCAACAGCAATATAACCAATTATAGTTAAAGTTGGCTGCAACATTTCTTGCATCTCAAATAATTGGTGGATATGTTTCAATGATTTTTTTTAAAGCTTTTTCAACACCGTATATTTAACTGTATAGAAAAATCTTAGTGGGCATAGCGCCAATTAGAATCCAATTTATACATTTAATTATTTATTATACTCAGAATTGCCATT
Source organism: Gastrophryne carolinensis (assembly GCA_027917425.1). Taxonomy (NCBI): domain Eukaryota; kingdom Metazoa; phylum Chordata; class Amphibia; order Anura; family Microhylidae; genus Gastrophryne; species Gastrophryne carolinensis. Next base: position 301,819,754 of record CM051236.1, on the reverse strand, counting down.
TATCATATATGTCACTCACTATGTAATGAGGTGGATGGCTTCATACTGTGAAAAGAACTCCATGTAGTTCAAGGTTTTAGTTTAGGTCCATATATAACCCCCCACGTGGTTTACCTTCTTAATGGTCCCGCTATTAGACTATATTAGGAAGGGAGTATCTAACGTATATCTCGCCAGTGTTGCACCCGGACATATGTCTTCTCCTGCCCATCAATGGTAAGGGAGGGAGTATTTAATATATCTCTCACCTGTCTTCCCACGAGTATACAACATGCCACAAACTCGCGGGAACATCGGCGAGATATATATTAGATACTTACTCCCTACCCCTTACCATTGATGGGCGGTAGGAGACATTCTGGATGTCCGGGTGCATGAGAGCACCACCATTTGCGTGATAATGTCACGTTTAGAGGACGGGGCACTATGTGCACTCCATGGTGGAGAGCGGAAGTGCACCTGGATGAGTTTATAAGGCAGAAGCAAGGTGGGAGATGGCATATCCAGCTTGCCTTCCTTTCTGCAGCTGCAGGACCATGTGCAGATGCCGGAGCACACCTGCTGCTATTCCCCCCGCATGGAACCCATCACCGGCCTGTCTGGGTGACCAAATAGTGTCTAATATTAGGATCATTAAGAAGGTAAGCCATAGGGGTTATATATGGACCTTTTCAAGATCATTTTGAATATAATATTGAGAAATGTATAATGTTATCACTTAATATTGGTCCAGTGGAATGATTTAGATTAACTCAATGTAGTGCTTTCTGCAGTATGAGGCCATCCACCTCGTTAAGCAGTGAGTGACATATATGATATATAGAAATTCTGAGTATAATGAGTATACGGAGTATAAATTGGATCCTAACTGGGGCTATGCCCATCATGATTTTTCTATGCAGTTAAATATACAGGTGTTGAAAAAGCTGAAAAGAATCTGCAAAGCATGTCCACCCTTTATGCAAGAAATGTTACAGCCAACTTTAATTTTAACAGGTTATAGTCTGCTGCTAAGCAATGTTTTATAAGATTAGAAGATTTTTAATGCACATGTCACTTCATCACATAGATTGAGATTTTTTAAAGTATAAAATAAAAGTGTAAAAATCTGTTTCAATAGAGAGCATATTATGATGCTGGTGCCTATGTGAAACTGATGGGGGTGAGGCTATCAACTGGAAGCTCCTATGTGCAACTGTAAATTTGAATGAACACCCAGTCACATACCAGCCTTAGCGATAATTGCTGGGTGGAAACACAAAACAGTCTGGAGAGAAGGTGGATACTGATACCTCCTCCTCCAATACAGACTCCTTTGAAGTATATAAAACATCATTTGTTTTCATTTTTTTGTTTTCCGGGGCCAGATTTTTGTTTTTACGCACCTAGATTTCACACAAAGGAGGTGGTAGCAATTGTATCCAAACCATTATTATGTGGTATGTGTTCTGGGTGCAATTTAAAGGGTGCCTTAGACTTGGAACAAAGGGTTGATTTTACTTAAAACAGACCTAAGTCCTACCTTGTCAAGAAGAGTTTAGGTCCACTTTGAATATAAAAAATATACTTAAGAACCAAAGATCATGTGATCATGTGCAGGTTGCAATCCACACCGCAATGCATACCGTAAGTCACACTGGCTTCACCAAATATTTAGCATGACCCCCCATTAGCACAAGTTAACTGTCATAATCATTTGATGTTAAATAATGTCCATATTAGACAGAGTTAGACTTTGATGCCAGAAACCTTTCTATAAACCTATATGGAACAGGTGGTATGCTATGCTTTATTTTAGGTGTTAAACCTGACCTCCAGTCAAAAATAACCGGAGGTTTGAGCCCCCAACTCACAGGGCATTCAGATTTGGAATGTCTTTCCATGCAAAAATAAAGATAAAGCCCCAAATTGGGCAGAATGCCCTAGTGTATCCACATATCTGTGATGCTCTCATGCCTACGCCACCAGCCAATGGGGGGCCTACCCGGCAAACCTGATTGGCAAAGTGGTCAAAGACTGGCTATTGGCTGCCAAGATCAATGGGACAACTTACAGAATACTCATGCAGATTGAGTATTTTGCTAATTTTTAACCTTCCTTTTATGCTTAGAGTGGAGAAAATCCCAAATTAGGATTCCACAGATTTTGGTGTGTTTGAAACCTACAGTGATTTTTAAATTTTTCATGATTAAAAAAAAAAAACATGAGACATGTACAGGTGGTATTACCGATACTTTCACTGGGGCTTAGGGTAGTTTAATGTAATTTAATTGATGGTGAAAACTTCAAACATTCAGTGCATATTTTAGAGTGAAAGACAACAGTGAAACAACCAAGCAATTTAAATATTGTATTAACTCCTAAACCATCTATTCTGTTTTTAATCATGTGTTATTTTAATTGAAAGAAAAATAACATCCAAATCACTAACAAATACTTGGACATTATATTTCTGTTGGCCAGGTTCCAGCCAGCTTACATGCAGCATATTGAAAGCACTGCGTCCACACTGCATGCAGGGTAACTGTATGAGCAATGCAGGTCAAGCTCTATATTGCATTGTGTACCATGCTGTGCCTGTGTTGTGGCTGTAAAACACAATGCAGTTCAGGGCACACTACTGTACAGCAATGGTACCTGTCTAATTCTGACTGGTGACTCTTAGAGCAACACAGAACCTTTTACATTAAAAACACCAACTAATGACCTTACACCTACAACATTATACAAGTTTTTACAAAGGTATGAAATATTTCTGAGCACTGTGACAGTTAACATGAGAAATACTTTTCAGCATTAGGCCACATGTCATAAAAGAACCTCTAAGGGCTAGGTTTAAAATCAAAGCATACGTGTCTTACCTCCCATATATCTGATTTCTGCTAAACTGCTATCTCAGTAGTATGGTTTTATAGTTTTTGTTTTATAGCTATATGCAATTTCCTTTTACCTATTTAATTTACTGTCAGAATGTTACATTTCGTTCTGTATTGGGGATGGGTTGATTTTTGAGCTTGTTGCTCAATATACAGCCAACAAAACAATTACAATTATGCTTTTGCTGCCAGTATACTTTGCAGTGAACTATAAGCAATGGCAAGCAGATGATAATGGTACCCTTGCACACACAGTGAATTGTGTGTCTCTTATATCTTACAGTAGTAGGGGTAAAGTTCAGTCCTCCATCTGGTGGAAAAGGTGGACATGCCAAAATATAAAAAAGGTGGGGGTTGGTTGTAGAGAAGGGGCTAGAAATCATCACCAGCTTTATGCAGCAGCACTGCAGGTTGACTCAGCTGCATGGGAGGCAAGAAAAGATGCTCTGATATTAAACATTTTCTGGATAAAAAAAACATTTAAGGGTACATGGTACATGAGGAATCCTATGCAGGAGCAAATATGTATTTCACACTATTAAACTTACTGATGTGATTCCTACTCTTAACTGACAGTAGTAGAGGTCTTTCCCAAAATGTTTTTTTAATTAAAGCCTTTTTTTGTAAACCACACATTAAAGTTAGGTGATTATAATAGGTTTAGTGAGAGATTATAATCAGAGTTTGGCCCCCAGCAGTTATAAGATTTAGCCTTGCTTTATTTTTGGTCACTAAATACAAAAAAATAGGTTTCATTGGTTTTAAATGTATGAGAACATTTCAGAACCATAGGGTTCCCGTGGCTATGATCCCTCTAATGATGGAGACTGCACAATGAGTATGACATTGATTCCAAACCCTTTCAGTCCCTTTTATTTTAATATAACCAAAACAAAAAAGTTGTTATCCAATGTTGTGGGTCTTCTACTTTTAGCACGTGTTTCACTCTCAGCTTTAGTACACACCAGAACAGACATTCCAATTTAAGGTAAACATAAGCAAACAATAACCAGCTCACCCTCAGACCCAAACAGCACGGACCTCAGGATCTCCTGAAAAAACTCCCCAAATCGTTTACAGTTGCAATGTCCAGCTTGAGAATGGTTAAAACTTAGCTTTTACTTCATAGCTTAAAATGAGGATAATTCCAAATGTAAACACACAGCCATCAAACGTTTTGTGTGTCAGAAAGTGCTCTCCTCCACCATTGGGACCAGGTAACGCGTTTCAGGCTGTTACCAGCCCTTAGTCATACCAATTTAAGGACTCTAAGAATGGCTGGTAAGGGCGAGCACCCCTACCTCTAATCAACAAGGAAGCCTTCTCTCTTGAGACTGGAGGCAAAAGCTCAGCCTTGTGCTGACAGCCAAAGAACTGCAAGAGAAAGGCTGTGGGAGGTTAAATCTGCTAAACTAAGACGCATTCTACATATGAAATCTTTTGATTCTTCTGAAACCAATATTTTTTTTTATTAAAAATAAAAATGTTTAGATCAACGCAATTCCTACTAAAACCCATTCCTATGTTTGGAAATATTAAGACAAAACAAGTCCAGGTCATTTTTGCTCTCCTTCAGAACTCAACTGGGGAACAGTGCAATTGTTATAAATCTTATATTTGTAACACGAATAGAGTGCAAAAGCCCAGGATTACATTTCAAGAAATCTATAAATACAAACATAATTTCAAATGCCAGCCAAGCAAGCATCTATTTTTCATAACTTATGCCTTGTAGAATTCTCTGTGAACATAATGAATGAATGTGTTAACATCTTTAATGTATTTTATTTAACCTGTAGTGACAATCAGATTAAATATTCATGTTCGATTGTTAGAACATTAATAAATTGGTCAAAATGGCTAGGTAATTATGATTGTATGCTCATATAAATAAAGAGAAATAAAAAAATAGTTGATGGATAACATAATAGATATGATTTATTAAATCAAAGAGCCAAAGTGCATTATGTGTATCTGATGGTTTTAAATATCCTGGTTGTTCTGGCTGCTTTGAAAATGGAAATTTAGATAAAATCACTTTGGTCCTTTGTTCATCCTATAGGGGTTCATGCTAATTATATAGTACAGCAATTTATGCTTGATAGGCTATCTGCATCTGAGTCTGATTCAGTAAATCCCATAGGGTGTTAAATTCTTAACAACATTTTTCATTGGAAAAATCGTCTGAAGAAATGACATATCAAGTGCAGGTGAGTTGTTTGTAGCATTTTCTTGTTTGTATAGTAATAAAATCTGACTTCCCAGACTGGTTGCAATTTGACACCAATGCATTTGCTTCCTTTTACTCAGCAATACCAAAAAATTCCCCAAAAAGTTTTCATAAAAAAAAAATCTGCACTTGTGATGATTTTTCCTGTGAGTAAATTTTTTAAAGAACTTCTTAAAAACAGCATCCTATGAGCTATACAAAAGCAGAATTCAAGCCTGAACGCAGAGTTAACCTTGCTTCACCAAATAATTTGCATGACCCTGCCTGTCTTATTGTGCAACAATATATTTTCCTTCTAATAAAACAGGTAGGATTTTTTTCTCATACAGTATAACTGTCTTATCCATCAATATCCAAAATTGGTAATCCAGTGGCCATTTTAGCAATGATTAGTTTGACTCCTTCTCAAATGTTAAAGCTTATTTTACATCTTACGTTTATTTGGAAATATATATATATATCCTATAATAAACCAGCAGCAATATACTGTACTAGCAAAGAGGAGCTTGTAACAAAAGTTTGGTTTGTATGTACCGTATCACATTTAAAAAAAAGGGCAAAATTAAAAGGAACATCAAATGTTTGTACACCAACATGTTCCTGCCACAAACCCCAAAATAAGTCCACCAGGTACAATGGAAATTCAGTGAGGATGTTTAATGTACATGCTTTTCAGTCAATTGAAGTACTCTCTATCAGGCCATCCCGCTCTGTTTTATGTTGTGCTTCTGATTAAATACACCCCTTTGCCTATTAACCAATAAAATCCAGAGGAATATGACTGATCTATCTTTTTCTGTGGTTACCCCCTTTGTATTTATCACACTTGTTGACACAATGCCATTAACCTTTTAGGCATTGGGGCAACAAAATCACCCCAAGAATGCCCTGTACTTCCTGTGACAGATTTAGAATCCTAAAGACTTAAAGGAGCCGCAACATTCAACCCTGTTAGCTTGCAGACCAACCTATAATCTGTCTCTAAATCTGGTAAAAACAGAGGGCTCGGTCACACACATCTGCAGAAGTATGCTAAGCTACACCACCACGCCAAGGTGCCTCTATGGGTGCAGTCCTAACTCTAATCTATGAGAGCCCCACTTGGGACATACAATGCAAGAGATAAAATGGGAGCAGCTTACCTGAGGTTGCCCTAAACCTCAAGTGCAAGCCATGGGGTGGAAGGGTCAAGACCTTGCAATACAGCCTAGACCCCACACCCCATGTGCTTGCACAAAACACCCCATGTGTTGCACAAATTCAAAGTAACCTAATTTCCCTGCTGACTTGCACCTCCCAGGTTAGTTATAAAATGGTCTGAGCAGCTGCCACTCCCCTTTTGTCCACTTTGAATTTGTTCAAGCACATGGAGTGTGGGGTCTAGGCTGTATTGCAAGGTCTTGACCCTTCCACCCCATGGCTTGCACATGAGGTTTAGGGCAACCTCAGGTAATCCTATCTCTTGCATTGTATGTCCCAAGTGGGGCTGGGTTGAGTGCTGCGGCTTCTTTAAGTCTTTAGTAACCTAATTGCCCTGCCTTGCACCTCCCAGGTTAGTTATAAAATGGTCTGAGCAGCTGCCATTCCCCTTTTGTCCACAGATTTTGAATCCCCCTATACCCCAGTGCAATCTGGACGACCAGGTCAAAGGGCCCAATTAATGCCCTCTAAATCCTATAGTGGTTATACATATCTATACTTAAGGAACTATATATATATAATATATTAATTAATATATAATATTATTTAAAAATGCCTTTCTATTTTAAATTCTAGTTAGCCATGATTTTCTAAACCTGCTAAAACATCTACAACTGGTAAAGTGTTTGAGTATCTAAAGGGATTTTTTATTTTTTTAAACACCACTGGAAAAACTGGTACACAGAAAACCGAAAAAAGTTAGCCCAAGCGACCAGATTTCTGTTGCTCCAATTCTGTTACAGTTTTCATTACAGCCATCTTAATCAATCTGAACATTTAGTAATTTTGTAACACCTGACTGTCCCTCTTTGAACTACTGTAATGATGCTAGGCACAACCTACTTTTATATCATATTTTAAATCAGATTCAAAATAACAGGTGCCTAAAATGTTAATGAAAGTTTTACTAAATTGTTAAGAGCTTCATCGCTTCACTTGGACAGCTATTCTATCTCAGCGCTCAAAGATATATTTTTTCAAATCCCTGAATTCAGATTGATTGTTGAGGTGGAAAAGCTCTTGCAGAGATGGAGGAGCTCTGTACATTAGTGAATATCCTTCTTGGAATGGGAGTGCCTATACAGGCTGAAAGTACAACACATACGTTGACAGACCTCTTTATCATGTTAAACATCTGTCCATTGTATTAGTATCCATCTTCAGTGGCATCCTAATCACTATAGAGCACACTGTATCTAGAAACTCGTACTATTTGAGTTAGAGCACTGATTAATATTAATAATGTTGTTAATGTAGAGTCCCCTTAATTCAGTAGGAAAAGGTAGAACATGTTTAAACTTGTAATAAGAAAAACTGCCAGATATGTATATAAAGCCAGCTTGGAAACAATGGCCACAGAGACTTGCTGTATGCAACTAGTAAAAGGTGGTTCTAAAAATCTCGACACATGAAAGATCACCAAGTCATGAAGAGTTCTCCTGTTTCCTAGGGCATTCATTGTACCAACACACTTCCAGCCAGTCACCTTCTGTACATATGAATCCTGATCAAACAGAAATGTTTATAATTCTGTAAGCCATTTTCTGTATGTACTTTTTGGAATCAATGCAGTTACTGTACTTGAATTTGGGGAGTTTAATGTTATATGCTGTGTGATTTATTGTATTCTGGCATCATGGCCATGCTGCTTTTTGTACATATACTGTTCCATCACATACTTCTGGTTTTTATGTGTATAGCATGCTCCACATGGCCCCATTGCTATGCTCTTCTCTTCTAATCTTTATGTCTTCTGACTACAATTTTAGAAGCAGAAAAGCACAGCAAATGCTCTAAAAGCCAAGGAAACTAAATGTCACCCTAGTTACAGCAAATATTATATTTTTAACAAAATAAATCAGTGTACTAGGCACACTTGATTCCCATAATCTAATAAGAAACCCAATCCAGATGAAAGGTCTCAACACTAACTTTACACTACCTAGTCTAACCTTACCTAAATTCATTCTATGACTAGAATCTTAGTCATCTAAGTTTTTTTTCACCTCATAAATGTGTTTTTTTGTTTTTTGTATTTTTTATTTCTAGAAAATAATTTAATATATACAGAACCATGTACATACAAAAATATATATTCAGAATAATTTTTATTTTGTTTGTAACTTTTTTTTATATACACTTAGAACATTTTAAACTATGTTTTAAAGGACTGTTTTATTCTGTTGTTTTCTCTGTAATAATAATAATGGAAGTTTTGCCATTATATAAAGATGCATTTATATGTTTATTCAGCTTAATTTAGGCTGAAAATATTAAATTGGGATTAACTTGAAAAGTTGCTCTTGGCAAAGCCTTGCACTTGGAGGGTTAAATTGTGAATTTTGACGATTGTAACTAACAGGTAAGGGGGAACCTATAAGGCCAACCCAAAGTGCCTTATTGCACCTGGAAATGCCATGTAGTTACAATAATGTTTTATTAAAGTATACACAACTCCCTTTATGATGATTATTCTGAATTCTTAAATACTGAACAGCATCTGCTTTGTATAATGGTTATGAGTATCTAGATATCAGTTTATGGTGCAGTGTAATGATGCTCAGTATCACTATACATGGCTTCACTTTGCCCATCTGGATCCCCCCTTGTCCTCTTTACTGCAGTGTAAAATGATTGTAATGTTTTTTTTTGGTGTGTTGTGTAGTGTGTGACTCTTCAGATGTAACATAAACTTGTGTATACTGACTGTACAGAATATTTTCAAGATTAAAATTGTTTTAAATATTGTATGTGCTGCTTCCACTTATTTAAATGTGTTGTTGAATGCAACTTTATTTTTGTAAGACGCAGCTCTATAGAAATCATCTCTCTTTCCTCAACCCCCCCCCCCCAAACTGATATGGTTACAACCTCCATCAACTTTAATTTGATCCCTGACTGGTGGTCACTTTCCTCTCCCTCAACAAACTGTGTAATAATTTTAAACCCATTGAGATTCCATACAATAACAGGAAAGGAAATTTTGCAGGCACAGAAGAGAAAAGAAAAACAATTCAGTAAAAAGCAATCTATAAATCTGGTGGGCTGTTCAGGCTGGTGAATCATATGAGCACTAGCCCAGCAGAAGACCACAGTCAAGGCAACACTTTTCTGACCTTAAAGCATTGAAACACCTGCTCTTTGTTGTAGCCACTCAGCACATAGCCCCCCTTCAAACCTGGTTCCTTCAGTACCAAAACTCACCTTGTCCTTCCCTCTCTTCTTAGACATAGCCCCATGTGTACCGGCAGCCAATTGCATTCCCCAGATGGAATAGCACATCAATGTGTGCAAGTCCATGGGGCAATTGTGATTGGCCACTGGTGGTCATCTGGGTCCTGCAACTAATTGCCTATGAATGCGAAGTGGATAGTGAGTATCAGCTCACCAACTGGGCTGCCCCCATTCACAAGAAGCAGTGCTGCCCCGAATTAAAGGGTGTGGGTCCACTTGAAGGGAGTTTGAAAGTTGCACTTAGGCTCCTGAAACAATGACATTGAACCTCTAATTATGTAGGTTGTCGGAAGTGAAGGAGGGCTAAAAATAAGTCCCCATGTTTAAAGCTCCCAAATACCAATTTTAAATCAAGGTTAAACATTTCAATTTAATGGGAAGTCACCTAATTTGGCATATCACCTGAAAAACTGCTCTATCTCAGTGCCACACAATAACTTGAAAGGAGGCGGCCTTGGCAGCTAGCATACTGGCTTGCCCATCAACTTGAATAAATTCCGGTGAACGCGCACACAGTGAAGATGCCAATCTGTGTTTCTGCATCGGCCATCAGGGGCATAGTTGGAACTTGGTGGATGTCGGGACCAGGTGAGTTCATTTTTTATATCAGCCCCCTGCACTAATGAGTGCTGGGGGGGGGGGGGCAGGTGAGGTACGATTAAAGTAACCAGTTTGTTGACTTTAGTGTCTCTTTAAAGTGGAACAAAACCCACCAGCGGCTGGCCTAGAACCTAAAAGATTCCAAATTGGGATGCCCCTCTCTGTGAAACCCCCCCAGGGCAGCGGTAATACCTCACCTTTGCCCATTCCAACGGGGCATGTGTGGGCTCCCATTCAATCACAGCCATTTGCCTTTCGGCAAACAGCTTTGATTGCTTACAATGGGGAGCCCGCTATGCCCTCTGTGGGAGCAAGCACACACCATCGGGGATGCTGAGAATGCGCTTTTCAATGAGCTCAATCAGAGCCCTTTGTTGAATGAGGTAGTCAAGGCAAACGGCTCTGATTTGATGAGAGCCTGGGCATGCACCTTTGGATCAAGGAGAGGTGAGTTTTAATGGGCGTTCTGGGGGTGTCACACAGCGGGGCATCCCAATTCGGGGCACAGAACAAAACCCTCTAAAGTCAAAGGAAAGGTGCAACATTTTTTATTCACAGAGTAAATAACAGCCACGATTGGGAACATTTGGTAAGGCTCTCCAGGCCTTTCCACCTACAGATGGAGCTGTAGAAACATCCAAAGATGTCAGAGATAGCAGTGGAAGCACATGAAAACTCCACAGCGCTGCTAAGAGGACATGTGCTCAGGCCCCCCTAGCCCCCATGCTGTGGAGCCTTAACGTTTTCATGTGCTTCCACTGCTATTTCTGGCTGCCTTTGCAAGCTATACAATCTACATGCAGTGTTTCCATCATTTGAACTTCTGCATCTAGGTCGATAATGCTTCCAGTCGATCCAGTTTTCATTATACTGTAGTTGTTGCTGCTTCCCCCAGTCCCATTCCTCTTACGAACCTATGCCTACTGTGGGTATGTGTGTGTGGGCAATCTTTATGTGGCTCAACAATACAAAAAATATGTACAATATAAACCCGCGCTTAAATTTTTTGTAAAAATGTTATACTATAATGCGATCACAATGCCTTATAATTTATGCTCAACGTGTATACTCTATCCCAATAAGTTCAGATTACCAATATCCAACATATAAAACATAGAGCAAATAATTTTTTGAGAGTAACAACACACCTAGAATAAAATATGTGATTATTTCTAAAAAGTCCAAACAGATAATTCAATCTTCCAAGTTAATAGGTGGAAACAGATTTCTGTTTTGATGGTGCCATTGAGTAGGAATTCAAAAGGGAAGAAGTGCTGGGTGTGACTACGATTAATCCACCAAGTGCCCACCACCTAGATTGCTTACTCTTACTAGATGGCTATGCCAATTAAGCTTTTCAAATAGGAGCCTCAGTTTCTCCTCGCCAGGTACTTTAGGTCTTCTTCAATCAAATAATTTTTGCCCATGGAGGTAGTTATTTTAAGAGCTCCTCATTCAAAAGAAATCTTGCCTCTCAATGAATATGTTCACAGATTATACATAAAAAAGGAAGATATACCAATATAGCGTAATACCGCTTTTAATTTGACCTTTTTTGTAAAAATACTATAAAATGCGCACTCACATTTCATAAAAACAAATTCAGCATTTTTAGCAGACAAGGATCTCACCGCCCGTTTTTTACACCGCGGCCGCAGGTGTCCCAATGATGGAGGGGAAGAAGGGGTGTGGGTCCTCGTTATGTTGCAGATGCTGGAACTTAACTTAGAATGACCGCCTTGCCGCCTTTATCTGACGCGTTTCGTTGCGCTCCCGCAACTTTTTCCAAGACTGGTGGGCACTTGGTGGATTAATCGTAGTCACACACAGCACTTCTTCCCTTTTGAATTCCTACTCAATGGCACCATCAAAACAGAAATCTGTTTCCACCTATTAACTTGGAAGATTGAATTATCTGTTTGGACTTTTTAGAAATAATCACATATTTTATTCTAGGTGTGTTGTTACTCTCAAAAAATTATTTGCTCTGTGTTTTATATGTTGGATATTGGTAATCTTTATGTGGCTCCTAATTTTAGATCAAAACAATGTTGTTTGTTTTAACTGTGGGTTGGGTATTGTAGGATCAATGTGATTCATTCAGTTTTTCTAGCATTTCTAATCACAATCATGATCATAATAATCTTTTTGTATTGTCTTATTGTACACCTTTGTCCTTATCGTTGGGTTGGTGACCAGTCCCCTAGTGTAGGACAGAACCTCTGTTTTAAGTTATTCGGTTAGTGGTCATGGGGGATGTTTTGTTGCCTCCCATTAGAGGTTTGAACCTGTGTTTACTGTTGGTCCACATTATTTGGTAATATTACCCCTGTATCTTTTGGTTCCCATCCCTCTAATATTTTTGGTGGTCGTGGTGTGTAATGTATTAAGACATCCAATATGGCATTCCAATTGGACAAACAGTGATATGCATTCCACATTTTCGGGGCCCCACATCCCAAAGCAGTGTAGACATAGAGGTTTGTGATCTGTTTAAATTAAATTTACAACTAGTGATTAAGCAATTAAAGAGGAATTGGGATGTTTGTACATTTGAGGCATACATCAGGGACCATATTATCCCGAAAAGATTGAGGGAGCGCATCTTTCCTGCTGATCATCTTAGGACACAGCGTTTTATGAAAAAATGCAGGATGAATCATGGCATTAAGATAATGACAATGATAATGAAGGAGTTGATGGAATTGAAATCCTTAAACGATCAGACAAGAGATACAAACATTTGTGAAGGATACAAAAAAACGTAAATTTTATAGATACTATGGACTTTCAAAGAGGTAATTTATTTATGGAAAGTACGAAACATCAGAGGAATAGACCGTCCAATCAGGGCCGGCCTTACCATGGGTCCCGGTGGGTCCATGGTCCCAGGCGGCACTTTAAGGGGGGCAGCACTTTAAGCTTTTTGCTGGCAGTGGCGGGAACATATTTGGCGGTGGAGGTGGGCGGCAGCAGCGGGCAGGAACATCGTGATTGCGGCCAGGGCCATATTTGCCACTAGGCACAACAACCATTTCATAAAAAAAAAGAAATCATCTTGCATGCAGCAATGCCTCCTGCTTGGCCGCCGATGCAGGGAGGCAATCCCTCTATTACTCCCCCCACTTTCTGCTCTTTGCCTCTACGCAACTGTGCGTGCAATCCCCAGCCCAGTTCAGCTCCGCCTCCCCAAGCCCATTCCAGCTCCGCCTCCCCCAGCCCATTCCAGCTCTGCCTTGCCCAGCTCGCCTAGCCCAGCTCCGCCTCTGCCTCCCCCAGCTCCGCCTCTGCCCAGCTCGCCCTGGCCCAGCTCCACCTTGCCCAGCTCCCCCTACCGCCCAGCCCAGCTCAGCTCCGCCCCTTCCAGCTCCGCCCCTCCCCTGCTGGCAGCTACCACCTGTCTCCTTCCCATGACAGGAGCGGCGTGTCAGCTAAGTGCCGGAGTTGGGGGCGTGGTCTTGACAGGTGCTCCATCAGATGTACACGCGAGTGGGGGAGCAACTCCAAATTTGCCAACCTTAAGGTAAGTCTTACCGCCCAAGGGCTGTGGGGGTTAAATTGGGGGGGGGGTGTAGAGTGGACCATCCGCTGGGGCAGGCTGATCAAGTGACTTTGGGGCATCCCTTTCCAGGATATCTGTATGAACCAGTTGATTTCCCTCTTTCCAAATGCCCTTACCTGCGCTCCACAATGACGCAAGAAAGATTGGTGGGCCTGGCAACAAGATCAATTGAACATGAACTAGCCCAAACAGTACACCTGAAGGAAGCAGTATGTTTATTTGCAGCCAAGAAGGCACGGAAAGCACCAATCTGATTTCATGTATAGTTGATTGCAATGTTTTTGTTATTGATTTTGTCTGCCCATGACAAGCTGTTTTTCTATTTATTCTATGATAGTTATTTAAATAGAGTTATATAAAAAATACTGAGGGTCAAAATAATTTGGCTGTTGGTGTTTTGTTTTTTTTTAATTGGGGGGGGGGGGGGGGCAGCATTTCACTCTTGGACCCAGGCAGCACAATGTCTTGGGCCAGCCCTGCATCCAATAGTGGGGGAGAATAGTAAATCCCTGAACGTTATCAATCATACAGATTTCCCACTCACTACTGATCGCTCTTTACTGTTATCTATAGGTCTGTCTTTCTCCCCAGTTGTGGGGGGGATTTATTTACCTTGTATAAGGAAACTTCACTTTTACTTAGGAAGGTGTGTGGCCCAGGTAAAATCTGGGGTTACCTAATCTCATAGAAAACCCTGCATAACAGAGCCTAGCTGCATAATATATAACAGCAGTGCCGGAGTTAACCACTAGAGGCTGCTGTGGTAAAGTGACATCATAAACAGAGGTTATATAAGAGCTGACACATTCTAGAAGGATCAGTCTTATCAATGCAGAGCTGTTGTTGAGAGATGATGTTTTGAGCTGAGATAACATGGATTGCTGAGAGATAGAGCCATGGAGATAGCCATGCAGAGGACTCTGTAGTGAGCAGTACAGAATGGAGCCTACTAACCCTTTCGAGGAAGGAGAGCTACTACACACAGGAGAAAGAGTTACAGTGTGCAGAGCAGGACAAAGAGCTACAACAGAGCGAGACATCCGTGTGGGCCTAGGAGGAGCAGAGAGGAGTGTACTGAGGACCACACATACAAGGTACCAGTAGCATAGTCCCCAAGCCCCTAGAGTGACCCAGGGAACCTGTGAGCCTGTTTGCTGTTTATGCTGAGGTACTTTGCTGATTTGCTGTTGCTGAATTGGAAGTGTGGTTGCTTCAAATAAAGTGTGGAAAGATACCTGCAGTGTGTGGAGACTCCACCTAGCCATATCCCAACCATCCCTCAAGATTCCAAGAACTCGTGACAGCTTGCCCTGCATGTCAGCCGGCCCTGGTGTGGCATGTGGGTTACAAATTTGGTGGCCCGTGCATGGAGATTTTGTGACAATGTGCGGGGACAGAAACTGCTGCACCGCTTGGGAGTGTGTTCAGAACTTGAAAGGGGGTGACTGCCCTGAAGACTAGGTGCCCTAGGCAACCCGAGAGGGAGTCTCCGGGGAGCTTGACGAGGGGACAGGGACTGAAGACCCAGCAAGAAACCTGGAGCGCACGCGAGGGGTTAACTGTGTACGGAACTGTCGGCGCCATTTGTCAGGTAACTGCGCAGCTAATGGTCAGCTGCACGCGCTGGGCCAAGATCTCACGAGAGTCAGAGCGAGACACCCAGGCAGCAGGAACAGCCTAGGAAGAGCGCGAAGTTGCTGTAACAGATTGCCAGCCCGCCTTCCTGTGTGTGATTTGCCGTCTAACCGCCCTCACCTAGCAGCATCATCATTGCCTTGTTGAAAGAAAGTTAAAACGCACCTGTTCATAGAGACTGTGAAAGTTCCCAAGCACAGCGTTCCCCAGCGTAGCAACTCTTAACTTGACACTCAGCACAGTGCAGCACAGCATAAAGACCATTTGTGTGAACATTTCAGCTAGCAGCATCCAGCCGCAGCAAGCCCTCCAGCGTCTTAAAGAGACAGTACACGGCTATTGCATATGTGAACTGTTTTGAAAAGTGTCTGACTTGACAAGAGAAGTAGAAATGGATGTGCCACAACAGTTAGAAGCTGTCAGTGCATCCCTACTGCCATTAACCCATGCAGAACTGATTTCAGTGGCAAAGTTTGTTAAAGTGCCCAGTGACAGACTTTTCCATGCAAGTACCCGCCGACATCTGACCGCAGCCATTAATGCCGTGTTAGATGAGGTGGAGAAGGTGAGGAAGAGGAGGTTACTATGGCCTTTTTGTGGAAATTAGCCCAGTTTATTGCAACCTTGGGGACTGGGATAGAAGCGATAGGTCCTGAGCCAGCAGAGGAAAGACCCTCCCCACGGAAGCCTTACAAGCCTTACAACAGACTATGATGGAGTCAGCTACTTTTCTGGGCTCTAGTCATTCTTCTGGCAAATCAAAGCCTGAAACGCCAGTAAAGAGAACCAGTCCTATGCGAGAGATCACCATTAGAAAATAATTCAGAATCAATGGCCAGATTGGAGAGCAAAGGGATAGACTGTCTTATACCAACCTGATCCACCAGATAGATTTAGGGGTTCAGAAGGGGTACATAGAGGAAGAAATTATTGAAGCCGGGGTGAAGGCCATCAGTCCAGGGCTGCACCTCAGAAACATGATGGAGATGAAGAACAATCTTACCTTATCCCAGCTGAGAACTATCTTAAAGGGGCACTACAACGAAGAAAGCACTTATGATCTTTACCACAAATTGATCAACATTTCACAGGATAGAAAAGAATCCCCTCAAAACTTCTTGTTCAGAGCTATTGTGCTTAAAGAGAGACTGTTGTTTGCATCCAGAGAGGACAATGCTGAAGAAAGATTTGATCCAGGTTTAATCCAGAAAAAGTTTCTCAGATCAGTTTGGACAGGCCTCTTAAGTGAAAACATCAAGTTCCTTAAGCAGTATCTCGAAGAGTCACACATCACAGATGAAGAGCTGATAGAGAAAATAAATGATGCTGCCAGTCTTGAATCAGAACGAGAACAGAAGTTAAGGAAGAACTCCACCAGCAGAACAATCAAGCCAACGGGACCCAAAGCAGGAAGAGTGGGTGTGCAACATGAGAAAGCCGAGGAAGCTAATTCTTTACCGTTACCTAAATCTGCACCAGTAATGGTGAAACCTCCACTTAAAGAGACAGTAACATCAGACCAGTGGGAAATGTTAGTAAGTGATCTGCGAGCAGAGTTGGCTGAAGTGATAAGAGCACTCAGAGTAGAACCACAACAAAGCTTCAGGAGAACACGCCAAAGTTTTCAACGTAGATCCCCTCCTGGAGATAGACCACCTATTGCTTGTGAAGACTGTTTGTACTCCAATCAAGGTAGAAGTTGCTGCCACTGCCTAAAATGTGGTGAGGAAGGACACTTTGCCAAAGATTGCAGAACACCTCGCTTCAAACAGCTAAAAAGACAGAGATTTGCGAGTGAAGGACAACCAGTTGTCTCAACCCCAAAGCAGTCCCAAACTAACCAGAATAAAGAATGGTTGCGCCAATATTATCCACAAGTGTGTAAACATCTTCAAAGACTACAAGCCAGAGAAAATTACTCAGTGAGCAGTATTGGAAGTGCCCGTTCATCAATCTACACCCTGTCAGAACGAAGTACCTTTGAAGACCAGCCTAAGTTGATTGATCTTGTTGGAGGAAAGTGCATGATCCATTGTAAACTAGATGGACTGTCTTGTAAAGCTTTGTGGGACACCGGAGCTCAAGTCAGTATCCTGAATGAAGACTGGAGGAGATGCCATTTACCTCACACCAGACTCAGGTCCGTCAATGATCTGGTAGGGTCTGGCCCACTCAGTGGTAGAGCTGCAAACCAAACAGTGATACCCTTCCTGGGATGAGTTGAAGTGACATTCCAATGCACACCAAGAACAGTAGACCTTGTGAACTGTTAGTACCATTCCTGATCACCGACAGGTGTGATTACAGAGGGGATCCACAGAACAAAGACTTTTACTCCACTAGTAGACTCAGTGTCCACATCCTTTTCGTTACCAAACAGAGCAGCGGAGAGAGTTGTGTAAGCATTGAAGAAGACCGAGACCACAGTAGCAGTCAGAGAAGTCAAGGTAGGCTTGCGTCCAACTGCCATTCCTGCCCATACTGCAGTAGGAGTGAAGTGTGGTGTCAGAGTGGGACCCAGATCAAGACCACAACAGATGCTGTTTGTGCCAACAGATCCTGTACAGCTGCCAGAAGGAATCATCACAGGTGAGACTGTGGTAACTGTTCCTTGTAGTGGTTTTGCAAAAGTGACTGTGTTAGTAATCAATTCTACAAGACATGACGTGACAATTGAACCTAAAACTTCTTTGGGACACCTAGAAGCTGTCAGAACTGTATACCCAGCTGATGTGAGACCAGTCCAATCATCTCCTGATAGTACCAGCTCATCTCCCAGAGTGAACAACTATCAACCTGAGAGAAGATCATCATCATCAAGAGAAAGATGGGATCCACCAGTATCCTTAGAACATCAGCGACCAGAAGAACAAAGGATGGTGAGACAGATGCTGAGAGAAGAGTGTCATGCCTTTGCCAAAGATGACCATGATGTTGGTTGCATTCCTTCACTGAAAATGAGGATTAACCTGAAAGACACTACTCCAGTGACCAAGGGTTACCGGTCAGTGCCAAACCCCCTGCACAAAGAAGTGAAAGAGTACCTGAAAGATCTCATCAATAGAGGATGGGTCCAGAAGTCCAAGTCATCCTACTCATCTCCCATTGTTTGTATCAGGAAGAAAGATGGAACTCCAAGACTCTGCTGTGACTACAGAGAGCTGAATCAAAGAACCATGCCAGATCGTCATCCTTTACCCAAGATTCAAGACATGCTTGACCAGTTGTCAGGAAGTACTTGGTTTTCTGTCCTAGACCAGGGCAAAGCGTACCATCAAGGTTTCATTGAAGAATCCAGTAGACCATTAACAGCTTTCATCACTCCTTGGGGATTGTATGAATGGATCCACATTCCCTTTGGACTAAGCAATGTTCCTGCAGAATTCCAGAGAAGCATGGAAACGTGTTTGGAAGGTCTGAGAGATGACATCTGCCAACCTTACTTGGATGATAACCTCGTCCATAGCAAGTCATTTTCTGACCAAGTGGAACATGTGAGAACCGTCTTACAGCGTTACCAGCAACATGGCGTGAAATTGACACCAAAGAAGTGTGAATTATTCAAGAAACAAGTCAGATACCTTGGGAAGATTGTGTCTAGAGAAGGTAACACTATGGATCCAAGAGAAATTGCTCCAGTGGTGGCAATCTACTGTGGGAGAGCTGAGGAAGATCCTAGGTTTCCTATCTTACTACCGAACTTACATCCAGAACCTTTCCAAGATTGCATCTCCATTATATGCTCTCTTGGCAGGAACCTCAAGTGCTGTGACGCCGGAGGAAAAGAAGATGAACCAAAGCAGAACTAAACCCAAAGGAATATTTTCTGCTTCCTCCTAACAACCTATCAACTGGACTTTCCGTCACCAGGGAGTACTGGACGAACTAGTTGACTGTTTGATACATCCACCAGTCATGGCATATCCAGACTTTAATAGTCCATTCATTCTACATTGTGATGCGTCTCAAGTGGGACTTGGAGCAGTCCTATATCAACGTCAAAACAGCCAGTTGAGAGTTATCGGCTATGGGTCAAGAACATTGACACTAGCTGAGAAGAACTACCATTTGCATTCTGGGAAGTTAAAGTTCCTAGATATGAAATGGGCCATCTGTGAGAGATTCAGAGACTACCTGTACTACAGTCCAGAGTTTGTGGTCTACACAGACAGCAATCCATTAACCTACATCCTTACCACTGCAAAACTCAATGCAACTGGTCAGAGATGGGTTGCTGAACTTGCTGACTTCAACTTCAGTATCAAGTATCGCCCAGGAATGTCCAACACTGACACAGATGTACTATCGAGAATGCCCTTAGAACCAGATGACTTCATGCAACAATGTTCTGAAGAATGGAAGACATAGTAACTACCATCCAAGCAATTCATGTTCAGAGTGAAGAATACATGCCCAATTGGTGTCCTCTTACAGTGGAAGAAACTGTGAAGGATCTAAAACTGAACTCTGCTGGGTCTATTCGTCAGCTTTCAAAAGAAACAATCAGAAAAGCTCAGAGAGAAGACAGAGTCATTGGAAGAGTTCTCCAATACATCAAACAAGATAGATTTCCAAGCAAGAGAGAGAAGGAAGCCGAAGCACCTGCTACAAATACCCTACTGAAAGATACCCTACTGAAAGATTGGTCTAAGTTATTCTTGACTTCAGAAGGGATGCTACATTGCAAGAGAGAACCAAGCTCACAACTAGTGTTGCCAAAGGTTTACCATCGCTTGGTGTTGAAAGAACTTCATGAAGAGATGGGACACTTAGGAATTGAAAGAACTGTGAACTTAATCCGTGAACGTTTCTTTTGGCCATACATGTAAAGAGACATTGAACGCTATGTGTCAAGAGAATGCAGTTGCTTGAAAGACAAACGCCCTTCCAGACCAACAAGAGCACCTATGGGAAACATTACAACAACTTACCCATTTGAGATGGTGTCCATAGACTTTCTGCACCTTGACAAGTGTAAAGGAGGCTATGAATATATCCTCGTGGTCATGGATCATTTCACCAGATTTGCACAAGCTTATCCAACTACCAACAAGTCTGGAAAAACTGCAGCAGAGAATATCTTTAATGATTTCGCTCTGAAGTTTGGATTTCCTACCAAGCTCCATCATGATCAGGGAAGAGAGTTTGAAAACCAACTCTTTGCCAAACTAGGAAAATACTGTAGAATCCAGAAATCCCATACAACTCCTTACCATCCAGAAGGTAATGGACAAGTAGAACGCTTCAACCGTACCCTATTGTCCATGCTAAAGACTTTGGTAAGGAGTTTTTCCAATCTCTCTTTCCTTCAGAGGTCAAAGTTGGTGCATGCCTACAACTGTACCAAGAGTGACGCAACAGGTTACTCCCCATTCTATCTTTTATTTGGAACATCACCAAGATTACCAATTGATATCATGTTTGATACTCCAGTTTCAGACACTTACAGAAGTTACCCTGAATATATGCCTGGAAAGAACGTATGACTGAAGCCTACAACATCGCTTCTAAAGTTGTCACTGAAGGACAACACAAAAATAAACAACACTATGATAGAAAATGTCATGGAGCTGAATTGACACCCGGAAGTCGTGTTCTCATCAGGAACCTACATGAGAAAGATGGACCTGGAAAACTCAGATCATATTGGGAAGATAACATTTATGTAGTTGTTAAAAGAAAGAGTGAAGACAGCCCAGTTTATGAAGTTAGACCAGAAGCAGGAAACAATAAAACAAGAATCCTACACTGAAACTTGTTACTACCTTGTGACTACCTACCACCAGATAAACCTCCACCTGAAGTAAGAACTCAACCCAGAGCTTCAAGAAGAAAACTACAACTTGAAGAACCACCTGTTCTAACAAACCACTCAAATAGTTCAGATGAAGAAGATGTTACCTATGTTGTGAGAATGCCAACAAGAAGAGGTCGGTATCGAAGAACTAGGAGCCGGTTAGATCCTAAAGCTACAGAGTTTGTGCCCCAAACATCCAGAAACCAACGTTCAAGATGTGTAATTCAACAAAGTCCTGAAGTAATTCCAGAGTTAACAGTGGAAGAACCAAAAGAAGATCCTGAAATAACTGAACCGACCATGGACTCAGAACTTGTTGATCCAGTAACAGCTGAACCAGAACCAGAAGTTAAACCTGAACCAATCCAAGAAGTAACAAGAAGTTACAGAAAATGAGGAACTACAGAAGTACTACCAAGTAGAAACACCTCCACTAGAGAAAGAAGAAGACCTATGACCATAACCTATGAAACTTTAGGTAAACCAAGTGCCGTACCCAGAACTGTGAATCTGAAACTCGTATCATTACCTATTCACCAGGAAAACCAACCTGTGTGGTACATACCAACCACCTGACTTTTGAATCTTTAAACCCTTTTTCTCATACTTTTTGATGGACTAAGGACATTCAAATGTTCTATTACTTAGAATAGTCTTAGTTAGTTTAAAGACTCAAGAAACTGTTATAGGACTCATGCATTACTAACCATTTGCATTCTCTTACAGGAAATTCTTCAAGAAAGTAGTTAGCATTTATAGAATAAAATGTTAATATTCTTACTGTTATTAATCGTTTAACAATGTTTACAATTGTTCATGTGTTAGGCAACCACTTCCCTTTCACCTAAAAAGAGACAGGTGCAAAAACACTTACTTACGTAAATCTGGGAAACAGCCCATGCCAGACATAACTTTGGTCAAAACTAACCTGTCTACACCAGTTAACCCACTGATGTCGGGGACAACGTTATTTTCAGGGGGGGAGAGTGTGGCCCAGGTAAAAACTGGGGTTACCTAATCTCTCATAGAAAATCCTGCATAACAGAGCCTAGCTGCATAATACATAACAGCAGTGCCGGAGTTAACCACTAGAGGCTGCTGTGGTAAAGTGACATCATAAACAGAGGTTATGTAAGAGCTGACACATTCTAGAAGGATCAGACTGTGCAGAGCTGTTGTCGAGAGATGATGTATTGAGCTGAGATAACATGGATTGCTGAGAGATAGAGCCATGGAGATAGCCATGCAGAGGACTCTGTAGTGAGCAGTACAGAATGGAGCCTACTAACCCTTTTGGGGAAGGAGAGCTACTACACACAGGAGAAAGAGTTACAGTGTGCAAAGCAGGACAGAGAGCTACAACAGAGAGAGACATCCGTGTGGGCCTAGGAGGAGCAGAGAGGAGTGTACTGAGGACCAAACATACAAGGTACCAGTAGCATAGTCCCCAAGCCCCTAGAGTGACCCAGGGAACCTGTGAGCCTGTTTGCTGTTTATGCTGCAGTACTTTGCTTATTTGCTGTTGCTGAATTGGAAGTGTGGTTGCTTCAAATAAAGTTTGGAAAAATACCTGCAGTGTGTAGTGACTCCACCTGGCCATATCCCAACCATCCCTCAATATTCCAAGAACTTGTGACAGCTCGCCCGCATGTCAGCCGGCCCTGGTGTGGCGTGTGGGTTACAGGTGCTCTTTACGAGTATGTAGCCATACTGGACAGATGCAGGAGTATCTGTAGATATTAGCAGTCCCAAGGTGGGGCCTGTAGATTTGCCGATCTGTGCAGGGTCTGGTTTGATGTTGCCTGTGTCTGAACGTAAGCATTCGGGCATGGACGAGTTTTTGATTCCTGAACTCCTGACAAATCTGTCCCACTAGAATGTCCTCTAAGAATTTTCCTACGCTGAATCTCAATAAGTGTGTGTCTTGCTTTATGCAACTAGTACAGCAGGATATTGAGAAAATTACCCTGGGTAGTCCCAGTAGGGTGAGAGGGTGAGAGAAATGCACTACATGAATTGGAAACACTGCCTAATATAGTGATTAGCCCTAGTGATAATTTTGCTACACACCTCTTGTTATATAGAGGAGATTCAGTCCCAATTGTCATGCACTGAGGCCTATTTGAAATTGGATGATGACCCATTCCCTGCCTTGATTAGAAGGTTAAAAGACAAGCTAGATTGGGCAAGGGAGGAACATCTCATCACAGACATTGTCTTTGATTTTTAAAATGATTGTGACATCCCTATCCTCTATACTGTTCCTAATATTCATAAAAATGTTAATGCCCCTCCAGGGAGACCAGTTGTTTAGGGGGTGGGGGCCCCACAGAGGGCATTGTCCGCTTTGTAAATGAACACTTTAAACACCTGGTGAGATTGCTTCCCTCCTTTGTCCTAGACAGCACGGATGTCCTGAAAAAACTTTAAAATCTTTAAGTAGACCCCGATTGGAAATTGGTAAGCATTTATGTAGAAAGCCTTTACACATCAATCCCTCATGAGTTAGGAGTTAAAGCCTCTGCCCATTTTTTTGAGGTTTGGGGTACCGGGTAGCCTACAATGAATTTGTGATTGACCTGCTGTGGTCTGTACTCACTAATAATTTTTTTCAGGTCAGTTCTTCCATCAAATCCGTGGCACCCCCATGGGGGTGGACTGTGCGCCATCTTATGCCTGCTTTCACCTCAGCTTGTGGGAGGAACTTGAAGTGCTTGGTCGGGTATGGCTTAGAAAATATATAGCCCTCTGGATCAGGTACATAGATGATGTCCTTGTCCTTTGCATGGGAACTATTTTCCCCCGCTCCAGAAGGGGCATTTGTGAGTTGAATTGCAATGACTGTAACATGCATCTCACCTTCAAGGTTGACTCGGAGTGTATGGAGTTTTTGGAGTTACTGATCACCAAGAGCCCGGATGGTACCTCCACCTTTCAGAAGCCCACAGCGGGCATTACACTTCTTCATTATGGGAGCCATCAACTGGCGTCCTTACGTAAAGGTAGCTCACAATTTAACAAAGATGCCCCTAAGTTGGTCCAAAGTTTCAGGGATACATGATACCCCCTTAGAACTTGGTTCACACTGGGAACAATTCAGCAACATCTTGAACAGACATTGGGTGGTGCTTCTCTTTGACCCGGCAGTGGCTAGAGCTGTGGGCCCTCGACCCCTGCTGGTAGACCACAGAGCTAAGAATATCAAGGATTATGTTGTTAGGAGTGAAATAAAGCCAATAGTGGATTTGGATTGGTTAGGCTATAATAAGCATGAAGGTTCCATTAAATGTGCACATTGCAAATAATTTAAATACATTAACCAGACAATTTTTCTGGGCATGAACTCCTCAAGAGAACATCAGGTTAAAGGGTATCATGCGGGATGAACGCAGGGTCCTGGGGATGGGGCTGCTAGGTCCTCAGCCATGCCTGTGTTCCTGACTCTGGGGGCTATAGTGGCACCTATGGTGTGGCATAGTGAGCTCCTAAGCCATCAGTGGCAAGATCATCTGACCCTCAGCTGTGTTCTTTTATACCTAATTGAGTGGGAAATTTTATTGGAAACTATTTAACAGCCCCTCAAATGCTCAAGCAGCCTACAGGCTACATGTTCATATGGACGCAAGCACACTTCCGGGGTCCCCCAGGGTGCGTTGGTGCTTTTGTGCCTCTGCGCAGGGCCACGTCATACAGACCACATAAAAAGGACCAACATGGCACCCACCATGAGCAGCAGGAGGACATTATGATGGTAAGTCACACTTTGATGCCATTCACCTAAGCATTTGTGCCACATTACACTCCTGCCAAGTTGCAAACATGTGACAGAGTGGCCGTGAAATACAAGCGAAGGCACCTGGCGCCACAGTAATGGCAGAGGCCTGTCCTTCCAACGTTATAGGCCCACAGTACTTTGCTACCATTGTCACATGGATCACTCTGGCATGTTTGTATGTGACGCACTGATGCCTAAGTGATTTAGGTTTGACATTTCTATGCAATTCGCTACTATTGTGGAATGGGAGAGCTGGCTTTGCTATGTTGCTGGCCGCAGTCACTGAGCCCCATCCAACAGTAGTAGCGAACAGTTAGGCACGCCTTTTGGCCTGAGTGCATTTGTTTTTGCAATTTGCGGAATAGGAGAGCTGGCTTCGCCTTGTTGCTGGACGCGGTCAGCGAACCCTATCTGAGTACGTAGTAGTGAAGTATTATTAAAAGTAGATTTTGATTAGTTAGCTTCTTCTAAGCCTGTATTGAAGGCAACACTAGGTGTTTCCATTTTAATAAAATGCATTTCCTGGTATAGAAATAAAGGAAGCATAGAAGGGAGTGCACAGCAATCTATTCTGAGATAGGTTCCACCACTCCTAATAAACATAAAGAGGTAAATTTAACGCTGTGCGGGTTTATTCTCTCTTGTGAGGTAAATTTACATACTACCACATTGTGAACAAGATAGGGGCACTCCTACACCGCATGCTCCCATGTACCACTTCTCTGTTTGTATCTGGGACACATGTCACTGCTCAAAATGTCCATTTTATTTAGCTGTGCTGGTGTGACATAAGCCTATTGAATCCATTTTGTTTTGTATCAATAGATCTCTAGCTTTTACCACTGATGGTGAACCCGAACCGCAAAGGTCGGGCTCATACTAAACTTTGGAAGTTCGGGGTCCCAAACCCAAACACAGACTGCAGCCAAAAGTCCATATTCGAGTTCAGTAGCCGGCCTGAACACGGAAAAGCCATCTACACGCTTCACCAAAGGTGTAACTCTCCAGAGCCCCGATCCTCTCCTGTCAGCAGTGGCGGAATGGCCGCAGCTGGAATTCCAAAATATGGCTATCTGCTTCGATGGCACTAGAAGTGTTCTCACTTATGGGAGTCAGCAGCCATCTTTTTGTATGCCCAGCTCAGGCCATTTTGAAATGCCATTGCTACTGACAGAAGAAGATCAGGGCTCAGGTGAGTTATAGCATTGCTATAACTCCACACTCTGCACACTTCCCACCCCCGCCACAGCCACCCCCCAAAATTCGGGTCCCCATTGATTTGGGTCCCTGAACCTGAACATTTATGCAAGGTTCATTCGAACTTGGAGTTCGCCCATCTCTAATCATGATCCAATGAAGCATCACTTTGGATCGAGGGGACTCCAGACAAACCAGAAGAGATCTATATAAAGAAGATTTTTTTCAAGATCTTTTACCCAAATTGTCTGTTCTAGGGATTCTTTAGTTGGACTACGAGCAGAAAATGGGCATTTAAAGGCATGTCTAAGCTGTAGATACTGGAATAATTCTCTAGCAGGGATATCAAAGCCCTCCTGTAGCTGTTCAAATGCCAAGAGTGCCCCATCATAACCTAGTGTACAGTAGTTATATCCTTCCTCCCCCAAAAGGATACATCAGGCAGAGTACCAAATTCTATAAGGTGGGAGTTGTTCCACAGAGGATCAGTTCAGTATAGCATCTGGCCTGCAGCCAAGTCTCCTAACATTATTCCATATATCACAACCAGTTCTCATGCAGACCATGGTGCAAGCGGCCCACCCCACCCCTTTATAGATCAGGGCCTGTAGAAATTATCTTGAACCTAGTAAGTTGAGGTTTCCAGTGATATCTCTGAATTGTCCTGGGGTTCACACAGCCACCAGTGTACAAAAGGAAGTGGAGCTACATAAAAGTACAGCAACATGGACCACTAACCCTCCACACCACCTTGGATATCATTATTGATCTATCTAACCTGAGCAATGTTTGGCCTCAAAAGAATCAAAGGACAAATGAATACAATAATTTAAAATACAATGCAGTTTGGGTGATCAGCAATACTTGATAAAAATAAAAACATTTTGGCAGGATTACTATTTTTAATATATTGATTCTACTCACGATAGACAAGGGCAAGCAGATCCAATGCACGAGAGGGGGTCTAAGTTTGGTGATAACAAGAGATATATTAAATTCTATACATCTAGAGGGTTGCTATCATGGTTTCGGCTTCCCCACATGCTGGTTAATCACTTTTCTGTGTGCTCTGGCTGTCAGTATGGCTGAGAATCCCCGGCATACCTTTAGGCGTGCCATTATAGCTTTTGCTGGGTGTTATAGCACCATTGTTAGCTGGATTCTGATTGTCTACTCATCTGTACCGTGAACCCTCTGACAACCTGGCTTGACCATTCTCCTTTGTATCCCCTTGGAACCCTGAATCAGAAGGACTGTCGTTCCAATGTATGACCTCAGCCAGCCTGACTACTGCCCAGCCTCGTCTCTGGTTCATCTGCCTTCACCCTGTAAGTCTGCATCCTTTATTCTATGTCCTGGGGGCAACCGTGTCTGGTGAGGCATATCCAGCGTCCCAGCAAATGGGGGCTTGTCTATAGGCTTCCAAGAATATTGGCTTAAGGTGTGCACTCATTAAATATCATACAAAGAAGAAAGAAAAATATGGAAAAGAAAAGACATGACCATTTTAACAAAGAAAGACACTGCATATATCCTGAATGTGCCACTTGAGGTATGCTTTACTTAGTGGTTAACATATCTAGTAGAACTATTACAGAGCATGAGGTGAGGCTCCTGAATAGAGGGTTGGGCTTTGTGCCCACCCACTATGGGAACCCCTTAGAGCTCGATGTGGAATTACAAAATTTTTTTCGCAACAGAATCTCATACCGAACGCACCTCTGGTGATACATGGATAGGAGGACTCCCAGCTGGTGTAGATTTGACTGGTTGTAAAATGAAGAGGAAGTGGCAATCTCCACAGCAGTCACATGTGGTGGAAACCTTCATCAAATTAGTACAGAAGGATGTGTCTGGAATCAAGTGGTGCCCCCCAGCAGGTAAATTTAAAAATAATTTAAATAAACAGGAGAGGTTGGCTCTGAAGGAATTGGAAAAGGATAAATCTATCATTATGAAGCCAGCTGACAAAGGGGGCGCCACTGTGATTATGGACAGATCCTTCTATGAGAGTGAGATTCAGACGCAATTATCGGATACTGAAGTTTATTGTAAATTGAGAGGTGATCCTATTAAAAATATTAAGGAGGAGATAGATACTATTGTTTTGGAAGCATATGAAACATATTTGACCCCTTTATTTTATACCTTGCCGAAGATCCATAAGAATATTGAGAGACCACCGGGACGCCCGATAGTGGCGGGAACCCAGTCTATACAGCCTGTGGCCGTGTTTTTAGACAGGATATTACAGACAAGGGGTTTTATTGATTCAATCGTTCCTCCTTGACACTGGAGATTTTTGAAATAAAATTTCTACTTTGGGTGAGTTACCGGAAGATTGCCATCTTTGTACGATGGATGTAAATAGTCTGTATACATCCATTCCTCACAATCTAGGAATAGAAGTAGTGAAGGAGTCCCTGGAAGAAATGAAATTGGATGAACAATTTAGAGTATTTTTGGAAAAATTATTTGGAAAAATTACGGATAGTGTTAACTAGAAACTATTTCTATTACAATGGGGAATTTTACCAACAGCTCCAGGGTACGGCAATGGGGTCAAATGTGGCCCCATCATATGCCAACCTCTTCCACCCCTATGCCACCCTAGTTTTGACTAGTGACCCGGCTTTTGAGGGAATCTTTTCACCACTTCCCATATTTACTTATAGACGCCCTAGAAACATCAGGAGCCATTTGATTAGGGCAGATACAGAAATAGGCCTCCAGGTGAAGGGGAAGACATTATTGGGATTACCCAAACCAGTAGGGATGCACAGTTGTGGGCACTGCGCCCAATGTACCTTTGGGATCAGAGGGCAAGATTTCTTCCATCCACGAACGGGCAAAAAATATATGGTGAAAGATTTTGTCAATTGTTTATCCACATTCGTGATATACATGCTAAAATGCCCTTGTGGCATGGTTTATATAGGTCAAACCTCTAAAGAGATCAGACAAAGACTCTCGGAACACAGTAGCTCGATCAGGAGAGGAGATTCAGCCTTGCCTGTAGCTAGAGACTCTCACGCCGGGACCGACGCTGGACGGGAAGTGACTCATCGTCACTCTGAGTCATGTGGCGCTGGGGGAGCGAGGCACAGTGAGTACAAATAGAACGCGCGAACTAGGCTAGGAATACATACCTCTAAAGTAGGGCCGCAATGGCCCGAAACGGCCGTCAGGTTGCGAGACGCATATTGTGGGCACTATGAACATATTGGCTATAGGTGATGGTATTTGTCTGTTGTATTAATGTGCATGTGATTCCTCAGTGTGTACTGTGATGAAACTGCTTATTACGATACAATATCTTATAGAACTAATGCAATGTATCGCTGCTGGGCTTGTGCAATGGTTGGATACATGTATTTGATAAATTTCTCTATAGTGCTTATATGAATTAAATACTTTTTAACTATTTATGACAGTTGCACAAAGCACTTTAGCCATATATTGAGTACATTTTGATTCAGTATTGTTTACATGTAATGTGTTGCTTGGCTATACTTTAGCACTTTAAAGCATACCTCAAGTGGCACATTCAGGATATATGCAGTGTCTTTCTTTAAAATTGTCAAACAGAAATCCATGAGTGTGCTCAATGTTCTGGCTGGATCTGGAAGAGTGCTGATTGTTCTTCCTTCCCCTCTCTTCATTGGCCCAGCAGGACACGTGTCCCCACCGTATAACAAGCAGGGTCCGCATCTCTCAGTCCATTTTGCATAGCTGATGTTCCTGCTGCAGCGGTTTAGGGACAGATTAAGTTCTATTGTTTAAAAAATACCACTACCTTACCACTACTGGGGTCTGGGTGTCCTCTTATTCCACATCAAGGGTGATGACAAAGTCCTAGACCCAACATGGACTGGTACTGGTACTCTTAAAACACACATGCTAGCATATTTGGGATGCCCCCCGGTGAAAGGCAATGGCTGCTGGCAATTTGACAACGTGACTTTCTTTACAAAATGCAAAAGGTAAGTAGACAGTTACTCTTAATATATTTATGCTAGTATTTGGGATGCCCCCTGGTGAAAGGCAAAGGGTGCTTTAAACGTGAAAAACTGCCCTTTTTTAACAAAATGCAAAAGGTTAATAGACAGGTACTCTTAAAATATTTATGCTAGTATTTGGGATGCCCCCTGGTGAAAGGCAAAGGCTGCTTTAAAAGTGAAAAAGTGACTTTCTTTACAAAATGCAAAAGGTTAGTAGACAGGTACTCTTAAAATATTTATGCTAGTATTTGGGATGCCCCCTGGTGAAAGGCAAAGGCTGCTTTAAAAGTGAAAAAGTGACTTTCTTTACAAAATTCAAAAAGGTAAGTAGACAGGTACTCCTAAATAACACATGCTAGCATATTTGGGATGCCCCCCGGTGAAAGGCAATGGCTGCTGGCAATTTGACAACGTGACTTTCTTTACAAAATGCAAAAGGTTAGTAGACAGGTACTCTTAAAATATTTATGCTAGTATTTGGGATGCCCCCTGGTGAAAGGCAAAGGCTGCTTTAAAAGTGAAAAAGTGACATTCTTTACAAAATGCAAAAGGTAAGCAGACAGCTACTTTTCAAATATTTATGCTAGTATTTGGGATGCCCCCTGGTGAAAGGCAAAGGCTTCTTAAAACGTGACTTTCTTTACAAAATGCAAAAGGTTAGTAGACAGGTACTCTTAAAATATTTATGCTAGTATTTGGTTAAATACTAGCATAAATACTAGCCTGGTGAAAGGCAAAGGCTGCTTTTAAAGTGAAAAAGTGACTTTCTTTACAAAATTCAAAAAGGTAAGTAGACAGGACTCCTAAATAACACATGCTAGCATATTTGGGATGCCCCCCAGTTTAAACGTGAAAAACTGCCCTTTTTTAACAAAATGCAAAAGGTTAGTAGACAGAAACTCTTAAAATATTTATGGTAGTATTTGGGATGCCGCCTGGTGAAAGGCAAAGGCTGCTTTAAAAGTGAAAAAGTGCCTTTCTTAACAAAATTCAAAAGGTTAGTAGACAGGTACTCTTAAAATACTTATGCTAGTATTTGGGATTCCCCCTGGTGAAAGGCAAAGGCTGCTTTAAAAGTGAAAAAGTGACTTTCTTTACAAAATGCAAAAGGTTAGTAGACAGGTACTCTTAAAATATTTATGCTAGTATTTGGGATGCCCCCTGGTGAAAGGCAAAGGCTGCTTTAAAAGTGAAAGAGTGACATTCTTTACAAAATGCAAAAGGTAAGCAGACAGCTACTTTTCAAATATTTATGCTAGTATTTGGGATGCCCCCTGTTGAAAGGCAAAGGCTGGCTGCTTTAAAAGCGAAAAGGTGACTTTCTTTCAAAATTCAAATGGTTAGCAGACAGCTACTCTTAAAATATTTATGCTAGTATTTGGGATGTGCCCTATTGAAAGGCAAAGGCTGGCTGCTTTAAAGGTGAAAATGTGACTTTCGTTACGCAATGCAAAAGGTTAGCAGACAGCTACTCTTAAAATATTTATGCTAGTATTTGAGATGCCCCCTGTTGAAAGGTAAAGGCTGGCTGCTTTAAAAGTGAAAAGGTGACTTTCTTTACAAAATGCAAAAAGTTAGTAGACAGGTACTCTTAAAATATTTATGCTAGTATTTGGGATGCCCCCTGGTGAAAGGCAAAGGCTGCTTTAAAAGTGAAATAGTGACTTTCTTTACAAAATGCAAACGGTTAGCAGACAGGTACTCTTAAAATATTTATGCTAGTATTTGGGATGCGCCCTATTGAAAGGTAAAGGCTGGTTGCTTTAAAAGTGAAAAAGTGACTTTCTTTACAAAATGCAAATGGTTAGCAGACAGGTACTCTTAAAATATTTATGCTAGTATTTGGGATGCCCCCTGGTGAAAGGCAAAGGCTGCTTTAAAAGTGAAAGAGTGACATTCTTTACAAAATGCAAAAGGTAAGCAGACAGCTACTTTTCAAATATTTATGCTAGTATTTGGGATGCCCCCTGTTGAAAGGCAAAGGCTGGCTGCTTTAAAAGCGAAAAGGTGACTTTCTTTCAAAATTCAAATGGTTAGCAGACAGCTACTCTTAAAATATTTATGCTAGTATTTGGGATGTGCCCTATTGAAAGGCAAAGGCTGGCTGCTTTAAAGGTGAAAATGTGACTTTCGTTACACAATGCAAAAGGTTAGCAGACAGCTACTCTTAAAATATTTATGCTAGTATTTGAGATGCCCCCTGTTGAAAGGTAAAGGCTGGCTGCTTTAAAAGTGAAAAGGTGACTTTCTTTACAAAATGCAAAAAGTTAGTAGACAGGTACTCTTAAAATATTTATGCTAGTATTTGGGATGCCCCCTGGTGAAAGGCAAAGGCTGCTTTAAAAGTGAAATAGTGACTTTCTTTACAAAATGCAAACGGTTAGCAGACAGGTACTCTTAAAATATTTATGCTAGTATTTGGGATGCGCCCTATTGAAAGGTAAAGGCTGGTTGCTTTAAAAGTGAAAAAGTGACTTTCTTTACAAAATGCAAATGGTTAGCAGACAGGTACTCTTAAAATATTTATGCTAGTATTTGGGATGCCCTCTGGTGAAAGGCAAAAGCTACTTTAAAAGTGAAAGTGACTTTCTTTACAAAATGCAAAAAGGTAAGTAGACAGGTACTCTTAAAAGACACATGCTAGCATATTTGGGATTCCCCCCGTTGAAAGGCAATGGCTGCTGGCAATTTGACAACATGACTTTCTTTACAAAATGCAAAGGGTAAGTAGACAGTTACTCTAAATATATTTATGCTAGTATTTGGGATGCCCCCTGGTGAAAGGCAACGGCTGCTTTAAACGTGAAAAACTGCCTTTTTTAACAAAATGCAAAAGGTTAGTAGACAGGAACTCTAAAAATATTTATAGTAGTATTTGGGATGCCCCCTGGTGAAAGGCAAAGGCTGCTTCAAAAGTGAAAAAGTGCCTTTTTAAACAAAATTCAAAAGGTTAGTAGACAGGTACTCTTAAAATACTTATGCTAGTATTTGGGATGCCCCCTGGTGAAAGGCAAAGGCTTCTTTAAAAGTGAAAAAGTGACTTTATTTACAAAATGCAAAAGGTTAGTAGACAGGTACTCTTAAAATATTTATGCTAGTATTTGGGATGCCCCCTGGTGAAAGGCAAAGGCTGGCTGCTTTAAAAGTGAGAAGGTGACTTTCTTTACAAAATGCAAAAGGTTAGCAGACAGCTACTCTTTAAATATTTATGCTAGTATTTGGGATGCCCCTGTTGAAAGGTAAAGGCTGGCTGCTTTAACCCTTTCAGTGCCAAGCCCGTAACACGTAGTGTTGTAGTGCCGCGCCTGTACTGTACTGCAGCCATGTCTCCTCCAGCTCCCGGCGCCGTGACACATGAAGGCAGGAGAAGGGAGGACAGCAGCACCGCGAGGACCGGGTGAGTGAGCCATGCCACCTGCTCAGCCGGCCTCCCCCGCTCCCACCATGCCGGCATGTAGCAAACACTTACCTACATGCCGGCAGAGATGAGCGATTTTCAAAAGTTCGATTCGGACGAACCCGAATTTCTTGGAGAAATTCGGCGAATCGCCCGAATCACATTTTTTAAAAGTTCGCTCATCTCCAGGGGAGTCACTAGTAGAGTGAATCCCATCGATTGCCAGTAAAACTTACCTTACCACCGCTCTAGGTATAGCATAGTGCGGCTGTTGCCCATGCATGCATCGTTAGATTGGGGGATCAGGTAGTTATTATCAGGCATTCGGGGGGGGGGGTTCACCCACACTTCTTAATCTTAACTTTTTCCCTAAGGTGGTTCGCTGAGATTTGGTTTTCCCCGAAGATCGCTACTGCCTTTGTTTGGACCTTTCACTTGCTCTTTTGGGACCCTAGCCTCTTCCTCCTTTTGGGACCCTAACCTCTTCCTCCTTTTGGGACCCTAGCTTCTTCCTCCTTTTGGGACCCTAGCCTCCCCCTCCTTTTGGGACCCTAGCCTCCCCCTCCTTTTGGGACCCTAGCTTCCCTCTACTTTTGGGACCCTAGCCTCCCCCTCCTTTTGGGACCCTAGCCTCCCCTTCTTTTTGGGACCCTAGCCTCCCCCTCCTTTTGGGACCCTAGCCTCCCCCTCCTTTTGGGACCCTAGCCTCCCCCTCCTTTTGGGACCCTAGTCTCCCCTACCCTTTTAGGTCCAACCCCCCCCTAGCTTTTAGGACCCTATTTCTGCTGCCCCGGGAAGACCTTCTTCATCTGCCGGATCTGCTGCTCCAGGGATGGTCTAAGTGCGCTGGGATCCCGTGACCTGCTGCTCCTGACTACCTGAATCAGGTAGTTATTATCAGGCATTCGGGGGGGGGGCTCACCCACACTTCCTAATCTTAACTTTTTCCCTAAGGTGGTTCGCTGAGATTTGGTTTTCCCCGAAGATCGCTACTGCCTTTGTTTGGACCTTTCACTTGCTCTTTTGGGACCCTAGCCTCTTCCTCCTTTTGGGACCCTAACCTCTTCCTCCTTTTGGGACCCTAGCCTCTTCCTCCTTTTGGGACCCTAGCCTCTTCCTCCTTTTGGGACCCTAGCCTCTTCCTCCTTTTGGGGCCCTAGCCTCCCCCTCCTTTTGGGACCCTAGCCTCCCCCTCCTTTTGGGACCCTAGCCTCCCCCTCCTTTTTGGGACCTTAGCTTCCTTCTACTTTTGGGACCCTAGCCTCCCCCTCCTTTTGGGACCCTAGCCTCTCCTTCCTTTTGGGACCCTAGCCTCCTCCTCCTTTTGGGACCCTAGCCTCCCCCTCTTTTTGGGACCCTAGCCTCCCCCTCCTTTTGGGACCCTAGCCTCCCCCTCCTTTTGGGACCCTAGCCTCCCCCTCCTTTTGGGACCCTAGCCTCCCCCTCCTTTTGGAACCCTAGCCTCCCCTACTCTTTTAGATCCAACCCCCCCTAGCTTTTAGGACCCTATTTCTGCTGCCCCGGGAAGACCTTCTTCATCTGCCGGATCTGCTGCTCCAGGGATGGTCTAAGTGCGCTGGGATCCAGTGACCTGCTGCTCCTGACTCCACCACTTCTCATCGGGTTGTAGCTATACACTTTTATTTCTATTTTTGACTGTTTATTTGCTTTGTTTTATTGTTTACTGTGAAATTGTATTTTTTGTAATTTGCCTTTAGTTTTAGCCTTTAGTTCGGGAAGACCCTTTAGTTTAATATTTTTAGTTTTGATTTTTTTTTTAGATTTTTTTTCACATTTGGATATGGCTGGTAGGCGGAACTCTGCACAGGAAGCTGCGGCTTACCTGATGGCGTCTGACTCGGAAGATTTAAGTGAGTCAGGGTCTGAGTACTTCCCATCAGACAGCGAGTCAGACAGTGTATCCTCTACTGAGGAAACACAGCCGCACAGTGCTACCAGTAGTAGTAGCCACAGTAGAAGGGATAGTGCCGCACAAAGTGAGGCCCCGCTACAGCCGAGTGTAGTGCAGGATGAGGCACCGAGTGCTGCAGCTGGTGAAGGAGTGTCTGCGTGGAGGCCTCCTAATAATATTTCCCCCGAAATTCCCCTTTTGATTCGGTCCCCGGGGTCAATGTAGACACCACAAATTTTGGTGTCATTGACTTTTTCAAATTGTTTCTCACAGAACCCATCCTACTGGATATGGTCTTCTTTACCAATCTCTATGCCGAGCAGGTCTTAGCTCAAAACCCCCAGCAGAGGCACGCCCGAGCTCAGGCATGGCATCCCACAAATTTGAGTGAGATAAAGAAATTTTGTGGGCTCACTCTAGCAATGGGTATCCTAAAATAAATAAAAATACCCAATCCATATTGGTAACTCCATTATTTCCGGCCGTAATGTCCAGAAACCGCTACCAAATTTTACTGCGGTTTCTGCATTTTAACGACAATTCCACTTCTATTCCCCATGGTGAGCCTGGTCACGACAGGCTGCATAAATTACGGCCCCTGCTCAACGGCCTGTCAGATCGCTTCGGAGTAGTGTACACCCCCGGCCAAAAATTATGTATTGACGAGTCACTACTGCTTTTCAAAGGGCACATTGTTTTTCGGCAATATATCCCTAGCAAGCGTGCCCGTTATGGGATAAAATTTTACCAATTATGCGATAGTGTGACCGGGTACATCAAATATTTTCGAATCGATGAAGGAAGGGACACACATCTGGACCCCCCTGGTTGTCCCCTTGATTTGTCAATAAGTGGAAAGATCGTTTGGGAACTCATGACTCCACTGTTGGGTAGAGGTTACCACTTATATGTGGACAACTTCTATACCAGCATCCCCTTATTTCATTTATTTTCATTTATTCGCTGGATACCCTGGCCTGCGGCACCATCAACCCTAATCGAAAAGGATTGCCCAGGTCACTATTTGAAAAAAAAGAAGCGATGAGGTCCTGGCCATGAAATACATGGGCAAAAAAAATGTATTCCTACTGGCAACACTCCACGATGAGTCAGTTGTGAATGTACGGCAACGTGGTCCACGAGCCCCTTCCCAAAAGCCACCTTGCATAAAAGATTATAATAAATTCATGGGTGACGGACCAAATATTAACTTATTACAATGCCACCCGAAAAACCAGAGCCTGGTACACTAAAGTTGCTATCCATTTGGTCCAAATGGCAACTTACAACAGCTTTGTTGCCTTCAAGGCAGCAGCGCCAGGCTCCAATTTATCTTACATTAAATACCAGCAGCAGTTACTCCCTGCTTTGTTGTTTGGGGATACTGAGGAGGAACCAAGTATGGCTACTAACGGCTACTAGAGGTATCCCCAGAAAGCTTGTAGGGTTTGCAGGAAGCGTGGCATTAGAAGGGATGTGCGGTACTATTGCCCGACCTGTCCCAGCCAACCCGGTTTATGCCTACAAGATTGTTTTGAGGTATATCATACTCAATTAGATTATTGAGCAATGCATTCTTTTCTTCTGCATTTTTTGTTTTAGTCTGTAGGTGGGCCCCTTTTAGTTAAATTATGTTTCCTGTGTGCGGGCACAGGTATTTTGTGTTGTCATTATATTTTATTTTCCTTTAGTTTCTTTGGAGCTGTTGCTAATCCGATGGGAAGTGCTGGAGCAGGAGCAGCTGGATACTTGTGGCAAGTGATGATTAAAAAATGGGCCCCTTTTCAGGTTCTTGATTCCTGATATTGGTCATTGAACACTGATCTTATAATCTGATGCCACAGCTACAGTATCCTAATTGCACCTCACCATTCTAACCCTAATTGCACCTCTTAGTGCAGGTAAGAAATGTAAAGGGTTGTTTTGTTATTTTTCCATAGCGCATGTGTTAGTTTTGGGTGATTGGGGGACATTGTCATTTTCAATTTGGTGTGTATTTTTATGATTGGCCTATTTTTTTTAAGAAAATGTGGGTTTGATTCAGCATTTTAACTATTGGTACGTACGTACGTACGTACTATATGGTACGCCTAGAATGGATAAGGGGTGTACTTTCAGAGAATATATGGTTTGTGGGGGGTATTTGAATTGAAAAGTGTTGTTTTGGTTGAAAAAGCGTAGGGTGTGCATGTTGTCTGCAGAGTAGAAAGTTTCAAGTGAAATGCCCTTCATGCGTATGCTTAACTTTAGGGTGATTGGTAACCCTACCCTTGCAGGTAGCTATGCATGTTGGGTATTGTTCTGTTCGGGGGGCCTTGTCATTTTTAATTTGGTGTGTATTTTTTCGACTGGCCTATTTTTTTTAGGAAAATGTGGGTTTAATTTAGCATTTTAGTGCAACCAGGTCATTCCTTGAAGGTTTGCGCCCCGAAAGCTGCACCCACGGCAACAAGCCTGGTACGCCCAGAATGGATAAGGGGTGTACTTTCAGAGAATATATGGTTTGTGGGGGGTATTTGAGTAGGAATTTTCAAGTGAAATGCCCTTCATGCGTATGCTTAACTTTGGGGTGATTGGTAACCTTGCCCTTGCAGGTAGCTATGCATGTTGGGTATTGTTCTGTTTGGGAGAACTTGCTGTTTCCAATTTGGTGTGTTTTTTTAAGATTAAAGTTTTTTTTTAAAAAACAATGTGGCTTTGATTCTGTTTTTTTACTATTGTCGTCAAGAAACCCTGTGAAAAGCCTGCTTTTGTCAATGGATTCCACCTGGACATCTGTGGCCACAACACCAAACCTGATACGCCTAGAAAGCTTAAGGTGTGTACTTTCAGTATATATATGGTATTGGGGGTATTTCAGATCTAAAGGGGTGTTTTTGTGGAAAAACTGCAAGGAGTGCGGAATAGTTGTTTTTTCGTTGAAAATCCCTTCAAGCACTCTTTTCAGTTTGGGGGGTCTCCTGGACAGGAAAGGGTGTCTATCAATACATATGTGGTACCGTTGTAATTGGGAGGAATTGGGCTTTTACACACATGATTTTCTGGTAAACTTGCATGTTTTAGTGAGGAAAAAACACTACAAAATGTAAAAAATAGTTTTTATTAATTTTTTTAACGACTTTCCACAAAAATAACAAAAAAAACTAACAAACTTAGAAACAAGACATTTCATATTAAAGCCCAGACTGTGCTGAAAAAAACAATATATACTTTTCCTAGGAAATTCCTGGAAATCCATTCAAAAATTGCATTTGAACATGTTCAGTGCAAAATGGCAGAAAAGGGTCTGGCAACACAGGGTCACAAATGCCGCAGGTAGGCTGGCAGGGAAAGGGTTAAAAGTGAAAAAGTGACTTTCTTTTCAAAATGCAAACAGTTAGCAGACAGGTACTCTTAAAATATTTATGCTAGTATTTGGGATGCCCCCTGGTGAAAGGCAAAGGCTGCTTTAAAAGTGAAAAGGTGACTTTCTTTACAAAACGCAAAAGGTTAGCAGACAGCTATTCTTAAAATATTTATGCTAGTATTTGGGATGCCCCCTCTTAAAAGGTAAAGGCTGGCTGCTTTAAAAGTGAAAAAGTGACTTTCTTTACAAAACGCAAACGGTTAGTAGACAGGTCATTTTAAAATATTAATGCTAGCACACTTTTTAAAGAATTACACCAGGAAAAGGAAAAGCTAAATTGGCAGGTGTGTTATTAACACTAAATTAGCTTGCTAATGCAAACACTGTAAACTGTCTCTGTCTTTCTCTGTCACTGTCACAGCCTCTCTCCTTCTCTCTCTGGCTCTACCTGTCCCTTGCTCCTTCTTTTACTTGTTCTATCTATCTCTCCATCTATCTATCTATCTATCTATCTATCTATCTATCTATCTATCTATCTATCTAACTATCTATCTATCCCTCTCTCTCTAGCAGCAATACAGTGTCGGAATGAGCTTCCCCAAAATGGCCGCTGCTTATATAGGGCTGTGACATCATCGGGAAGCCTGGCTGATGATAGGTAGCATGTGACGCCTACCCAGGATTCTTTGCCCCATGGGATATGTCCTGACACGTGGATCCACCATTTTAGATGGCCCGGATAGTATTAAATGGAGTTTTAAGGTAAGTAGACAGGTACTCTTAACATATTTATGCTAGTATTTGGGATGTCCCCTGGTAAAAGGCAAAGGCAGCTTTAAACGTGAAAAAGTGCCTTTTTTAATAAAATGCAAAAGGTTAGTAGACAGGTACTCTTAAAATATTTATGAAAGGCAACGGCTGGCTGCTTTAACCTTTTAACTGCCAGCCTATCTGGAGATTTTGTCACACTTTGTTGCCAGACCATTTTGCACTATTTTGCGCTCCACATGTTTTTGGAAGGGATTTCCCTGGGAAATTATATATTGTTTTTTTCAGCAGAGTCTGGTTTTTAACATGAACATGTCTTGTTTGTAATTTTTTAGGTGTATTTTCAATATTTTTGGGTGAAATATGCGCAAAAAAATAGAAAAAACTATTTTTTACTATTTGTAGTGTTTTTTTGGATTAAAAATTGTAAGTTTGTCAATAAAATCTTTTTGTGTGTGAAATCCCAATCTCTCCCAATTACAATGGTACCACATATGTATTGGTAGACACACTTTCCTGTCCAGGAGACTCCCCAAACTGAAAAGAGCACTTTATAACATTTACAAATAAAATACAACTAATATCCACACTATAAAGGGTTAATTAAAAAAAAGAAATTGGTGTGAGGTCCGGCATAGCCTATGGCCCCGGGCTCTTCTGCGCCCCCCCCCCGGGATTTAGGAGGCAGGTAATTGGGGGGCTTAGGGCTAATGGCAAGTCACCCGCTAGGCGCAGGTGATTTGCCAGACCCAGGGCATTGCGAACTGGTATAGGGGTCTCATAAATCCCTTACCAGTTCACAAAGGGTTAAATGTAAAAAAAACACACAGAGAAAAAATATTTTATTATAATTTTTTTAATACTTACCTTCCATCCATCCCAGAGCACTGTGTCCCACACTGATCAATTTGGCTTCTGCTCACCTGCTGATGCTGGAAGCTTTTTATACCTACTGGGTAACAGGTAACATAGGGTTAATTTTAAAAAAATGACATAGGGTCCCCCCTACCCATCTTAACCAGCCTGTGACCAGCTATGGGGGCTTGTAGAACAGGGTGCAGGGGCCAGCTTTGGTGGTCCCTGGCCCTGCAGGCTACAAGCCAGCATAGCCTATGGCCACGGACTCCTCTGCCCCCCCTGGGCTTTGGGGAGGCAGGTAATGAGGGGGCTCATGGTTAATGGCAAGTCACCCGCTAGCCGCAGGTGACTTACAAGACCCAGAGCCTTGTGAACTGGTATAGGGGTCACATAGACCCCTTACCAGTCCACAAAGGGTTAATGTAAGAAAAACACACAGACACAGAGAAAAAATATTTTATTATCATTTTTTTAATACTTACTTCCCATCCATCCCAAAGCACTGTGTCCCACGCGGATCAATTTGGCTTCTGCTCACCTGCTGATGCTGGAAGCTTTTTATTCCTGCTGGGTGACAGGTAACATAGGGTTAATTAAAAAAAAAATGACATAGGGTCCCCCCTCCCGGGGAGGGGAACCCCATTTTGTTTTGGAATTTTATGGGTTAAAAACCCTTAAAATCCGAAAAAAAAATGGCGTGAGGTCCCCCCTACCCAGCTTAACCAACCCGGGACCAGCTATGGGGGCTTGTAGAACAGCAAGCCCACATAGCCTCTGTGGGCCCGGGCTCTTCTGCCCCCCCCCCCGGCCTTTGGGGAGGCAGGTAATTGGGGGGCTGGGGGTTAATGGCAAGTCACCCGCTAGCTGCAGGTGACTTGCCAGCCCCCAGCCTTGTGAACTGGTACAGGGGTCTCATGGACCCCTTACCAGTTCACAAAGGGTTAACAGTGAAATAACAAAAAAAATAACAAGGGGGTGGGGCTTCACGGCAAGATGGCGGCGCTCGTCGGAAGAAGAGGGGGAGAGAGCCTGACTGGCTCTCTCCCGAAGATAGAGAGCCCTGAGGAGGATTGGAGGCCCCCCAGGTGAAGAGGAGGGCCGGCGAGATCGAGTGCACATGGAGGTGAGTAAATGTAATTATTCTTTTCTTTTGACAGGAAAAGCCAGCGGCGGCAAAAATGGGGGGG
This sequence comes from Gastrophryne carolinensis, assembly GCA_027917425.1. Taxonomy (NCBI): domain Eukaryota; kingdom Metazoa; phylum Chordata; class Amphibia; order Anura; family Microhylidae; genus Gastrophryne; species Gastrophryne carolinensis. The sequence goes on along the minus strand of CM051236.1, from coordinate 301,778,179 downwards.
ACCTACTCCGGTCTCTCCCCTTCTTCCGGAGGAGCCCCGACGGGGAATCGGAGACCCCCAGGGTGAAGAGTAGACCCGGCTGGTTCGAATGAGGGGTCAGGTGTTTTTTTTTAAATTTTTCCGGCGCTAGCAGGGGGCAAAGCCAGGCACGTAAATTTTACATGGCTGGCGTTTAACGGTTGGAGAGGCAGCCACGTAAATTTTACATGGCTGGCAATAGAAGGGTTAAAAGTGAAAAAGTGACTTTCTTTACAAAATGCAAAAGGTTAGCAGACAGGTACTCTTAAAATATTTATGCTAGTATTTGGAATGCCCCTGGTGAAAGGCAAAGGCTGGCTGCTTTAAAAGTGAAAAAGTGACTTTCTTTACAAAATGCAAATGGTTAGTAGACAGTTACTCTTAAAATATTAATGCTAGCACACTTTTTAAAGCATGATACCATCTCCCTCGCCGTATCTATCTATCTATCTCTCACTCTCTCTGCATGACCTGCTCTGGCCGCAATACAGTGTCGGAATGAGCTTCCGCAAAATGGCCGCCGCTTTTATAGGGCTGTGACATTATCTGGAAGCCTGACTGCTGATAGGTAGCATGTGACGCCTACCCAGGATTCTTTGCCCCATGAGACATGTGCTGACATGTGGATCCACCATTTTAGATAGCCTGGATAGTAGTAAATGGAGTTTTAAGGAAGCGATTCGAGCGATCGAATCGCTGCAATATTCGGAATCGTTATGGATCTAATTTTTCCTGAAATTCGTGACGAATTCGGGTTCGTCAGATTTGATTCGCTCATCTCTACTTTCTTTCTCAGCATGTACCAAACTGTAGATTTTTCCACTTCTAATATTTTGCAGTTTCTCTGATGGGTTTATTCTGTTTTTGCAGCATATGAATGGGTTGTATCAACTGCATGGATAACTCCTTTGCATGTTTTCTTTACAGCAAATTCTTCCAAGTGCAAGCACTATACCTCAATTCATTTTATCTACCTTTTATCTGTTTGATTGAGAATGACATAACGATAAATAGCTCACTCCTTCCCATCAACCAGCCTTTAAACCGGACCTTCAGCGTGATTTAATGAAAAGCCCAAACTCTTAAAAAACGGTTCCCCAGCATCTAAAATTAATATATTTGACATTTTTAGTCACTAATTTATTATTCTTTCCCCCACTGGGCTGCAACTCTGTTCAGGAATTTAGGATACGGGCGCCGCCATCTTGACTCGGAAGCATCACACTTACTGAGGAGAGGTGAGTGGGATAAGGTACAGGGGGTGGGTTATAGCTGTGCTTTGCTCAGACAGAGCAGAGCTGGGGTCAGGAGTCCCAGAATGCTGAGCAGCACAGTCAGGAGGCACTTCCTGTTTGCAGGCTGCCTGATAAAGGCTCATAACATGCAGTAGATGCAGGTAGGATGATTTTTAATGTGGACAATCTGTATGTACAGGGTGTGGGAAACATATAAGATAGACTCTTATTCAGAGTGAAGGTCCGCTTTAAGTCAATTGTCCAGATATTTTTGGTCCCTTTAAAAACAGGGTAACATATGTCAAGGAGCTGAAACTCCTATACATTTCATCCAATTTTAATATGGATAGCCTCAAATGAATGTAAAGTCTGGATTTTATGTCCATGTCCATTATATAACTATAACTTGTGTCTGTAATCCGGTAAAAAAAGAGAAATTTGTGTCAGTGTACAAATATTTATGGACCTAACTGTAAGTGACCCATCCTCCTGCTTTTTACTATTGAACCATTAGTTCATGATCACGCTCCTTTAACATAAAAAGAGGATTTGTCATCATTAACTTTCTGCCTTTTGGAGATCATTTAATCTTCAATGAACGTCAGTTGAAGTTATCCTTCGCTATGTGGACTGAACAAATCAACCAGTCCTTGTGCTAAAGGATGGGTTAACCACTTAAGGATTTAATAAATTACCCATGAGCTGTACATAATCATTGCCTAATGAAAAACAAGTAATAAATGAATGGGTTGTGAATATCTTATATATTATACATTAAACTGCTGAATTCTTAAAAGTATTACCGCCAGCATCTAAACACAACCACAATACACCACTGAGAAATTGCTGTTGTAAAGGTTTAGAGTTAAACTTCCGTACTGCTGGGGTCATTCCCATGGGTAGAAGGCCGTATTTAAACCCTCATACACAATAACATGGCCAAGGCCAATTAAGGAAGACCCTGCAGGAAACTTTCTGCCAACGAACTGTTCGCACCACAGCCCCTCTGCAATGATAATAACATTAATCTCAAGCCTGTAGACAAAGTCGGTGTTATTGCAGTACTTGATTACAATGATTATCACAATGGGATGCAGGAGATGTTTTCAGATGAGAACAGCCACACCAAGATTTGTAGTGATTCAACAGTTTCAAATACAAAACAAAGAAGTTCTAGCTATGATTCTGCTAGCTGAAACGAATAATTGGATAGCTGACCATGTTGCTTAAATTCCCAAAAATGTATCAGTGAATATCTAGGGATGTTACTGACTAACGCAGTTCAATTTACATTATGGCATTGGACTATATGCACTTTACAGCTTCTTTTTGGGGTTTACCTTATTGTCGTCAATCAGGATGCCTGGAGGTAGGTGACATAGCAGCTGCTTTAGGGTTTAACACTGCTTTAACCCTTTCAGTACCAGCCTACCTAGAAATGTCACCCTCTGTTGCTAGCCCATTTTTACAATTTTGCAATATGTAGGTTTAACTGTGAGTTTTGCAGACATTTCCAGGAACAGTTTGGGCATTGAAATGTATTGCTTGTCCTAATATTTTTGGGTAAAAAATGGGAAAAATATTTCTTAAATGTAAAAGTTTTTCAAGAAAACCATATTGCGTGTCCCCCTTCCTGACTATATCTGTACGACATATGTATTGGTAGACACCCGTTCCTGTCCACGAGACACTCTAGACTGAAAAGAGATGTTTTTCTCAAACAAAATACAACTACAATGTACAGTAGGGTTAAACCCTTCTAAAAAATGGCATGGGGTCCCCTCTCTTTGGGTGGGATACCCCACGCTTTAAAAAAAATGTAAGGGTTAAAAATAAAAAAAAAGGTGTGGGTCCCCCCTCCCCAGTAAAACCAGCCCGGGTAAATCAGGGTGCAGAGGCTGAGCAACTTCCCCCCCCCCCCCAGCGGGTAATGGCGGGGGGGGTTATAGCAAGTCATCTGCTTGTTTGCAGATGACTTGCCATCCTCTCCTGCCCTGTAAACTAGTGTGACCCTTTACCATTTCACAAAGGGTTAAATGTAAAAAAAGAGAGACACACACATACACTGAATACAGTATTTTATTTTACTTTTTTTACATACCTCAATTCCATCGCCAATCCTGATGTCCCACAGCTATCATCGCTGCTGCTTCTAACAGCCAGACGTGATCAACGAAAGCCAGACGTGCTGATCACTCCAGCTTCGGCTGCTGGAATGGCCTTTTATGTCTGCAGAGTGAGATGATGTCATCTCACTCCCAAGATAAAACCGCCACGGCCTGTGCTGACATCATCTCACTGGTATAAAAGGCTCCTCCCTGCAGCGAGAGTGAGAAGAGAAGCCCAGAGTCATTAGCAGAAGCCAGGTGCGGGGGTGGAGGACACCGATTCTCTGTCCTGTTCCTGGCTTCCACCAATCACTTCCGGCTGTCAGACCGGCGATCCCCCGATGTGCGATGGAAGGAGATGGGTAGAAAAAAAAAATAAAATGAAGGACTTTGTTTAAGTGTCTGTGTATTTTTTACACTTAACCCTTTGTGAACTGATAAGGGGTCATTGAGACCACAGGCTGAGCGCCTTTATGCCTCTATGCTAGGTGCTTGAATTACTGCTTGATGCAGTAATTCATGCAACATTAGCTACAACAAAGTATTGAGTGCATGTACTGTATGTACATGATTTTCAGTAGAACATCATTAGAAAGAATGTAAATCTTTTTTAGGTTGGTCTTACAAATTTGTTTTACAATACAAAACTTTCGTTTTTTATTAGCTGTAAGCCACAATCATCAATATTTATAGAAAGAGACACATGAAATAGATTTTGTGTGTAATCAATCTTAAAAATGTACCACTTTTTTGATATTAAATTACAAAAATATATCAACTTTTCAATAGTATTTTAATGTATTAAGATCCACCTATATTTGTATTCATTTCATTGCTATCATAGACCACAGGTCACTTAGGTTTATATCTGAAAAAAAGTTACTTTTGCAAGATAAACCTGTGTGTTAGTCTTTTATTCAGAACTACTAGCTGGGCAGATCTTCTTCCGTAGCACTGTACAAGGTATAATTTCAGACAAGGTAAATATTGCTGTACTGAGACCATTACAAACTAGATGCTACAAAGTCCAGACAATAGAACAGAAGAAAATAGGAAAGAGAGCCCTGCCCTTGTGAACAGTCTAAGGCGCCTTTCACATTGTGCGCTTTCACCACATTTGTGGTGGAAGCACATAAAGCAGGGCAGTGTAGCACACAATTGTGTGCTGCACTGTGCCTGTGTTGTGGTGCAGGGGTGGCAAGATATGCTGCCTTGAACCACGCCGTTGTTTCCTGTCCGCTATCAGCATGGGCACCTAGAGCAGGTGGCGGCTGGGAACCAGGCAGCAGTGGAAGATGCGGCAGGGCCAGGGACAAGATGGCAGCAGGATCCAGGAGAGAAGCGGTAATGGGGGACGAGGCAGCGGCTCTGGCGGAAGACGAGGCACCGGCTCCGGTGGAGGACTAGGCTTTGGCTTCCGCAGGGGACAAGGCAGCTGCTCTGATGGGGAATTAAGTAGTTCCCACAACTAAAAATGGTGCTGAATTGCACTAAGGAAAAAATCTGCATAATGGGAGCAATAAGCAAGATTACCATAAAAGAAAAAAAACAAACAAGTAATTCAAGAATTAAAAATACAAGTAATATGCACTTTACCTCTTTTTATGGCAGTGTTGTCCTGTTCCCAGCATTTCAACGTTGAAAACAGTAAGACCGATTCCTAAATGCTGTGAATAAAAAAGTTGATTGTTTTTCTCAGAGAGCTGATTATAAAACACGTCGGTGTCTGCAGTGCTGAAGACCGAGACCATACTGATTGACTGGAAGATCTGCTGAAGCATATTTACTGTCATCACTGAGTGCCTCAGAACACTTAATAATTTGGAGAACCAACGGCATTAAAAATTACAATTGGGGACACCCATTCTGAAATGTTGTGACATTGAAAATGTATTACACAAAAAATGTGAGCTCTATGCCAAAGCATAAATTTTTATTTTAAATTATGAAAGCAAGCAGCATGCCAGTGAAATTATCATTAACCATTACATTCCAGCAGAAGGGTGATCTTTCACCATGTCGGGGCATAGGGAATGATGGAGGAGGTTTAATCCTTTTTGTATCTGTTGGATATATGTATATATATATATATATATATATATATATATATATATATATATATATATTTATTTATATATATTTATTTACACAAAATGATGCATAACTGATTGATAAACCAAGAAAATCAAAGCAGGCCAAACCCCACATTTTTAGCATTCCCTGAACTGCTCCCTCCACAAGGAGTACCTTTTGGAAATTTTTGCCCCTGTGGCTTTACTGTACTGACAGCATGCTTTAGCTGAAAAAAAGTCCTGCCTCCTCAAGCCATTGCCACTGTTCTGAGTGGCAGTTATGTAATTGCCACAGCTAACCATTGACTGATTACCTGCTATCTTACAGGGAGGGACAGCAAAAAATCAGTGTTCCAGGACAACTGGGTAAGCAAAAATATCTGTTTCTACTTCTACACCCTAAGAAGGTAGCCCACATCTACCATAGCAAGACCCACAAAAAGGGCAAAACCCCTAGGGAGGTCCTAGGGTGCCACCCCTCCTAGCATAACATTTCTATTCTGCAGAGAGACACATTACTGTGTTTAGGAGGGACCGTAAAGACTGCAAGGGGTAGGAGTCTGCTTATTTGTAAAATCCTCTCTACAGACCACACTGTGGGAAGTTATATGTGAGGAAAATGAGCAAGTGCAGTCTGCATGGGTCGAAATACATGTAGGTAAAAACAAAAATAAAGTACTGATTGGGGTTTGCTACAAGTCTCCAATTTTATTGGGATCCACAGAAAATTTGCTGCTAAGGCAAATAGATAAATCCACCTATTTATTTAATCTTATTTTTACCACCAGATGGCACATGAAAAGCATGTCATATACATTTTCCACCACCAGGTGGTGATAGGATCAGTGAACTTTTACACTGTTGCTGAATTGATTCTTAATTTTAATCTTATACTGAAACACACGTACCAACATAATAACTGGGTGCACCCTCGCATTTGATCAATAGTGTTATTGAATGTAAATACCTTGGTAATTGTCACAAATGGAGGAGTAATGTTTTCAACTTTGTTGACAAATGTTTTTCTTTGGGCTTCCAGTGTGTTTTGTCTCTCTCTCCCATGTTTTCCCTTCCTCTTTCTCTCTTTCTTTACTTTTCACTTTCTTTCTTTATGGCTTCTTTCTTTGCAGTGGACGAATGGCTGCCTTACCTTATGGCCCCGCCATACATTGTACACTAATGACGAAAGGCATTCCCCCTCACATAGCATTCTCTCTGCTTACATCTCGGAGTCCTGAGGGGGAGTTGCCTGGCAGATGGGGCTGTATTCTAACCCCGCCAATCAGCAGCGGCGCGCCATGCACAAGCACACGCGCCTTGTGCTCTAGCAAGATAGCACCAGCCGCGACAGGGGAGATGAGATGAGCATGGAGATACAAGGCAGCATATTTAAAGCAGGGTGTTACCCCCTAAGATTGATGTATGATTAAGGGGTTTTAACGCCACATTGATGCTTTGCAGATTTCTTCTCACAAGACCCCAGTCCTTTCTGTCCAAGATGTTGACATGGCTCATGTAGAATGGGCAGACACCTCCAGAGGGGATGCCCCCTTAGTAACATAAGCTTGCACAATAATCTGTTTTATTCACCTAGCTATGGTGGACTTGGAGGTTGCTAAACACTTCTTCATTCCACTAAAGTTTATTAACAGCTGTTCTGCCCTCCCCCAGTCTCCGGATCTTTTCAAATAAAGGATTAAAGCTCTTCTGATGTCCAATAGAGAAAGATCCTTCTCCTTTCCAGCACCTACTGGCAGTGTTGGAAGCAGTATCTCCTGCGTCCTATTAGCTGTAGTCACAATCTTTGGCAAAAATAAAGGATTCAGCCTCAAGATGACTTTATCTGGGAGAATTGAACCATAAGGCTCTTTTGACGATAGGGCCTGCAGTTTAGTGACTCTCCCTGCGAAGTAATAGCCAACAAAAAACAAAAATTAAGAGTGAGGAGCCACTTCCCTGGTACTTCATCCAGTGGCTCAAAGCCTGCCTGTTATGACCAGCTGAAAATGCTTCAACACCAGCTTGACTGACAGGAGCTCCCTGAAGTTTGAGGACCTGTCTGCCAAGTTTCTTGTCCATTTTCCTAGAACCTGAAGATTGTCCATGTGGGCTCCCCAACCCCAACTGCTTGCATCTGTTGTGATTATCACTGGGTTGGTCTGCCTCCAGTCCCTTCCCTCCTCTAGTACCAAAGGCCTGATCCACCTTTCTAGGTCCTCTATCACCCGGGGACTTAGCTGAACCCATTGATCTAGTGACCCCTGATGTCTGTCCCATAGATCTAGAAGGAACCTTTTCAACACTCTTGTGTGAAGCTGAGCCCATGGAACTGCCGGCATTGCTGATGTCATTAGACCCAACACCTGCATGATTTGTTTTATGGACACTTGGGGACTTAGTCTTTGAACTTCTGCCCAGATCCTGTCTACCTTCTCCAGTGGAAGAAAGATTTTTCTCTGAATGCTGTCTATGATGAACCCCAGGAACTTGCACTGCTGACTGGGTGTTAGAGTGGATTTCTCTAGATTTACTACCCACCCGAGATTCTCCAGAAGGGCCAGGGTCTTCCCGAGATCTACCAGAAGTTGCTGCTCTGACTTGTTTAGTAATAACAGGTCATCTAGATGAGGGATCACTGTGATTCCCCATTGCCTTAGATGAGCCATCGGTTCGGCCAGGATCTTTGTGAAGATCCTTGGGGATGACGAGAGGCCGAACGTAAGAGCCCTGTACTGGTAGTGCAGAATCTCCTGGCCTAACTGAACTGAAAATCAGGTACTTGCAGTGAGCCACCAGAATGGGAATATCAAGGTAGGTCTGACCGAGTAAAGACTCCATTTTGAACTTCTTGTATCAAATGAATGTGTTTAATCTTTTCAGATTCAAATATTCGAGACTTTCCTGACAACTTCTGAACCAGGAAAACATGAGGTAAAATCCTACCACCAAAGGGATGGTGGAACTTCTTCTATTACCCTTTTATGGATAAGTTCTAGAATGAATGATGGGAAGGCTAACCTCTTTTTGGGGTCTCTTGGAAGCCTGGTCACTAGAAATGAGGGGGAGATGAAAATTCTAAGCGATACCCCTCCTGCAGTGGCTGTAGCACAAACTGATTTTGGGTGACTGTTCTTTAGGCTGCTACAAACCTGGAGAGTCTGCCTCCCACTGGTAAATCATTGTCAGGATTAAAGGTTAGGCCCGCTGCAGGCTTAAACTGCACATTAAACCTTTTGTGGCCTGGTCTGAGAACTTGACCTCTTTTGCTCAGGTTGCCTGGGCTGAGTAATACATACCTTGTGCCTGCCTCTATTCCTTAAATGAGGATTAATCCCCCGCCTCTTAACCGCAAATCTTTTACCTTTTTCATTTGACCTAGCTAGAATGTTATTTAGCTCTTCTCCAAAGAGAGAACAACCACGGAAGGGAAGACCACACAACTTTGCCTTCGACTCCTTGTCTCCTGACCAGGTCTTTAACCACAGTGCTCTCCTACAGGAGGCTAAGGCCGAAATTTTAGCAATGGCCCTGATGTGCTCTGCAGAAGCACTGGTCCAAAAACTAATAGCTCTGTAAAAAAGGCTCTCCTCAGGAGTATTGTTCTCCAGGTAACCCTTTAGGTTATTAAGCCAGACCACCATGCTTATTAAGATACCATTAGATGCCAATGAAGGCCTATATGAAAAAATGGCTGTATCCCAAACCCTCTTGGCTAGCGCCTCAGTCCTATGATCCATGGGATCCCTTTGTGTACCCATGTCATCAAAACTTAAGTCAGCTGACCTTGACATCTGACCCAAGGATGCATCCAACTTAGGACATTTACTCCAAACCTCTATGTCCTGATTATTAAATGGATACTTTCTTTTTAAAGACCTTGGCATAAAGAACTTCTTTTCACGGCTTTTCCCATTCCTTACTGATCAAAGTCTTCAAAACCGAATGCACAGGAAAAACTTTGGACTTCTTTTCTAGCAACTTTTTATACAATTCATCCTGGGCTGAAAGAGGCTGCTCATCCTCTTGAATCCCCCCAAGTTGCATAAACATCTCCTAATAATTTATCAAGTTCTGTTGACAGCTTATCCAGATCCTCAGAAACCAGGTTTTCTCCATCATCCGAGTCCTGAGAGGACAAGTTCTCCCCAGACTCAGGATCTGCATTAAGCTGCAGAAGACCCAAAAAAACATCAGAAGTGTCGACCAAACGGGATGCCCCAACACTTTCCCCTAAACCTTCAACAACTACATTAACGGATGGTGTGGTAGCAATGGATGGTTCAAGATGCCCCTTAACAACATGAGACGCCTTTATTGAAGCAATTTTTTGCTTCATTACAAGGATTTCATTCAAAATGGTAGCCGTAATAGCATCCTTTTTAGCTTCCCTACAATCCAGGCATAAAGGTCTCTGCCATGTAACCGGAAGCACACACTGACAAGCTTCACAATAGGGTTGATTCAGAGACACATTCGCATGCACTTTCGCATGTGTCTGTGTATTTTTTTTTTTAATGTTTGCCTTGTTTTTTGCTTTTTATGTTACTTTTTCCATGCGTATGTTCGTTCACGTTAAAGCGCAAATGTGCTTTCGATAGACGGATTGAAATCGGATAATTTGCGTTAGTTCTGATAAGTTACGGATTGAAATCGGATAACTTGCGTTAGTTCTGATACGTTACGTTATTGGGATGGGCTTGCGTTTTATTCTGAGACCTGATTGCAGATGGACCTCTGCCCTATAAAACGGTTTCATTTCCGCTCCACTTACGGGACCATTTTTGATTTGGAATTAGTGTTGATAATGTTTTGCTGCTATGTGGAGGAGTATGAGCGCCTTCAGCTCAATGGCATTACATGTATCAGCATGTCGGAGGCCAATTGCACCGGAGACTCATGAATATCGATCGCATGCATGATGTTGAGCTGTTCGAGCTGACCCGACTCAATCGCGCTTCCCTCCATAAATTGTATAATGAGCTGCGGCCATGGTTAGCCCGCACCACGAGAAAGGGGAAAGCAATTTCAGGTATGACCAAGATGCTTGGCTGCCTGCAATTTTTGGTGAACGGCTCATTCCAGAGGCTGGGTGCCCTCTCCGTGGGGATGTCCCAGCCTACGCTGAGTCGCGCGCTATCCAAGTTTCTGGCTGGCATGGCTACCCTTAGTCCCAAATATATTTCCTTTCCGGACGACATGATAGTCTGGAATGCAATTAAGTAGGGATTTTTATAATATCGCCGACATGCCCAACGCCATGGGTGCATCGATTGCACCGACGTTGCATTGGTCCCTCCCGCAGCCGATGAGTACATCTATAGGTAAGTAAATAATTTAATTTTATACTGTTTAGCCAAACTTAATTTTATCTATCTATTAACCCCTCCTTCTCAAGTGTCCCTTTGAACCAGTTTCCAATGCATACCTTAAGAATGTGTAATTTATGTTAGTATTTTGTTATTCTTTCAGGGGATTCTGGATATCCACTCATGCCTTGGCTCCTGACGCCCGTTCTTTGCCCGCAGAATGCGTCCCAGGAGTCCTATAATCGGGCCGACCAGAAGACCCGGGCCGTAGTGGAGAGGGCCTTCAGATTGCTGAAGTCCCGATTCCGTTGTTTGGACCATACAGGGGGGGCGCTGCAATATGACCCCAACAAGGTAATCCAAATAATCTTAGCATGCTGCGTGCTGCATAATTTTGCCCTGAGGCAGCGTGTCCCCCGTTACATCGATATGGCCCCCTCTCCACCCAGGCAGGAGCCAGATGAGCTATATGATGGCACCCCGAGTGCCTCTGGGCAATCTGTCCGTGCCCATGTTATTGCTTTTTATTTTTCTTAAGATTTGTTTAGTTTGTTTATGTTTTTGTCTGTTTGTTATATGTGTTGCCTATGTGAAGGCCTTTTTTTTGGTTTAACAATGTTGTAATGCCTTAATTACAAAACATTTTACACCTGATTTGAGCGTAATGCAGTTTATTTTCTCATGTTTGTGATTACAAACCTTTATTAATGTAAAAACAACACAAACATGAATGCATCAACTTAGGCCAGAACAGCTAAAGTCAAATTCAATACATTTTCAGGAAATATGTCAAATTTTGGGTGAAGGGCACTCGCAGACTCCATGGACATACATTTTCAAACATAAGTATAAATTGGGCCAAGCTCCTGGCCCCTAGCAATTGTCCACATCCAGGAGTTCTAAGGTAACTGACTCCAAGTTTACCCGCCCACCAACGTCAAGATCCATAGGGAGCACGACTTTCAATGGGAATAGTCGGCCAGGAATACATAGGGCCACATACACACCCTCTCCTGCTTGTAAATTTTCCAGCCTATGACAGCCAGACCCCATACCAGGCCAGTCCAATCTTTGCCATGGCCAAATGTTGATTTTTTTCCAGCCAAGAATGTCCCCCAATATTGCCAACAAACCGGATGAGGCAGCCAGCATTTCTTTAGGCCAAAGCCTGCTGCGTGGGAGCTTGAGTGGCTGCTTCACTGAGGCTTAAGCTCAGCCATTGGGGTATGTGAGCTATATGGGCGAATTCCAAAACAAACCAGCAAAGCCATAAACCACCCAATCTTGGTTGCGCTCACCACACAGGTAAATAGAGTTGGGATGTAGAGGAAAGATGTTTAGCAGATCCAGGTTAAATTATTAATATTGTTGTTGCCCATAATAAGGTTGTGGTGGGCCTTGGAGGCGGCCCAACACCTGGGCATGTGCGGCATTCATAATGTGCCACTGTTCCAGCATCTGTCTGTTGCTAGTTCTAAATTCATCTAGCATGGCAGTGAAGTTTGTATTTAAGATGACCATTTGTTCTGCCATCTGTCTGTTTAAGGTGGCTATTTGTTCTGCCATCTGGATGTTGCTCATCCTAAATTCAGTCAGCATGGTGGTGAATGTAGTATTGAAGTTCTCTAATTGTGCAGTAATCTGCTCTGTTGTTCTTTGAGTCACCTGCCTAAAGTAACGGCTGTCATGGCACCATGCTGACTCCAGGATCGGCACACGCCTCCCCTGGGAAACTAGTCGATGTTGTTGACTGCGTCTTCCAATTCCCCGGGTTTGAGCGCCTGCAGATGCTGGATGTCTAGGGCGAGCAACAGTACCAGATGTACTAGGCAAAACCTCTGCAGCAGAGCTAACACTGGGGACTGTAGGCTCATTCTCAGCCTGCTGCCCACGATGGGCTGGCAGCATGCATCCAACTTCACTCTGCTGCAGAGGATTTGGTGCAGTAGGATGCTGGGGCAGTGGCAGATTAGGTTCCAGGGGGGTAATTTGCGAAGGTCCAATCTGGCTGGCATCTTCCTCCTCCATAGTGGGACAGTGAGTCTGTTGGGACATGTGAAAAAGTGTGTCAGATTTTTATATCTTTGGGAACAATTAGTCTTGTGCATTCACATGCATCACCAGTTTCAGCAAAGTACACTTATACCTATATATCTGGTCCTGTGTCCTAGGCAGCAGGGAAGTAGATGGCATGTTCAAAATGGAGGAGGCTTCCACACTTCCAGAGGCAGGATGCTGTGCTGTGGTAAAAAGTAAAAGGCACATAAACACACAAACATCCCTGGATAAGCCTGATGAGTACATATGCTTTACAACACACGTGGGCAAGCAGGAATTACAACTCCCCCAACGGTTAAAAGTTGACCTTCACAATGATTCAGAGTCTATCTTATATATATGACTCACCCTATACCTACAGATTGGTCATCTTAAAGAATAAAAACATGCATGTACTGCATGTTAGGAGGCTTTACACATCCAAAATGGCGCCTTAGGGGCCAACAGTCAGCTTGCAAATAGCATTTGGCTTCTGAGTATGCTGCTGTGCATTCTTGCAATGTTGACCTTTCCCTGACCCCAGCTCAAGTTTGTCTGACCAAAGCACAGCTAGAACCCCAGTGGTAGAAAGACAAAGAAGTAAGTGTTGTCAATTATTGACTATATTCACATCACAGGCAGTTCTTTGGTAATATAAATTGTTTAATATTTTCCAGAAATAATATAAAAGGTCATGTATGGACTGAAAACCTTTCTAAAGACCATGAACTACTGCACCCTGGGAGAGTGTCCATCATTAAGCCCATTCCTCAGCCATTAAACACCCGTCTACAACAGTAAACTCCCCTCAAAGCCACTGAGGCTCATTTGCAAAGTTAACAATAACTCACATTAAAAAAATCATTGCTAACCTGCAGAAATGTCCTGGGTGTCCGTTTCGTGTCTGCCAGAGAGGCCCTGTAATGCTACGGGGTGGATCAAAGCCAGGACCATTTCTTCAGCTCTTGTGTATTGTCATTTTGTGGGGAAGCCTCCGCCTGTTTGCAAGCTGAAAATAAGAGTATAAAAATTATTTGACATTGTGGTCACTACAACAAGCTGCAAAATGCAAACATCAAATATGTACCTGTGATTGAGCCGTTTATTCTGCTTCTTCCTTACTGCATATTTGAGGTCAGATATTTTTCTCTGGATCTGCTCCACATCTTTCCTCTCGTCCCCCGCTGCATTCACCTGTCTGGTGAGCTCTCTCCCGGATTTGTTTTTTTTTTGCACTTTTCTGGTTGTTTTGGAATTGTGCCCAAATAGCTCATCAAAATGCACTGTTAGCCCACTTGCCAAGGCAAGGTTTGTGCCTCACCAAACCAGCCGCTCAAGTGGCCTCGCCGCAAGGTTCGGCCAAATGGTTGTTCTTCTGGCTCTTCTCTGGTTAGTGGCAATTCAGGGGACATTCTTGGCTGGGTGTGTGGGGAAGAATAGGCCGTCACGTCGCTGGAAAAAATGGACTGGGCTGGCATTAGGACTGGGAGTCATTGGCTGGGTGGCCACAGAACTTGCAGCCGTGGATGTAGAATAGGTCTTGTTTCCACGTGTGCTGGTGGCAAATGTGAGCGAGCAGAAGAGGGTGTGCTTGGGGGGCTCAGGCTTCTCGCCCTCTGCTTCTTTTTACCCTTGGAACATGTGCTCCCTTTCTCTTTGGATGTGGTAGGGCGGGGAGCAGGAGAGGGTGTGCTTGGGGGGGCTCGGGCTTCTCGCCCTCTGCTTCTTTTTACCCTTGGAACTTGTGCTCCCTTTCTCTTTGGATGTGGTAGGGCGGGAGCAGGAGAGGGTGTTTTTGGGGGGCTTGGGCTTCTCGCCCTCTGCTTACTTTTCCCCTTGGACGTCGTGCTCCCTTGCACTTTGGATGTGGTTGCGCAGGGAGCCTTCTTCTTGGAGGAAGGTTCTAAACTTTTCTGGGTGCTGGAAGTTTTTGATGGGCCTGGAGTTGTGGACAATGTAGCCTTGTGGTGGCCACTTTTGCTCAGTGTTTCAAGCACCTTTGAAGTCAATTTTTGCGACCGAGTGCTCGGTCTGGAGGATGATGTGTCCTCATGCCGCTCCCGACTTTTTGTCTTGGCCTCCTTGGCTGCTGGTTTCTTTCCGTTTTTTTTTTTGGTGCCATGATGACTATCAGAAAGAGAATGAGCTTTATGTCCATTACCCTTTAAATACTAATGAATAGATATGACGCTTACGCGTTCGCGTACGCGTGCGTCCAGCCGTGCATCCGGCCGTGCGAATCCCGGAAACCGCTGGGACACTACCTATCTGCTGCGGACGAGAAGAAAGATGGCGCCCACGATCTTCACCCGCCAACAACAGGATCTTATTATGCTCGTAAGTGTATTGTAAGGATGTTGATTTGACATCTAAATGCATGCATAGGCCTTAAGGAAGCGCGGGAAGAAACAGTTGTTTTTAAAGGTGATTTAAACTTCGTGCCAAACAGAAGTTAGTGCACATGTGCGCACCAACTCACTTGCATCTAGAATGATAGGTTAAGGCTAGAAATGTGATGGGGAATGTCATTTAGTCAAGTGATTTAATTGTGAATGATATTTGTATGCTATTTGAGCTAACAACTAGGGATGAGCGAATCGATCTGGACGAACCCGGATTCGATCCGAATTTCATGAAAAATTTGATTCGGATCGAATCCGAATTTCCCCGCGATTCGATCGCTCGAAGTTTTCCTTTAACATCCATTCATTTACATTACAGGCATTCTAAGATGGCGGATGGGACATGTCCAGACATCAACCCCGCGCCAGTGCAAGCTGGGACAGTCACATGCAGCCTATCAGCAGCCAGCAAGCCCGGTGACGTCACAGCGCTATTTAAGTCGGGCGGACATCTTGCTTTTCCTCATTTCTCTATTGCATTCGTGAGAGACAGGATGCTGCTGTAGTGAGGGAGAGACAGAGAGCCAGGGACAGACAGGGACAGGCAGGAGACAGGCAGGAGACAGACAGAAAGTCAGCAAAAAGCAGGGAAAGTTAGGAAAAATCGGAGGCAGTCACAGGGAGATTTTTTTTTTTTTCATCCAGCCTGAGTGTTACTGGCTGGCTGACTGGCTTTGTTAGCGTTTTCAGGCTGCTTATACACTAACTGTGCATATATACTGAACTGATCTCAAGTCTGCTGTGAGGCATCCCATTCTGTGACTACACCAGCCTCTATTTAATACCATAATAACCATTTGCACTTATTCTAATAGAAATTAGGCCTGATAAAGACACTTTTGCTGTGCATAGCCTTACTGCTGCCAGGTGGTCTCTGGTTTTTGGGGCATCCCATTCTGTGACTACACCAGCCTCTATTTAATACCATAATAACCATTTGCACTTATTCTAATAGAAATTAGGACTGATAAAGACACTTTTGCTGTGCGTAGTCTTACTGCTGCCTGACAGGTGCTCTCTGGTTTTTGGGGCATCCCATTCTGTGACTACACCAGCCTCTATTTAATACCATAATAACCATTTGCACTTATTCTAATAGAAATTAGGCCTGATAAAGACACTTTTGCTGTGCATAGCCTTACTGCTGCCAGGTGGTCTTTGGTTTTTGGGGCATCCCATTCTGTGACTACACCAGCCTCTATTTAATACCATAATAACCATTTGCACTTATTCTAATAGAAATTAGGCCTGATAAAGACACTTTTGCTGTGCGTAGTCTTACTGCTGCCTGACAGGTGCTCTCTGGTTTTTGGGGCATCCCATTCTGTGACTACACCAGCCTCTATTTAATACCATAATAACCATTTGCACTTATTCTAATAGAAATTAGGCCTGATAAAGACACTTTTGCTGTGCATAGCCTTACTGCTGCCAGGTGGTCTTTGGTTTTTGGGGCATCCCATTCTGTGACTACACCAGCCTCTATTTAATACCATAATAACCATTTGCACTTATTCTAATAGAAATTAGGCCTGATAAAGACACTTTTGCTGTGCATAGTCTTACTGCTGCCTGCCAGGTGCTCTCTGGTTTTTGGGGCATCCCATTCTGTGACTACACCAGCCTCTATTTAATACCATAATAACCATTTGCACTTATTCTAATAGAAATTAGGCCTGATAAAGACACTTTTGCTGTGCATAGCCTTACTGCTGCCAGGTGGTCTCTGGTTTTTGGGGCATCCCATTCTGTGACTACACCAGCCTCTATTTAATACCATAATAACCATTTGCACTTATTCTAATAGAAATTAGGCCTTATAAAGACACTTTTGCTGTGCATAGCCTTACTGCTGCCAGGTGGTCTCTGTTTTTGGGGCATCCCATTCTGTGACTACACCAGCCTCTATTTAATACCATAATAACCATTTGCACTTATTCTAATAGAAATTAGGCCTTATAAAGACACTTTTGCTGTGCATAGCCTTACTGCTGCCAGGTGGTCTCTGTTTTTGGGGCATCCCATTCTGTGACTACACCAGCCTCTATTTAATACCATAATAACCATTTGCACTTATTCTAATATAAATTAGGCCTGATAAAGACACTTTTGCTGTGCATAGCCTTACTGCTGCCAGGTGGTCTCTGGTTTTTGGGGCATCCCATTCTGTGACTACACCAGCCTCTATTTAATACCATAATAACCATTTGCACTTATTCTAATAGAAATTAGGCCTGATAAAGACACTTTTGCTGTGCATAGTCTTACTGCTGCCTGCCAGGTGCTCTCTGGTTTTTGGGGCATCCCATTCTGTGACTACACCAGCCTCTATTTAATACCATAATAACCATTTGCACTTATTCTAATAGAAATTAGGCCTTATAAAGACACTTTTGCTGTGCATAGCCTTACTGCTGCCAGGTGGTCTCTGTTTTTGGGGCATCCCATTCTGTGACTACACCAGCCTCTATTTAATACCATAATAACCATTTGCACTTATTCTAATAGAAATTAGGCCTGATAAAGACACTTTTGCTGTGCATAGCCTTACTGCTGCCAGGTGCACTGCTGGCTGTTGGGGCATCCCATTCTGTGACTACACATGCCTCTATTTAATACCATAATAACCATTTGCACTTATTCTAATAGAAATTAGGCCTGATAAAGACACTTTTGCTGTGCATAGCCTTACTGCTGCCAGGTGGTCTCTGGTTTTTGGGGCATCCCATTCTGTCACTACACCAGCCTCTATTTAATACCATAATAACCATTTGCACTTATTCTAATAGAAATTAGGCCTGATAAAGACACTTTTGCTGTGCATAGTCTTACTGCTGCCTGCCAGGTGCTCTCTGGTTTTTGGGGCATCCCATTCTGTGACTACACCAGCCTCTATTTAATAC
Organism: Gastrophryne carolinensis; assembly: GCA_027917425.1. Lineage (NCBI taxonomy): Eukaryota > Metazoa > Chordata > Amphibia > Anura > Microhylidae > Gastrophryne > Gastrophryne carolinensis. The sequence goes on along the minus strand of CM051236.1, from coordinate 301,760,098 downwards.
CATAATAACCATTTGCACTTATTCTAATAGAAATTAGGCCTGATAAAGACACTTTTGCTGTGCATAGTCTTACTGCTGCCTGCCAGGTGCTCTCTGGTTTTTGGGGCATCCCATTCTGTGACTACACCAGCCTCTATTTAATACCATAATAACCATTTGCACTTATTCTAATAGAAATTAGGCCTTATAAAGACACTTTTGCTGTGCATAGCCTTACTGCTGCCAGGTGGTCTCTGTTTTTGGGGCATCCCATTCTGTGACTACACCAGCCTCTATTTAATACCATAATAACCATTTGCACTTATTCTAATAGAAATTAGGCCTGATAAAGACACTTTTGCTGTGCATAGCCTTACTGCTGCCAGGTGCACTGCTGGCTGTTGGGGCATCCCATTCTGTGACTACACATGCCTCTATTTAATACCATAATAACCATTTGCACTTATTCTAATAGAAATTAGGCCTGATAAAGACACTTTTGCTGTGCATAGCCTTACTGCTGCCAGGTGGTCTCTGGTTTTTGGGGCATCCCATTCTGTCACTACACCAGCCTCTATTTAATACCATAATAACCATTTGCACTTATTCTAATAGAAATTAGGCCTGATAAAGACACTTTTGCTGTGCATAGCCTTACTGCTGCCAGGTGCTCTCTGGTTTTTGGGGCATCCCATTCTGTGACTACACCAGCCTCTATTTAATACCATAATAGCCATTTGCACTTATTCTAATAGAAATTAGGCCTGATAAAGACACTTTTGCTGTGCATAGCCTTACTGCTGCCAGGTGGTCTCTGTTTTTTGGGGCATCCCATTCTGTTACTACACCAGCCTCTATTTAATACCATAATAACCATTTGCACTTATTCTAATAGAAATTAGGCCTGATAAAGACACTTTTGCTGTGCATAGCCTTACTGCTGCTAGGTGCACTCTGGTTTTTGGGGCATCCCATTCTGTGACTACACCAGCCTCTATTTAATACCATAATAACCATTTGCACTTATTCTAATAGAAATTAGGCCTGATAAAGACACTTTTGCTGTGCATAGCCTTACTGCTGCCAGGTGCACTGCTGGCTGTTGGGGCATCCCATTCTGTGACTACACCAGCCTCTATTTAATACCATAATAACCATTTGCACTTATTCTAATAGAAATTAGGCCTGATAAAGACACTTTTGCTGTGCATAGCCTTACTGCTGCCAGGTGCTCTCTGGTTTTTGGGGCATCCCATTCTGTGACTACACCAGCCTCTATTTAATACCATAATAACCATTTACACTTATTCTAATAGAAATTAGGCCTGATAAAGACACTTTTGCTGTGCATAGCCTTACTGCTGCCAGGTGGTCTCTGGTTTTTGGGGCATCCCATTCTGTGACTACACCAGCCTCTATTTAATACCATAACCATTTGCACTTATTCTAATAGAAATTAGGCCTGATAAAGACACTTTTGCTGTGCATAGCCTTACTGCTACCAGGTGGTCTCTGGTTTTTGGGGCATCCCATTCTGTGACTACACCAGCCTCTATTTAATACCATAATAACCATTTGCACTTATTCTAATATAAATTAGGCCTGATAAAGACACTTTTGCTGTGCATAGCCTTACTGCTGCCAGGTGCTCTCTGGTTTTTGGGGCATCCCATTCTGTGACTACACCAGCCTCTATTTAATACCATAACCATTTGCACTTATTCTAATAGAAATTAGGCCTGATAAAGACACTTTTGCTGTGCATAGTCTTACTGCTGCCTGCCAGGTGCCCTCTGGTTTTTGGGGCATCCCATTCTGTGACTACACCAGCCTCTATTTAATACCATAACCATTTGCACCTATTCTAATAGAAATTAGGCCTGATAAAGACACTTTTGCTGTGCATAGCCTTACTGCTGCCATGTGCTCTCTGGTTTTTGGGGCATTCCATTCTGTGACTACACCAGCCTCTATTTAATACCATAATTAGTGATGAGCGAGTAGTATTCGACCGAGCCGGTATTCGATCGAATACTACGCTGTTCGTCATACTCGATTTCGATCGAGTACAGCGGCGATGGCGCACTCACAATTCGTTTCCCCTCCCACCTTCCCTGGCGCGTTTTTTACACCAATCACCATGCAGGGGGGGGTGGGACAGGTCCTGGGAGGACGCTGGCATCGCGAAAACGGCGTCTACACGCATTGGCTGGAAAAACCATGTGACCTCGAATATACAAAACTCAGCACTTCCTCTTCGTCAGCATTAGCAGCTTGAACTTAGTGAGGGACAGACGCTCACAGCAGGGAAAGACAGGCTGTCGCTGGCAGGGCCCCAGAAGCTCGGGATATCGCTTTTACCACCATCTATACCAGCTACCAGAAGACAAGAGAGTCATTAAGAGCCCTTATTAGGGCTACTACGCTGAACGGTATATGGCTCATATGTTAGGCAGGCAGGGCCCCAGAAGCTCAGAATATAGCTTTTACCACCATATATACCAGCTACCAGAAGACAAGAGAGTCCTTAAGAGCCCTTATTAGGGCTACTACGCTGAACAGTATATAGCTCATTTTCTATGTAGTCAGGCAGGGCCCCAGAAGCTCAGAATATACCTTTTACCACCATATATACCAGCTACCAGAAGACAAGAGAGTCCTTAAGAGCCCTTATTAGGGCTACTACGCTGAACAGTATATAGCTCATATCCTATGTAGGCAGGCAGGGCCCCAGAAGCTCAGAATATACCTTTTACCACCATATATACCAGCTACCAGAGGACAAGAGAGTCCTTAATCCCTTATTAGTGCTGCTATGTTGAACAGTATATAGCTCATATTCTATGTAGTCAGGCAGGGCCCCAGAAGCTCAGAATATACCTTTTACCACCATATATACCAGCTACCAGAAGACAAGAGAGTCCTTAATCCCTTATTAGTGCTGCTATGTTGAACAGTATATAGCTCATTTTCTATGTAGTCAGGCAGGGCCCCAGAAGCTCAGAATATACCTTTTACCACCATATATACCAGCTACCAGAAGACAAGAGAGTCCTTAAGAGCCCTTATTAGGGCTACTACGCTGAACAGTATATAGCTCATATCCTATGTAGGCAGGCAGGGCCCCAGAAGCTCAGAATATACCTTTTACCACCATATATACCAGCTACCAGAAGACAAGAGAGTCCTTAATCCCTTATTAGTGCTGCTATGTTGAACAGTATATAGCTCATTTTCTATGTAGTCAGGCAGGGCCCCAGAAGCTCAGAATATACCTTTTACCACCATATATACCAGCTACCAGAAGACAAGAGAGTCCTTAAGAGCCCTTATTAGGGCTACTACGCTGAACAGTATATAGCTCATATCCTATGTAGGCAGGCAGGGCCCCAGAAGCTCAGAATATACCTTTTACCACCATATATACCAGCTACCAGAAGACAAGAGAGTCCTTAATCCCTTATTAGTGCTGCTATGTTGAACAGTATATAGCTCATTTTCTATGTAGTCAGGCAGGGCCCCAGAAGCTCAGAATATACCTTTTACCACCATATATACCAGCTACCAGAAGACAAGAGAGTCCTTAATCCCTTATTAGTGCTGCTATGTTGAACAGTATATAGCTCATATTCTATGTAGTCAGGCAGGGCCCCAGAAGCTCAGAATATACCTTTTACCACCATATATACCAGCTACCAGAAGACAAGAGAGTCCTTAATCCCTTATTAGTGCTGCTATGTTGAACAGTATATAGCTCATTTTCTATGTAGTCAGGCAGGGCCCCAGAAGCTCAGAATATACCTTTTACCACCATATATACCAGCTACCAGAAGACAAGAGAGTCCTTAAGAGCCCTTATTAGGGCTACTACGCTGAACAGTATATAGCTCATATCCTATGTAGGCAGGCAGGGCCCCAGAAGCTCAGAATATACCTTTTACCACCATATATACCAGCTACCAGAAGACAAGAGAGTCCTTAATCCCTTATTAGTGCTGCTATGTTGAACAGTATATAGCTCATTTTCTATGTAGTCAGGCAGGGCCCCAGAAGCTCAGAATATACCTTTTACCACCATATATACCAGCTACCAGAAGACAAGAGAGTCCTTAATCCCTTATTAGTGCTGCTATGTTGAACAATATATAGCTCATATTCTATGTAGTCAGGCAGGGCCCCAGAAGCTCAGAATATACCTTTTACCACCATATATACCAGCTACCAGAAGACAAGAGAGTCCTTAATCCCTTATTAGTGCTGCTATGTTGAACAGTATATAGCTCATTTTCTATGTAGTCAGGCAGGGCCCCAGAAGCTCAGAATATACCTTTTACCACCATATATACCAGCTACCAGAAGACAAGAGAGTCCTTAATCCCTTATTAGTGCTGCTATGTTGAACAGTATATAGCTCATTTTCTATGTAGTCAGGCAGGGCCCCAGAAGCTCAGAATATACCTTTTACCACCATATATACCAGCTACCAGAAGACAAGAGAGTCCTTAAGAGCCCTTATTAGGGCTACTACGCTGAACAGTATATAGCTCATATCCTATGTAGGCAGGCAGGGCCCCAGAAGCTCAGAATATACCTTTTACCACCATATATACCAGCTACCAGAAGACAAGAGAGTCCTTAATCCCTTATTAGTGCTGCTATGTTGAACAGTATATAGCTCATTTTCTATGTAGTCAGGCAGGGCCCCAGAAGCTCAGAATATACCTTTTACCACCATATATACCAGCTACCAGAAGACAAGAGAGTCCTTAATCCCTTATTAGTGCTGCTATGTTGAACAATATATAGCTCATATTCTATGTAGTCAGGCAGGGCCCCAGAAGCTCAGAATATACCTTTTACCACCATATATACCAGCTACCAGAAGACAAGAGAGTCCTTAATCCCTTATTAGTGCTGCTATGTTGAACAGTATATAGCTCATTTTCTATGTAGTCAGGCAGGGCCCCAGAAGCTCAGAATATACCTTTTACCACCATATATACCAGCTACCAGAAGACAAGAGAGTCCTTAAGAGCCCTTATTAGGGCTACTACGCTGAACAGTATATAGCTCATATCCTATGTAGGCAGGCAGGGCCCCAGAAGCTCAGAATATACCTTTTACCACCATATATACCAGCTACCAGAAGACAAGAGAGTCCTTAATCCCTTATTAGTGCTGCTATGTTGAACAGTATATAGCTCATATTCTATGTAGTCAGGCAGGGCCGCAGAAGCTCAGAATATACCTTTTACCACCATATATACCAGCTACCAGAAGACAAGAGAGTCCTTAATCCCTTATTAGTGCTGCTATGTTGAACAGTATATAGCTCATTTTCTATGTAGTCAGGCAGGGCCCCAGAAGCTCAGAATATACCTTTTACCACCATATATACCAGCTACCAGAAGACAAGAGAGTCCTTAATCCCTTATTAGTGCTGCTATGTTGAACAGTATATAGCTCATATTCTATGTAGTCAGGCAGGGCCCCAGAAGCTCAGAATATACCTTTTACCACCATATATACCAGCTACCAGAAGACAAGAGAGTCCTTAATCCCTTATTAGTGCTGCTATGTTGAACAGTATATAGCTCATTTTCTATGTAGTCAGGCAGGGCCCCAGAAGCTCAGAATATACCTTTTACCACCATATATACCAGCTACCAGAAGACAAGAGAGTCCTTAATCCCTTATTAGTGCTGCTATGTTGAACAGTATATAGCTCATATTCTATGTAGTCAGGCAGGGCCCCAGAAGCTCAGAATATACCTTTTACCACCATATATACCAGCTACCAGAAGACAAGAGAGTCCTTAATCCCTTATTAGTGCTGCTATGTTGAACAGTATATAGCTCATTTTCTATGTAGTCAGGCAGGGCCCCAGAAGCTCAGAATATACCTTTTACCACCATATATACCAGCTACCAGAAGACAAGAGAGTCCTTAATCCCTTATTAGTGCTGCTATGTTGAACAGTATATAGCTCATTTTCTATGTAGTCAGGCAGGGCCCCAGAAGCTCAGAATATACCTTTTACCACCATATATACCAGCTACCAGAAGACAAGAGAGTCCTTAAGAGCCCTTATTAGGGCTACTATGCTGAACAGTATATAGCTCTTATGTAGGCAGGCAGGGCCCCAGAAGCTCAGAATATCGCATTTACCACCATATATACCAGCTACCAGAAGACAAGAGAGTCACTAAGAGCCCTTATTAGGGCTACTATGCTGAACAGTATATAGCTCTTATGTAGGCTGGCAGGGCCCCAGAAGCTCAGAATATCGCATTTACCACCATATATACCAGCTACCAGAAGACAAGAGAGTCATTGAGAGCCCTTATTAGGGCTGCTATGTTTTAAAAATTGTGTGGAGGCCCAAGAGCTGAGACCTTTTAAAAATTGTGTGGAGGCCCAAGAGCTGAGACCTTTTAAAAATTGTGTGGAGGCCCAAGAGCTGAGACCTTTTAAAAATTGTGTGGAGGCCCAAGAGCTGAGACCTCTCAAACATTGTGTGGAGTCCCACGAGCTGAGACCTCTTAAAAATTGTGTGGAGGCCCAAGAGCTGAGACCTTTTAAAAATTGTGTGGAGGCCCAAGAGCTGAGACCTTTTAAAAATTGTGTGGAGGCCCAAGAGCTGAGACCTCTCAAACATTGTGTGGAGTCCCACGAGCTGAGACCTCTTAAAAATTGTGTGGAGTCCCACGAGCTGAGACCTCTTAAAAATTGTGTGGAGGCCCAAGAGCTGAGACCTTTTAAAAATTGTGTGGAGGCCCAAGAACTGAGACCTTTTAAAAATTGTGTGGAGGCCCAAGAGCTGAGACCTCTTAAAAATTGTGTGGGGGCCCAAGAGCTGAGACCTCTCAAACATTGTGTGGAGGCCCAAGAGTTGAGACCTCTTAAAAATTGATTGTATTAAGCCTAAGAGGTGAGCCATAATTTTTTTCATTAATACAGCAATTCTACGGCGGTTAAGGAGGAGGAGGAGGAGGAGGAGGAGGAAATGGCACTTCATACAGATGGCACTTCACTCTTGGCTGCTTTCCACTGTTGTACAAGCAAAGTCCGGGTCAATCTACTTGCTGTTCATTTTGATTAGCGTCAGCCTGTCGGCACTGTCGGTTGACAGGCGGCTGCGCTTATCGGTTATAATGCCCCCGGCTGCGCTGAACACCCTTTCTGATAGCACGCTGGCGGCAGGGCAGGCAAGCACCTCCAAGGCGTACAGGGACAGTTCCAGCCACGTGTCCAACTTGGAGACCCAGTAAGTGTAGGTCGCCGAGGGATCGGGGAGGACAGGGGTGTGGTCTGCCAGGTAGTCCCGCAACATCCGCCGATACTTGTCCCTCCTGCTGATAGCGGGCCCCGCAGTGATGGAAGTTGCACGAGGGGGTGACATGAACGTGTCCCACACCTTGGAGAGTGTTCCCCTGGTGGCTGTGGGCCTGATCGATGTTGTCAGACTCTGGGAGACACTCTCCTCTCTGCCGCCAGCGATGCTGGGTGGGAAAATCTGCATCATGTTCTGCAAGAGTTCCCTCTGGTATTCCAGTAATCGATTCGTCCTCTCCTCTACCGGAATAAAAGAGGAGAAGTTATCTTTATACCGGGGGTCCAGGAGTGCGAAGACCCAGTATAGTTTGTTCTCCAATATCCGGACAACACGTATGTCCCGGGAAAAGCAGCCCAGCATGAAGTCAGCCATGTGTGCCAGACTCTGAGTAGGCATGACGTCACTGCCCCCACCAGAAGGATCATTTTCCATTTCCTCCTCTTCCTCCTCCTCTCCGCCCCATCCGCGCTGAACCAATGGGACGCACACAGCCTGACTGCTACCCTCGCCGCCAGCATCCTCTTCCACAGCCACCTCCACGTTGTCCTCCTCATCCTCCTCCCCTCCTGCAACTGCCACTGAGCAGCAGACAAAAGTGTGGTCTGACTGTCTACCTGCGTTGCGTCTCCTCCTACCCCCATCTCCTCTGTGTGCAATGCGTTCTCCCTTATTGCGATGAGCGATTCTTTAAGGACGCCTAGGAGCGGGATGGTTACGCTCACTATAGCGCCCTCACTGCTGACCTTCTTAGTGGACTCCTCAAAGATATGCAATACATCGCATATGTCTGCCATCCATGGCCACTCGTGGTTGGCAAACTGAGGGAGCTGAGTTGGAGGCACGCGTGGATGCATCATCTGGTACTCCATCAATGTTTCTGCTGCTCACACACCCTGGCCAATATGCAATAGGTGGAATTCCAGCGAGTGGGCAGGTCGCACAACAGCCGATGTTGAGGCAAATGGAGGCGTTGCTGGATTTTTTTTTAAGCTAGCAGCAGCTACAGTTGACTTCCGAAAGTGAGCGCACAAGCGCCGCACTTTGACCAGTAGCTCTGCCAGGTTGGGGTAAGTCTTTAGAAACTTTTGTACTACCAAATTAAAAACGTGGGCCAGGCATGGTACGTGATTGAGTTCTGCAAGCTCCAGAGCCGCCACCAGGTTACGGCCGTTATCGCACACGACCATGCCTGGTCCTAGCTGCAGCGGCGACAGCCACATCTCTGTCTGCTGCAATATGGCGTGCCTCACCGCTGCGGCGCTGTGCTTCCTGTCGCCCAAGCTGATGAGCTTAAGCACCGCCTGCTGACGTCTCCCCGTGCCAGTGCTGCAACGCTTCCAGCTAGGGGCTGAGGGCGATGTTAAGGCAGAGGAGGAGGAGGAGGAGGAGGAGGAGGAGGAAGAGGAGGAAGAGGAGGGGGGTCTATCAGAACCTGTGCTGGCAATCTTGGGCGGGGGTGGTATGTAGGCCGTCCCTGTTTGCGACCCCGTCCCCGCTTCCACAACATTCACCCAGTGTGCCGTCAAAGAGATGTAGCGTCCTTGGCCGCAAGCGCTTGTCCACGAGTCGGTGGTCAAGTGGACCTTTGCGCTGACTGCGTACCTCAGGGTCCGCCTGATGTTACGCGACACGTGCTGGTGCAGGGCGGGGACGCCACACCGGGAAAAATAGTGGCGGCTAGGGACGGAATAGCGAGGTGCGGCAGCCGCCATCAGGTCGCGGAAGGCCTGCGTCTCCACAAGCCAAAACGGCAACATCTCCAGGGCCAGCAGTTTGGAGATGAGGCAGGTTAAGGCTTGGGCTTGGGGGTGACTGGAGGCGTACTTCCGCCTGCGGTTGAACGCCTGCGAGATGGACAGTTGATGGGACGAGGAGATGGAAGGTGCAGACGAAGATGCGGGGGAAGGGGGGGCTGAAGGAGAAGGCCCCAAAGTAGCCGAGGCAGAGGCAGAGCCACTTCCTCTCTCTGCTCCTCCTCCTGCCCACTGGACATTCCAACAGCCTCCCTTGATGGCAACTGCGTCTCATCATCATCATCGCTCATGATAGCAGATGCTGGTTCCGGGTCCACATCACTAGCAGATGGCGGATACTCAAGTGTTTGGGCATCACTACAAACAAATTCCTCTGCTAGCTCCTGGGATTCTTGCAGCACATCTGGAAAAGGACCCGAAAAGAGGTCCTGGGAGGGGTCAAGGGTGGGCTGACTCTGTTGGCCAGGTTGGGAGGAAGGAGGGTCAGAGTGAGACTGTGTGGATGACTGGGTGGTGGACAAGTGACTGGAAGCGTTATCGGCCATCCATTGCACCACCTGTTCACGCTGCTCAGGCTTTAACAGAGGTGTACCCCGCCCCCCGCATAACTGTCCCATAAAGGCAGGGAAGCTGGATGAGCGTAATGCTGGCTGCCCCTCATCAGCACGCATTGTATCCCCACTGGCTTCAACGCGGTCTGTGCCCCCACCAGCATTTCCGCGCCCCCGTCCTCGTCCACGTCCCTTTGCGCTAGCCCTCCGCATTTCAGACGTTTTACTTTTTTGGCCACGCGTTATGCCAAATATAAAAATATTTTTAAGAAGAACACCTGGCTATACAGCCGTATACTGCCAGAAGGTGAAATGGTGCCTATACGCACCGGGTATATAACAAGGTTTTGTTGGTAAAGAGGACACAAAACAGTAGTGCCAAATATAAAAAATATTTTTAAGAAAAACACCTGGCTATACAGCCGTATACTGCCAGAAGGTGAAATGGTGCCTATACGCACCGGGTATATAACAAGGTTTTGTTGGTAAAGAGGACACAAAACAGTAGTGCCAAATATAAAAAATATTTTTAAGAAAAACACCTGGCTATACAGCCGTATACTGCCAGAAGGTGAAATGGTGCCTATACGCACCGTGTATAAAACAGTGTTTTGTTGGCACAGAGGACACAAAACAGTAGTGCAAAATATAGTTTTGTATATAGGTGCTAATACACCACTGAAGTCTTTCTGTCCCTATTCCAGCAGCAGCAGCTACCCCTCACTAAAGCAGCCGTAGCTGCAGCACTAATAAGTGCTCAGCTCTTGGGCCTCCACACAATGTTTGAGAGGTCTCAGCTCTTGGGCCTCCACACAATTTTTAAAAGGTCTCAGCTCGTGGGACTCCACACAATGTTTGAGAGGTCTCAGCTCTTGGGCCTCCACACAATTTTTAAGAGGTCTCAGCTCTTGGGCCTCCACACAATGTTTGAGAGGTCTCAGCTCTTGGGCCTCCACATAATTTTTAAAAGGTCTCAGCTCTTGGGCCTCCACACAATTTTTAAAAGGTCTCAGCTCTTGGGCCTCCACACAATTTTTAAGAGGTCTCAGCTCTTGGGCCTCCACACAATGTTTGAGAGGTCTCAGCTCTTGGGCCTCCACACAATTTTTAAAAGGTCTCAGCTCTTGGGCCTCCACACAATTTTTAAGAGGTCTCAGATCTTGGGCCTCCACACAATTTTTAAAAGGTCTCAGCTTGTGGGACTCCACACAATGTTTGAGAGGTCTCAGCTCTTGGGCCTCCACACAATTTTTAAAAGGTCTCAGCTCTTGGGCCTCCACACAATTTTTAAAAGGTCTCAGCTCTTGGGCCTCCACACAATTTTTAAAAGGTCTCAGCTCTTGGGCCTCCACACAATTTTTAAGAGGTCTCAGCTCTTGGGCCTCCACACAATGTTTGAGAGGTCTCAGCTCTTGGGCCTCCACACAATTTTTAAAAGGTCTCAGCTCTTGGGCCTCCACACAATTTTTAAGAGGTCTCAGCTCTTGGGCCTCCACACAATGTTTGAGAGGTCTCAGCTCTTGGGCCTCCACACAATTTTTTAGAGGTCTCAGATCTTGGGCCTCCACACAATTTTTAAAAGGTCTCAGCTCGTGGGACTCCACACAATGTTTGAGAGGTCTCAGCTCTTGGGCCTCCACACAATTTTTAAAAGGTCTCAGCTCTTGGGCCTCCACACAATTTTTAAAAGGTCTCAGCTCTTGGGCCTCCACACAATTTTTAAAAGGTCTCAGCTCTTGGGCCTCCACACAATTTTTAGAAGGTCTCAGCTCTTGGGCCTCCACACAATTTTTAAGAGGTCTCAGCTCTTGGGCCTCCACACAATGTTTGAGAGGTCTCAGCTCTTGGGCCTCCACACAATTTTTAAAAGGTCTCAGCTCTTGGGCCTCCACACAATTTTTAAGAGGTCTCAGCTCTTGGGCCTCCACACAATGTTTGAGAGGTCTCAGCTCTTGGGCCTCCACACAATTTTTAAAAGGTCTCAGCTCTTGGGCCTCCACACAATTTTTAAGAGGTCTCAGCTCTTGGGCCTCCACACAATTTTTAAAAGGTCTCAGCTCGTGGGACTCCACACAATGTTTGAGAGGTCTCAGCTCTTGGGCCTCCACACAATTTTTAAGAGGTCTCAGCTCGTGGGCCTCCACACAATGTTTGAGATGTCTCAGCTCTTGGGCCTCCACACAATTTTTAAAAGGTCTCAGCTCTTGGGCCTCCACACAATTTTTAAGAGGTCTCAGCTCTTGGGCCTCCACACAATTTTTAAAAGGTCTCAGCTCGTGGGACTCCACACAATGTTTGAGAGGTCTCAGCTCTTGGGCCTCTACACAATTTTTAAGAGGTCTCAGCTCTTGGGCCTCCACACAATGTTTGAGAGGTCTCAGCTCTTGGGCCTCCACACAATTTTTAAAAGGTCTCAGCTCTTGGGCCTCCACATAATTTTTAAGAGGTCTCAGCTCTTGGGCCTCCACACAATTTTTAAAAGGTCTCAGCTCTTGGGCCTCCACACAATTTTTAAAAGGTCTCAGCTCTTGGGCCTCCACACAATTTTTAAAAGGTCTCAGCTCTTGGGACTCCACACAATGTTTGAGAGGTCTCAGCTCTTGGGCCTCCACACAATTTTTAAGAGGTCTCAGATCTTGGGCCTCCACACAATTTTTAAAAGGTCTCAGCTCGTGGGACTCCACACAATGTTTGAGAGGTCTCAGCTCTTGGGCCTCCACACAATTTTTAAAAGGTCTCAGCTCTTGGGCCTCCACACAATTTTTAAAAGGTCTCAGCTCTTGGGCCTCCACACAATTTTTAAAAGGTCTCAGCTCTTGGGCCTCCACACAATTTTTAAGAGGTCTCAGCTCTTGGGCCTCCACACAATGTTTGAGAGGTCTCAGCTCTTGGGCCTCCACACAATTTTTAAAAGGTCTCAGCTCTTGGGCCTCCACACAATTTTTAAGAGGTCTCAGATCTTGGGCCTCCACACAATTTTTAAGAGGTCTCAGCTCTTGGGCCTCCACACAATGTTTGGGAGGTCTCAGCTCTTGGGCCTCCACACAATTTTTAAGAGGTCTCAGCTCTTGGGCCTCCACACAATTTTTAAAAGGTCTCAGCTCTTGGGACTCCACACAATGTTTGAGAGGTCTCAGCTCTTGGGCCTCCACACAATTTTTAAGAGGTCTCAGATCTTGGGCCTCCACACAATTTTTAAAAGGTCTCAGCTCGTGGGACTCCACACAATGTTTGAGAGGTCTCAGCTCTTGGGCCTCCACACAATTTTTAAAAGGTCTCAGCTCGTGGGACTCCACACAATGTTTGAGAGGTCTCAGCTCTTGTGCCTCCACACAATTTTTAAAAGGTCTCAGCTCGTGGGACTCCACACAATGTTTGAGAGGTCTCAGCTCTTGGGCCTCCACACAATTTTTAAGAGGTCTCAGATCTTGGGCCTCCACACAATTTTTAAGAGGTCTCAGCTCTAAGCTTCCCTTACTGCTGGGGTGACACACTGTAACAAACCTCCTCCTGTAAGCTTCCCTGACTGCTGGGGTGACACACTGTAACAAACCTCCTCCTGTAAGCTTCCCTGACTGCTGGGGTGACACACTGTAACAAACCTCCTCCTGTAAGCTTCCCCTACTGCTGGGGTAACACACTGTAACAAACCTCCTCCTTTAAGCTTCCCTTACTGCTGGGGTGACACAATGACACAAGAGGACATGTCTGACCACATCTCACACACACACACACAATGACAATTAGGGGTGGGGTCTATTTATTTTCCCCCTTGCCTATGCCATCTGTGGTTGTCATTAGGCAACGTGATTTTAAGGGGTGCAGAATTTTGTTCTTCTTTTTTGTACAGTTTGGCTTGGGGTCCATGGCAATGTAGAGGAAAGAAGGTTTCCTTGTCTTGTCTCACTTTACGTAGAAGTTATATTGTGTTTGGAGTGTATTGTTGAGTGGCTGTGATAGTGGCGTAATAGTGCGACTTGGGCGCGTTATATGCACCCAGACATGCTTCCCCTGCTGTCCCAGTTGCATTCCAGCAGTGTTGGCATCATTTTCTGATGTTTCAGGGTGGACTTGGTGACCTCCAAGTGGTCGAATTGAGATTTCCAAGTGTCGAGCATTTTTTTCCCATAGACTATAATGGGATTCGATATTCGGTCGAGTAGTCGAGTAACGCGGTCTATTCGAATCGAAATTCGAAATTTCGAATATTTCACTACTCGCTCATCTCTAACCATAATAACCATTTGCACTTATTCTAATAGAAATTAGGCCTGATAAAGACACTTTTGCTGTGCATAGCCTTACTGCTGCCAGGTGGTCTCTGTTTTTTGGGGCATCCCATTCTGTGACTACACCAGCCTCTATTTAATACCATAATAACCATTTGCACTTATTCTAATAGAAATTAGGCCTGATAAAGACACTTTTGCTGTGCATAGTCTTACTGCTGCCTGCCAGGTGCTCTCTGGTCTTTGGGGCATCCCATTCTGTGACTACACCAGCCTCTATTTAATACCATAACCATTTGCACTTATTCTAATAGAAATTAGGCCTGATAAAGACACTTTTGCTGTGCATAGTCTTACTGCTGCCTGCCAGGTGCTCTCTGGTTTTTGGGGCATCCCATTCTGTGACTACACCAGCCTCTATTTAATACCATAATAACCATTTGCACTTATTCTAATAGAAATTAGGCCTGATAAAGACACTTTTGCTGTGCATAGTCTTACTGCTGCCAGGTGCTCTCTGGTTTTTGGGGCATCCCATTCTGTGACTACACCAGCCTCTATTTAATACCATAATAACCATTTGCACTTATTCTAATAGAAATTAGGCCTGATAAAGACAGTTTTGCTGTGCATAGTAGTACTGCTGCCAGGTGCACTGCTGACTGTTGGGGCATCCCATTCTGTAACATAGCATATCCCTCTTCATTTACACTAAGCAGCTCTCTTATTTACACTAGGCAGGCCTGTTGGAGGCTGAGTGTTACTGCTCACTTTTGGTGTGCATTATATTCTGTTTCATATAGACCCACCGCTGCCTGGGGGTTCTTAAAATATCACCTACTACCACGCCAGTTAGACTATGTCGGGCAGACAGGTGCCTGGAAGTGAAAAGAGGAGTAGCAGAGGCCAAGATTCCGCAGGCAGAGCTCGCAGCAGACTGGGGGCCAGTAGCAGCAGGAGTCACGCTGAGAGACCTAATCTGCCAGTATCTGCTAGCGGTCGGGTCTCCACCAGTAACGCATCTGCCGTGGTAGATTGGTTGACGCGCTCATCAACAACATCATCACAACTTACGTCTGAGACCCCCAGTCTAGGGTCGGTAGGTTACTCTGACACAACCCTGAGTTGGCATGCCCCGAGAGCAGTCCCTGTCCTCCCATTGCCTCTGGCCTATGCCGTTCCCTCCCCCAGCGACGTATCCTATGCTTTGGGTTCAGCTCCACTCTTTAGTGAGGAGGACGATCAGATAGAGGACAGTCAGCAGCTACTGCCCAGCCAAGAAATGGAGGTGGCTTCTTTAGCTAGGCAGACAAATAGTGATGTGGACAGTGTCGTGGGTGCTGCGAGCGTTCCAGCTCCTGTACCAGACACTGTTGACGAATCCACGAACATCAGTGACGTACAGCCACAACTCGGTGATAATGATGATGACGATGAAGCCGATCGCACTTGGGAGCCGGGTGATGAAGGGGCTTCATCATCATCATCAGGAGAAGAGGGGCGCAGGTTGCCCCGGAGTCAGCAGCTGAGGCAGCAAGGTGGTAGCAGTCAGCATGGGGGCACAATTCCAAAGGCTGGAGCTGGCCGGGGCCGGGGTAGAGCACCTGCTGTGCGGCAATCTACCTTATCGGGAGGTAGTGGAGCAGGGGTTCCTGGAGTTGGCAACAGCAGCAGTGAATCGGTGAGGCCAGGGGGTGGGAAAAGTAGCTACTCGGCAGTGTGGCAGTTTTTCCTGACGCATCCGCAGGAGGGTAACATGGCCACATGCAAGATATGTAGGCAAAAGGTGAAGCGTGGCCAGGGTCCAAATGTTGGCACCACGGCCCTGCGTCAACATATGATGCGTCACCATAAAGCGACCTGGGAGAACCGAGGCTCCCAAGGGGTGATCCAGTCTGCTTCCTCTCCAAGTGGCACGCCGCTCCCAATTTCTGCCAGCCAAGGCTCCAGCACCTCAGCCGAAGGCAGCTGTGCGTCATACCCATCCTCTGTCGCTCCTGCTCCTCCTCCTCCAAGTCATGCATCCCGCCAGCAATCCATCAGCGAAGCCATGTCCAAGAGACAGCAGTATGCGCCCACTCATCCTACGGCGCAGAAGCTGAATGTGCTCCTGTCCAAGTTGCTGGTGCTGCAGTCGCTCCCTTTTCAGGTGGTGGAATCTGCACCTTTCAGAGAGCTGATGGCTTGTGCCGAGCCGAGGTGGAGAGTCCCAAGCCGTCATTTCTTTGCCAAGAAGGCAGTACCAGCGCTGCACACTTTTGTTGAACAGAAGGTGGGCCAGTCCTTGAGCCTGTCGGTGTGTAGCAAAGTGCATGGCAGCGCCGACATCTGGAGCTGTAACTACGGTCAGGGACAGTACATGTCGTTTATGGCCCACTGGGTGAATGTGGTCCCTTTGCAGCAGCAGCAACTTGGACAGGTCACGCCGCTTCGGCCTCCGCGCTCCCTGCCCGTTGGGCCTGTGACACCGTGCGACTCTGCCTCCTCATCCTCCGCCATCTCCTCACCCTCCACTGTAGGCTCAAGTCTCAGTGCCCCTCCAGTCTATCATGTGTGCAGGGCACGGAGGTGTCACGCAGTGCTTCACATGGTTTGTCTTGGCGAACGAAGTCACACAGGGGAGGAACTGCTTAAATGTATTCATCAGGAAATCCAAACATGGCTTACTCCAAGAAAACTTAAAATGGGAATCATGGTTACCGACAATGGGAAGAACATTTTGTCTGCGCTGCGCCAAGGAAGCCTGACCCATGCCCCCTGCATGGCTCACGTCTTCAATCTGGTTGTCAAGCGGTTTCTGAAGTGTTCCCCCCATCTGCAAGACATCCTAACAACTTCAAGGAAACTTTGCATGCACTTCAGCCACTCATACACCGCCAAACACACCCTTCTTGAGCTACAGCGTCAGAATGGTATCCCCCAACATAGTCTTATTTGCGATGTTTCCACCCGTTGGAATTCCACCCTTCACATGTTGGACCGATTATATGTACAGAGAAAAGCCATCACGGATTTCCTGATGATCCAAGCAGATAGGGGGACTCCCCTGTGTAACTTCAATGTCAACCAGTGGCAGCTCATACGTGACACCTGCCGTTTGCTCAGGCCCTTTGAGGAAGCCACTTTATTTGTCAGTCGGCAGGATTACGGGATGAACAACGTGATTCCACTGCTTCATGTACTACAGCACATGTTGGAAACCATGGCTGGTCAGGGCACTGGAGACATGGCGTTTACATCTTACGGCCACATGAACCCCATTGGAGCTGAACTGGAGGAGAAAGAGGAGGAGGAGTTGCCCAGTGAAACACAGTTTAGGCTTGGCGAAATGGCTGGTTTATCTAGTCAGCGGACAGGAGAGGAGGAGCAGGAGCAGCCAGAGGAGCTAGAGGTTTTTGAGGAAGGCGAGACAGAGGACCCGGGCACACCGTGGCAGTATGCAGTGGAGATGGAGACAGGTAGTCCATCCGAGTCACTTGCGCAAATGTCAGGAAGCATGCTCACGTGCTTGCGTAGTGACCCCAGAATTGTTTCCATCTGTCGGCGGGATGACTTCTGGCTGTCCACCTTATTGGACCCTCGCTTCCGGCACAAAATGGGGGCATTTTTTAAACCCACCGAGAGGGAGGACAAACTGAACTACTACAAAGACATTCTACGTAGGCAGTTGGCCGATGCCTATCTGCGCCATGGTCCATACTCTCGCAGGTCTTACTCGAGGGGACCTCTGCGCTCACCTTCCACTGCCATGGCCGCTGGGGGGGTTGGCAGGAGCAGCAGCAGCAGCTCCATCAGCAGCAGCCTCAGTCTTCAGTCGCTACTGAGTAGCTTTCTACACCCGCATAGTGAGGCTACTCATGAGCAGCAGGAAGACCTGGAGCAGGACCTGAACCAGCAGGTCATGTCATACTTTGACATGACCATGCCAACACACCTTGAGGATCCGCTGGACTTCTGGGCAGCCAAACTTGATTTGTGGCCGCAACTAGCAGAGTTTGCCCTGGAAAAGCTGTCCTGCCCGGCAAGTAGC
Organism: Gastrophryne carolinensis; assembly: GCA_027917425.1. Lineage (NCBI taxonomy): Eukaryota > Metazoa > Chordata > Amphibia > Anura > Microhylidae > Gastrophryne > Gastrophryne carolinensis. Next base: position 301,742,218 of record CM051236.1, on the reverse strand, counting down.
GTGCCATCTGAGCGGGTGTTTAGTGCGGCGGGGGCCATAGTTACGGCGAGGAGAACTCGTCTGTCAACTAAAAATGTGGAGAGACTCACCTTTGTCAAAATGAATCAGGGATGGATCAGCCAGGATTTCCACCCACCAATGCCTGATGCATGCGACTAGATTCAGCATGGTGCCACGTTTTACACTTTCCAAATGGTGCAAAACATATTTATGTCTTTAGGCCAATTTTTGGGCTCCTGCTGATGCCAACTCCAGGGTGTGAATCATCCATTTTTTGGGCTCCTGAAGCCAACCCCAGGGTCTCTTTAAAGTAATGTTTGGGCTCCTGTTGCTGCTGCTGCTGCTGCTGCCAACTCCTGCCAACTCCAGGGTGTGATTCATCCAATTTTTGGGCTCCTGAAGCCAACCCCAGGGTCTCTTTAAAGTAATATTTGGGCTCCTGCTGCTGCTGCTGCTGCCAACTCCAGGGTGTGATTCATCCAATTTTTGGGCTACTGAAGCCAACCCCAGTGTCTCTTTAAAGTAATGTTTGGGCTCCTGCTGCTGCTGCCAACTCCAGGGTGTGATTCATCCAATTTTTGGGCTACTGAAGCCAACCCCAGTGTCTCTTTAAAGTAATGTTTGGGCTCCTGCTGCTGCTGCCAACTCCAGGGTGTGAATCATCCAATTTTTGGGCTCCTGAAGCCAACTCCAGTGTCTCTTTAAAGTAATATTTGGGCTCCTGCTGCTGCTGCTGCCAACTCCAGGGTGGGATTCATCCAATTTTTGGGCTCCTGAAGCCAACCCCAGTGTCTCTTTAAAGTAATGTTTGGGCTCCTGTTGCTGCTGCTGCTGCTGCCAACTCCTGCCAACTCCAGGGTGTGATTCATCCAATTTTTGGGCTCCTGAAGCCAACCCCAGGGTCTCTTTAAAGTAATATTTGGGCTCCTGCTGCTGCTGCTGCCAACTCCAGGGTGTGAATCATCCAATTTTGGGCTCCTGAAGCTAACTCCAGTGTCTCTTTAAAGTAATGTTTGGGCTCCTGCTGCTGCTGCCAACTCCAGGGTGTGATTCATCCAATTTTTGGGCTCCTGAAGCCAACTCCAGTGTCTCTTTAAAGTAATATTTGGGCTCCTGCTGCTGCTGCTGCCAACTCCAGGGTGTGATTCATCCAATTTTTGGGCTCCTGAAGCCAACTCCAGTGTCTCTTTAAAGTAATATTTGGGCTCCTGCTGCCAACTCCAGGGTGTGATTCATCCAATTTTTGGGCTCCTGAAGCCAACCCTAGGGTCTCTTTAAAGTCATGTTTGGGCTCCTGCTGCTGCTGCCAACTCCAGGGTGTGATTCGTCCAATTTCTGGGCTCCTGAAGCCAACTCCAGTGTCTCTTTAAAGTAATGTTTGGGCTCCTGCTGCTGCCAACTCCAGGGTGTGATTAATCCAATTTTTGGGCTCCTGAAGCCAACCCCAGGGTCTCTTTAAAGTAATGTTTGGGCTCCTGCTGCTGCTGCCAACTCCAGGGTGTGATTCATCCAATTTTTGGGCTCCTGAAGCCAACTCCAGTGTCTCTTTAAAGTAATGTTTGGGCTCCTGCTGCTGCTGCTGCCAACTCCAGGGTGTGATTCATCCAATTTTTGGGCTCCTGAAGCCAACTCCAGGGTCTCTTTAAAGTAATGTTTGGGCTCCTGCTGCTGCTGCTGCCAACTCCAGGGTGTGATTCATCCAATTCTTGGGCTCCTGAAGCCAACCCCAGGGTCTCTTTAAAGTAATGTTTGGGCTCCTGCTGCTGCTGCCAACTCCAGGGTGTGATTCATCCAATTTTTGGGCTCCTGAAGCCAACTCCAGTGTCTCTTTAAAGTAATGTTTGGGCTCCTGCTGCTGCCAACTCCAGGGTGTGATTCATCCAATTTTTGGGCTCCTGAAGCCAACCCCAGTGTCTCTTTAAAGTAATGTTTGGGCTCCTGTTGCTGCTGCTGCTGCTGCCAACTCCTGCCAACTCCAGGGTGTGATTCATCCAATTTTTGGGCTCCTGAAGCCAACCCCAGGGTCTCTTTAAAGTAATATTTGGGCTCCTGCTGCTGCTGCTGCCAACTCCAGGGTGTGAATCATCCAATTTTGGGCTCCTGAAGCTAACTCCAGTGTCTCTTTAAAGTAATGTTTTGGCTCCTGCTGCTGCTGCTGCCAACTCCAGGGTGTGATTCATCCAATTTTTGGGCTCCTGAAGCCAACTCCAGTGTCTCTTTAAAGTAATATTTGGGCTCCTGCTGCTGCTGCTGCCAACTCCAGGGTGTGATTCATCCAATTTTTGGGCTCCTGAAGCCAACTCCAGTGTCTCTTTAAAGTAATATTTGGGCTCCTGCTGCTGCTGCTGCCAACTCCAGGGTGTGATTCATCCAATTTTTGGGCTCCTGAAGCCAACCCTAGGGTCTCTTTAAAGTAATGTTTGGGCTCCTGCTGCTGCTGCCAACTCCAGGGTGTGATTCATCCAATTTTTGGGCTCCTGAAGCCAACTCCAGTGTCTCTTTAAAGTAATGTTTGGGCTCCTGCTGCTGCTGCTGCCAACTCCAGGGTGTGATTAATCCAATTTTTGGGCTCCTGAAGCCAACCCCAGGGTCTCTTTAAAGTAATGTTTGGGCTCCTACTGCTGCTGCCAACTCCAGGGTGTGATTCATCCAATTTTTGGGCTCCTGAAGCCAACTCCAGTGTCTCTTTAAAGTAATATTTGGGCTCCTGCTGCTGCTGCCAACTCCAGGGTGTGATTCATCCAATTTTTGGGCTCCTGAAGCCAACTCCAGTGTCTCTTTAAAGTAATGTTTGGGCTCCTGCTGCTGCTTGCAACTCCAGGGTGTGATTCATCCAATTTTTGGGCTCCTGAAGCCAACTCCAGTGTCTCTTTAAAGTAATGTTTGGGCTCCTGCTGCTGCCAACTCCAGGGTGTGATTCATCCAATTTTTGGGCTCCTGAAGCCAACCCCAGTGTCTCTTTAAAGTAATGTTTGGGCTCCTGTTGCTGCTGCTGCTGCTGCCAACTCCTGCCAACTCCAGGGTGTGATTCATCCAATTTTTGGGCTCCTGAAGCCAACCCCAGGGTCTCTTTAAAGTAATATTTGGGCTCCTGCTGCTGCTGCTGCTGCCAACTCCAGGGTGTGAATCATCCAATTTTGGGCTCCTGAAGCTAACTCCAGTGTCTCTTTAAAGTAATGTTTTGGCTCCTGCTGCTGCTGCCAACTCCAGGTTGTGATTCATCCAATTTTTGGGCTCCTGAAGCCAACCCCAGGGTCTCTTTAAAGTAATATTTGGGCTCCTGCTGCTGCTGCTGCCAACTCCAGGGTGTGAATCATCCAATTTTGGGCTCCTGAAGCCAAACCCAGGGTCTCTTTAAAGTAATATTTGGGCTCCTGCTGCTGCTGCTGCCAACTCCAGGGTGTGATTCATCCAACTTTTGGGCTACTGAAGCCAACCCCAGTGTCTCTTTAAAGTAATGTTTGGGCTCCTGCTGCTGCTGCCAACTCCAGGGTTTGATTCATCCAATTTTTGGGCTCCTGAACCAACCCCAGGGTCTCTTTAAAGTAATATTTGGGTTCCTGCTGCTGCTGCTGCTGCCAACTCCAGGGTGTGAATCATCCAATTTTTGGGCTCCTGAAGCCAACCCCAGTGTCTCTTTAAAGTAATGTTTGGGCTCCTGCTGCTGCTGCCAACTCCAGGGTGTGATTCATCCAATTTTTGGGCTCCTGAAGCCAACCCCAGGGTCTCTTTAAAGTAATATTTGGGCTCCTGCTGCTGCTGCCAACTCCAGGGTGTGATTCATCCAATTTTTGGGCTCCTGAAGCCAACCCCAGGGTATCTTTAAAGTAATATTTGGGCTCCTGCTGCTGCCAACTCCAGGGTGTGATTCATCCAATTTTTGGGCTCCTGAAGCCAACCCCAGTGTCTCTTTAAAGTAATGTTTGGGCTCCTGCTGCTGCTGCCAACTCCAGGGTGTGAATCATCCAATTTTTGGGCTCCTGCTGCCAACCCCAGTGTCTCTTTAAAGTAATGTTTGGGCTGCTGCTGCCAACTCCAGGGTGTGATTCATCCAATTTTTGGGCTCCTGCTGCTGCCAACTCCAGTGTCTCTTTAAAGCAATGTTTGGGCTCCTGCCCCTCATAGTGATGCCACTTCAACTCTCTGCAATTGTGCCGCTCTGCGATTCTATTAGCGATGCCTCTGATCTACATGTGATATTTATTCAAAGTATTATTTAACTAACCCAGCACGCATCCTATGCGTGTTACAGCAAGGCAGAATGGTTTACAACCCTATTGAGGCTCTAGGAGGCTCAGAAATAGCCGTTTTTTAATAGCGATTCGTCGCGAATAAATTCGGGTCGAAACAAATTTTGTCGGAAAATTCGGCGAATCAGTCGAATCGAATTTTTCAAAAGTTCGCTCATCTCTACTAACAACTATTTTGATTTTTGTGTTTTTTAGACTATGATGGAGCGCAGGTATGACTACCTGCCCAGCGCCTTTGAGAAGAGGGATCTGGTCCGGGAGATCGTGGCCAGGATTCACCAGGACACGGACACCACCTTCACTTATACGCAGATCATGCAGCACTGGTCGGACCTCAAGCGACTGCACATGCCCTGGGTGCGGCGTTTTTTGCGACCCATTTCCCAAGTAAGTACATACCGATTGCATGCTAAATGTAACAAACACAGAAGGTAGGCCTTTAATTAGAAATTCTTTCCTTTTCTTGTATCTGAAATAGAGTACCGCATTAGACCCACCTGGAGGCGCAGCCTGGCCAGTGCTGCATGAATCTGCACCACCAAGTGAAGGTGGTGGATCTCCAGGTCCAACTTCCTACCCCTCCTCTGTAGCTGCGTCAGACCAGCCCCTGGACATATCAACAGAGGCAGCCACATGGGCAGGCAGTCGTACAAAACAACTCAGGCATTACCCTCCGGTATGTGACTCTGAATGTAACCACACACACATACATGCTATTTAAACAAAAGCTGATTCCCTGATTCCGCTGAATATTAGCGGGTGAAAGATCTGGAGCTGAGAGTACAGCAGATCAAGCCCAGGAGGAACATGGAGAAGGTGGGTGATGTCACACACACATTCTAAGTGTCATTTGGTTACTGTTGAATCAGACATTAGAAGTGAGCCTATTTTAAATGTCTCTACAGCCTCACATTCCCAGCAGTGGCAGGCCCCAGAGCCTAGGGTGGTCCCCGAAGTAAGTTGTAATGTAAATATTTGGAGTATGTGGAAAATGACATCATCACCAATCAACCTAAATCCATTGGCAATGACATATGGCCTCTTCCTTTAATAAATTCCTTAGCATAATGACATATGGCCTCTGCCTTTAATAAATTCCTTAGCATGATGACATATGGCCTCTTTGTTTAATAAATTCCTTAGCATATGGCCTCATGAGTTAGATTATAACATAATAATCATTCCATCCACAGCTGTGAAACATGTATTTGCAGAACAATAATTTTCTTCTCTTTTTTTATAGACACCACACAGGCGAGATTTGCCCAACTCACTGCGACGGTGTTTCGGCTGGTGGCCGATATACAGGAGCTCAGAGCTTGGATTGGGACCACCGATGAAGATTAATTATCTGGGGCCTGCCATGGCTTTGTATATAGTTTTGTAAATTTTCAATTTTTTACTATTTTAAAATGTTTTTAAAAAACTTTTAAATTTTTGCTAAAAAAAAAAAAAAAAAAAGATGATAAATAAATACATAATTACACAACCAAAAAAAAGGCCAAACAATTTGGCAGTTAATAATAAAAACAAAAAAAAAATAAATAAAACTTGTTTCTGTGTCATTTTATGTAAAAGAAAAATTCAGGGTTGGTTACAGGAAAATGTAGGAAGAACTCAAAATAAAAGATTGCAAAGTGAAAAAGAATGAAACCGCGATGGAATTGAGGTAAGCATTAGGGCGCAAAGGGAAGAAGAATGAAACCGTGATGGAATTGAGGTAAGCATTAAGGGTGCAAAGGTAAGAATATAAAAACTGCAATGGAATTGAGGTAAGCATTAAGGGCGCAGAGGGAAGAATATAGAAACCGCGATGGAATTGAGGTAAGCATTGACCCTTTCGCTGCCAGCCTACCTGCAGCTTTTGTCACTCTCTGTTGCCAGACCATGTTTCACTATTTTGCGCTACACATGTTCAACTGTGATTTTTGAAAGGATTTCCAGGGATTTCCCAGGAAAATTATATATTGTTTTTTTCAACTGGGTTTGGGCTTCAACAAGTGTCTTGTCTGGCCATTTTTTAGTGTATTCTCAATACTTTTTGGCAAAATATGTGCAAAAAAATTAAAAAAAATCTATTTTTTTGCAATTTGTAGTGTTTTTTTGTAATAAAAAATTTAAGTTTGTCAATAAAATTGTATTACGTGTGAAACCCCAATTTCTCCCGGTCACAGCAGTACCACATATGTATTGATAGACACCCTTTCCTGCCCAGCAGACTCCCCCAAACTGAAACAGAGCTTTAGGAGATTTTCAGATAAAATACAACTGCGCTATGCGCACCTTGCAGTTTTTCCAGAAAAACAACCCTTTACATTTGAAATACCCCCACAACTATATATTCTCTGGAAGTACACGCCTCAAGCCTTCTAGGCGTACCAAGCTTGTTTATGTGGGCTTAGTTTTCTGGAAGTAATCCCTCAATCAAGCCACATTTTCCTAAAAAAAATATATGCAAACAAGAAATAACAAGTAAAATCTCAAAAATCAACATGCCCCGAACAGAACGATACCCAACATGCATAGGGAAGAGTTGGCAAACACCACAAAGTAAAGCGTGCGCATAACAGTAATTTTACTTGAAAATTTCAGCTCTGCAGACAAAGTGCGCACCCTTTACATTTGGAATATCCCCAATAAACCATATATTCCCTGAAAGTGCACATGTTAAGCTTTCTAAGAGTACCAAGCTTGTTGTAGTAGGCTCACCTTTATGGAAGTAATCCCTCGAAGAATTCTTAGGTTGCACAGGGTTTCCCTAAAAAAATGAATTAAAAAACTGAATAAATAACATGTTTTCCTAAAATATAAATATGCAAACAAAAAACTACAAGTTAAATCTGAAAGAGCAAGGTCCTCCAAGCAGAACAATACCCAACATGCATAGGTACTATTAACTCTTTTAATTGCCAGCCTACTTGAAGTTTTGTCACCCTCTGTTGACAGGTAATTTTTCCCCGTTCTGCGCCATGTTTAACCATGATTTTTACCGGAATTTCCAGGAAATTATAGATATATATTTTGCAGCAGAGTTTAGGCTTTAATATGAAATGTCTTGGTTGTAATTTTTCTACTGTTTTTTAAATATTTTTGTGTAAAAAAACAAACAAATAAATAAATAAATATTTTTTAGACAATTGTATCCTTTATTTTAAATAAAACATTTACTTTATTAGAGAAAACCATATTGCATGTGAAAGCCCAATTTCGATTACAACGGTACCACATATGTATTGGTAGCCCTCCCATTCTTGCCCAGGAGACCCCCTAACTTAAAAATAGCACTTTATAACATTTACAAATAAAATACTACTACTATCCACACTATAAACATAAGGGGTTAATTTAAAATAAAAAAATGACATAGGATCCCCCCTCCTGGGGGGGGGGGGGGACCCATTTTTGGGGAATTTTAAGGGTTAAAAACCCTTAAAACTCCCCCCAAAAATGATATGGGGTCCCCCTTACCCATCATAACCAGCCCTGGACCAGCTATGGGGGCTTGTAGAACAGGGTGCAAGGGGGCCAGCTTTGGTGGCCCCCCACCCTGCAGGCTACAAGCCCACATAGCCATGGCCCAGGCTCTTCTGCCACCCCTGGGCTTTGGGGAGGCAGGTAATTGGGGTGCCGGGGGTTAACGGCAAGTCACCCACCAGTCGCAGGTGACTTGCCAGCCCCCCAGCCTTGTGAACTGGCATAGGGGTCTCATGGACCCTTACCAGTTCACAAGGGGTTAAATGTAAAAAAAAAACAAAGAAACAAGCAGCAAAAATTTTATTTATTTATTTTTTAATACTTTTTAATACTTACCTCCCATCCATCCCTGTGTCCCACGCTGATCAATCTGGCTTCTGCTCTCCTGCTGCAGCTGGAACCCTTTTTTAGCTGCTGGACAACAGAACATAAAGGCTTAAAAAAATGGGTTAAAACTCTTAAAAATCCCCCCCCAAAAATGAAATGGGGTCCCCCCTACCCAGCATTACCAGCCTGGGACCAGCTATGGGGGCTTGTAGGAACAGAGTGGGGGGGCCAGCTTTTGTGCCCCCCCACCCTGCAGCCTACAAGCCCACATAGCCTATGTGGGCCCGGGCTCTTCTGCCCCCCCCCCCCTGGGCTTTGGGGACGCAGGTAATAGGGGTGCCGGGGGTTAATGGAAAGCCACCTGCGGCTACCGCAGGTGACTTGCCAGCCCCCAGCCTTGTGAACTGGTATAAGGGGTCTCATGACCAGTTCACAAGGGGCTGAATGTAAAAATAAACACACTGACACATAAGAAAAAAAATGTCATTTATTTATTTTTTTTCTACTTTACTCACCTCCTACCCTGTGTCCCCCGGCGATCTCCTGTTCAGCTGACAGTCTGCTCGGGTGTTTGGAGGAGAGAGCCTGGGGAGGGGGGGCGATCACAGCCCTCTCCCCCTACCCACCTCTTTTCTCCAACCACCCGAGCAGACTGATTCTTAGTCTCGGGTGCTGGACTTAAAAAGCCGGCTGCTGGTGACATCACAGTGATGTCACCCGGCCCCGACCCCAGGGGGCAGGGCTAGCAGTCGCGATCCAGGAAGTGGGGGGAAAGGGCGATTTCTGCCCTCTCCTCGCCACGGAAGAGGCCCCAGTGAAGAGCAGACCTGTCGGGAGGCAGCGCGGCCACGCGTAAGCAAATGTCATTTTTATTTTTTTTTTCTTTACAGTTAGCAGCTGCTGCTGCCAAAGTAGGGAGATAGGATGGCACCAAATTAAAGAGGAGACCCGGCCGGATCCAACGAGGGATCAGGTGAGCATTTTTATTTTTTATTTTTTAACTAGCAGGGGGGGAAAGTCAAGCACATAACACTTACGGGCTTGGCACTTAAGGCACAGACATGCGAGCATGTAGGTGTTACGTGCTTGGCACTGAAAGGGTTAAGGGCGCAAAGGGAAGAAGAATGAAACCGCAATGGAATTGAGGTAAGCATTAAGGGCGCAAAGGGAAGAAGAATGAAACCGCAATGGAATTGAGGTAAGCATTAAGGGCGCAAAGGGAAGAATATAGAAACCGCGATGGAATTGAGGTAAGCATTAGGTGCGCAAAGGGAAGAATATAGAAACTGCAATGAAATTGAGGCAAGCATTAAGGGTGCAAAGGGAACAATAATGAAACCGCGATGGAATTGAGGTAAGCATTAAGGGCACAAAGGGAAAAATATAGAAACCATGATGGAATTGAGGTTAGCATTAAGGGCGCAAAGGGAAGAATATAGAAGCCGCGATGGAATTGAGGTAAGCATTAGGTGCGCAAAGTGAAGAATATAGAAACCGCGATGGAATTGAGGTCAGCATTAAGGGCGCAAAGGGAAGAATATAGAAACAAGCGATGGAATTGAGGTAAGCATTAGGTGCGCTAAGTGAAGAATATAGAAACCGCGATGGAATTGAGGTAAGCATTGTAGCAGAAGTGAGTGATAAAAAAAATTGAGACGAGCGCATGAATGAGTTAATTTTGTTGTGCGCATGCGTAAGGTCAGAAAGATTTCCGTCTGGACATTTACTTATAGAAAAAGGAATTCAGAATCTCAGAATCATTCGTTAGAGGCGACATTGGAAAAAGCAAAACAACGGAAGCCTACGTTGTTTCCTAAGTAACGTAAACGAAAAACGAAAGCTGAAAAATGACATTCTCGTTGGCATACGAAAAGACGAACACTTTACAGAAGGCTTCCGATGCATGCTTAGAATCACTCGTACACTCATACGCAAGCAGAACCAAAACGAAAAAAAAACAGATCGACACAAAAACGAAATTAATTTTATGTCTCTCTGAATCAACCCTAATGTTTGGATTTCTTAAATACTTTTAAAGTTTAGGGGGTTCAGTAAGCGTTTCAGCCTTAAAAATATAACAACAATTTAAAATAAAAGATTACCTATGTAATCCTGTAAACTTAGGGCAAGTCATTTTTGAAAACTTTCTAGATTTTTTATATTTTTATGCAGAATTGTCATTACAGGTCTGGCATTAAAGTATTAATGTCACAATTTTACAATATAATTTCATATGTTTTCGCTTTGTTACTGGTGAATATGTGTTCAAAAACAGACTTTAATCACACAGCATCTGCTGCTCTATGCTATAGCGACCAGATCCAGAGCGCCGACACTCTGTGACACTGTTTTTTTGTTGACTATAGTGTGAGTTGCTGAGAGTCGGTCGCACTGAGCTGGCGCTACCTCTTGCTCCCTGCAACGCTGTACTGGTGTTAGAACTCCAAGACTGGAGTATATACTGTATAGTAATGTATACATTTCAAAAAAGGATTTACCTAGGGGACACCCCAAACGGCCTTAAATGCAAGGTTTCAGAGCCCTCCCAGGCAGTTGTCAGTGTGACAGGTAAATAATTACCTTCCAATACTTTAAACCTATATATTAACACTTTGAAATAACAACAGATTACAACAATAAACACTAATAATAGCTGTCATCACCTAACTAAGCCCTTCACGTGTCACTAAACCTCACTCTTCTTTTCTATGAGGTGTTCTGTGTATTATCATTGTCTTTTTGAGTTATTGATTTATTCCCAACTACCAGAAGACATCACATTTAAAAATGTTGCCAAGACCTTATTTGTTAAACACACTGTACATGTCTTTATTCATGCATTTACGCAGACTTTAAAACACTTCCTTATGATAGCCAAAGTTTAATCCTTTTTTTTTAAAGCTCCAGTCATTAAAATAATTAGCACTATAAATCACTTTAGCCATCCCTCCAGTCCTTATGTTAACAAGCAGAAAACTAAAATTTATGGCTGAAAGGTATCAAATGTAAATGATCTTGCAGCGTAAGTGATCTTCAAGCAGTCCAGCACTTCAGATTATTTGAGACTAAGATCACCATTACTCCCTTATTTGCATAATAAATAAGTTGTAGTGTTGTTTGCTGTTAACTTTAAATTTAATTCCTAAAGAAATTTATTTCTGAGTGTAATTGGGGAAAGCAATCTCAGTAAAAATGATCAGATTTGCTCAACATCTAGGGTCCAATTTACTAAAGCAGTGTTGATGTATACCAATCTGGTACAGCCGCAAAAGCATGCACATAACAGACCCACTATGCACATATCTGCTGTCCTGGCATTATGCCAACACATTTGAAGGGACAACAGACTTATCTACCCTTTCTACACATATCTGTCAATACCACCCCCTTCCTTGCCCAGAATCAAAAGGGAGTCCAGTCATTTGTCTGAGCAAAGAGGGGTACTAGGATCAGTAGGTGTATCCTTAATCCTAATTAAGAGAAAGTCCAGTCAACAGTGATTGAACTTCATCTTTTTTATTTCTCTTTATTATGCACAAGCGGGCATCCGGATCTTGTGCATCAGCGCCTTGCAAGCTGGAGAATGGACCCACCGATATCTGGGATCCATATCCCACGAGACTGCAAGCAGCCTATCAGGCTTGCAGTTGGCTGTGCACATCACTGTGCAAGTGCCAGCCTGATGAGCCTAATAGGCTAGTCTCGGAAGTGAAAAGATCCAAGCAGAGGTGAGTGTCATCAGCCTCGTTCTCTGGCTTATAAGGCACAGATGCCCTGCTGCTTCATTATAAAAAGGAAGTCCATTCATTTTTGACAACTCAAAATTTTCCAGAACCACAAAGATCAGTTTGGAAAAGTGTTTCAAACTTAGCAAGCATAGGGTCTTGTAGCTGAGAAAATATTTCAACAGGGGGAGTAGATTCTAAGAGAGGTTTGTCCATTAGAGTGCCAAGATAGTCAAATCTGAAGGTTAGTATTGGGTGACCCCTCCTCCCGTGATTCAACATATTTTTATGGATTTTTATCATTGGGGCAGTTTTTGCGATGGTGCTCCTTTAAACACAGAGAGAGAAAATCTTGAGTGAAGACTCTTCTTCTTGAGCTTGGATGTCCCTAAAGGCTGCCAAGAGCACCCAGGCCACCAGCTCTGGCATTGCTGTCCCACTGTCAACTCGGGTCCAAGGCTCTGCATGTACCTCTGTACTGCAGGGATGGCTCCCAGACGCTTTTCACTGAGGCTGCCTATGCATGCTGCGGTGGCCACTGATTAGCGCTGGTTCCTGCTGACATCCGGATCACTCCCTTGGTCCAGCGGTGGAACCTGTGAGAAGGTGAGGTACTGACCAGACCAGACATTGTAGCACCAATGTCGGGCAGCCAACCACGATGCTGTGGAGCTGGGGCTTCACATGTCCACCATCAGGTCTACGCAGATGGGCACAACTATCTGCATAGTTCCCACGCTACTGCACATACGCGGCAGGCACTTCCTGGTCCTGCAGCGCAGGTAAGTTGCCTGCAGATTTTCCTGAAGTGACACTTGCCTCCTGTTCCTGTGTAATGTTCCAGCTCGACCATGGCTCTAACTTCTGGCTTTGGATACCAACCCACTTAGGCTCTGATCCTTTGGCTTTGGACATCGACCCCACTCTGGCTTTGGATGTCTAACTGTTTTGGCTCCTTGAAACCGGACTCTCTGGCTTGTTTCATCTGTTCCCCTAAAACCTAAATTGGACTTTTTCCATGTTGGACGTGCTCACTGGCAATAGTAGTGGGACTTCTGGCTCGTCTGTGCACTCCAACCCTTTGGAAGGCTCCGGTAAAAATCAGACCAGTTGCCAGACTCGCCATGCTGGCACCAGTGCATGGCGTAGAACTTCCTCATTGCTAGTTCTGCCCAGATGTAGCCAGCCTCAATTTTTCTTCCAGATTTTCTTCTTCAGCTTCTGCCAGAAGATCCATCATCAGCGTCTTCTTCATCACACTTGACACTCCGGTGCTTCCCTCTGCTGAGTCTCCCCAGTATCCACTTTATGGGGAGGCTGCAGGCGGTATTGCTGGCAGCTGTCTGTATTTACAATGACCTGGTCTCCAGAAAGGTACATGTCAACGTTTTTATTCACACTCAAACATGCATCCAGACTTACACTTGCTTCAACAAATAATTAGCCTGACCTCCAATGTATCATCCATAAAAATCCACTGTCTGAAGGGGTACTCACATCCAAAGATGTGGAGCCCCTTCCACCATCCTATGTTCAAATTGGGCTGGGATGGTGAGAATGGTGAGCCCATAGAAGTGCAGAATCCCAGGATGTAGAACCCCACCTCAAATTAGAAGCTTGTAAAAGTAGTCATCCATCTATCCTCACAACTAGAGATGAGCAAACTTTTGAAAAATTCGATTCGACTGATTCGCCGAATTCTCCAACAAAAATCGATTCGACCCGAATTTATTCGTGATGAATCGCTATTAAAAACGGCTATTTCTGATCCTCCTAGAGCCTCAATAGGGTTGTAAACCATTCTGCCTTGCTGTAACACGCATAGGATGCGTGCTGGGTTAGTTAAGTAAAACTTTAAATAAATATCACATGCAGATCAGAGGCATCGCTAATAGAATCGCAGAACGGCACAATTGCAGAGAGTTGAAGTGGCATCACTATGAGGGGCAGGAGCCCAAACATTGCTTTAAAGAGACACTGGAGTTGGCAGCAGCAGGAGCCCAAAATTGGATGAATCACACCCTGGAGTTGCAAGCAGCAGCAGGAGCCCAAACATTGGCTGAAAGAGACACTGGAGTTGGCTGCAGGAGGCCAAAAATTGGATAATTCACACCCTGGAGTTGCAAGCAGCAGCAGGAGCCCAAACATTGGCTGAAAGAGACACTGGAGTTGGCTGCAAGAGCCCAAAAATTGAATGAATCACACCCTGGAGTTTCCAGCAGCAGCAGCAGGAGCCCAAACATAGCTTGAAAGAGACACTGGATTTGGCAGCAGGAGCCCAAAATTGGATGAATCACACCCTGGAGTTGGCAGCAGCAGTAGCAGGAGCCCAAACATTACTTTAAAGAGACACTGGAGTTGGCAGCAGGAGCCCAAAAATTGGATGAATCACACCCTGGAGTTGGCAGCAGCAGCAGCAGGAGCCCAAACATTACTTTAAAGAGACACTGGGGTTGGCTTCAGGAGCCCAAAAATTGGATGAATCACACCCTGGAGTTGGCAGCAGCAGCAGCAGGAGCCCAAACATAACTTTAAGGAGACACTGGAGTTGGCAGCAGGAGCCCAAAAATTGGATGAATCACACCCTGGAGTTGGAAGCAGCAGCAGCAGGAGCCCAAACATTACTTTAAAGAGACACTGGAGTTGGCAGCAGGAGCCCAAAAATTGGATGAATCACACCCTGGAGTTGGCAGCAGCAGCAGGAGCCCAAACATAACTTTAAAGAGACACTGGAGTTTGCAGCAGGAGCCCAAAAATTGGATGAATCACACCCTGGAGTTGGCAGCAGCAGCAGGAGCCCAAACATTACTTTAAAGAGACACTGGGGTTGGCAGCAGGAGCCCAAAAATTGGATGAATCACACCGTGGAGTTGGCAGCAGCAGCAGCCCAAACATTACTTTAAAGAGACACTGGGGTTGGCTTCAGGAGCCCAAAAATTGGATGAATGACACCGTGGAGTTGGCAGCAGCAGCAGGAGCCCAAACATAACTTTAAAGAGACACTGGAGTTGGCAGCAGGAGCCCAAAAATTGGATGAATCACACCCTGAAGTTGGCAGCAGCAGCAGCAGGAGCCCAAACATTACTTTAAAGAGACACTGGGGTTGGCTTCAGGAGCCCAAAAATTGGATGAATCACACCCTGGAGTTGCAAGCAGCAGCAGGAGCCCAAACATAGCTTGAAAGAGACACTGCAGTTGGGTGCTGGAGCCCAAAAATTGGATGAATCACACCCTGGAGTTGGCAGCAGCAGCAGGAGCCCAAACATTACTTTAAAGAGACACTGGGGTTGGCAGCAGGAGCCCAAAAATTGGATGAATCACACCCTGGAGTTGGCAGCAGCAGCAGCCCAAACATTACTTTAAAGAGACACTGGAGTTGGCAGCAGGAGCCCAAAAATTGGATGAATCACACCCTGGAGTTGGCAGCAGCAGCAGCAGGAGCCCAAACATAACTTTAAGGAGACACTGGAGTTGGCAGCAGGAGCCCAACAATTGGATGAATCACACCCTGGAGTTGGCAGCAGCAGCAGCAGGAGGCCAAACATTACTTTAAAGAGACACTGGGGTTGGCAGCAGGAGCCCAAAAATTGGATGAATCACACCCTGGAGTTGGCAGCAGCAGCAGCAGCAGGAGCCCAAACATTACTTTAAAGGGACACTGGGGTTGGCTTCAGGAGCCCAAAAATTGGATGAATCACACCCTGGAGTTGGCAGCAGCAGCAGCAGGAGCCCAAACATTACTTTAAAGAGACACTGGGGTTGGCTTCAGGAGCCCAAAAATTGGATGAATCACACCCTGGAGTTGCAAGCAGCAGCAGGAGCCCAAACATAGCTTGAAAGAGACACTGGAGTTGGCTGCAGGAGCCCAAAAATTGGATGAATCACACCCTGGAGTTGGCAGCAGCAGCAGCAGCAGGAGCCCAAACATTACTTTAAAGAGACACTGGGGTTGGCAGCAGGAGCCCAAAAATTGGATGAATCACACCCTGGAGTTGGCAGCAGCAGCAGCAGCAGCCCAAACATTACTTTAAAGAGACACTTGAGTTGGCAGCAGGAGCCCAAAAATTTGATGAATCACACCCTGGAGTTGGCAGCAGCAGCAGGAGCTCAAACATATCTTGAAAAAGACACTGGAGTTGGCAGCAGGAGCCCAAAAATTGGCTGAATGACACCCTGGAGTCGCAAGCAGCAGCAGCAGGAGCCCAAACATTACTTTAAAGAGACACTGGAGTTTGCAGCAGGAGCCCAAAAATTGGATGAATCACACCCTGGAGTTGGCAGCAGCAGCAGCAGGAGCCCAAACGTTACTTTAAAGAGACACTGGGGTTGGCTTCAGGAGCCCAAAAATTGGATGAATCACACCCTGGAGTTGGCAGCAGCAGCAGCAGCAGCAGCCCAAACATTACTTTAAAGAGACACTGGGGTTGGCTTCAGGAGCCCAAAAATTAGATGAATCACACCCTGGAGTTGGCAGCAGCAGCAGCAGGAGCCCAAACATAACTTTAAAGAGACACTGGAGTTGGCAACCGGAGCCCAAAAACTGGCTGAATGACACCCTGGAGTCGCAAGCAGCAGCAGGAGCTCAAACATATCTTGAAAAAGACACTGGAGTTGGCAGCAGGAGCCCAAAAATTGGCTGAATGACACCCTGGAGTCGCAAGCAGATGCAACAGGAGCCCAAACATAGCTTGAAAGAGACACTGGAGTTGGCTGCAGGAGCCCAAACATAGCTTGAAAGAGACACTGGAGTTGGCAGCAGGAGCCCAAAAATTGGATGAATGACACCCTAGAGTCGCAAGCAGCAGCAGCAGGAGCCCAAAACATAGCTTGAAAGAGACACTGGAGTTGGCAGCAGGAGCCCAAAAATTGGCTGAATGACACCCTGGAGTCGCAAGCAGCAGCAGGAGCTCAAACATATCTTGAAAAAGACACTGGAGTTGGCAGCAGGAGCCCAAAAATTGGCTGAATGACACCCTGGAGTCGCAAGCAGATGCAACAGGAGCCCAAACATAGCTTGAAAGAGACACTGGAGTTGGCTGCAGGAGCCCAAAAATTGGATGAATCACACCCTGGAGTTGCAAGCAGCAGCAGGAGCCCAAACATTACTTTAAAGAGACACTGGAGTTGGCTTCAGAAGCCCAAAAATCGGATGCATCACACCCTGGAGTTTCAAGCAGCAGCAGCAGGAGCCCAAACATAGCTTGAAAGAGACACTGGAGTTGGCTGCAGGAGCCCAAAAATTGGATGAATCACACCCTGGAGTTGCAAGCAGCAGCAGGAGCCCAAACATTACTTTAAAGAGACACTGGAGTTGGCAGCAGGAGCCCAAAAATTGGATGAATCACACCCTGGAGTTGCAAGCAGCAGCAGGAGCCCAAACACTACTTTAAAGAGACACTGGAGTTTGCTTCAGGAGCCCAAAAATTACTTTAAAGAGACACTGGAGTTGGCTTCAGGAGCCTAAGAATTGGATGAATCACACCCTGGAGTTGCAAGCAGCAGCAGCAGGAGCCCAAACATAGCTTGAAAGAGACACTGGAGTTGGCAGCAGGAGCCAAAAAATTGGATGAATGACACCCTGGAGTCGCAAGCAGCAGCAGCAGGAGCCCAAACATAGCTTGAAAGAGAAACTGGAGTTGGCAGCAGGAGCCCAAAAATTGGCTGAATGACCCCCTGGAGTCGCAAGCAGCAGCAGCAGGAGCCCAAACATAGCTTGAAAGAGACACTGGAGTTGGCTGCAGGAGCCCAAAAATTGGATGAATCATACCCTGGAGTTGCAAGCCAGCAGCAGGAGCCCCAACATTACTTTAAAGAGACACTGGAGTTGGCAGCAGGAGCCCAAAAATTGGATGAATCACACCCTGGAATTGCAAGCAGCAGCAGGAGCCCAAACACTACTTTAAAGAGACACTGGAGTTGGCAGCAGGAGCCCAAAAATTACTTTAAAGAGACACTGGAGTTGGCTTCAGGAGCCCAAGAATTGGATGAATCACACCCTGGAGTTGCAAGCAGCAGCAGCAGGAGCCCAAACATAGCTTGAAAGAGACACTGGAGTTGGCAGCAGGAGCCCAAAAATTGGATGAATGACACCCTGGAGTCGCAAGCAGCAGCAGCAGCAGCAGGAGCCCAAACATAGCTTGAAAGGGACACTGGAGTTGGCAGCAGGAGCCCAAAAATTGGCTGAATGACCCCCTGGAGTCGCAAACAGCAGCAGCAGGAGCCCAAACATAGCTTGAAAGAGACACTGGAGTTGGCAGCAGGAGCCCAAATATTGGATGAATCACACACTGGAGTTGCAAGCAGGAGCACAAACATTACTTTAAAGAGACACTGGAATTGGCTTCAGGAGCCCAAAAATTGGATGAATCACACCCTGGAGTTGCAAGCAGCAGCAAGAGCCCAAACATAGCTTGAAAGAGACACTGGAGTTGGCTGCAGGAGCCCAAAAATTGGCTGAATGACACCCTGGAGTTACAAGCAGCAGCAGGAGCCCAAACATAGCTTGAAAGAGACACTGGAGTTGGCAGCAGGATCCCAAAAATTGGATGAATCACACCCTGGAGTTGCAAGCAGCAGCGGGAGCCCAAACATTACTTTAAAGAGACACTGGAGTTGGCTTCAGGAGCCCAGAAATTGGATGAATCACACCCTGGAGTCGCAAACAGCAGCAGCAGGAGCCCAAACATAGCTTGAAAGAGACACTGGAGTTGGCTGCAGGAGCCCAAAAATAGGATGAATCACACCCTGGAGTTGCAAGCAGCAGCAGGAGCCCAAACATTACTTTAAAGAGACACTGCAGTTGGCAGCAGGAGCCCATAAATTGGATGAATCACACCCTGGAGTTGCAAGCAGCAGCAGGAGCCCAAACATTACTTTAAAGAGACACTGGAGTTGGCAGCAGGAGCCCAAAAATTGGATGAATCACACACTGGAGTTGCAAGCAGCAGCAGGAGCACAAACATTACTTTAAAGAGACACTGGGGTTGGCCGCAGGAGGCCAAAAATTGGATGAATCACACCCTGGAGTTGCAAGCAGCAGCAGCATCCCAAACATAGCTTGAAAGAGACACTGGAGTTGGCAGCAGGAGGCCAAAAATTGGATGAATCACACCCTGAAGTTGGCAGCAGCAGGAGCAAAAACATTAGCTGGAAGGCACACCCTGGAGTTGGCAGCAGCAGAAGCAGGAGCCCAAACATTGCTTGAAAGACAACCTGGATTTGGTAGCAGTAGCAGCAGGAGGCCAAAAATTGGCTGAAAGGCACACCCTGAAGTTGGCATCAGCAGGAGGCCAAAAATTGGCTGAAAGGCACACCCTGAAGTTGGCATCAGCAGGAGCCCAAAATTGGGACATAAATATGTTTTGCACCATTTGGAAAGTGTAAAACGTGGCACCATGCTGAATCTAGTCGCATGCATCAGCCAATGGTGGGGGAAATCCTGGCTGATCCATAGCTGATTCATTTTGACAAAGGTGAGTCTCTCCACATTTTTGGTTGACAGACGAGTTCTCCTCGCCGTAACTATGGCCCCCGCCGCACAAAACAGCCGCTCAGATGGCACGCTACTTGCCGGGTAGGACAGCTTTTCCAGGGCAAACTCTGCTAGTTGCGGCCACAAGCCAAGTTTGGCTGCCCAGAAGTCCAGGGGATCCTCAAGGTGTGTTGGCACGGTCATGTCAAGGTATGACATGGACCTGCTGGTTGAGGTCCTGCTCCAGGTCTTTCTGCTGCTCATGAGTAGCCTCACTATGCGGGTGTAGAAAGCTACTCATTAGCGACTGAAGACTGAGGCTGCTGCTGATGGAGCTGCTGCTGCTGCTCCTGCCAACCCCCCCAGCAGGCATGGCAGTGGAAGGTGAGCGCAGAGGTCCCCCCAAGTCAGACCTGCGAGAATATGGACCATGGCGCAGATAGGCATCGGCCAACTGACTACGTAGAATGTCTTTGTAGTAGTTCAGTTTGTCCTCCCTCTCGGCCGGTTTAAAAAATGCCCCCATTTTGTGCCAGAAGCGAGGGTCCAATAAGGTGGACAGCCAGAAATCATCCCGCCGACAAATGGAAACAATTCTGGGATCACTACGCAAGCACGTGAGCATGCTTCCTGCCATTTGCGCAAGTGACTCGGAGGGACTACCTGTCTCCATCTCCACTGCATACTGCCATGGTGTGTCCGGGTCCTCTGTCTCACCTTCCTCACAACCCTCTAGCTCCTCTGGCTGCTCCTCTTCTCTTGTCCGCTGACTAGATAAACCAGCCATTTCGGCAAGCCTAAACTGTGCTTCACTGGGCCACTCCTCCTCCTCTTCCTCCTCCTCCTCCAGTTCAGCTCCAACGGGGTTCATGTGGCCGCAAGATGTAGACGCCATGTCTCCAGTGCCCTGACCAGCCATGGTTTCCAACATGTGCTGTAGTACATGAAGCAGTGGAATCACGTCGTTCATCCCGTAATCCTGCCGACTGACAAACGACAGGTAATCCTCAAAGGGCCTGAGCAAACGACAGGTGTCACGTATGAGTTGCCACTGGTTGACATTGAAGTTACACAGGGAAGTCCTCCTATGCGCTTGGATCATCAGGAAATCCGTGATGGCTTTTCTCTGTTCATATATTCGGTCCAACATGTGAAGGGTGGAATTGTAACGGGTGGAAACATCGCAAATCAGACTATGTTGGGGGATACCGTTCTGACGCTGTAGCTCAAGAAGGTTGTGTTTGGCGGTGTATGAGTGGCTGAAGTGCATGCAAAGTTTCCTTGAAGTTGTTAGGATTTCTTGCAGATGGGGTGAACACTTCAGAAACCGCTTGACAACCAGATTGAAGACGTGAGCCATGCAGGGCGCATGGGTCAGGCTTCCTTGGCGCAGCGCAGACAAAATGTTCTTCCCATTGTCAGTAACCATGATTCCCATTTTAAGATTTCTTGGAGTAAGCCATGTTTGGATTTCGTGATGAATAAATTTAAGCAGTTCCTCCCCTGTGTGACTCCGTTCGCCAAGACAAACCATGTGAAGCACAGCATGACAACTCCATGCCCTGCACACATGGTAGACAGGAGGGGCACTGAGACTTGAGCCTACAGTGGAGGGTGAGGAGATGGTGGAGGATGAGGAGGCCGAGTCGCACGGTGTCGCAGGCACAACGGCCAGGGAGCACGGAGGCCGAAGCGGCGTGACTTGTCCAAGTTGCTGCTGCTGCTGCAAAGGGACCACATTCACCCAGTGGGCCGTAAACGACATGTACTGTCCCTGACCGTAGTTACAGCTCCAGACGTCAGTGATGCCATGCACTTTGCTACACACCGACAGGCTCAAGGACTGACCCACCTTCTGTTCAACAAATGTGTGCAGCGCTGGTACTGCCTTCTTGGCAAAGAAATGACGGCTTGGGACTCTCCACCTCCACTCGGCACAAGCCATCTGTTCTCTGAAAGGTGCAGAGTTCAACCCCTTGAAAAGGGAGCGACTGCAGCACCAGCAACTTGGACAGGAGCACATTCAGCTTCTGCGCCGTAGGATGAGTGGGCACATACTGCTGTCTCTTGGACATGGCTTCGCTGATGGATTGCTGGCGGGATGCATGACTTGGAGGATGAGGAGGAGCAGGAGCATCAGGAGCGACAGAGGATGTGTATGACGCACAGCTGCTTTCGGCTGAGGTGCTGGAGCCTTGGCTGGCAGAAATTGGGAGCGGCGTGCCACTTGGTGAGGAAGCAGGCTGGACCACCTCTTCGGAGCCTCGGTTCTCCCAGGCCGCTTTATGGTGACGCATCATATCTTGACGCAGGCCCGTGGTGCCAACATTTGGGCCCTGGCCACGCTTCACCTTCTGCCTACATATCTTGCATGTGGCCATGTTACCCTCCTGCGGATGCTTCAGGAAAAACTGCCACACTGCCGAGTAGCTACTTTTCCCACCAACAGCCCGCACTGATTCACTGCTACTGTCGCCAACTCCAGGAACCCCTGCTCCACTACCGCCCGATAAGGTAGCCTGCCGTGCAGCAGGTGCTCTGACCCGGCCCCGGCCCCGTTTAGCTCCAGGCTTTACAATTGTGCTCCCATGCTGACTGCCAACCATGCTGCTAACACCTTGCTGCCTCAGCTGCTGACTCCGGGGCAACCTGCACCCCTCTTCTCCTGATGATGACGATGAAGCCCCTTCATCACCCGGCTCCCAAGTGTAATCGGCTTCTTCATCATCATCATCACCGAGTTGTGGCTGCACGTCACTGATGTTCTCGGTTTCCTCAACAGTGTCTGGCGCAGGAGCTGGAATGCTCGCAACACCCACGACACTCTCCACATCACTATTTGCCTGCCTAGCTAAAGAAGCCACCTCCATTTCTTGGCTGGGCAGTAGCTGCTGACTGTCCTCTATCTGATCGTCCTCCTCACTAAAGAGTGGAGCTGCACCCAAAGCATAGGATACGTCGCTGGGGGAGGGAACAGCGTAGGACAGAGGCAATGGGAGGACAGGGACTGCTCTCGGGGGATGCCAACTCAGG
Source organism: Gastrophryne carolinensis (assembly GCA_027917425.1). Taxonomy (NCBI): domain Eukaryota; kingdom Metazoa; phylum Chordata; class Amphibia; order Anura; family Microhylidae; genus Gastrophryne; species Gastrophryne carolinensis. The sequence goes on along the minus strand of CM051236.1, from coordinate 301,719,938 downwards.
GTTGTGTCAGAGGAACCTACCGACCCTAGACTGGGGGTCTCAGATGTAACTTGTGATGATGTGGATGACCGCGTTAACCAATCTACCACGGCAGATGCGTTACTGGTGGAGACACGACCGCTAGCAGATACAGGCAGATCAGGTCTCTCACCATGACTCCTGCTGCCAATCGCCCCTAGTCTGCTGCGACCTCTGCCTGCTGAATCTTGGCCTCTGCCACTCCTCTTTGAACATCCTGGCACTTGTCTGCCTGACATTTTTATGTATTTGAAATGCGCAATAGGTACATTAAAAATTGTGTTTACTTTAAAAAGCAGAAGCTAAATAAAGTGAGGAACTGCTTCTCTGCACCAGATACTATGAAAATTGGCAATATGGGATTCCCTGCGGCCTAGTGTTTTGGAAGCAGACCAAAAACCAATTCAAAATAGCTGAATTAAAATGAGGCTGAACAACGCTTATTTAGTATAACAGATAGGGTGCTACATGCAGGTTTGGGATACCCTGCGGCCTAGTGTTTTGGCAGCAGGACAAAAACCAAATCAAAATGCAATAGTTTGATTAAGCTGAGGAGCAACAAGCGTATTTTGTATAACAGATAGGCTGGTAAGTGCAGGTTTGGGATACCCTGCGGCCTAGTGTTTTGGCAACAGGACAAAAACCAATTCAAAATGCAATAGTTTGATTAAGCTGAGGATGAACAATGCTTATTTAGTATAACAGATAGGGTGCTACGTGCAGGTTTGGGATACCCTGCGGCCTAGTGTTTTGGCAGCAGGACAAAAACCAAATCAAAATGCAATAGTTTGATTAAGCTGAGGAGCAACAAGCGTATTTTGTATAACAGATAGGCTGCTAAGTGCAGGTTTTGGATACCCTGTGGCCTAGTGTTTTGGCAACAGGACAAAAAACAATTCAAAATGCAATAGTTTGATAAAGCTGAGGAGCAACAAGCGTATTTTGTATAACTGATAGGCTGCTACGTGCAGGTTTGGGATACCCTGCGGCCTAGTGTTTTGGCAGCAGGACAAAAAACAATTCAAAATTCAATAGTTTGATTAAACTGAGGAGCAACAAGCGCATTTAGTATAACAGATAGGCTGCTAAGTGCAGGTTTGGGATACCCTGCAGCCTAGTGATTGGCAGCAGGACAAAAAAGAATTCAAATGCAATAGTTTGATTAAGCTGAGGAGCAACAAGCGCATTTAGTATAACAGATAGGCTGCTAAGTGCAGGTTTGGGAGAACCTGCAGCCTAGTGATTTGGCAGCAGGACAAAAACCAATTCAAAATGCAATAGTTTGATTAAGCTGAGGATCAACAAGCGTATTTAGTATAACAGATAGGCTGCTACGTGCAGGTTTTGGATACCCTGCGGCCTAGTGTTTTGGCAGCAGGACAAAAACCAATTCAAAATGCAATAGTTTCATTAAGCTGAGGAGCGATAAAGCGTATTTTGTACAACAGATAGGCTACTAAGTGCAGGTTTGGGATACCCTGCGGCCTAGTGTTTTTGCAGCAGGACAAAAACCAATTCAAAATGCAATAGTTTGATTAAGCTGAGGAGCAACAAGCGTATTTTGTATAACAGATAGGCTGCTAAGTGCAGGTTTTGGATACCCTGCGGCCTAGTGTTTTGGCTGCAGGACAAAAACCAATTCAAAATGCAATAGTTTTATTAAGCTGAGGAGCAACAAGCGTATTTAGCATAACAGATAGGCTGCCAAGTGCAGGTTTGGGATACCCTGCGGCCTAGTGTTTTGGCAGCAGGACAAAAAACACAAAAAAATGCAATAGTTTGATTAAGCTGAGGAGCAACAAGCGTATTTTTTATAACAGATAGGCTACTAAGTGCAGGTTTGGGATACCCTGCGGCCTAGTGTTTTGGCAGCAGGACAAAAACCAATTCAAAATGCAATAGTTTGATTAAGCTGAGGAGCAACAAGCATATTTTGTAGAACAGATAGGTTGCTACGTGCAGGTTTGGGATACCCTGCGGCCTAGTGTTTTGGCAGCAGGACAAAAAACAATTCAAAATGCAATAGTTTGATTAAGCTGAGGAGCAACAAGCGTATTTAGTATAACAGATAGGCTGCTAAGTGCAGGTTTGGGATACCCTGCGGCCTAGTGTTTTGGCAGCAGGACAAAAACCAATTCAAAATGCAACAGTTTGATTAAGCTGAGGAGCAACAAGTGTATTCAGTATAACAGATAGGCTGCTAACTGCAGGTTTGGGATACCATGCGGCCTAGTGTTTTGGCAGCAGGACAAAAACCAAATCAAAATGCAATAGTTTGATTAAGCTGAGGAGCAACAAGCGTATTTTGTATAACAGATAGGCTGCTAAGTGCAGGTTTGGGATACCCTGCGGCCTAGTGTTTTGGAAGCAGGACAAAAACCAATTCAAAATGCAATAGTTTGATTAAGCTGAGGAGCAACAAGCATATTTTGTAGAACAGATAGGTTGCTACATGCAGGTTTGGGATTACCTGCGGCCTAGTGTTTTGGCAGCAGGACAAAAACCAATTCAAAATGCAACAGTTTGATTAAGCTGAGGAGCAACAAGTGTATTTAGTATAACAGATAGGCTGCTAAGTGCAGGTTTGGGATACCCTGCAGCCTAGTGTTTTGGCAGCAGGACAAAAACCAATTCAAAATGTAATAGTTTGATTAAGCTGAGGAGCAACAAGCGTATTTTGTATAACAGATAGGCTGCTAAGTGCAGGTTTGGGATACCCTGCGGCCTAGATTTTTTGCAGCAGGACAAAAACCAATTCAAAATGCAATCGTTTGATTAAGCTGCGGATCAACAAGCGTATTTAGTATAACAGATAGGCTGCTAAGTGCAGGTTTGGGATACCCTGCGGCCTAGTGTTTTGGCAGCAGGACAAAAACCAATTCAAAATGCAATAGTTTGATTAAGCTGAGGAGCAACAAGCATATTTTGTAGAACAGATAGGTTGCTACATGCAGATTTGGGATACCCTGCGGCCTAGTGTTTTGGCAGCAGGACAAAAAACAATTCAAAATGCAATAGTTTGATTAAGCTGAGGAGCAACAAGTGTATTTAGTATAACAGATAGGCTGCTAAGTGCAGGTTTGGGATACCCTGCGGCCTAGTGTTTTGGCAGCAGGACAAAAACCAATTCAAAATGCAATAGTTTGATTAAGCTGAGGAGCAACAAGCGCATTTTGTTTAACAGATAAGCTGCTAAGTGCAGGTTTGGGATACTCTGCGGCCTAGTGTTTTGGCAGCAGGACAAAAACCAATTCAAAATGCAGTAGTTTCATTAAGCTGAGGAGCAACAAACGTATTTTGTATAACAGATAGGTTGCTACTTGCAGGTTTGGGATACCCTGCGACCTAGTGTTTTGGCAGCAGGACAAAAACCAATTCAAAATGCAATAGTTTGATTAAGCTCAGGATCAACAAGCGTATTTAGTATAACAGATAGGCTGCTAAGTGCAGGTTTGGGATACCCTGCGGCCTAGTGTTTTGGCAGCAGGACAAAAACCAATTCAAAATGCAATAGTTTGATTAAGCTGAGGATGAGCAAACATATTTAGTATAACAGATAGGGTGCTGTTAGGCACTTACCTCGTCGCCGTCCCTGGTCCCGCGGCGCGCTGTCGGGCGGTCCCCGGCTGGTTGCTGCCCGGCGCTCCCCGGGTGTCCTGGCTCCTCAGCGCGGTGGCGGCGGTCAGGGGTCGGCGGCGCGGGCTGGTGTCGGCGGCCGCGCCGCAGCCCGCTCTGCGCAGCCGCGCGGTCCCGTCGGGCTCCCTCGCTGTTCGGCGCTTCCGCCTCCCGGCGGGGGCGCGCTCGATCTTCAGCGTGCTCGCGCGCGCGCGCGAGCACGTCACCTTTATGCCTCCCGGCGGCGCTTTCCCCAGCGCGCCCGCCGGGGGCGAGTTTGATTCATCCAACCCTGGCCCTGTTCATAAAGGGAGCCCAGGGACTGGTCGGCCTGTCTGGCCTGGGCCGTCCAGTTCCTGGGACCACTCCCGTTTTTAGTGCTGCACCAAGCACCTTCCTTCCCTCCTTTTTCCCTGTTCCCCATTGGCCAGATATTCCTATAAATCTGCACTACTCCAGTTTCCCAGTGCCCGTTATAGCTTCTGGGTTCTGGATGTGCGTTGCTGTGTCTTAGTGAAGAATTTGGATTTGGATTTGGACTTCGACTATTCTTGCTAGCTGCCTGCCCTGACCTTCTGCTTTGCCTGACCACTCTCTTGCCTGACCCTCCTGTACCTCGCCTGTGACCTCCTGGACTTGACCTCCTGGACTTGACCTCGGCTACCCTTGACCACTCTTTGTTACCTCCCTTGGATACCTCGCCTGTGACCTCCTGGTTTGACCTCGGCCTGAATTACGGACTTTCGCACCCGGCATCCTCATTCGGGATTCCCTGCCAAACATCAATCTGCACCTTAAGCTGTTATCCTTTGCGCCTGTTAAGTCCTGGGGGCAACCGACTGGGAGAGGCATTACCCGTGTCTCCTACAAGCGGGGGCTTGTCTATAGGCGGAAGTGGCGGTGGAGATTGGGGGATATCGGCTTAAGACAGACGGGTGTTTGGTACAGTCCTGACAGGTGCTAAGTGTAGGTTTAGGATGTCCATGTGGGCTGGTGTATTTAAAGCAGGACAAAAACCAATTCAAAATGCAATAGTTTGATTAAGCTGAGGATGAACAAGCATATTTAGTATAACAGATAGGGTGCTAAGTGCAGGTTTGGGATGCCCATGTGGGCTGGTGTATTTAAAGCAGACCAAAAAATATTAAAACTAAATTAAAACTAATCCAGTTTTTGAAAATGCTTGTGTGTAACAGATAGGGTTAAATAAGCCACTGCATAGATGGGATGCACAGTGGCAAGGCAGATTTACAGCACAAAGAACTGAAATTGAATTGAAAACTGATCTGGCTAATGAAAATAAAAAAAAAATTGTCACTTCAATGCTGTCCCTGCCTGGATCGTTCCGGTTTTTCCCTATTTTTCACTATCTTTCCCTGGCTCTGTCTACCTCTCTGTCTGCCTCTCTGACTCTCCCTACCTATCTCTAACTCTCTGTCCCTGTCTATAACCAGCTGTGCTCTGGCCGCAATAGAACGCTGAAATGCGCGCAAAGAAGATGGCCGCCGGTTAATATAGCACGGTGATGTCACCGGGCTTCCTGGCTGCTGATAGGCTGCATGTGACTTTCCCATGATACCTTGCCCCAGGGGATATGTCCGGACATGTGCTTCCACCATTTTAGAATGCCTGTAATTGAAATAAATGGAGTTTAAAGGAAAACTTCGATCGATCGAATCGTGGGGAAATTCGGATTCATTCAGAATGGAATTTTTCATGAAATTCTGAATGAATACGGGTTCGTCCGGATCAATTTGCTCATCCCTAGTGATATATAAATACAATTAATAATAATAATCATCGAGTTGTGTCTGCACGTCACTGATGTCCTCCTCAGGTTCCTTAACAGTGTCTGCTTCAGAAGCTGGAACGCTTGCAACACCACCTCCCACGCCACATTCTTCATCCCTACTTGCCCGCATATTGGAGAAAGCGGCGAGTGTCTCCTCCACTTCTAGCCTGGCCTGTAGCTGCTGATTGTTCTCTATCAGATCCTCCTCACTGAATAGTGGAGCTGAACCCAAAGCATAAGATACTTCGCTGGGGGGAGAACAGCATAGGACAGAGGCAATGGGAGGACAGGGACTGCTCCTGGGCCATGCCAAGTGAGGGTTGTGTCTGAGGAAGCCACTGACAGTTGACTGGGCGTGTCAGATGTCACTTAACCAATCGATGACGGCAGATGGGTTGCTGGATGAGACACAACCGTTAACTGACACCGGAAGATCAGACCTCTCTCGACCACTCACCCCTAGCCTGCTGCAACCTCTGCTTAATGAATTTAGGCCTCTGCCACTCCTCTGTGCCCTTCCTGGTACTTCTCTTCCTGACATACTTAGTGCGTATATGAGGGGAGGACAAAACACTATACTATGCTTAAAACAGGATTTGTTGACAGCAGCAGGTGTTTAACTATGTCTGGCCTTTCACAGTAACTAAATCCTGCAGACTTTAACAGGAACATATTGGTACAACTCTTAGATGTGCGTATGTGTTATGCGAATCAGGCATGGATCAGCCAAGATTTCCACCCACCAATGCCTGATGCATCAGATTAGATTGCTCATAGTGCCAGACCAACACTGCACAAATATGTATAGTGCAAAATTGATTTAAGGCGCTGCTCTCCAGTGACAGACATTCCTCTGCATCAGACCACAAGTAATTATTGAGGAAATGCTTTACGTAAAACTTGAAGCGGACCTTCACCCTGAATAAAAGCATATCTTATATGTTTCCCACACCCCGTACATACAGATTGCTCACATTAAAAATCATCCTACCTGCATCTAATGCATATTATGAGTCTTTAAACATCCAAGATGGTGGCTCATGGAGCAGTAGGCAGCCTGAAAACAGGAAGTGTCTTCTGACTGTGTTGCTCTGCATCTGGGAGTGCAGTCCTTTCCCTGACCCCAGCTTTGCTCTGTCTGTGCAAAGCACAGCTATAACCAACTCCCCTGCACTTTACCCTGCTCTCCTCTCCTCAGTATTTGTGATGCTTCTGAGTCAAGATGGCGGCGCCCATATCCTAGAGTCCTGAACAGAGTTGCAGCCCGTTGGGGCAAAGAATAATAAGTGACTAAAAACTTGAAATATATTCATTTTAGATGCTGGGGAATAGTTTTTTATGGGTTTGGGCTTTTCATTAAATCATGCTGAAGGTCTGGTTTAACTTTTAATAATATTCTTAGGATAACATATATGTGCCCAAAATTTGTATATGTTCTCCTCATGCTGCTGCCAACTCCAGGGTGTGTCTTTCAGGCAATATATGGTCTCTTCATGATGCTGCCAACTCCAGGGTGTGTCTTTCAGGCAATATATGGTCTCTTCATGCTGCTGCCAACTCCAGTTTGTCTTTAACGTGATATATGTGCTACTCATGCTGCTGACAACTCCAGGGTGTGTCCTTCAGGCAATATATGGGCTCCTCATGCTGCTGACAACTCCAGGGTGTCTTTCAGGCAATATATGGGCTCCTCATGCTGCTGACAACTCCAGGGTGTGTGTTTCGGGCTTTCTGTGGTCTCCTCATGCTGCTGCCAACTCCAGGGTGTCTTTCAGGCAATATATGGGCTCCTCATGCTGCTGCCAACTCCAGGGTGTGTGTTTCTGGCTTTCAGTGGTCTCCTCATAATGCTGCCAACTCCAGGGTGTCTTTCATGCAAAATATGGGCTCCTCATGATGCTACCAACTCCAGGGTGTGTTGTTCAGGTAATATTTGGTCTCCTCATGCTGCTGCCAACTCCAGTGTGTCTTTCAGGCAATATCTGGGCTCCTCATGCTGCTGCCAACTCCAGGGTTTGCCTTTCAGGTGATATATGGTCTCCTCATGCTGCTGCCAACTCCAGTGTGTCTTTCAGGCAATATATGTTCTCCTCATGCTGCTGCCAACTCCAGGGTATGTCTTTCAGGCAATATATGGTCTCCTCATGCTGCTGCCAACTCTAGGGTGTGTCTTTCAGGCAATATGTGGTCTCTTCATGCTGCTGCCAACTCCAGGGTGTGTCTTTCAGGCAATATATGGGCTCCTCATGCTGATGCCAACTCCAGGGTGTGTCTTTCAGGCAATATGTGGTCTCTTCATGCTGCTGCCAACTCCAGGGTGTGTCTTTCAGGCAATATATGGGCTCCTCATGCTGCTGCCAACTCCAGGGTGTGTCTTTCAGGCAATATATGGGTTCCTCATGCTGATGCCACCTCAAGGCCCTGTCATTGTGCCGCTCTGCGACAACAATTCTAATAGTGATGTCTCTGATCTGCATGAATTTCACTAACCCAGCATGCATCTTATGCATGTTACAGCAAGGCAAAATATTCTACAACCCTATTTAGGCTCTGGGTAGGCCAGAAATAGCCATTTTTAATATCGATTCACCGCGAATATGTTCAGACCGAAGCAGATTTTTCCGGAAAATTTGGCGAATCGGGCAAATCGAATTTTTCAAATAATTCGCTCATCTCTAGTGTAGGTGATTGGCATCATAATTTCCTCCTGCTGGTTAACGGGTGAACATGGTGGGTGCCATGTTGGAGCTTAGGATGTCATCTTTATGACGTCCCTGGCGGACCCCGGAAGGGTGCTTGCGTCTATGCGCCCATGTAGCCTATAGGTTGCTGGCGTCTGTGATGGCCTTTTAAATAAACCAAATTGGTTCCACCACAGTTTCCCACTCAGTTAGGTATAAAAGAATATACAACCAAATCTCTGTCTTTCCACATAGGTAGACATGTTTGGTGCTTAATACTTAGATGATGAGAGGGTTAAACTGGGCGGTAAATTGGTTCCCAGGCCCTGAATAATAATCATTTTTTATAAATAATAGTGATGGAGCTACTCCCACCCCCTTTACTCAGTTGAATTGCCATGAGCACACACAGGGAGGGATTCAATCAATATGGATCTCTCCCTGTGGAGTGTTCTAAAGGGAGGCTGGCAGCTTCCCAGGTGAGTAGCTCTAAAATATTTAATTGCATTACATGTCCCAACTTTGGGGACTCACAAATAAGAGTAGGGACCACACTAAACACAGAGTGCCTTGTCGGGGCGGTGTGGCTTCCACATGTATCTACTGATATATGCAACCATATCTCTGTCTCTGTCCACATACCTAGACATGCAACCATGTCTCTGTCCACATACCTAGACATGTTTGGTGCTTAAATCGGACCTTCACCCTGAATAAGAGCCTATCTTATATGTTTCCCCCACCCTGTACAGATTGCTCACATTAAAAATCATCCTACCTGCACCTACTGCATTTTATGAGCCTTTCAACATCCAAGATGGCGGCCCATGGAGTTTCAGGCAAACAGGAAGTATCTTCTGACTGTGCCGCTCTGCATTCTGGGATGCATTTTCCTGACCCCAGCTCTGCTCTGTCTGTGCAAAGGACAGCTATAACCCCGCCCCCTCTACACTTTTGACCCCTCTCCTTTGCTCAGTATGTGATGCTACTGAGCCAAGATGGCGGCGCCCAGAGCAGAGTTGCAGGACAGCGGGGAAAAGAATAAAAGTAAGTGATTAAAAATGTTAAATATATTAATTTTAGATGCTAGGGAATAATTTTTTAAGGGTTTGGGCTTTTCATTAAATGACGCTGAAGGTCTGCTTTAGTACTTAGGTGATGAGAGGGTTAAACTGGGCGGTAAATTGGTCACCAGGCCCTGAATAATAATAATTTTGTATAAATAATAGTGATGGAGCTACTCCCACCCCCTTTACTCAAGTATAAAAGAACACAGCCGAGGCTCAGATTTTCTTGCCACTGCTGACTTGGAGCTCACTATGCCACACCATAGGCACTACCACAGCCCCCAGAGCAAGGAACACAGGCATAGAAACATAGAAGGTTGACGGCAGAAGGAGACCATACGGTCCATCTAGTCTGCCCTTATGTGTATACTGTATGTACTCTTTATCTTAGGATAGATGTGTGCTTATCCCAGGCATTTTTAAATTCAGTGGCTGTCGATTTTCCAACTACCTCTACTGGAAGTTTGTTCCAAGCATCTACTACTCTTTCTGTAAAATAATATTTTCTAAACATTGCTCCTGATCTTCTCTACGACTAGCTTCAGGTTGTGCCCCCTTGTTCTATCATTAAGTTTTTTCTAAAAAACACTTCCCTCCTCAACCTTATTCAATCAATCCTTTCACATATTTTAAGGTCTCAATCATGTCCCATCTCTCACTTCTTTCTTCCAGAAAGAACAAATTAAGTTCTTTAAGTCTTTCCTGATAAGTTTTAAGTTTAAACCCTTCTACCATTTTTGTTGCCCGGCTTTGGACCCATTCTATTTGAATAATGTCTTTTGCAGGTAAGATCTCCAGGACTGGCCCAACTGGCTCCCCTGCCAGTAGCCTGTGATCCAGCCTTTCTGGCCCTGGTAGTGCCCACAGCGGCTCCCCCTCCATCCAACATACCACCAGCAGACCGCAGCATCAGCAAACCAGATTGGTCGAAAAACTCACCAGGGGAAAGCAGAGTGGCCAGTTTAATGGTTCCCAGCTGGAGGTCCTGCTGGATAGTGTTTTGGCAAATTATGACCACCTGGCTGGGTCACTGTCCCACTCTACCCCCAAACCATTGGGGGAGCAGATGTGGGTAGATATTGCCCACAACCTGAAGGGTGCGGGACCTGAGCCAAAGAATACTGAGTAGGCCAAAAAGAAATGGGACAATTTCAAAAACGGTTGTTCAGAGGAATATCAGCTCCAGACGGGCTGAGAGGTAAGTGAGAGGAATGTTTTGGCATCATGCATTCCAACACTCTCCACGTCATATTTTTTCCCAAAACCCTTCAATTTACACATGCTGAAGAGTGGGTTGTGGGGATGCTGCACCCCAACACCTGTGCATGTGCCCATCAGTGGTAAGAGTTGACTGCAATATGCAGATTGGCACGGGGGGAGGAGGAACCCAAACAAAATACAGTAACTTGAGTATCCACAGGTGCGCCCAAAGTTAGAGGGCTGACCTGGGACACACATGGTGGGCCAAATAACACACAAGTGTTGTGGGCAATTGTTTTGATGTAAGGCAGACCATTTAATTCACAAAGATGTGGTGCCCAGGGTGCAACCCTGGTGAAGTATTGGAAAGAGTCCATACAAGTTATGCTTGACCTTGCCATTGCTTTTCCCTTGGCTTTGCAGCAAACAACCAGCCAGCAGCTACCACTGTTCAAAAGGCAACAGCTTCACCGTCTGCCTTGGCTGCCCTGGACCCACCGCCAAGGCCATGGCCACACAGAAAGCACCCACCCAGTGAGGGAAGAACAGACACTGATGAGGTAGGTAATTGTGTGCCCGTAATGAACCAAGGGCAAGGGGCAGGGTGGAGGAGTCATCTGAGCCCACATTACTTTAAGCTTTTTGGGACTGTGTGGGCACATTCAGGGACCCAATAATGAATGATTCTCTTTCTCAAACACAGACTGCACCTCTAATGGATGCAATACAGCAATCTTTTGTTTTTGCTGAGTAGAAAACATTTATTTTGGTGAATTTTGGGCACTGTGTTGCCCTTGAATCACCCATGGAGAGGTGCATTGTAGATTTATCCCCTAAATAAAATAAATCAAACTTGTTACGGCTGTTTTAATTGCACATACCAAAGTAGAAAAGGGGGGTAAACAAAAACAAGGTAAAATACACAAATACATCAACACAGATTTACAAAAAGAGTTGTCGACTAAATGCTGGTGAACGGATTGGACAGCACGGCTCGGGGTAGTGGAATACAGTAGGCCATGTATCTTGGGAGCTGCAGGAGGGGTTGGCTCCTCCACATATGCTGACACCCTCTCCATTAGGGCAAAATGTGGAGGGCAATACAGGCCATGATGATTTGAACAACCTTGTCAGGCTTGTATTGGAGGGGGCCCCCTGAGGGGCCCAGACACCTGAACCGCAATTTCAACAGGCTAAAGGTGTACTCCACAATAGCCCCAGTGCAGCAGTGGGCCTGATTATATCCCTCCTGGCCATCTATCTGGGGCCTTTGAAAGGGTGCCAGGAGCCAGGGAAGCAGGAGATAACCTGAATCACCTAAAAGGACCAAAGGATCAAAAACAAAATTAAAACCAATTAATTACCAAAACACCACATCATAAACCATGTCCTAATTGGAACCAGTGGGAAACACATTTTGTTGGAGGTAACAGTTAAGTGTTGCCTAAGGCAAACCAATGAGCAATCAAGCAAAACAGAAGGCAGTATGCATGCAACGCTGACAATAGACACGCAGAGTGAAGAGAAGAATATACACACTTACCCACATAGCCACTCTCAGGTCTGTTTTTCCTGCCCCAGTCTTGAATATTATCCTGTGGTCTCTATAGTGATAACCTCCAACAAGTTATCGCTAGATAATAGCTTTACCACTTTACACCTCTATAACTGATAATTGTCATTGTTCAGCTTAGGCACTGAGAGTGTAGGCTCCGAGCTTCTGTCCAGTCTCCCTTTTTATATATAAGAACAGTCTTACTTGTATACAGGAGATGTCTCTGTGGAAGCTTCTTTATGTCGATGTCCCATCTGTCACGCTGTCTCACATTCTGGGCTTTACTCTGCCTGGGCAAAGCTGGGCCATTCTTGGCTTTACCCAGTCTCTGGGAGCATTGCCATCTAGCATCATAACTTGATAAACTGCAGTAAATCTAGCAACAGTCACTCTAGCATAGACTAAGCTAGAAGTCTGTTGTAGCTCCAGCAATTCTTGCAATTCTTGCATGGCTACTGTATAGTGTTCACATCCCCCCCATCTGCCATCACATCCTGCCGAGGGTAATGAGGGGCCACCAGGGAAAGAAGCTTTTATACTACAGAAGTAGAGTCTCGATTAAATCTCCACATGTGACTCATGTCTCTGTCTCTCCATGCCCCACACCATTCGTCACATGTTCCGCACCCCAACATCAGAAGACCTGGGGGAATACCCTGAACGGAACTGCAGAGTGAGTATTTTATTTATTTGTTTTTTTAACTTGTTTGTGAACTTGTAGGGGTCCAAGGAACCATATACCATTTCACAAGATAATGGTGTCCGGAGCTATTATATTTAGCATTCAGAAATAACAAATGCCAGATATTAGCCAGACAGCTTCCAAACTGAATAGTCTCTGCTCTGGCTCATAGCTAGCAATGAGCATTCTGATACAGACAGTAAGGATTCTTATTCTGTTCAGTTGAAAAGTGACTATATATCTACCTATATATCCCAGTGACCCAAAGTGAACTGAGTGATGTTGAATAAATAAAAAAATGTTAAATGATATATATCAAAGGCATACCCCATGCTCATATGTGGAGTGGCATGACCCGCTGTAAGATAGGCGCTATTTACTTCCCCGCTGTGGGTGCCGCAGCCTGCCCAAGTAAATCAGCCTCGGTGATGGTGGTTGTGGGAGGATGCCGCTATTCAGACATGGTTTCGTCCTAATGGTGCCGATGGTGTAACGCTGCTACTGCAGGGCTCCAAAGTTTACCCTCCTTACAATTCCATCCCCTCCCCCTGACCACGCGAAAGAGTGGTTGTACAGCCACTGTGTCCATTGGAGCTCTCAGTGCCAGCAAGCATAACAAGCCTGGCATGCATTAATTTGCTCTCCACATAGTGGAGTGCAGTCGTCACATTCAGATGCCCTTTCTTTTTATTATGGATCGTGGAGATGTAATACATTGGATATATGGCTATGCGAATGCACATTCACATAGGTATATGAACATCCACTCACAAATCCCCTACATCCATCTATATATGAATAGATGGATCTACACCCACATGTACACACAACTTTACATTTAATCCCTCCTCATTGGGCCTAGTTTGCCATGGATACCCTCAGAGGTATCAGAGAGCTGCTTCTCTACTCCAAACCTAAATCAGAGAGCAGGCCAGGTGGGATCTTATGAACTCTACTTTCTGTTCCACTCCTTATACAGCTTGGGCTTACGCTCTTATGGCTGATTATTTCTTAAATTTGACATTGTCTTCCAGTGGTTATATACCTGTTGTAGTATGTTATAAACAATGTATTTTGAATATTCCCAAAAGCTCACACCTTTTTCTTAGCTCACACTTCTCCGCTGCTTCACAAAACAGTATCTATCGAAAACATTATACTGGGATCACAGTAAAAAGAAAACACTACAGAAACATGGATAGCATATGATCTGTGACATACTGGTATATATAGAGTTGTGTGTCATTAAGTAGGACATGCCAGTGTTTGTTCAGTATGTTTTTATTTTTTTACCCTCCTGTGAATATGAATCATTAAAGGGTCCCTGTCATTGTTTTATTAACATGGCTTGAACAGAAGTTCTCATCTACGTTCTCAGCCTTTTTAAATTCTTTATCAGGGTTTCTTTTTTATAGCCTCATTCCAACAGTCTTTGCCTAATCCCATTGGCTATTTCGTCGCACACAGATATATTCACTGCACGGGATGCTCCCCATTAGATGGGATGGATGGGCACTAGTTGCCCTCAGTATAGTATTTGCTGCAGATGATTTGCAGTAGTGTTGTACTGATTAGACCTCTCTCACCTCATCTTTTATAATCTTTAAGTTTAAGAAAGGTAACAATGATCTGTCATAGTTGAGCATGAACTTCAGATTTCTGGTATTTTGATTGAGTTTTTCTGTATACTCTACTAGCTCTCTTTTGTTGCCTGTCCAAATCATAAGTACATCATCAATATACATGTGTCACATGGCCACGTAGCACAGATACTTCAGCACTTCATCTCCACCCCACAAATCCCTCTCCTAACCACCCAGATACAGGTTAGCCAGCGTTGGACACAAGTTTTCCCCATCACTGTCCCCTGTATCTGGTGTTAGATTCGGTCATTAAAAAGAAAGAGATTGTGGGCATAAAAGGTGGGAAATTTCAGGCATGGGACCTCCAAGAACCCTCCTGTCTGATTATTGATTGTTGTAAGGTGAAAAGGACCTATTGGCTTGATGCAGAGCCTCCCCGTTCACTTCTCCGTGCGTTTTCCCGTTGGTTTTGGGCTTTGATCGGGTCAGGAAAGGGTGCTACGTTGATTTTAGTGTGCGTTTATGCGCTCAGGTGTGCGCTCAGCCGCCTTTCCGATTGTCGGCTCGCACGAGGCTGTTTCCCGGCAAAACGGACGCCTCGTTCATTGTTCCGTTTTTTTCAGTGATGCAGAGCCTTGTTTTTTCCGATTGAAATCACCCTAATGAAACGGGGCCGCCGAGCCTTCACTTACGGCAAGTCAGAGCAGCCGTATTTGCACTCGGGCAATAATATGCAGTCCTCTGTTGGAGCACATCAGCGGCGCCAGCTCCGCGGTCTTGTCCTGCTGAGTATGGCAGAAACCAGGCTGCAACTATTTGAGCTCACCCGCTTTACTGGGTATGTGTATGAAACTTGTATTGGTTGCCCACCCTGTCTTTTATTTTTTTTTCCCTTAACACACTATTTGGTATTTTTTTTGTTAGTATATTTTTAGCCTAATTTTTTAACTTTAAATTAAATGGGTTAAGTGATCGAACCCTATTGCGTCATGTTCTTGCCCTCTTATGTAAGTAGTATTCCCCAGACTTTTTTAATGAGTGTACAGGTTGGATGTGCATGTAGGCTCATTACAAATGTCCTTTACTCCAACCCTACCCCGCTCACCTATTTGTCCCTCATTTCTATTGTTGCAATGCACACCTTTTTTAATTTTTTTTTTTGTTTTGGGGGGGGGGGGGGAGACTCTGGCTATCCTTTGCTCCCCTGGCTGCTGACCCCAATCCTGCACCCATCTTCACAGGCAGAGGAGCCCTACAACACTGCCCCAGGAGGACTCGCTCTGTGGTGGAGCGAGCCTTTGGTCTCTTGAAGATGAGGTTCCGTTGTCTTGATCAGACTGGGGGGGGCACTACAATATACGCCTGCAAAGGTCATTAAACTAATCATGGCTTGTTCCGCTTTAAGAGAGGGAGTCTGCCATTTCTGAGTAAAGTCTCAGTAAAAAGGGTTTCACACAGTGGGGCATCCCGATCTGGGATTTCCAGGGGGAAGACCAGTGGCCGCTCTGGGTTTTGTTCTGCTTTATGTGAGGGAACCTGTGTTACTTTAATAATAATGTAAAGGAGGTGGGTTATTCCATCCTAACCTGATTTGGTCATGATGTTTTAAAGCAGGCCAAAACCCATGTAACCCAGCCCTTTGGAGTGTGAAGAAATCCAGGGCTGGGTTACAGGCATCATGTCTCTGGGGCATTCCAATTTGGGATGTCCTGCACGTCACTGCGGGGGAACGTCAGAGCTATACCAGGAGCTATGCCATCTTTACACAGGAGCAGGACGACATCATCATGGATGTGAGTATGCGAGCGTGCGTTTATGTGCGCGCACACATTCCTTATAATTAAAAAAAAACAAAGCGCAAGAATAGTCTGAAACAACTTAGTTTGTCACGTTACATACCAGCCCACCTTAGTTTAACACATGTACGCAGCTACAAACTAGGCTACATGCAGATAGCAGAACTAGGGCAATGTGAGGCAGCAAAAGGTTAATAAAGTGACTTTAGTTAGGCCAGGAAACTTGTTAATGTATTTTGTGGATTAATGGTGGGTCCTTGTATCTTTTTTTAACAGATGATGCTGCGGAATCGTTTTTTTATAACAGTTTGGGCTTTTCATTAAAGCACGCTGAAGGTCCGGTTTAAAAAGGGCCCCAATAAAACAACGCCCAACCAAACCATAAAAACAATGCTAAACTAAGGTTGTTTAGCATTCACAGATACTAGAAAACCACAGGCACAAGACCCCGAGGCCTAATGTTTTTTATTTTGCATTAAAAATTTAATTGTTTTTTAGTTTTGGCAAAAAAAAAATGAAAAATCCAAATCCAAAAAAAAATAAAAACAACGTTGGAATTAAAAACAAATAAAAAGATTTGGTGTGTTGTCTTTCCTGCAAATGTACAATCACACAACATCATCACACATTTACATGACACAAAAGGTTTAGATATGGGACAATAAATCAAAAACAATCAGAAAGAATTAAGGTATGCATTAATGGCAAGGAAAAAGGAACACCAAAAATTTAACAGAAATATATATATATATATATGTGTCAAATTGGCAGTGGTTGCCATATGTATATTCCAATGGAGGTTTAGGGATGTGCGCTTGCGTGTAGCCAGATTGGCAACTGAAGAGCCATGGAGATGTAAGTATACTTGCTAAAACCACCAAAATGGAAGGTCAAATACGACGGAAACCAAGCAGGTACGTTCAAAAAGGCAGGAAAAATCAGGGAAAAACGGGCCGCCCGTGTGAACGGGAACGGGAGCCCCGATCAAATTGAAGGCACCCGAGAGAGCAAAAAAAGCTTTCCGAGTAAAGTGAAATTGACGGATCAGTTAGGGAGCCATTCCGACCGAGGCTCTGCATCACATTTGAGCCACGATTCAAACGGGAGCCCCGGACAATCGGAGGGTTTTAAGGGCAGTTCAGAGGAGGCTCTGCATCAGGCCCTATATGTGCGAAGGATGTAAAATGTGCCAATTTATGAAATCAGGCAGATCAACAATTAGCCCAAATATGTCACCTTTCGCAAACATTCCATGAATTGCAACAGCTGTGATGTAATATACATCATGTTATGTCTATGTAAATGCTTTTACATAGGAAAGACAAATTACCCCTTAAAAAAGTGGATGTATGAGCATCTGTATGGAATCAGCATGGTAAATACAAAAACACCCATATGACGACATTTCGCTCTGAAACACAATAAGGACCCCAAAGGCCTATATTTTCAAGTTCTGGATAGACTACACAAAAACCCCAGGGGTTAAATGAAACCTTACGTTTTACTACTTTCTTATAGTTGAGGTAACACAGAAAACTCCCATGTCCCTAAGAAAGTCACAGGGCATATGCTATTCATGTTTCTGTAGTGTTTTCTTTTTAATGTGATCAGAGTGTAATGTTTTTGTTAGATACTGTTTTATGATGAAGTGGAGAAGTGTGAGCTAAAACAGAGTGAGCTACTGGAATATTCAAAATACATTGTTTATAACACACTACAAAAGGTATATAACCACCAGAAGACAATAGGGTTTATTCAGAGCCTTCTGTGTTCCATCTCGTTTTTGTTCCTAAGTGTGAACATTACACATATCGTTCCTTAAGTATTACATGCTTCCATCACATGTACATTGTAATAGTTTTGTAGCTGCGTAAGCCATCAAGAAGGTTGTGAGTACCGCTCTCAAGGCCTATTTCACAGACACTGCTTTCGTATACGTTGAAGCAAGACACTCGTCTCCTAGTGTTTTTCTAATGTTTTTCCACGTACCCTGCAATAAAACGTTTCAGTGTTCGACGAGGTCTTACTAGTTCCCATTGAAAAAGACCTGTTTTTACTCTTCATTTAGCCCCTAAATCCCATTTTCTGGGATTTATACGCATACACTGGCTTGTTTGCTGGCTTGTATGCGTATGCAAACCTCTTTTTTTAACTGTTTCCTCTACCCTGGCCCTGCTAGCCCATTACTTACTTATTACTGTGCCAAGTCTCCTCTGTTCCAAACTACTTAGCATGCCATGCTTGCCATGCATTCTTCTTTACTCCTTCTTCCTAATTAGGGATGAGCGAATCGGTTCTAACGAACCTGAATTCGCTTCGAATTTCAGGGAAAATTCGATTCAGCACGAACCCGAATTTTTAGTGGTTCGTGCTGACCGAATTTTCCCTGAAATAAAAAAAAAAAAATGCCGGCATGGTGGGAGCGGGGAGGCCGGCTGCGCTTTCAGCGGGCGGCAGAAGCCGGCTTCCGCCGCCCGCTGACAGCGCAGCCGGCCTCCTCGCTCCCACCAAGCCCTGAAATGGAAAAAACAAATGCCGGCATGGTGGGAGCGGGGAGGCCGGCTGCGCTGGCAGCGGGCGGCGGAAGCCCGGTAAGTGTTTGCTGTATAGTGGGAGCGGGGAGGCCGGCATCGCTGTCAGCGGAAGCCGGCTTCCGCCGCCCGCTGACAGCGCAGCCGGCCTCCCCGCTCCCACCATGCCGGAATTTTTTTTTTCCATTTCAGGGCTTGGTGGGAGCGGGGAGGCCGGCTGCGCTGTCAGCGGAAGCTGGCTTCCGCCGCCCGCTGACAGCGCAGCCGGCCTCCCCGCTCCCACCAGAGATGAGAGATTCGCAAAAGTTCGATTCAGACGAACCCGAATCTCTGAGAAATTCGGCGAATCACCCAAATCGAATTTTTGAGAAGTTCGCTCATCTCTGTTCCTAATGATTACCTTAAGCACTTTTCACTTTGCCAAGCATTCTTCTTTACTTCTTTTTTCTAATGCTTACTTTAAACACTTTCCACTTTGTCACGCATTCTTCTTTATTTCTTCTTCCTAAGGCTTACCTTAACCACTTTCCACTTTGACATGCATTCTTCATTACTTCTTCTGCCTATTGCTTACCCTAACCACTTTCCACGTTGTCATGTATTCTTCTTTTTTCGTCCTAGTTGTATATTGGGATGCCCACATGGATATAATGTAAACATTACTCCGACTGTTAATAATATTAAATGAAATGCAACACTACATAATTTAATTCTTAAATCTGTAATTTTTTATTCATATTTTCTTTGTTTTATTTTTTATTTTTTTTTATTAAAAACATAAAAGTAAAAAAAAAATAAAGCCATACAAAAATAGATACTATGAAACTAATAGAAACTATGCAAATGTTTTTTTGGGTTGTTTAAAAGATGGTGGCAGGCTCCCAGTGCCTTAAGGTGGTTGGCTCCCCATGGCTGCGACCTGCTCCTTAATATCTCCCACCAGCCTATTCACAGCAGCTGCAGGAGCTGCTGCTTCTCTAGTGTGTACTGTTAAAGAAAAAATAAGTGTCTAGCCTCTGCTTCCTGTCAACCTGTTGAAAAAATACCATTTTGTGAATACTCACCTGTAAAATGGGTATTATAAGTATGTCACACACCCCGCTTCAAGATATTCATAACGTGTGGGTAATACTGACCTGTAGAGGGCGATATGCAGAGATGCCAGGAAAAAAGAGAGCCCCTCCCGGTCCATAAATACCTGGGACCTCCCACTCATTACCCAGTATAAGAACAGCAGTAAGGTAAGGGACCAGGAAGAGCCCAACACAAAGCATAACAACGCAAAGTTCACCATATAAAGGATCCAGAATACAAAAAGGGCGGGGTGAAGCGGGGTGTGTGCAGAGCCGTAGCAGCCATGAGGCAAATGAGGCACTGGCCTCGGGCGCAGCTACAGCTACATGCAAGGGGGCGCAGCCGGGCTACATTTTTTTTTTTCCTTTCCAGTTCAGCTTGAGGGGCCTGTGCCCACAGGAGCGCCAGCACCCCCATGGCCAGCAGATCCCCATGCCTCCCAACTGTCCCGATTCCTCTGGGATTGCACTGATTTTCCCCAGTGATCCCGCGGTCACGGAAAGTTCATTACCTTCCCGGGACGCCCTGCGCTGTGGCCAGTCACTTAGTCAGCCTGTGCGGTCGCGCACTGCCTCCTGTCACATCATAGCTCAACCCGAGCAGCGCAGCAGAAGCAGCCGGGTTGAGACTGATCTTGGGTTGTGATATTGCTCTGAATATCCCTGCCAGGAGTGAGATAAAGATCAGTCAGCAACTTGCACAGAGGCATTATTTGTGGAAGTCTGGCATTAGCAAAGAGCATTGCTAGCCAGATGCAAGCCAGGGACTTTTTCTTGTGTTTCGGGCGCATTGATCTGTTCTTTTTAGCAGCCTCAGAGCTCTCCCCTGCCTGTCTAATATGATCATGAAGGGGAGGGGCGGGGCCAGCTACAGCGCGGCATTGCAGGGAGACAGAGCAGAGAATGGCTCTTCATTCTGCAGAGCAGACAGATCGTGTGGAGAAGATAGAGAGAGACAGCCCCTGCCAGCCAGACAGCAGCATTCCCTGACTCCAGGGATGAAAGGTCAGGCTGAGCAAACAAAAAAAAACGTTTGTGTCTGTAGTAGTGCCTAGTGTAAACTCGTTATAGTAGTTCCATTGAGTTGAAGTTTAGATTGCAGTTTGGTAGCACCACCTAGTCTCTCCTTTTACAGTTAGCTCCAAGTCCTGACATTTATGCCGCAAGAGGCTATTAACAGGTGGTCATGCCTCCTGGTCTGACTGACTTCTGACCTTATATAGCTTATATTGGTTGCATTAGTCTGCATTACAGAGGTATCCCAATTTTGGATTCCCCCTGTCTGGGAAACCCCCGGATAAGCTGTTTACCTACCTTGATCCCCACTACCACAGCACCCACAGCACATGTACAGACTCTCATCCATTCAGAAGAGAGTGCAGTGCATATTGGCTGGCAATCTATTCTGAATGAACAGATGGCTGAGTGCCATCCACTGGCTGCTCTCCTCGCTCACACATCAGCAATGCATACCTGGGGATTATAAAGAGATCAAGGGGAATATAGGGGTGGTCCAAGGAGTTTCTCACAGTGGGGGCATCCCAATCCAAAATGCATTTAGGGTGGACCACTGTTATGATACATAAAGGGGCCCTGCCACTGGCTGCACTGGTTGCAGATACCACATCTTTAACAATAAGTTTGGCACTGCTGTGCGGTGTCCTGGGGGAAAGAACCAAAACCCAGGATAGTCAAAATCCTGGGTTTTGGTCCACTTTAAAATAAGATCAATGGCGTTTGATCTGCTGATTGGGAGAGCCCACACATATGCTGTGGGATTTCCAGGTTAAGTAATAATTGTCATTCCGAGGGGGTTTCACACAGCGGGGCATCCCTAATCAGGATACCATACTGGAGAGGAACCATCAACAGGATAGTAAAATAATTGGGGGTTGCTCCTTTTGTGTACAGTCTGTCAATTAAAGTTAAATATATGTTTAGAAATGTCTAGTAAATACTTTATTTTTTTATTTATTTTTATAATTTTTTTCTAAGGAAAGGAGCTCCTCAGGTTCAGATGTGCATTTGTGTCAATGGTTTGGAAATATGGCATGGTTGGGGGCGTGGTAGGGTGTGTGACCGGGGGCGTGACTTGTCCCGCTTCCATATCTTCAGAAGTTAGGAGGTATGGATCCCGCTCCCTTTGAATAATAAAAAAATAAGAAAAAATCTTTTCCCGGTCCAACGGCGCATGTGCAGGCTATGGTGCAATGAGAGCCGCCAGCTGTAACTAGGTGAATTACGTAGTGACGCCATGCAGCACTCATTGGACCAGAGCCTGCACATGCACCGTTGGAGCCAGGGAAGGTAAGTGGTTACAGGACTTTCTGGGGGGTTACACAGCGGGGTATTCCGCGAATATCCTGGAGTCGAAAAGACTCTAGGGTCATTCGACTTTCACTCCTTGGGGCATCCCAAACTAGGATGAACCGCTGTGTAAAACCCCCAGAAGCCCCGTTTCACAGAAAAATGAGGGAGATTTATCAAAATGTGTGCAAAGGAAAAGTTGCATATTATATTACCTTAATTGCATATTAACATGTTAGGTTACATACCTTCTTGAATCTCATGTAGCTGAAAAATTAAACAGTTCTATTCTACATTCTTTATGCCTATTTTCCTTAATGCCTCTCAAAATAATCCAGTAAACAAGAAACAAAACAAAAAGAAAAGATATATATATATATATATATTTTTTTTTGCGGGGGGGGCGCGATTCTCTGGGCTTGCCTCGGGCGCAAAAGAAGCTAGCTACAGCTCTGGGTGTGTGACATACTTATAATACCCATTTTACAGGTGAGTATTCACAAAATGGTATTATTCTAAGTATGTCACACACCCCGCTTCAAGATATTCATAAAGTGTGGGACATCCAACAGCAGTGTCCATAAAGGGCGGGGATCCAAAACAAGGCAACAAGGCACAACTTAAACCACTGCAGCTTGCAGAACTTTGCGGCCAAACACAGCATCTGCTGAGGCCCGAACATCAACCTTGTAAAACTTGGAAAAAGTATGAACAGAAGACCAAGTCTTACAAACTTGCTCAACAGAGGCCTGGTGCTGAAAAGCCCAGGACGCCCCAACCGCACGAGTAGAATGAGCAGTAACACGAAAAGGGGGTACCTTCCCTTTGGCAGAATAGGCCCCAACTATGGTCTGACGGATCCATTTACTAATGGAAGACTTGGCAGGCGCCAAGCCCTTTCGGGGCCCAGAGGGCACCACAAAAAAGGCATCCGTCTTACGAAAGGAAGACGTTACCTCCAAATAATACTTCACAACACGAACCACATCCAAAGAATGCAGGGCCCTCTCCTTGTCATTGCTGGGATTAGGACACAGAGAGGGCAGAACAATGTCTTGGTTTAGGTGAAAGGCAGAAACAACCTTAGGAAGGAAATCGGACTTGAAACGAAAAACCACCTTGTCCTGATGCCCCGAAAAGTACGGGGCTTGAATGGACAAAGCCGCCAACTCAGAGACACGCCTAACCGAAGTGATGGCTACCAAAAAGGCCACCTTCTGCGTAAGTGAAGACAAGGCAATATCATTCAAGGGCTCAAAAGGAGAATCCTGAAGAGCAGAAAGAACCAAATTCAAATCCCAAACAGGGAGCAAAGGTTTTCTAGGAGGCCGCACGTGCGTGACTCCCTGGAAAAAAGTCTTAACCAAAGGATGAAGAGCAAATGACCTTTGAAAGAACACCGCCAGGGCAGAAACCTGCCCCTTCAGAGTACTAAGCTGGAGCCCCAGGTCCAGACCATGTTGAAGAAACTCCAGGATTCTGGAGATGGAAAATTCCCTACAAGGCAACGCCCTGATCTCACACCAATCAATATAAGATCTCCAAGTCCTATAGTAGATATTAGAGGAAGACCGCTTCCTAGCACTAATGAGAGTTCGAATCACAGCATCGGAAAGACCTTCCCCCTTCAAGATGGAGGTTTCAACAGCCACGCCGTCAAAGCCAGCGTTGGTAAATTGGGATAACGTAGTTGACCCTGGGTGAGCAGATCCGGCAGCAGGGGCAGAACGAACTGATCCTCTGCTAACCTTACCACATCTGCGAACCAAACCTGTCTGGACCACCTTGGAGCCACCAGAATTGCTGACGCACCCTCCAGGGCCAGCTTGCGCACCACTCTGGCCACCAAGGGAAACGGAGGGAACAGATACAGAAACCCCAGATCCCTCCAGTTCAGAGACATGGCATCCACTGCCAGAGCCAGTGGATCCCGTGAGAGAGACACAAATGTCGGAAGTTTGTGATTGTGACGAGAGGCAAAGAGGTCCACCACCGGGGACCCCCACCTGAGACAAATCAAGCGAAACACTTTGGGGCTGAGAGACCATTCCCCCCGGCGAGCTGAGAACCTGCTCAGAGAGTCCGCCTCCGTGTTCTCCGCTCCCGGAATGTAAACTGCTGAAATGCACGGGACGTGGGTCTCCGCCCAGGCCAGAATCAAAGACACTTCCTTGAGGGCACTCCTGCTGCGAGTCCCTCCCTGGTGATTGATGTAGGCGACCGCCGTCCGATTGTCCGACCGGACTTGAACCGGCAATCCTTGCAACTGATGAGTCAAGCGAAACAGAACCATCCTGATGGCCCTCAATTCCAGAACATTGATGGACTCGTGAGCCTCCTGAGTCCCCCACAGTCCCTGAAACTGACGATCCTTCCAGAACCCCCCCCATCCTGATAGACTGGCATCCGTGGTGACCGTCTCCCAACAAGGGGCCAGAAAGGATCTGCCCCTCGACAGATTGATTGGATCCAGCCACCACTGAAGGGAGCACCGAACTCGGGGGGTCATCAGGAAGGACTGATCCAACGACAGTGGCGACCCGTCCCAGGCCGCCAACAGATGGAGCTGGAGTGTCCTTGTGTGGAACTGAGCAAAGGGAACCGCTTTGAAGGAGGCTACCATCAATCCCACCAGCCTCATCCTCAGTCTGATGGCCGGACGAGGGATAGACAGGAGGAGTCGGACCAACTCCTGAATCAAGAGAACCTTGGACTGAGGAAGAAACACCCTGGCCTGGGAAGTATCCAGCGACATTCCCAGAAAAGACACTAACCTGGACGGAGAAAGGGAGGACTTGGGGTAGTTGATCACCCACCCGAATCTCTCCAGAGTGGACACCACAGTTCTGGTGTCCAATACCGCTTGGCTGAAGGGAGATGCCATAATGAGAAGGTCGTCCAGATAAGGGACAATGCGAATACCCTGGGCTCTGAGGAGAGCCATCACCCCGGCCAGCACCTTGGTGAAAACCCTTGGAGCCGAGGTAAGACCGAAAGGAAGTGCCACAAACTGAAAATGCAGATCCTCCACCACGAACCTGAGAAATCTCTGGTGCGCTGGAAAAATCGGCACATGCAGATAGGCGCCCTTGATGTCTACGGACGTCAGAAAGTCCCCCTGCCGAAGAGAATGGATAGCTGAACGCAGCGTTTCCATGCGAAATTTCTGCGGACGGACGAACCTGTTGAGTATCTTTAGATCCAGAATGGGTCGAACCGAGCCGTCCTTCTTGGGCACCGTGAACAGATTGGAATATAAGCCCCGACCCCTGTCTGAGGGGGGCACTGGGCAAATAACTGCCATATCCAACAGACTCTTTACTGCCGCCTGGAGCTCCTGCGCGGCCAGAAGGTCCGAAGGCACCCGAGACCTGAGGAATCTGGGAGGGGGCCGGAGCTCGAACTCCAGCTTGTAGCCGGAAGTCACCACTTCCCGGATCCATCTGTCCGAGACCTCCCGGTCCCAGACCTGGGAGAAGTGTTGCAGCCGTCCCCCCACCCACATGAGTGAGGGCACCCCCTCATTGCTGAGCTGGCTTGGCAGCGGGTTTGGGCTTAGAGCCCCAGCTGTATCCTGGGCGGGCACGTCCTCTGCCCCTGTTCCAGGAATCTCCTCTGGCTGTGGGGAAAACAATTCCTCTGCCAGCTCTAGCCCCATGAAAGGAAGGAGCAAAGGAACCCGCCCCCCGAAAGGGACGACGCTGTTTTTTGCGTTGAGGTAACTTACCACCCTTGGCAACTGAATCAAACTTCTCACCAAAGAGCCGTAATCCCACAAAGGGAAGAGCGGTCAGCAAAATCAGCCGCCCACTGGCGCAACCAAACCGAACGCCGAATAGTCACCAATAGAGCCGACGTTCTGCCACACATCATCAGTGTGTCATCCAAGGCGGCTAGTACAAATGACAAAAACAATTCACACCTTTTAAGGCCAAGGAACTCGTCACTATCCGGATCTAACCCGGAAGAAGTCAACAGGTCCCTGACCACTGACCTGGTAGCCACCACCAGCAGCGCTGAAGCACAAACCGGCCTCATGGCTGACCCAACACTGGCAAAACCATGACAAGCCATTTGGTCAATGCGTTTATCCTCACCATCTTTAAGCGTGGAGCAATCAGGAGAATTTAAAACAGTAGTGTTGGATAAACCCAGAATCTGTGCATCCACCTCGGGAGGGGACGCCCAACGCTTAACCGTATCCAAGGGAAAGGGATATTTTTTTTTTGTCCCAACCCTGAGGGACACCTGGGAGCCGGGCAGGCCTCTCCCATTCCTTAGCAATAATCCCATCAAAATGCTTTTGGTTAGGAAATTCCAAGTGCGGCCTGGATTCTTCGAAAAATTCCCCCTTTTGCTGTGGAACCGCCTCAGGAGGAGAAATAGCCAAAACCTCAAACATCTGAGCCAGAACATTAGGAGTATCCGAAGACCTCCCCAAGCCCCGCTCGGTATCAGCACCCACAAACTGCTGATCGTCTGAATTATCTGATTCTTCATATACCTCCCCTTCCTCAAGTTGGGAGTAATCAGACCAGTCCAGATTATCAAGATCATCCAAGTCGGCCGCCGGTGAAGACGGCGACAAGTGCTTTCTCTTAGCCGGAGCCTTTCTGGTGACCGTGCTGGAGAATAATTTTTCAAGATTGGCCAATCGGGCACACATCTCGGATTGCAACTGCCCGCCCATGACAACGTCAGACTGGGCACGGATCAAACTGGGAGGGGGGGGAGGAGAGACCGGCGGCGCTGAACCAGACGCCTGGGGTCCGGACTGCCGCGTAATAGTCTGCTGTGCGCATGGTATACACAGAAATACATCATCGCCAGTAAGGGATGCCCCACACCCCATACACTTCCGGGATTGCCCCGAGGGGAGCCCGAGCCCAGTATCCGGGGATGCCTCCATAAGGTGAACTTATAGTTGGTTGCAATGACCGAGGGAATTACGCATATAAGCAACCCGGGATGCCCCTTTAATGTCCCAAGTGGGAGGATTTGCAATAAGCCAATTAAGAACCCAGGGACCCTAGGACCGGGAGAAACCCCCTAACACCACTGTAGGTTATATCTGAAAGACATAATAAAAAAGGCTAATGAGAAAAGCGGAGTATAAAATATATATATATGACATAAAAATATATAATTACAGGTGATGGGACAGAAGGGGGGCCCACCGGGCCACTCACTGTGGTCCTGAAGACAGCTTCCTCTCTCCGTGAGGTAAAGAGCAGCTCTGAGGAGAGAAGGGGGGCGTGGCCAGCTCCTTCTGAGGAAACAGGCACAGAGAAAAGCACCTCAGTGGTGACACAGGGGCGGGCCGCAGCGCTGGAAAGCCCGGCCCCGCCCCCAAGAGTGAAAGCGCGAGGGGAGAAGCTCCCCTCCGCCATGACAATGCAAAAAGGCCGGCACCGCAGCCATGTGCGGCCGCGGCGCCGGTCTCAGAAGAGACAGAAGGAGGGGAGCGGGCCGTGGCTTTGACTCCTGATGCCCGGCCCCGCCCCTTTTACCTCAGGGAGAAAGCCTGCATAAAAATGGCGGCCACACCGCCGTTTTGACAGAGAAATACACGCTGTTATGAAGTAATAAATAAGTTAATAACTATTGGGAAGGATAATTTAATAAATTAATACATTAAAACATTATTAAGAATTAATGATTACAAAATTTGGACCTAACACCGAATAAGGGGCCCTGCTCCTACCCTCTGCTATCCCGCTAGAGAGAGGGGCATTACCCAAAGGGGGGAACCACCCAAAGTGTAAGGCCAAGGGACGGGGCATCCCAAACCGGGGTCACCGTCCCGGATGACCGCCTACCCTCTTATATAGGGTCTCACGGGAGAGCATTTGCTCTTAAGCACCAAGGGTGCTTTTCTACCCTCACCCGGACCGTCAGCCTAGGCTGGGAGGCGTGAGGTAACAGAAAAAAAAGATCTAGGCGGAAATAGATAACTAAAGGGCCGGGAATCATCCCGGCTACCTGAAATCCCCCTGTGCAAGGAGGAGACCACATCTTCTGACTTCCTCGCCGACTGCAGAGATGAAGACTGGGTAATGAGTGGGAGGTCCCAGGTATTTATGGACCGGGAGGGGCTCTCTTTTTTCCTGGCATCTCTGCATATCGCCCTCTACAGGTCAGTATTACCCACACGTTATGAATATCTTGAAGCGGGGTGTGTGACATACTTAGAATAGCTATGTTAGTAAACACTTATCTTAACACTTACTAGGCTGGTGGGGTTTTCGTGGTTGCGGAGCCACCCTTCTCACTGGGGCCTTCTGGTCTGAGTCTGTAGAAGAAAAATAAAACAATAGTTAGTAAAGGTGTTTGAGGGGTTTCTTGGCTTCTCATTTGTGTGTGATACATCACCCACCTTCTTCTGGTGGGATTGGTTCACCTCCATCTCCTTGCTGCTCACCCACGTGGACATTTTGGCCAACTATAAGGAAATGTTACACGTGTGTGTGTGTTTAGTCTGTGCCTTCCTGAGTGTGTTTGTGTCTGATGCTCATACCTGAGTCCTCCTGTCATCCATCATTCTCAGACTCCCTGCCCATCTGGGCCTCCTCCTCTGCAGTTGGTGCAGGGGAGTTGGGGCTCACCTGCAGAGGAGCCGGAGGTCATTGGCACTTGTCCGCCACCACCTCCACATCTACTAGATCTTGGCAGCCTTGGCTGGCCTTGTCGCCTCCAGGTGGGCCACACTCTCATGTGGAATTCTGACACTGGAAGAGAATAGCATTCTCCCTAAGCATTCTGCCTAATGTGATTGCAGTAGTGAATGTATTGGCAAGACTTGTCACTTAATTGGAAAGTGTTTCCTGAAAAACCTCCTTACCCAGGGCTTTTTCCTCAGTTCTAGGTCCAGCCAATGCTGCATGATCTGCATGTAGGTGGTGTCGGACTCCTCCTCCAGCGTTGTGACCACATCAAGTGCCAGTGACCTCTTAGCATATATGTTGGGCAGGAAGTCATAACAGTCTAGCAGGTTATTAACACCCCCAGCCACTTTAGGTCTGCATTAATGTATTTCTGCATCCTTGTTTTTGTGATCTTAGTTGTTATTACCTAGGATGACCCCTGGTATCTTGCTGCCACACCCAGCTAGGCACCAATAGATCCATGTTGCCCCAAACAGTCCCTGCATGGTGCTCATATGTGCACTAGCTTTTGCTTGCAGTAGATAGAAAATGGCGTCATTCTCACCCTGCCCTCCTAGACAATTGGGCCCTAGCTAGCTATGTCCGATTGGCCTGTCTGACTATGCACTTGCGACCCTGGGTAACTAATCCTATTCCTAGGCGCTTCAGATGTAGGCATTTTCGTGTACTTATGTGCATGATGGTATCCTAATGGTCACTGGTGAACAGCAAAGGTGCCATTTTGGGGATTTTCTATGCATCATCTGAAGCGCCTCAGCAGTTCCCGGAAGTTGGCATGCTTCGACACCTGGGCATACGCATGGCGTAGTGGGTAAGTATAAGTTGTTAAGGTGGAGCCGGCTCCGCTCCCATACAGCAATTTGCATTCTCATCAGTGAAAAATGTCAGGGAAAAAATGCAGCCACAAAAGACACAACCAGACAGAATGCTAGATACCAGAAACCCTTGCCAGGGGCCCCACCACCGCTCGCCTGCAAGCTCACACCCGCAAACACCTAGGCAGAGTCAGATCAGGGCAGGCCAACTACCAGGGCAAGGAAAAGCAGTCCTAGCCTTGCTGCTCGGACAACCAAGTCCACTTACACCAAGAGTGAAAAGGCAAAGCAGAGCACTGGGAGGCCATCTACTAGGGCAAGCACTGTAGCCCCAGCCTTAGTGGATGTCCAGTCCAGAGCTCCTCCAGCAAGAGTGGATAGGCAAAGGAGAGCAGAGGCAGGCCTACTACTAGGGCAAGCACTGGTAGCACCAGCCATAGTGCTGGCCCTAATAAAACCTCAAACAGGAGTGGTAAGGCTAAGAAGAGCTGAGGGAAGACTAGGGCAAGACACATTAGCTCCCCAACAAACCACTCTCCCACTGGAGGTCAGCAGCACAGCTCAATTATGGAGAGCCTCCTTTCACCATCACCATTCACTCCTGCAACATCATGGGCCACCCAGGACCACACCCACCCAGAAGCAGGCACTGTGCAGTTTTTAGCCACAGAACTATCTACACACTCAGATTACTCTACAACACCTCTAGGCTAAATGTACCCATTCTACCCAACACCTGCGGTGGGGCACTCTGAGTGGGAGATTTAATGACGCACAATAGGGTCGATTCAAAGAAACATGTAACAGCTTGGATTTGGGTGCCGATCATCCTATTTTTCACGTCCGCTCGTGCGTTCGTATGAACTTGCGAGTGATTCTATAAGCAAATACGTTTCTATCCTAAAATATACGTCCGTTCGTATGGCAGTTCGGGAATCAGACCTATGTCAGTTTCCATCCTGAATTTTCCGTTTCATTTCTCAGGTTGCAACATTGGTTTTGCCCTTTTTCCTTTTTTGTCTGGACGTAAATCCTTCTGATCTTGCGGCTCCGCACTACAAACTTACCTCATTAAAGTGCATTCTAAATATTTGGTCTTTTATTTTTCTTTATTTCATTCATTTTGTAGTAACCAACCATTAATGAATGCATTTGCATAAGTAAATCTTACTTTGTTTAATTTTTAGTTAACTTGCATTTTTTACTTGTGGATTTAATTTTAATATTTAGGCTTCAAATGGTACAACTTTAAATTTTTTGTGTGGTTACCCACACCCTCTACATACAGATTGCTCTCAAATATTAAAAAACACCCAGCAACTTCTGCATGTTATGAGCCTAGAAACAGCCAAGATGGCGGCTCAGGTATTCTCGGGCAGCCTGCAAACAGAAAGGGCCTTGTGACTGTGTTGCTCTGGATTCTTTGATTTCTGACCTTTCCGTGCCCCCAGCTCTGCTGTGTCTGTGCAAAATACAGCAGTAACCCACATCCTGCACTTTATCCCGCTCTCCTCTCCTCAGTAAGTGTGATGCATCTGACCAAAGATGTGCTTAAATAATTAAACAAAGCAAAGGTAAACAACTACACCAATAAATGCAATCTAAAAATACTATTCTAGTACATCAATTTAAAAATAAATACCAAAGGACATAAGTTTCTTTAATTAACGCAAATATATTGCAAAATAAAGGTTTACATGCAAAGGACTAATTAAGGTCCACATTAAAATGCTTTTATAAGGCATACATGAATCAGGTATGCATTGCCATACAATTTATGGCCTCGGCCATGCTGATACATGCAGTTCATTGGAGCTCAAGACGCGCAGACTCCTCCACATAGCCAAAAAACCTGTTCAAGAACAGCAATACGACTGCTAAAAGGTGTCGGCAGTGGCTTTCTTTTAAAACGTATTTAGAGGTTTGAAAACTGTTCTCTGAATCACACCTAAACACATCCAATTATCCTAAGTTTTACGTTTTTATCCTAAGTTTTAGGATTTGATCCTAAGTTTTACGTTTTCACCCTAAAATTTAGGAACGAACTTGCGATGATCGTAAGAGCATATACGCATTCGAACGTAGGCTCGTGCGAGTCGTAAATGGCCAAAAAAACAGGAAAAAATGACTAACACCCACCCAAACTTACGATTCTCGATCCGAAATCAATTAACTTTTGCTCTTTGAATCGAGGGGAATGTATAGCTTTGGCAACTGCTATGTCGGATCATTTCGTTGAGCTTTATGGCCGCAGTTAAAGAGCAACCCCTAAATCTGTAAGATACCACATCTGGGAGGCCATCACCTGGCAGGTGACATACGATGTGTGCCAGAAAATAAACAAACACAAGATAAGCACAAGAAGCAACAACATATGCCATTGCTGCAGCAGCAACATATGACACTGCAGCATCAGCCTCCACCACTCCCTGTGCATCAGCAGCTGGATCCACAGCTCCAGCATTAACAGCATGTGGAGCGTGAGGAACAGGTGCATCCATCACCTCCATGGGGCAGCACTGTTGTAGAGGATTTGGCCTTACTCACAACAAGCAATACTCACGATGAAAGGTCAAGTACTACTCCATCTGCAAGTGCCCCTACCCGGGGAAGAGGATGGTGGGCTCAGGCACATCGCCATCTTCCCCAGGTGAGGCAGGTGCAGATGATGGAAGCAGATTGGAGAGCTGAGAGCCGAGCCTACAGGCAAAACAGTGTTCGGTTCCGGCAAACCATAGACAAAAATTTAAGTATGATTCACCAAGAGATCCATTCAATGGTGGAGACAATCAATAACACAATGGTGGCAACAACAATCCAGACAACCACAATAGTTTGCAGGCCAACACCAATGATGATACATACTTTGTGTTTGAAGTTTAAAGAATATGTTTTTCAGTTGGCTAAGATGTTTGCGCCACAGTGTACACTAGATACTCAATAAACCCATCATCAAACCCATAAACAACAATTAACCCATAAACAATTAGATGAATTTGTCTTTCAGTTTAATCTCACTTAATAAATGAAAAGCGGGTTTGAAGCATACAGAACAAACCTTAAAGGCCAAGCCTTGCATCAAATGCAAATGAACATATAGACATATAAACATAGAGACTAAAATGAACTAAAATTAGACTAGGTGATTCCTGACTGCCTGGCCAGAGGCACTCTGTGTGCCCCAATAAACAGTTTGTGGAATATCCAACATTGGTGGACAGGGGGAGACATCCAGATATCAGGGGATATTCTGCAGGAGGGCAAAATTGAAGTGAAGTAACATGCATGCCACAATTATTTTGATAACTTTCTCCAGCTGGTACTAGAGACCCCTCCCCTGTGTGATCCAAACCACAGAACCGGGTCTTGAGTAAGCCAAACACACGCAACAGCCCAGGTATTCCTATTTGCCCGGTTGTAGGCGGCATGTGGCTGAGTTTGTGGCCGCTGAATAGGGGTCATGAGCCAAACTTACCAAGTAGCCACCCTCCAGATAACTCACCAGACTCAATTCCTCAGGATATATGCATCATGGGTGGAGCCCAGAAATCCAGCCAGCACACTCATTAACCTAAGGTCAGGACCTGCTAAACGTTGAACATTGATGGAATGTCTCAACTTACGGTTCCTGCACAAAAGACACAAACAGATGCTAAGCAGGAAGGGGCAACCACTGGAAAGATTGGCTTCTTTGGCTGAGTATATAAAAGTCTGATTGATTGTGTAAGGTGGGGGGCCTTAACTTGTGTGTTAAAAAGGACAAGCAAGTGGCTAAATACATTAATGCCTTTGGGACTACTAGTTGAAAGGGGAGATTGAGATCCACTTTAGAGGAGCAAATTTATTGCAAGGTGAAAGGACACATTAAATATGGTGAAGCTAGACTACTAAAAACATTCAATACAGTGCATGAAAAGAAAGAGGCAAAGGGCAAACAAAGACGTACCTGTAGAGATATTCATCAGCGACTGAAGGCACCAGCGCCAAGTACCTGCAATCAATCGCACCCATGACATTAGGCATATCGGCCAGCTCATAAAATCCATACTTGACCGCTTTCCGGTGTCAGAGAACCAAATGTATTTGTCCACCAAGGTAGCCATGTCATCGAGAAACTCAGTGCGACTGAGCGTCGGCTGGGACATGACCACCTGGAACAAGCCATTCACCAGAAATTGCAGGCAGCCAACCAATTTGGTCATGCCTGCAATTGCATGCCCCCTATGTGTGTTGGTGCCAACCATGGCTGCAACTCACAATATTGTTTCTCGAGGAAAACACAGTTAAGTCGGGTCAGCTCAAATAGCTCAACAGCATGCATGCAATTAAGATCCACACGTGGCCGATGCAATTCCAAGCCCAACATGCAGAGCATGGTGTGACGATGCAGTTTCTCCATCTCAGCGCCTCAGCTCTCCATTCCGTTATCAAAAACACCACGAAAGCACAAACTGACCAGCAAGTAGTGCCCATAAGTGGAGCCGGAAATATCCAGTTTTATTAGCCCCCTAATCAGGGCTTTGAATCATGCGCAAGCTCATACTAATCACGGCTCATACGCATCTACGCGAAAACAATATGAAGCAATTACACATTAGATACTGTGAGGATCAGCTCTGGTAGACAGCAGGATGTTAGCAGTATGGAGGCTCAGAGGCGAAAAGTTCCGTGTTTATTCACACAAAAAGTCCATAACACAAAATATCCTTTTTGGGTTACCTCACCTTTTCAGGAAAAAGGCCACAGAATTGCATCAGACAAGCGACGGCCCTTTTTAGTTTTTGTCCAAGCTTGCACCCTTGAAGCCGAATCCACCTCGGGTCCACATGAAATAGCCTGTATAAGAGCTTCCAGCCAGGCACACAGAGTCTCACTCCACAAGTGAGCTCTAGACACAGCCAGTGCACAGCTGACTCCCCAGGTTATTTATGCGGCCCGCAAAACCCGGACCTGGGTAGGGGATGGAGTCCCACCCTGCTCTACTCCATCCCAGTAAAGCCGTCCCGGGTTAGCCTTTCGGCTAAACTAAAATTTCAGCAGCAGACTGCCATTAGCAGCTGATGCTGGAGAAAACTACACAGCTTTACTGCACAAAGGCCAGATACCTTGGTGCCACATACCTACCGTCAATGACGCACCCACAAAAACGCTAATACAATGAAAAAAACACACGAGAAACTCAAAAATGGACCATAAAATACGTAAAATCTACACATACACATACTTTTTTATGTGTAAATTCACTTAAAAGAGGCTGCGAATCAACCTTAATGTCAAATTTAAGAAAAATTCAGCCATTAGAGCGGAGCGCAAGTGGTATTAGGAGTGGATCACAAAGATCATAAGATCCCACCTGGCCTGCTCTCTGTCTTAGATTTGGAGTAAAAGAGAGCCTCTCTGAGCGGGTATCCAGGGCAAACTAAGCCCAATGAGAAGGAAATAAATGCATAGTTGTACATAAGGGTGTACTGTTACTGTATGGGCAGTGGGGACTTCTACCTAAAGGCCATTGTAATCTATTTTCAATGTCTATATTGCAATTTTTATTTAAATTTTAAACTTTGAATTTTAGGTCACGTGTGTGTAGATCCATATATCCATATATAGATGGATGTGGGGGGGATGCATGAATGGATGTTTATATACCATGTCAATATACATTCACATATCCATATATCCAATGTATTATATTCCCACGGTACATATAAAAAAAAGGGCTTATACCCTTTTGGGGGAGTCATTTTTTTATCTACAGCTATTGGTACTGAGGTTTTCTTTGTATTCAAGAGATATTTATTTTTTTCAATAAGTTTTCATGAGCAAAAGATAAATTAAATTGCCCAGAAGTTGTAAAATATAGTTAATCACAGCTAGCAAGAAATTAGGGGGAAGTGTATGAAAGTTTAAAGAAAGGCAAAGTGAGGAGAGTGCACCCACCATTATATCCATTCATATAGTTATGACTAGTACGTGCTTATTATCAAGTGCAAAGGAGCGCACCCATGGGTCCCAGACTGCTTCAAACTTTTCCACCGTGTTGGAAATATAAGCCTCAAGTTTTTCAAAAATCATAATTTTATTAGCTGGGCTAAATATTACATTTTACTGCATGTTACTTTTTTCCATGCACATGCCAAAACTTGCCTGGCGGCATTAAGAATATGTTACATCAGGATGAATAATGTCTGAGTGCAAGGAGAGGGTTTCAGGTTCAGTAAAGGTACCTCTGGAACACCAAAAAGATAATTCACTAATTGAAATACCTTAAGCTAGAAATCCACAGACAGGGGACACTGCCACCAAATATGTAGGTAGGCGCCCAATGCTGTGCAACCCCTAAAGCATTGTGGAGAGTACAAGATACCAGTGTGTCATCACTTTGAAACTGACCTCTGTTGTGGAGTTGTCAGGTTTCAGCAGGCTATCTGCAAGATAAATCCTCTTCAAATTTAGTTACATAACTCGGAGGTGCTAGAGCTCTACGCTCCTGAAGCAAATTATAAATCAATAATAGCGTGCTCTTATATGCAGGGTATTCATTGCACAAATGTAATACGAAATGGTTTTGCGGCCTGGCACAAGTTAGTATGAACAAAATGATAAATCTGCAAATAGCAGAAAACTTCACTGCTAGGCATTCCATGTCAAATGTCAAATGTCGCAAGATCATCCCCATTTAACAATCCATGACCCAAGTAAGCTCAACAGATTCCCACCAGGAAAAGCTTTGTGGGTATTCAATACCCACCTTAAACAACAGGATTCTCAGAAATTACATTAGCAGCTTGTGGGATAAGGTCAACCCACTCCCCTATTGGACATTTCCTAAACACACTTACTCATTACCCCTGACCTCATTGCCCGTTATAGCTAGTGTTGCTTAGGGTGTGTCTGTGCTGTACTAGTTATTGGCCAGGCTTTGACTGACCATCCCAGCTTGCTGCCAGAACCGATCTTTTGCCTGCCCGACCGTGAACTTTGCCTGACCCCCTTGGATACCGCATTACCTCTGACCATCCGACTTGACCTTCGGCTAGTGTTTGACCTGCCTCATCCCTGTGAGTAGACGCATCTTTGGACTGATCCCCCATGTACGACCTTTGTAAACCCTTGTGTTCCTTCTATCTTCACAGTGAGCTGGCATCATTTGCGCCTTTTAAGACCTGGGGGCAACCGTGTCCGCCGAGGTGTATCATGCGTCCTGGTGATCGGGGGCTTGACTATAGGCAGAAGCGGCGGTGAAGATTGGGGGCAGCTCACGGAAGGTAGAAGACTCACAGGGCATAACAGGAACAACACAACTGGCTGTGGATTCTGGTCCCCCAGCACAAGAAGACCTGGGAAATAGAGGCTGCACCCTACTGCTACCCCCTCACATTCAGAGAAATCCCCACTCTCAGGAACTACCTTGCCAGGCTACCATTCGAGGTCTATTTATCATTTCCGTCAAAGGGAAAATGAGTTGCAGTGTTGCTCATGATGGCTTTTGGTATGTTAATGTCATGATGATCCACTTACCTGGTCCCCGGTCCCACAGATCCTCAGGTGCCTGCTCGAGTGGCACCCGCCTGGGCGGCGTGCTGTTGCTCAGCTGCCGCGTCAGCTTCAGGCATCTGCTCGAGCGGTGCCATCTCGAACGCGGCTCCTCAGTCCCAGATGAGCCCATGCAGCTTGCAGGTAAGTAATCACCAGCAGAAAATGTAGGCACCTAGATGAGATTGATGGAATCCGTCTGGGAGGTCAGGGATCTTTTCCCCATATTAATACATTTCTGTTAACCTCTATGATCATGTGGGAAGCCTCCAGGAAGTCTGTCACCAGCTTTATCAATAGCAGGGCGGCTGACAACTTTAGGATGTCTCCTGTCGCTGCTCTAGGTATTTCATTAATATTCTTGGAAAAACCCCTTTACGTCCTGGCTGTAAATAATGAACCTATCCTGGGTGGGTTGGTCTCCACCCCTTTGGTAAAATTAATTGTGGGCTCCTCCCATTCATAAAACCTAGAATTTCTAGTCCTAGGTTGTCCTGATACCCCAGCAGTCCTGGGGTTCCTATGGTTGAAAACCCACAATCACATCATTTATTTGGAGACTGGGGATTTGATGAAGTGGAGCCCATTCTGTATCGGTCACTGTTTTCTTCCAGCCCGTAAGACGATCAGTGTCACCATATATGAGTTACCTCTGGCATATGTTGATTAGGCGGATGTGTTCTCTGAAAGGTCGGCTGATTTACTTACCCCTCACAGGCCCTATGATTGTCCCATTGATCTGCTGCTGAGTATCATGCCCCCAGGGGTAAGATTCACAAATTAAGAGAACTTCAAAAAAGGGCATTATTCCGTCCCTCCACCTCACCAGCTGGAATGGGCTCCTTTTTTGTAAAAAAGGAGGGAGGTTACACCCTTATAAAGAATACTGAGGCCTGAACAAAATCATGGTAAAAAACAGATATCCCTTGCCTCTTATCGAGAAGCTCTTAAACCAGCTTATAATGTTATTCGTATATGCCAAGGGGACGAATGGAAAAAACCTTTAATGTAAAAGGTACAGGCACTATGAATATTTAGTTATGTCCTTTGCCTTATGCAATGCCCCTGCAGTCTTTCAAGATTTGATTATGTTTTTCGTGTGTTTCTGGGCCAATTTGTGGTGATGGGAGAACAGTCTTTTCACCAAACTGTCCAAGTGTGTGTTAGAGATCACTGAAGTTGTCTGCATTTTTGGAACAACCTAGATCTCTAAAAGCCTTACAAAGATTCCTAGGTTTCGCCAAATGTTACAGGCATTTTGGATCTCAATGGATCTCTTCTTTAGTGGCTCCTTTAACAGATTTCACCCGGAAAGGTGCCTATGTGGAAATTTGGCCCCCAGCTGCGGTGAAGGCCTTCCAGACCTTAAAGGAAGCCTTCCTCTCAGCCACTGCAATAATTCACCCTGAAGTCAATCACCCATTTTTTGATGACGTTGATGCTTCAGAGCTTGGGGTGGGGCTGTCCTCTCGCAAAATTCCAGCTCCTGGTAAATGTTATACTATTGTGTTTTTTTTCTCTTAAATTTTGTCCAGTTGAGCAGAATTATGATGCGGGATGCGGAATCGTAAAATTGTTAGGGGTGAAGCTAGCTTTTGAGAAGGCATTGGTTGGAAGGTTCTTTATACCCTATTACTGTGTATACCAACCATAAGAATCTTGAATACACTGACTCCACAAATTGACTCAATTCACACAAGGCTCGCTGAGTGCTCTTTTTCTTCCATTTCAATTTCCTCATTACCTTTAATCCGGGAGCAAAGAACACCAAAGTGGATGCCTTATCACGCAACTTTGGAGAATTTAAGGATAGGTTTGAAGAGAAGGAACTCATTCTACCTGGTTGTGTAGTCAGTGTCCTTTTGCCAGATTTGTCTAATTCCCTAACACCATTTCAGACAGACTCCTCTCCTGGCAAACCTCCGGGTTTCCAGAAAGAGCGACTATCTGGTCCAAGTTCCAGGCGAATCTTAAAGTGGCAATTAAGAGGCACAAGACCTTTGCTGGCCGACATAGATCCATGGAGCCAGATGGGCGATTTAGTCTTGGTATCCACAGAAAGCATTGCCTTGGGCCAACCTTCGTCAAAATTGGGACCCAAATACTTTGGTCCGTTTCCAATAATACAAAAATTGAACAACGTTATCTTCAAAGTAGAACTTCCGCCTTCCATGAAAATTCCTAATGCATTTCATGTATCCTTGCTGAAATCTGCTGGTAATATTCAGGTGTCTTCCCCATCATCTGTCAATCTAGAAAACCTGAATAGGAAATCAAGATAAAATTCCCCTGCTCTCGAATATTGCGTAACTGACATTGCCCAGTCTAGTTCCTGGTTCATCTGCCTTCACCCTGTAAGATGCATCCCTTGTGCTACCTAAGTCATGGAGGCGAACGTGTCCAGTGAAGTGTATCCAGCGTCTTGGCGAGTGGGGGTTTGACTATAGGCAGAAGCAGCAGCAGAGCTTGGGGATTACTGAGTCACCTGAAGGTTGGTGTCCCACGGGGCTTGACAGTTAGAATGAGGTGTGCATTCAATTGCATTCTTTCCATCTGGCCACTAATTTTTGTGGATGTATTGCCATGGGTTTGAATGAAGTTGTGTGTGTGACTTGATAAAAACAGTAGATTGTAGTTGACTGTGCTTGAATGATAGATAGCAGACGGATTACAAATGTGTGAATTTGAGCCCATATTGCATTGCTTAAGTTAGCATGACCATAGTGATAGCTGGATCTACCAACCAAGTTTAATATTTTGTTCCGTGTTAGTGGCATCTAGTTGTACTAGTACATAGGTCTGTGCTTTCTGAGAAAAGTCTGCCATTAACAATATAACTGGGTAATATGTGCAGCCAACTGCCCATGTCCAACCATATTGTGATATGAGGAAAAGATCTGTGATTTGCCATTGGATATTAACTGTTCTTTTCTCTTTAACGGATGATGCTATTACTGTTATATCTAGGATTAGATTAGATTATTGCATAATATTGGTTAGCTGGTACAAATCTAATCATACCTGTTACCTGTTAGGTAGACGTTTATCTAATAAAAAGAAATATAGGGAAATAACAACACTCAATATTTCGATTAGACCAAATCTCAGCCATGAAGAGTGAAACTGATGACAAAAGATTGGAAGACAAAGATCTCTGTATTCAATTTTCTGATAACTGCATTCATAATATGTGTGATTTTGTATTAAAATGTATATATCGCTTAAAAAGAGAATAAAATAAAACAGGCACTATGAAGGCAAGAAAAGATTGAAAAAGGTTGAGTATAGTGCTTGCTACACAGGGGAAAAGAGAAAGTAATAGCACTGATAAAAGAACATAAATTGTTATGTTTATAATAATAATAAATAGGCTGAAGTTGTTGAAGTTTGCAGAAAAGAAAAGTAAGTTGCTGTTGTGACAATGGGTTGTCCAAACTAAGCAAAACCCTGGTGAGATTGCAACAGATACAGCCCTGTCCGTATATTTGTGGCAAAAAAGTGCGCTAGTTCATGAGATTGATTTATTTGAAACAGAACGACTGTATTTTTCGCCCTATAAGACAAAAATGGGGGTAAAATGTCAGTGTGTCTTTTCTGGAAAATGTTATAAAAAACATTAACAGCCACTCCCCCACCAAAGCCGGATGCTGGAGGAGCATGCAGGGAGAGTCCGGGGACTATGGGACAGGGGATGCCTCACTTACTGCCTATGAGATAGGGGATGGGTCTCTCGATACCTATGGGATAGGGGATACCTTCACTGCCTATGAGATGGGGATGCCCTTACTGCCTATGGGATAGGGGATGCTTTTACTGCCTATGGGATAGGGGACACCTCACTGCCTATGTGATAGGGGTCGCCTCACTGCCAGGGCTGTTTCTAGGGGAGGATAAGCCGGGCGACCATCCTGGGTGCCAAGGCCATTGCATTGGGTGCACCTATTCCAGACATCCTGTTTTCTGCAGATGAGTCAGGGCCACTGTTAGTGGTGTAGGCCATAAGGCAAGCCCGCCTTCCCCCCATTTTGGTCTCAGTCATAGGGAGGGGGCATGTTCTGCTGCTAAGAAAGAGGCTCAGCGTGGTACAGCAGCAGCACCATAGGATGGGTGAGGAGGAGGATTACATTTTTATCTAACGAAAATTGCCAGACCATTTTCATTTTTTTTTATTTTTCAAGAATTCAGTGATAAAATGAATAACCAGAATTCATTTTATCATAGAAACTGTCAGCAGAGCTTTTATTTTTTATATTAACTGGGCCAAGTCAACCAGCCCAGGCACCAAGAATGAGCGCTTGTAACCCAGGGCTCAGAGGCTATGCTGTGCGGCCCCTGTCCCTGCAAGTTGCCAGCCGTTATGCCATTTGGTATTGGCTTCCTTGGGTGCCCACACCAATCCGCCCCGGGCTCTTCCACACCTCAGATGCCCCAAATGAGGGTGTGGGTAAAATGTCAGTTTCTGTCATGTCACCTGCTGAGCCCAGGAGGTGCCATGTCGGCTTCTGACCCAGGTGAACAAGACCCCTTACCAGTTCACCCCAATTAGTAAAAAATAAAAGTTATTGTTCTTAATTTGTCTATTTACCAGCCCCATCTTCTGTTTTCTCTTCCAGTGCTGGGTGATGTCCTCTTGCTGGTACGCTGGGGTACCTCCCGCTGTCCACTGGTCTTTGGGGCTTTTTGATGCCCTCTTTGTTGTCGTCTTGTGGCAGCATTGGCCATCTGAACCTGATGGCTGCACCACCACCTGGAGGAAAGAGGGACATAGGTTCACCCTTGTTTCACCTTCACTACCTAATGAGGGACTGAAGTGAGGGCCGGGGGAGCAGGCTTTGATACTAGTAGATGGGGCCTCCATTGAATCTCCCCTATGTCATGTATGTCATCATAGAAGGGGGGCCTAGAGAGGGTTTCTTTGGAAAACCCCTTCTAGGCCCCTCCGTTTTGTGATGTCATTAGTAACATGGGAGAGATTTCATAGAGGCCCCACGCCTCCTAGTGTAAAAGACACTCCCCAGTGGCTCATTATAGTCCCTGGTCATGGGCCCGGATAGTAGGAGGGAAACCTGTGTTCTTTTAGCGGGAGACGCCGCACATTTTTTAAAACATTTTTTGGTAGGGAATTTGTTTTAAAAATAGCTCTGGCCCCCACATGTGTCAAAAATGTCTTAAAAATTTGTGGGATCCCCCCCCCCCAATAGCATTACCAACCTGGCAAATCAAACATAGGTCATTGTAATTCCAGTGCTCAAGGGCTAGAAGGACCATTATAAGCCCTTGTGGCCTATAGCACAGGTGCATTGTCCAGCACCTGCCCATGCTATTTGCCACTGCCATGCACATTGGTAGTGCAGGTAATGGCTAATGAACTGGTATAGAGGTCTATGGAACCCCTTACCAGTTCAAAGTAAAAGCCCCATGTGACTAATGACATCAAAGAAGGGGAGGGGCCTAGAGAGGAATCTCCCCTACATCTTTTATGATATCACAGGAGGGGCCCTCCTGTGACATCATAAAAGATGTAGGGGAGATTCCATAGAGGACCAGACTCCTAGTATAAAAGATGGCTCCCCTTGCCCTCACTTCAGTTCCTTGCTGGGTAAACAAGGATGAAAAAGGGAGAACCTATGTTACCCCCTTTCTTCAAGTGGCAGAGGGGGCAAAGAAGACCCCCAAAGATCAGTGGGTACTCGATGTTGGGGACTGCAAGCGCCGGAGGAGCTGAAGTAGGACATTGCCCTTTGCTGGAAAGGAAGATAGAAAATGGGACCGGTGAGTAGTCAAGTTAAGAACAATGTTTATTTGTGTGGGTAAAGGTTCCAGAGGACCAGGGCTGTGGAGTCGGAGATAGAGCTTGATAGAGTCGGCGTCTGTAAAAATAGGTACTGTCTCCTACTCCAGTCCCCCCCCCTCTTCCTAATATTGTATAATGAATGTAACTTTCATAGAGAGTTTAGAAGCATTAATCAATATATTTTATGCTCTTGCAATGTAAGGCCCTTGTTTATAACAATCTGTGATAAGCAGCAACAGCAGCCGGGTGTTCTAGTGGTGATAGATAATGAGTCTATCTCTCCTGTCCCTTATACTCGGCATCTTCATGCTGCTCCAAGGCATCATTTTTACTATCTAATTAATGGTTCAGTGGAAATCAGGGGTGTGCTGTACACTGTCATGTTTTTAAGTCAATTATTGGTGGCTCAGCGGCCTTGGCCCGACCCCAGCTCCCTGAATTGCTCTACTAGAAGTGGAGCTAAGCATCTTGGGGGTGCCTTTCTAAAGTTTGCCTCAGACAGCAGAAAGGCTAGGTCCACCCCTGCTCCAAGAACCTTAGTTACAATGGCTGAAACTTAAATGATTGATAGAAGTGCCCACTACTTTACATTCACCATAGAACCGATACCCCACCCCCATACTTACATAACCGTCCAATAATGAAGACCACAAAGATTCATTGGAAAGAAATGTATTAAATAAATATCGATCACACCTTATAGAAGGAACCCATAATAAAGCACCGAAAAACAAGAATGAATCCCTTGTCGACATGTATTTTTTTGTCCAGCATGACAGCCATGATACAAACCATCAGTCAACCAAAAAACCTGCCCCTGGCTGTGCACCCACAGGCCCAGAAGCCTTTTTGGGGGCTAACCACCTTTAAACAAGTCTAACAAGATAAAAAGATAATATTGTAACCCACTTTGTTTGTTGATACTCGCCACTTCTGCCTAGAAACACAATGAAACTTCAAGCTCCTTTTTCTCAGTCACCCATCTGCACCCTTGGGATCCTCACCACAGCATGGGTGGTGTTGATACCTCAATGCCACCCTGCCCGCCATTGCTGTTTCAATTGCTTCCAGCAACCAGGTCCAGGCCTACTTCATTCAAATGAACCCTGTCACTTCTAAAGAACATTCTCTTCCCCTCTACTTCAACATGCCGGACCACTTGCCCTCCTCTCTTTTTGACCCATTTTCCAATTGACACACATAGAACCAGAAGGTGAGAAACCAAGTTTTGCAAGATGATACAGACCTGTGCTTATCCACCAAAGCACAATCCTTTCACCACCCCTTCAGGGCCTGTCTCACTAAGAACAAATGGGCCACCATTTTATTCTACACAAGAATGCCAATGCTGACAACTTCTTATTGATTAGTGATGAACCACACAAATAACTTTTCCCTAGATGCGCCTATCCGCAATCTTCAATCACTAACTTATTGATCTTGTTAAGTAGGGCTGTAGTTAGGGTTTTTTACCCTATAAGACACACTCATTTTTATATAAAAATGTGGTGGAAAATGTCAGTGCGTCTTATTGGTGGCATGTTAAAAAATAAAAACAAAAAGTTTAACACTAACTATACTTACATGAGAGGTGTGGGTTCCTTTTGGCATAGG
The DNA here is from genome assembly GCA_027917425.1 of Gastrophryne carolinensis. Lineage (NCBI taxonomy): Eukaryota > Metazoa > Chordata > Amphibia > Anura > Microhylidae > Gastrophryne > Gastrophryne carolinensis. The sequence continues at coordinate 301,675,617 of CM051236.1, read as the reverse complement.
CTAGATGACCCCCAGTAGAGTATATACACATACCGGCCACCTGCAACATGCTTTGACTCATCACAGGAATATTGGAGTGAAGGGCTACAAACACAATGAACACACATGAGGGTAAATGTATGTACACAATGTACACAATCAGGTAGTCAATTACAATCAAACAAACACACACCTTCAAACTTACAGAGACCCCTAACACTTTCAGATTGTGCTGGCCTTTCAGTACATGTGAAGTTGATAATGTCTGCATTGTGTCCTAGAAACACAAAAACTAAAATTACAGGATTTGCAGAGATCAATAATTATATTCTAAGACTACCTTTCAAACATTTTACATATCAGGAAACCAACTTTCAACAATGATCCAAAAATATAAGGCTAAGCAAGGTCCGGCTGTGTGCATGCCAAGGTGCATTCAGGTCTTTAGGCGTTTGATGTGTGTAGTAGTGTAACATTAACATTCATTACAAGATACACTGCATATCATGAAGGACACCTGTAACTCCTCAAGCCTAGACATACATTGCACACAAACAACATTTTCCAAAAAGTTATTGTTGGTTACCATAATTTTGCCCTGGTGAAGCGTTTGTTTTACCTGTGGGTCCTCCTACCAATGACTCATATATACAACGGACATCAACAACAATTTGAATGTAAACAAGTTGTTTGTTATCTGTACATATGGAAAAAGGACAGCTCCCTACACTATCTACTTACCAAGAGGCAGGGCTGGCTCCAGGTTTATGTGGGCTCTTGGGCGGCATAGTCTCAGTGGGCCCCTTTGTGATGAGTCATGTCACATCACTGAGGGGCGTCCCAAATCTGGATGTTTCCTAAGGATGATGCAATTTGAAGCACACCAAACCCCTTTAAACCTGACCTCAGAGTCTAAACGAATCTAGATTTCTCTGATTTTGGATGCCCCTGTGTGTGACCCTCGCCCCTTTGTTCATTACTTTCCTCAAACTGGTGAATGCCCTTTGGGATCGCCAGTTTGAGTTAACGGACAAACCAGGGGGGTTCTCCCAAATTGAGATGTCCCTGTAAAGCGGAGCAAAACTCAGGGGTGGAATTGCTTGCATAGTGGGTATGCCAGCGATCCCAGGGGGTTTCACACAATAGGGGATCACAGATTGTGATCCTCCAGGGATAGGAACTTAGCTGATGTGGGCAACAAAACCCAGCACTTCCCCTCCCCTGGAATCTAAATCGAGATGGCCCGTTGTGTGGAACTCAGCCATTCAAGATGTGGGCACCAGGCTGGCCTTGTCAGTAGGAGGGCCCTGCCAAGAGGCTCCTATTGGCTCGCAGAAGAACAATGGGCAGATGATGTAGATGGCAGACTGTTGTCTCAAAAACAAAGATGGATAACCACAAGGTAACAAACCCACACGGATATTAAGAATCAACAAATCACAGTGAATGGATATAACATTTTTTTATGGCCATGCAGAGAGTACTTACAATCAGGCTCAGGTTGGCTGCACAAAGGGTGTGCGGTGGATGTTGAGGTTGGCATAATATGGCCTATTAGTAACAACAACACAAATACACTAGGCTAAGACGTTAGAAATAACAAATGCAACTTTAATAACAAGTGTTTAGTATACAATGGCTACCCAAGAAAAGGATGCCACTAACATTGCTGGTCATTTGGGCATGAAGAAAGTTGGCTTGATGCTGAGGAGGTGGACGTCATGTGGTCTGAAAAACACAAGAACCAAAAACTATAAAGAATCATCACTATTTGATAAATTAAACAATGTATGTAACTATTGTCAACTACAAAATGACAATGCAGGACTCAGTGGACACTTACCAAGGACATCTGGTTGGCTGGACGAACTTGTGGATGGGTTTATGGAAAATTGATGACTACTGGTGGCTCCTACTTTTGCTAACATCACTTGCGTGTTTTCTGTTGGCACTTAAACTTCATCATCAATATCAGATTCACACACTTCCTCTGCAGGTGGACAAACATCATCTGACACTTAGCAACTAAGACATTCAAGGAAGGAGTGTGACCTATAGAAAGCTAAATAACAAGCACTTACCTTCTATCAAGGCTGTAGTGTCATCCCGAGCATCTACACCCTGCAGAAGACATAACATTTTTTTTGGCTTCAACATCTTCTCATATAGATGATAGGAACTATTTGACACCTCATTTTCCTTACACTCAATCTGACAATCATCAGATCGGAATCTTTTTAATTGGTGCTCTGCACAAGGTGTTGAATCTTTTTTTTGAAGTAGATCTGATAGCTATTGACTACCAGATCTTTGTTTGCTCATGCTTATTGTGGCCACTTCAACAAGGTCAGATTCACAAGAGTGTTGTTATCTGCCACAATTCTGGCTCAAGCTTGGCTGAAGGTCTTTTATTGGCTGCTACAACAGGAGCCACTACCTCATGTGATGGTGAGCTATGTTGCTCAAGGTGAGTAGCTGTTGTTGGGTACAGATGTCTGGCACCAGTGCTTTGAGACAAAGTAGGTGGGGGAACACACAACCACCGACCTTGATAAAGCACAGCATAGCCACTGCTGCCACCCAGACCAAGACCAAGAGCCTACGTCCGCCTGCTGCCAACACCACGTCCATGTCCATGATACAAATCAATATTACTGGGGACCCCAGTGTACTGGGCAACAGAAGATGATGCATGCTTATTAGGCACCATAGAAGACTCATTTGTTAAAAAGACTCACACACAGAAGGTGACCTTCTGACAAGTTATTGGAGCAAGAATAATCATATGCTGAGCAGCTTTTATGTGATTGGAAAACCAGTTAGAATCAGGGCATGCTCAATTAGAGGTACAAAAAAAACACTGGTGTGTGGAGTGAATGACACTAAAAGACTAATCAACCAATAACACACAGCTAGGTGATGTAACGGCTATAGTAAATATGAAAAGCAAAAACACTCAAAGAGATGATGCTGAAGGTGTAGCTACTGCCAGAAGTGCACACTTTTTGATTTAAATGATAGATGAAGATGGAGGACAGGGTGCTGGGATAGCGTTAGTTAAACATTAGGATCCGCACATTGATGCTGAACAAAGGGCACTCAGCATTTACTAAACACCTGCATAGCGTTGAGCCTTGTGCTGCAAGCATGGAGGTTGAAGTCACCCGGCAGCCGGCATTTCCCTTCCACATGTAAATAATGGGCTTTTATGGAAAATGTATATTGTTACTAATTTTGGTCATTTATTAAATAAAGGGATATACAGCAAAATAATGTATGGCATGACATCAGTGGGAAGCTGTTTAGAATACCAGCAGAGCAGGCCTAGAGCAGGAACTGTATTCAAAGTAGATAGTATCAGCATTCTGAGACAAGAAAGCAATAAAATCCAAACTAAATAGGGGGGGACAAGGTAGAGAAGCCAGACTAGGAGAAGATAAAACTTATGACTAGGGTCATAAAAGATGAAAGAAGAAGAAGACCAGAGATCAAAGGGGATATTGGATATATATCTGGGGGAGAGAAGCAGCTGGGGGGAGGAAAAGGCAAGAAGGAGAGACTGCTAGCACATGAGAAGGGCCTGGCGATAGTCCTGAGGAGAGAAGAGAGAAAAGGAGAAATGAAGGCTGCCAGCTGCAAGGTCTGCTTGTGGGTGCCTGTTTCAGGAGGGTAATGCTCTTAACGTTGCCTTAAGCCCTGTATTTATGTATGACAATCATTCAACCCTGATTGTGTGTTCTACTGCCCCCCCAACCCCCCTCCACCAATCACCCGGCAGCAGTCATTGGACATGATTGCCAAGGTACAGTGAAGGATCGGTGGTTAGTAAAGAAAAATAATAAATAAATGTCATTTTTTATTCTGTGTGTCTTTGTTTATTTTTACTGTTAACCCTTTGTGAACTGGTAAGGGATCCATGAGATCCCTGTACCAGTTCACAAGGCTTAGAGGCTGTCAAGTCACCTGCGGCTAGCGGGTGACTTGCCATTAACCCCCGGCCCCCACCAATTTCCTGCCTCCCCAAAGTCGGGGGCAGAAGGGCCCAGGCCAATTTAGGGTATGTGGCTTTGTAGCCAGCAGGGTGGGGGGGCCACAAAAGCTGGCCCCTGTGCCCTATTCCTGCAAGCCCCCATAGTTGGTCCCGGGCCGGTTATGCTGGGTAGGGGGGACCTCACAAAATTTTTTTCTTGGGTCCTATGTAATTTTTTTTTTTTAATGAACCCCTTATGTTCTGTCGCCCAGCAGGTATAAAAGGCTTCCAGCAGGAGAGCAGAAGCCAGAGTGATAGGGACACAGTGCAACATGGATTAGGGGTAAGTAATATTGTGTGTGTGTGTGTGTGTGTGTGTGATTTTACATTTAACCCTTTGTGGATGGGAGGCAAGCATTATTTTCTGTGTGTGTGTGTGGTTTTTTACACTTAACACTTTGTGAACTGGTAAGGGGTCCATGAGACCCCTATACCAGTTTACAAGGCTTAGGGGCTGGAAAGTCACCTGCGGCTAGTGAGTGACATGCCATTTACCCACATCCCCCCTATTGCCTGCCTCCCCAAAGCCCAGGGGGGGGCAGAAGGGCCCAGGGGCTATTTAGCCTTTGGGGCTTGTAGCCTGCAGGCTTGTAGTCTACAAGTCCTGCATAGTTGGTCCCCGGGCTGGTTATGCTGGGCAGGGGGGACTCCGGGAAGGGGGACCCTACACCAATTATTTCTGTGATTAAACCCTTTATTGTGTGGATAGTAATTGTATTTAATTTGTAAATGTTTGTAAGTGCTCTTTTCAGTTTGGGGGGTCTCCTGGACAAGAATGGGGGGCCTACCGATACATATGTGGTATCGTTGTAATCGGGAGAAATTTTTCTTTAATAAAACAAACATTTTTTTTTAAATAAAGGAGACAATTTTCTAAAAAATTTTATGTATTTATTTTTTATTTAAAATATTTTGAGAAACAGTAGAAAAATTACAAACAATACATTTCATGTTAAAGCCTAAACTCTGCAGCAAAAATAATATATATTTGTTCTGGAAATTCCTGCAGTTAAAGTTCCCCGCTATGTGAAAACCCCCAGATCGCCCGAGGAAACTCACCTTATCCCGATCCTACGGCGCAAGACTGGCCACTCGTTCAATCAGCACACTCGGAGCCACTGAGCTATGTACGTCTGAGCGACGTCTTAGCAGAGCATCTCTGAGCACACTTGCTGCCCCATCCCCCTCTTCCCTCTACCAGGAAGCGTGCCCACGCTGGCCATTCATAAATGGCTGGCGCAGGCACGCACCCTGCTAGAGGGATAGCAGGGATGCGGCCGCAACCCGAGCATGCACCGTTGGACCGGGAAGTAAGGTAAGTGTAGCAGGTGACCTGGGGAGTGTCACACAGCGGGGGAATCGATCGGCCCAACCTGGGTTTTGATCCAGTTTAAACATAGCGCAAAATGGTGAAAAATGACCTGTCAACAAAGGTTGACAAACTGTCAAGTAGGCTGGCAATTAAAAGGGTTATAATTAGCTATGCATGTTGAGTATTGTTCTGCTCGGGGGACCTTGTGCTTTCAGATTTAGCTTGTTTTGTCTTGTTAGCAGATTGATATTTTAGGAAAATGTGTTTTATATTTTGCTTTTTTTATACATTTTTTTAGGGAAACCCTGTGCAACCTAAGAATTCTTTGAAGGATTACTTCCAAAACGATGAGGCCATTACAACAAGCTGGGTACGTTTAGAAAGCTTAAAGGAGCACTATCGCGAAATTGTGTAATATTAAAAATCCATATAAACACTTTAGCTAATAAGGGGAGGGGTCACTTATACACCTGAACTGAATAAAACTCCAGCCAAGCTTGTGGTTTTCTTTCCCTGGTAGGAATAAAATCCTGGAGTTACAGGTTTAGTCTATGAGGGGTGACAGAGTCTGTCACCCGAGATGTCCTCTTCCTTCCATTAAAATAAAGAAAAAAAGCCTGGCTGGATATTTCTCTACCGGGTGTATAAGTGACCCCTCATTCCTCCATCCAGCATATTTATATGGATTTTTATCATTGTGCCATTTTTTTGTGATAGTGTTCCTTTAACATGCGTACTTTCAGGGAATATATGGTTTGTAGGGGTATTCCAAATGTAAAGGCAGTTTTGGTAGAAAAAGCGCACTGTGAGCACTTTGCAGAGCTGAAATTTTCAAGTTAAATTACCATTACGCACATGCTTTACTTTGGGATGTTTGGCAACTCTTCCCTTGACAGGCATGTTGGGTACTGTGCTGTTCGGGGGACCTTGCTTTTCAGATTTTCTTTCTTGTTTGCATCCAGTTTTTTAGAAAAATGTGGCTTTGATTCAGCTTTTTAATTCTTATTTAGGGAAACTCTGCGCAACCAAAGTATTCATTGAGCGATTACTTCCAGAAAACTGCACCCACGTCAACAAGCCTGGTATGCCTAGAAAGCTTCCAGAGAATAAATATATATTTTGTTGGATGTATTTCAAATGAAAAAGGGTTGTCTTTCTTAAAAAACTGCAAAGTGGCCATAGCACATATCATAGTTATATTTTATCCGAAAATCTCCTAAAGCACTGTTTCAATTCAATTTGGGGGAGTCTCCTGGGCAGGAAAGAGTATCTACCAATACATATGTGGTACCATTGTAACCGGGAGAAATTGGGATTTCAAACACAATAACATTTATTGACAAACTTACAAAAAAATACTAAAAATTGTAAAAAAAATTTTTTGCACATATTTCACCCCAATGTTGAGGCTAGACTGAAACAGACTGAAAAAAAACAATATATAATTTTCTGGGAAATCCCTGGAAATCCCTTCAAATATCGCAGTTGACCATGTGTAGCGCAAAATAGTGAAAAATAGTCTGGCAACAGATGGTGACAAAAACTCTAGGTAGGTTGGCACTTAAAGGGCTAAAGCAGACCAAAACTCCATTCATTGCCACTGTTGTGTGCACTTGTGCAATGACTGATCAACTGTCATCTTACAGAGAGGGACAGCAAAAAAAAATCCAGGACAATTTGAAAAGCAAAAATATCCAATTAGTTCTACACCCTAAGAAGAGAGCATCAGCAGGGGAGTTCAGTGGGTCTGCTTTAAGGCAATTGTGCCTGCTTATTCCAGGTGCCTACAGGTGGTCCTTGGCTCTTGGACAACTCTGGTTCCAGGAATATGGCCCCAAAAGTGCTGAATGGAACCTTCAGTAGTTTTGAAAATCTTCTGTAATTAGTGCTAACAGCATGTTTTCCACCATATGTTTGCAAATGTCACCGTCGTCTAAGGCCAGCGGCCCAAAGGGTGCTGACAGCCGCATCCCCTGACACCCTCTAACAGGGAGCATGCCCGCGCCAGCCATTCACAAATGCTTAGCGCAGGCACGTGCCATGCTACAGGTACAGGTGGGGATGCAGCTTGCGCGTGCGCCGTTGGACCAGGAAACAAGGAGCAACCTGGGGGGTTTCACACAGTGGGGCATCGTGTTTTTGGATGCGCGGGGGGGGGGGGGGGAATCAATCGGCCTGGGAATCTTATAGACTTTTAGAGAGCCTACTGGTTTTACTCATCACAAGATGTTTCTTGTGTGGCACCTTGGAAATGAGACATACTTTTATAGGCCATACGTTAAAGTAATACTGCAGGCAAAGGTAATTGTTACACCTTGTGTTGGGCTACATTTGGCACTGTCCTAAACTGTTTTCCATTTTTAAATTGAAAAAGAAATGACTGAGATATTGCAGGTGCATCTTATGATTTATCTTCTGGAAAAGTGAGAGTGGCCCTTGGATCTGTGATGCTGCATAATCTATGATGAATCATGAGGAGGGGTGGACAGGGGGAAGAGACCGAGAATCCTATCCCTGCTGAGCTGATTAGGGGACGTGATAAAAAAGAGAATATAATTGGCTGAACCTGTGAACCCTGATATCTTGGCCATTTCTGCTTCAACTTAAAAATGGAAAACAGTTTAGGACAGTGCCAAATGTAGCCTAATGCAATCGTGTAACAATTACCTTTGCCTGCTGTATCACTTTAAACCAGCTGATATTTATTTGCACTAAGTGGCAGGATTACTTTATATTACTAATAGATTTCAGCTGGTGTCATGAACTTTCATAAGATGCACCTAGGATCTAGCGGGAAGAAACAAGAAGCTGGCTTAGTAGTAATGGAGCTTTAGATTGCAAGCTCTTGAGAACACAGTGCTAGTAGTTGAGTGATAGCTGGCTAATATCAGGAGTAGTGGTTGTTATAGCTTTTATAATAAGCTCGTGTGCAGAGGTATACTGTATACTCACCTTTTGTCCCCTGCAGATGATGACTACAAGTCCAGCGCTAGCCTTACCTTGCTGGCAGATTCAGGCCCTGTGCCGCCTAATCCGATCATCAGGGGCTTCCTCCATTTCGGGGATCTTGACAAAGCCTCCATTACAGTCAATGGAGGGGATGTGCCGCCATTACTATGGTTGCTGACAGGGGCGGACAAGGACTTTGATCTGATGATCCGACACCCAACGGCACCCAACGCCGGACTAGAAGTGGGAGATAAAAGGTGGGTATACAGCATTTTTTTTTAGTCTAGACAATCACCACGATTCAGAACCAGACAAGAAAACCCATTCTCTCCATTTTTCCTCCTCCTGATTTCGCAAACTATTTTTGCTTCTTTTTTTTTAAACTAGATATTTTTGTAGAATATTTTCCATTTTCCAAAAGTGAAATCTCATTCAGGGAATGTTTTATATGGGAATTTTTGGCGAGATCAGGTTTTTATAATCCGCCAGAGCTTTCCAGTAAATATCTAGTAAGAGCTGCTGGCTTCACTATCTGACAAGCTTTTTTTTGATTGCTAAAAGTCATGCTACTACAGCCAGCATGACTTTTAGCAATGAAAATGACAGCTGCCACTAGTTTTATGTAAAAAAATGTGTGCTCCCCAAAAGGCAAACAGCATGGGCATCAGGCATAAGGGCTGGTTACCAGGGTTAAGGAGTCCGCACCAGCCAGCCCTTGGCCCTGCGAGTTACTAGTGCTTATGCCCTTTGGTATGGGTTGGGGGTCCGGAAAACCCCCATGCCCAGGAAACCCCCTCCAAACCCCTCCCCTCCATTGACATGTAGGCCATGTAGGCCACGTAGGGAAAAACCAAGAGATGCCCCGTCTCTCAAGTTAAAACTGCAGCTCTTAGGTAAGTATAAGTTATTCAAACATAAAAAAATATTTTTAACAACTGGTGTTGTGTTTTTTTCACTTTACCTTTGAACTGGTAAGGGATTCCATGGTAGCATTAAAAACTGGTAACAACGTGTTTTTTAAAAAAATATTTTTTCCAATTAACTTACACTTACCTTTCCCAGGCCTCTGTCCACCGCTGCATTAGTTAATTTTAAGACGGTGGTGAATCTATAGCTGCACAGGGGGAACACAGGTTCACCTCTTTTCCTCCTGGCCAGGGACTCCATAGGGGACTTCACATGGTGAGTGGCTTTTTAAATTGAGAGACCTCACTGGGATTTCCCCCTCAGTGACTTATGCGTCACAGGAAGGGACATATATAGTCACGTGGGGGAAACCTCTCAGTATAAAAGGCTGCTCCCCCTGGCCCAAACTCATTTCCCTTGCTAGGTAGCGAGGATGAAGTAAGCCCCCCTGTTTTGTCCAGCCGGTGTCAACCTCTGCCAATATTAATTGCTTTCGGCACCAAAAGAGGGGCACTGAAGACACACAGAGACCTGCCGATGGACTGAGGAAGACTCGGAAGAAGATGCTGCGCACACCGCAACAGAAGAAAGTAGAAGAAGGCGGGGACTGGTAGGTAATTACATTTAGAACAACTTAGAAAAGATTTGTGTGTGTGTGTGTGTGTGTGTGTGTTTACTGACTGGGAGGGACCTACCTCCACTGGTGGGTGACATGACGCTACCCCGCCCAATTACCCTCACCCCCCATTTGGGACACTGTGGTGTAGAAGAGCCCAGTGTCCATCCTGAGAGTTGTAGATTCTTAGATGGAAGTGAGAATTCTTGCTTCCTTCCGCAGAAAAAAACATTTTGGAAGGAGATTGAATCAGGCTGGTTGCCGAGGATTCCTGTCGACGAGCTGCATCAAGAATCCACCTTAATTAAGCTTAATGTTTTTAATAAAACTGTGTTCCTTGCAGACATGAACTCTGGACAGAGGAGGAAAGATGTATTTATTAATATTTGATTGGTTTCTATTGGTTACCTGCTACCTCCCAATTTTCTTGCACCTGTTTTAAAGTTCCTATCCAGGCCTAAAGACAAAATCATCTAAACTTAACTTACTTACTTACATGCCCCCCAGCTCTTTCTTCCGTCACTGGTGTTTTAAAACGTACCTTATCTCGATTCTCCACCTCCTCTGCCACATGCTCAGTCCATTCATTTCAATGGAGAAAGAATGCAAGGATGACTGCATGTCGGGCCAATGTGACACATCTCCTTCATTTCAGTGAATGGAGTGGGCACGAATCTGTCAGGGGAGAGGTGGAGAATGGAGAGCAGTAGGGGCAACAGAGAGCTTTCATGATTTGGTAGGCTTTAAAGTGGACCAAAACCAAGGATTTTGACTATCCTGGGTTTTGGTCCTTGCCCCCCCCCCCCCCCCGTTGTGTGAAACTCCCCAGATCGCTTGAACAAACTCACCTCTCCCTGGTCCTACGGCGCATGTGCAGTCTCTCATCCAATTAGCACGCTCAGATCCGCTCCCGTACCTTTGTCTAAGGTGAGCGGATCTGAGTGCGCTGGTGACTGCACCCCCCTCTATCCCCTAACATGGAGCATGCCCACACCCTGCAAAAGGGATAGCAGAGGATGCGGCTGCTGCTCGCACATGTGCCATTGGACCAGGATAGAAGGTGAGTTTTTAGGCAAACTGGGTTTCACACAGCGGGCACCCCGATTCCGGATGCCACGGAGGGAGGGAGGGAATCAAGTGGCCCTGGAATCTTATAGACTTCAGGGTTGTCTGATACTAATCCATACTCAAATGTACTATCCCACTTCAATAAAATCAAACAGACTACCTATGAAAAAAAAAGACAGGAAAATAAATATGTCTGCCCCTTTGTGACTGGGTCTCCTAGTCCCAAAGTTTGGTTTTATCCAGTTTCTGTTTCTGCTGTATTCAACCCATGTTTCCCAGACCTGTTTAAAAGATGCTGTTTATTTAATAATATGCCTGTTAACCATTACCCAATTGAGATAAGCTATGTGTTTAAATTCCGCACCACAATATTAAATTAAATAAAGTTTGATATCTGTGGCCGTGCGATGGTGGAAGACATTACCCAATTGAGCTTTTGTTTTTTTCCCATGCAGAAGCAATGGATATCTTGGCTGCCACTAATACCATGCTCATCAGTCTACATTTTTTCTCTACATCAGTCTACAATAAAGTCTCCCATTAAAGCTTGCTTAGGGTCACAGATGGATATCTTTATGTATCATTTTCTGAATCATTTTGTAGACCTTGTTACAGAAATTCCAAATCTTCAGACAAAGCCACCAAATATGCCATATATTTCCCTCCACATCACACCCCCTGAAACATGTATAAACATGGCTGGACTAAGAGCCAAGGAGGGGATTGCTGAAAATGCAGCCTCAGCAGGAACAGCCAAGGATGCAAGGTGGAGTAGATGAGGTCCCTGAATAGATCATGCAAGCCCATGGAACCTACATGTTGTTTGGGCATATGCCTCAAACCTGTGTGAGTTTTTGAAAACAATGAGACAGGAAGTGTGGCAGGCCCTGTGTGTGATTGTTCAGTGCATTCCCAGCATCCCTTTAGATGTACAATTCCTCTGCTTAGAGAGAAATATTTAAGATCGCACATGTCTCCAGGATGGCCGTTGTTGCATGCTTCTGCTTTAGAAGCTGTACTGTAGGTCATTTTTTAAAACTTGTGGCTCATGTAAATATTTATTTTGAGATTTACCACTGATGCACAGAAGCATATCAAAATGTGATATTAATTAACCACTATGAACTCTAGCATAGCTTTTTTTTTTAAAGAAGTGTATTGAATTAATCATATTATGACACACAACACGAGAATTGTACATGTAAAGCATATCACTTTCACATATGCCTACACGCAATGTGCAGCGTAAGACAGACATATTGTGCTTTCAAATTTCAAGCCTTTAAGTATTTTTTCTTTGTTTTATTAATTAAGTGAAAATAACCCCCATCTGTGATCGGCTTGCAGGGTCTGATTCCCATTTAATCACACTGCGCCATCTGGTAGAGTGAAGATATATCTTCCATAGAAGACCATATGTTCCATGGATTCATTCTCCAGGAATGAAGGCAACGCGTTATCAGGGTTCATATGAGTGAGACTGTAATGATTGAGAGAGGGTGGGAGAAAGGCACTAAACAATGTTTCCTATAATTTTTCCTATACATTTTTCTACCGCCCTGTACAAAGAAATCTGGAAGAAAGCTCAGCATTGCATATATATATATATATTTTATTGAGATTCAATTTAGTTTAATGATGAAGAAATGATTTACACATCATCTCCTTGCAACATAGCTCTGTTTTGGCTTTTCAGATATTTAACTGAACTTGTCCACACTTCTAGAATGTGGTAGACCCTGAATCAGAAGAGTTTTAAAGTTTGTAGAGGGGCAGGGCCGTAACTTGAGGGGTGCAGGGAGTGCGACCGCACCAGGGCCCAGAAGGCTAGTTGGGGCCCATCATTGTTGCTCTTCCACCTTATTTATCATATTTGTACTCACTTGGCATCATTTAGAGAAAGGAGTTATAAGACAAAAAAAGTTTACTGTATGAGCCGTGAAAGGGCCCCATTTAATGTTCGCACCAGGGCTCTGTCACATTTAGTTGTGCCACCGTAGGGGAGGGGGGGGTAATTTACATAGTGTACTGTGATCTCTGGAAAACAATTATAGCAGCTATATACCTTAAATTGCATGCAAACCTAAATCAATGTCAGAGGAATGTTATGATAATAAAACATGTGCAGTAAAGGGGCCTTTTTTTCAAACAAAAAATGTAAGCTTCAATTAGCCTCAAATTACAGGGTCAAAGTTGGTGAGAATTGGTCCAATCGCTCCTAATAACTCAGCCAAGCACACCTTGCAGCAAATGCAGTACCTACTTATAGGGGCCAAACAAAAGCCACCCTTTGAGACATTCTCATAAGCTATAAAGAATCTAAATGCTCAAAAAATGCATGCTGAAGAGCCAAAAGAACCAAGTTAGGGTTCAAGGCTTTAGTGTTTTATGAATTGTTTGGTCTGCAATTGTTCTCTAAAATAGAATATTCTTGGAGTTTGTACCTCTCTGGTAGGGCATCCCAATCTATGCCCCACTGTTTGTATACCCGAGGATTGCATGTAAACTCATCTTTTCCTTGTCACCTCCACTGATGTCCCTTTGATCAAAAAAATAAAAACAAAATCAAAACAAAATTTTCCTAAATAAAAAGAATATGCAAACAAGAAAAAAATACCATTTTGTGAATACTCACCTTGTAAAATGGGTATTATAAGTATGTCACACACCCCGCTTCAAGAATCCATAACATGTGGGTAATATCGTCCTGAAGAGGCGTTCCTGCAGAGATGATAGTAAAAGAAAGCCCCTCCCTGATCCATAAATACCTGGGACCTCCCACTCATCACCCAGTATACAGAAGCAGTAAGGTAAGGGACCAGGAAGAGGCAAATATAAAACACAACCACGCAAAGTTCACAAAATAGAGGATCCTGAATACAGAAAGGGCGGGTGAAGCGGGGTGTGTGACATACTTATAATACCCATTTTACAAGGTGAGTATTCACAAAATGGTATTATTCTAAGTATGTCACACACCCCGCTTCAAGAATCCATAACATGTGGGACATCCAAAAGCAGTGTCCAAAAACAAGGGCGGGGATCCAAAACTAGGCAACCATGCACAACTTCAAACCACTACAGCTTGCAAAACTTTGCGTCCAAAGACAGCATCCGCGGACGCCCAGACATCAACCTTGTAAAACTTGGAAAAAGTGTGAACAGAAGACCAGGTAGCTGGCCTTACAAACTTGCTCAACAGAAGCCTGGTGCCGAAAAGCCCAGGACGCACCAACTGCACGAGTAGAATGAGCAGTAACACGAAAAGGGGGACTCCTCCCCTTGGCAGAATAGGCCCCAATGATGGCCTGACGAATCCATTTACTAATGGAAGATTTGGCAGGAGCCAAACCTTTCCTAGGCCCGGAGGGCACCACAAAAAAGGCGTCCGTCTTGCGAAAGGAAGACGTAACCTCCAGATAATATTCCACAACACGAACTACATCCAAGGAATGCAACGCCCTTTCCTTGTCGTTGCTAGGATTAGGGCATAGAGAAGGCAGAACTATGTCCTGATTCAGATGAAAAGCCGAGTCCACCTTAGGAAGAAAATCCGGCTTGAAACGAAAGACAACCTTGTCCTGATGCTTCTCAAAGTATGGAGCTTTAATGGATAAAGCTGCCAACTCAGAAACACGCCTAACCGAAGTGATAGCCACCAAAAAGGCCACCTTTTGAGTAAGCGAAGACAAGGCAACCTCATTCAAGGGCTCAAACGGAGGACCCTGAAGAGCAGAAAGAACCAGGTTCAAATCCCAAACTGGAACCAAGGGCTTCCTAGGCGGACGTACATGCGTAACTCTTTGGAAAAAGGTCCTGACTAAAGGATGAAGTGCAAAGGACCTTTGGAAGAACACCGCCAGGGCAGAGACCTGCCCCTTCAAGGTACTAATTTGGAGCCCCAGATCTAAACCATGTTGAAGAAACTCCAGAATCCTAGGAATGGAGAACTCTCGACAAGAGAAGGACCTACCTTCACACCAATCAATATAGGACCTCCAGGTCCTGTAGTAAACAGAAGAGGAAGACCGCTTCCTGGCGCTGATAAGAGTCTGAATCACCGCGTCAGAAAGACCTTCTTCCCTCAAGATGGCGGATTCAGCAGCCACGCCGTCAAAGCCAGCGATGGTAAATTGGGATAGCGTAGCCGACCCTGGGTGAGCAGGTCCGGCAGCAGAGGCAGGGCGAACTGATCCTCTGCCAGCCTTACAAGATCTGCGAACCAAACGCGCCTTGGCCACCTTGGGGCCACCAGAATCGCCGACGCGCCTTCCAAGGCCAGTTTGCGCACCACTCTGGCTAGCATTGGAAACGGAGGGAACAGATAAAGGAACCCCAGATCCCTCCAGTTCAGAGACATGGCATCCACTGCCAGAGCCAGAGGATCCTGCGAGAGAGACACAAAGACTGGAAGCTTGTGATTGTGACGAGAGGCAAAGAGGTCCACCGCTGGGACCCCCTACCGGAGACATATCGAACGAAACACCTTGGGACTGAGAGACCACTCCCCCTGACGAGAGGAGGCCCTGCTCAGCAAGTCTGCCTCCGTGTTCTCCACCCCCGGAATGTAGACTGCTGAGATACACGGGACGTGGGTCTCGGCCCAGTCCAGAATCAAAGACACTTCCCTGAGGGCACTCCTGCTGCGAGTCCCTCCTTGGTGATTGATGTAAGCAACCGCCGTCCTGTTGTCCGACCGGACCTGAACTGGCAGGCCTCTCAACTGATGAGTCAAGCGAAACAGAACCAACCTGATGGCTCTCAACTCCAGAATATTGATGGGCTCGTGAGCCTCCTGCGGACTCCACAGACCCTGAAAATGGAGGTCCTTCCAAACACCCCCCCAACCTGACAGACTGGCATCCGTGGTCACCGTTTCCCAACGTGGAGCCAGGAAGGATCTGCCTTTCGACAGATTGACAGACCCCAGCCACCATTGTAGGGAACGACGAACTCGGGGAGTCAACCGGAAGGACCGGTCCAATGACGACTGCGACCTGTCCCAAACCGTCAGCAGATGAAGCTGAAGCGCCCTCGTATGGAACTGCGCAAAGGGAACTGCTTCGAATGAGGCCACCATTAGCCCCACCAGCCTCATCCCTAGCCGGATGGTCGGATGAGGGGCCAACAAGAGAAGCTGAACTAACTCCTGAATCAAAAGAATCTTGGCCTGGGGCAGAAACACCCTGGCCTGCGAGGTGTCCAGAGACATCCCCAGAAAGGTCACAACTCTGGACGGACAAAGAGAAGACTTGGGGTGGTTGATCACCCAACCGAACCTCTCCAGAGTGGACACCACCACTCCGGTGTCCAACTCCGCTTGGTTGAAAGAAGAGGCCATGATCAGTAGATTGTCCAGATAGGGCACAATGCGGATACCCTGAACTCTGAGCAGTGCCATCACCCCCGCTAGCACCTTGGTGACAACCCGAGGGGCTGAGGTGAGACCGAAAGGAAGTGCCACAAACTGAAAATGCCGATCCTCCACCACAAACCTGAGAAACCTCTGGTGTGCTGGAAAAACCGGAACGTGTAGATAAGCATCCTTGATGTCTATGGACGTCAGAAAGTCTCCCTGACGAAGAGAGTGAATGGCCGAGCGCAGCGTTTCCATGCGGAATTTGCGCGGCCGAATAAACCTGTTGAGAAACTTCAGATCCAAGATAGGACGGACCGACCCGTCCTTCTTGGGAACCGTGAACAGATTGGAATAGAAGCCCCTGCCCTGCTCCGAGGGGGGCACTGGGCAAATGACAGCCATGTCCAGAAGATTCTTTACTGCCACCAGGAGCCCCTGCGCCACCAGAGGCTCCGACGGCATCCGAGACCTGAAGAACCTGGAGGGGGGGCGGAGCTCGAACTCTAGCTTGTAACCGGAAGACACCACTTCCCGGATCCATCTGTCCGAGACTTCTTGATCCCAGACCTGGGAGAAGTGTCTCAGCCGTCCCCCCACCCGTAAGGGTGAGGGCGCCCCCTCATTGCTGTGCCGGCTTAATAGCCGGCTTGGGCTTAGAACCCCAATGGTATCCAGAACGGGCACGACCTCTGCCCCTGTTCCCGGAATCTCCTCTGGAAGATTGGAACGCAGATCCTCTGCCAAATCTTGCCCCACGAAAGGAAGATGTAAAGGTAGGCGCCCCCCGAAAGGAACGGCGCTGCTTCTTACGTTGAGGCAACCTGCCGCCCTTGGTGACGGAATCCAATGTTTCACCAAAGAGCCTCAATCCGACAAAGGGTAAAGCCGTCAGAGACTTTTTAGACATAAAGTCGGCCGCCCACTGGCGCAGCCAGACCGACCGCCGAATAGTCACCAACAAGGCCGATGTCCTACTACACATCATTAAGGTGTCATCCAAGGCAGTTAATACAAAGGACAAAAACAACTCACACCGTTTGAGACTAATGAATTCAGCACTACCGGGGCGAAGCCCGGAAGATGTCAACAAGTCCCTGACCACGGACCTGGCAGCCAACACCATAAGCTCAGAAGCGCACACAGGCCGTATGGCTGACCCAACGCTAGTAAAGCCATGACAAGCCATTTGGTCAATGCGTTTATCCTCCCCATCTTTAAGGGTGGAGCAATCAGGCCTATTTAAAACCGAGGAATTAGACAACCCCAGAACCGGGGCATCGACCTCGGGAGGGGAAGCCCAGCGCTTAACCACCTCCGAAGGGAAAGGGTATTTCTTGTCCCACCCCTGAGGGATACCAGGGAGCCTAGCCGGCCTGTCCCATTCCTTATCAATGATCTTGTGAAAATGCCGTTGTGAAGGAAACTCCAAACGTGGCCTGGATTCCTCAAACAACTCACCCTCCTGCTGAGACGCCGCCTCGGGAGGGGAAATCTTCAGAACCTCCAACATCAGCGCCAGGGCGTGAGGAGAATCCGAGGATCTCCCTAACTCACTAAGCTCCTCATCAGCACCCGCGGACTGTTCATCATCCGACACCTCTGAGCCCTCAGAAACCTCACCTTCTTCTAGCCCAGAATAATCAGACCAATCGAGATTATTAAACTCGTCCAGGTCATCCGCCGGCAAGGCCGGGGACAAATGCTTCCTCTTGGCCGGAGCCTTACGGGCGGCCGAACTGGAAACAATTTTCTCAAGGTTAGCCAATCTGGCGCACATCTCAGCTTGCAGATCCCTGCCCATGACAACGTCACACGGAGCGCGTGTCAGGGTGGGAGGCTGAGAAGACTCGGCCGGCGGTGCTGACCCAGACGCCTGGGCTCCCGACTGCCGCGCAATAGTTTGCTGTGCACAAGGTATACAAAGCAATACATCATCCCCAGTAATGGATGCGCCACACAACATGCACTTTTTGGGATGCCCCAAAGGGGTCCCAGCCCCAGTATCCGGGGATGCCTCCATAAGGTGAACTTTTAATAGTCTCAAAGACCCAGGGAATTACGCTAATAAGCAACCCGGGATGCCCCTTTAATGTCCCGAGTGGGAGGATTTTCTAGCAAACAATGACCCCAGGGATCTAGGACCGGGAGAGAACCCCCTAAATTACTAAAGAGGATCCTCCTGATAACACCACCGCCTAGAAAGAGAAAGAAACAGAAGGAACCCAATAAATGTCAGGCTAGGACAATATAGGGAAAACACTGTAATCAATAAATAAGGCCCCAGGGCCACTCACTGATCCTTATGGCGTGGAAAATGGCGCCTCACAGAAACGAAAAGAGAAGCAGACCGAAGGAAGAAGGGGGCGTGGCAGCGTGGACCGCGGGAAGACAAGGTACCGCCTGCAGCCGCCCACAGGAAGGAGCCTAAAGCTCCGCATCGGCGCCTCCATGTCAGTCAGAAGCAGCGGGGGGCGGAGCCGCGGCGACGCGCGAAGGCCCGGCCCCGCCCTCCCCCCCGACGCGGACGGAAAGAGACTCCGCGGCTGAATTCATAGACCGGCGCCGCCGTCTGCCGCGGCGACGGTCAACGTGACAAGACAGGCGGGTGTGACCGCCGCTACCGGCGGAGCACCCGACCTGTACCGAGGACCACAGAAGCCACAGACAGCGGGCAGCCGGCCGCGGCAGCCGCCGCAGCCCGGCCCCGCCCCTAAAAATGCGTGAGGGGAAAGCTCCCCTCACAAAGACTCAGCCGCCCCCACAGAGAGCCAGCACCCCGGCCGTAATGGCGGCCGCGGTGCAGCGCTAAGAACAGTAACAACACAAGCACACACAGCACAATGAGAATAAAGACTACCAGGACAGGAAACTACCTGTAGGAGGAGACCCCCCCCAACCCCCACTGTTTGACCAGGGAAGACTAAGGGGACCCCCCAGGGGCCAGTACCAAGGGACGGGGCATCCCATACCGGGATCACCAACCCGGCGTCACCGCCTACCCTCTTATTTAGGGTCTCACGGGGGAGCTCTGCTCCTAGGCACCTTGGGTGCCAGTATACCCTCGCTCGGGCCCGCAGCCAAGACTGAGGAGGCATGTATTTTAAAACTAACAGATAAGGAGGAAGCCCGAGCGGAAATAATCCAAATAACAGGCCGGGAGTTACCCCGGCTACCTGAAATCCCCCTATGCAAGGAGGAGACATCATCTTCTGACTTGCTCGCCGTCTTGCAGAGATGGAAGACTGGGTGAGGAGTGGGAGGTCCCAGGTATTTATGGATCAGGGAGGGGCTTTCTTTTACTATCATCTCTGCAGGAACGCCTCTTCAGGACGATATTACCCACATGTTATGGATTCTTGAAGCGGGGTGTGTGACATACTTAGAATATAATAATTTTACTTGAAAAATTCTGCTCTACAGACAAAGTGTGCACCTTGCACTTTTTCAACCAAAACAACCCTTTACATACCAAACCATATATTCCCTGAAAGTACATACCTTAAGCTTTTTAGTTGTACCCAGCTTGTTGTAGTGGGTGCATTGTTCTGGAAGAAATATCTTGATGAACTCGTTGGTTGCACAGGGTTTTCCTAAAAAAAGTATAAAAAACACATTTTCCTAAAATATTCTTGCAAACAAGAAAAAACAAGCTCAAGGTCCCCGAACAGAACAATGCCCAACATGCATATTTACTTTTAACCCTTTAACTTGCAGCCTACTTGAGATCATGTCACCCTCTGTTGACAGGCCATTTTTCACCATTTTGTAGTTTGTTTAAAGTGGAAAAAAAGATTTCAGGGCCGGCCGCAGGATTTTCTCTGGGGCATCATGAATTAGGATACCCCGCTGTGTGAAATCCCCCAGGAAGCCCCCAAAAACTTTCCACTCTTCATCGATGCATGCGTGGGCTCTCATCCGATGAGTGCCGCCTGCAATGACAACTTAATTTGGCAGGCAGCTCTCATTGTTTACAATGGGGAGCATGCACTGCTGCATCCACTGTATGCACTTGCCGCAGGTACCTTGTGAACTGGTATAGGGGTCTCATGGATCCCTTACCAGTTCACAAAGGTTTAAATGTAAAAAAAAAACACCATACACCAGTATTATTATTAAAAAAATATTGTTTCCTGTACTTCCCTCTGTCCCGCACCAATCCTGTCCCGTACCGCTGACCATTGCTGTCACTGACAGCCCGTAGTGATCGGTGGAGGGGGAGTGGTGGGACAGGAGATTGTAGTCAGACTGTTTTTGACTCTGGAAAGTGCAATACTTCTCTGACTTATTTAATAGCATTCCTCATTTTGGCTTCCATAGCGGAACGGCACTTTGAGATCAGACTGATAATCATTGTCTGAGAGTAAAGCACCCTCTTTGCGTTGTGTCAACAGAATCACAATGTCTTCTAAATACCCTGGCTCAACCCGAACCCAATTCGGGGGACCAAAGAGGACTGCAAATTGATTGGAACACCTGGGTGAATGCTCTGCACCAAATGGTCTGGGGAAAGTACTCAAAACAGTAACAGAAAACAAAATAATTTAAGAAATACATACATACATAAATAAAAAAAAAAAAATTTTTTAACTGCTTTTGGAGGCCAAATTAAGGGGGGGGGGCACCTGGGCAATTTCCCTGCACAAAAAAGGGGACAGACCAAAACCTTGGATAGGGAAAAATCCTGGTTTGGTCCACCTTAAGCATTCACTCAGGTGCTGGCACTGCCAAGTCCCATGGGATTCATTGGTGGCTATGTGGGCAACTCTGCAGTCATGCACAGGCAGCATGTTGGCTCATGCAGCTGGAGCATGTAGTGGCTCATGTGAACCAGGCTGCCCTGAGTCAAGGAGAAGCTGTCCTCAGTGTCAGGTGTCTCCCTTTCCTCTTCCTGCTCCTCCCACCAGCCATGCTCCAGTGATGCCTGTAAGCTGTGCTGGGTGAGAGAAAGTCCTCCTTCTCCCCTTCCTCTTTCTCTGAATCCTCCAAAACTGTCCGCTGGCTGGGCAGTGGAGTGCCTGGCCAATGTTGGCCCAGCAACCCACCCTGCGATCCACGTGTGCACTGCCCTGAAGCCTTGGCAAATGGGCCTTCCTCCTCCTCTGCTTATGTCACATCCTCCGACAAGGCCTACTAGGGTTTTTCCCAGCAGGCAAAGGGTGGGGATGGCAGCACTGATGATGGCGTCATCATTACTGACCATATTGGTGGCATATGGGAAGCACTGCAGCACCACACAGATGTCCCTCATTGAGGCCTCCTCATTGGTGGTGAAGTGCTGTTGGTCTGCATTTCTACTCACCTGGGTATTTTTAAACTTAAACTCCACTACTGCCTGTTGCAGCTCACACGCCCTTTCCAGCATATACAATGAGGAATTCCACATGGTGGGCAAGTCACATATGAGGCAGTGTGTGGGAAGTCCCTCTGCAGTGTAGTCAGGTGAGTGGCAGCAGGGTTATGCTAGCAGTAGCTCCAGCATCTCTGGATAATGGGCCATGAAGCTCTGCACCACCAAGTTTAGCACATACACCAGGCAAGGGATGTACGTCAGACCAAGGCTGCTACAAGCTTATGCCCGTTGTCGCACATGACCTTGCCAGGCTTCAGGTGCAACAGCAGCAGCCACTCATCTGTCTGCTTCTGGGTGCTGGTCCACAGCCTCAGAGCAGTCTGGGGTCTTTCGCCCACACAGTTGAGTTTTAGCACTGCATGCTGTCGTTTCCCCATGACAGTGCTCAAACTGGTGGTGCAGGGGCTGTGCTGACTGTTTGAGGAGGAAGCATAGGAGAAGGCAGCAGGAGGCACTGACTGTTTTCCATCAGTCCTGAGTGGTAGAAGAATATGAGCCACAATGCTTCCCAACACAGTCTCAACTGCCACTACATTTACCCAGTGGGCAGTTAGAGAGCTGTAACGTCCCTGCACCATGCTTACTTGTCCGTATGTCAGTGGTGATGTAGTGGTAAAGAGCGCTGAAATAGGGGGTAGCTGCTGCCTTATAATAAGGGGTCACTCCTTATAGATATGTGGAAAATGGATTAATTCCTGCCCTGAGATATACCTCATAAATGAGGTAGTCTCCCGGAGGGAAATTGGATTAGGTGCGCTGTAAAATGTTTCAGAACGAAGGTTGTCCAAAAGGAGTATATATGTCACCTAATTGGAACAATACTTCATCTGGTTGTTATTATATATGCCGCATTTCACTCAGCAAATGGTTAATATTTGTCTTTGTGTGAAACCAGCAAACATTAGCATAAACTTTCTTATTGTTGCTACTTCAAACAGTGAGTGTTACAAAATAAATCACTTATTTATCAGGTCACTCACCGCCGTGGCCCAGGGGTTCACAACTCACCCAGGGCCTCTGAGGTTCTGTCGCTTCTGTGGTCTGTGTCGGACGTTGAGCGGTGACATCACCGCTCAACGCCCGACACAGACCAACGAACCGTTAACGGCTGCAGTATTTTGTTGCTTTCGAAATAAAATCGTGTTGAACCTATGATAACAACCAGCTGTTGTATTGTTCCAATTAGGTGACATATATACTCCTTTTGGACAACCTTCGTTCTGAAACATTTTAAAGCGCGCCTAAACCAATTTCCCTCCGGGAGTCTACCTCATTTATGAGGTATATCTCAGGGCAGGAATTGATCCATTTTCCACATATCTATAAGGAGTGACCCCTTATTATAAGGCAGCAGCTACCCCCTATTTCAGCGCTCTTTACCACTTCATCTTATTCACATCACCACTGACATACGGACAAGTAAGCATGGTGCAGGGACGTTACAGCTCTCTAACTGCCCACTGGGTAAATGTAGTGACAGTTGAGACTGTGTTGGGAAGCATTGTGGCTCATATTCTTCTACCACTCAGGGCTGATGGGCAGTCTCAGGGCAGGAATTGATCCATTTTCCAGTGGTGATATGAACACTGGAACTAATGGCATTGCCCAGTTCACATTCTATTTTTTCAACAACCTGTTGGTGCAGGGCAGGGATGGCCTGGCGAGAAACGTAGTGGCAGCTGAGAACGGTGTATTGTAGAACAGGTGGAATGGTAACATTTTAACATTGCTGGCTAGGAGTGTCATTATAGAGCATTATTGACTCCGTTACTTGTGGCTGGGATGACCTTGCTGATTTTAAGGGGGGTGAAGTGGAGGGCTCAGAGTGGATGGAAGATAATCCCATGGAACTGTTACCACTTCTTGTCATATATTCTACGAGTGCGCTCCAAACCCTGGCACTTGCTTGCCACAAAGAAAGGTGTAGCAGGTATGAATGAAACTCGTCCTCTCCCGGGATCACCAGCTACATTACCAGCAGCAGCAGCTGTACCATGGCCATGTCCCTGTCCATTTTTTGCTGCTTTCTGCATCATTAGACACCTGCAGTTACAGTGTGAAATGAACAAAAATATGCCCTTTGTGTGCCCTGAACCAGTGGATACTCCACTAACAATTGGTATTAAAGAGCAGTGACCCCCCCCCAGTTGCCTGGACTATTGGTATTAAAGAGTAGTGACACACAAGTGCCCTGAACTAAAGTTGTATAAAGATTACTGACCCTCAAGTGGCCTGAACAATTGGTATTAAGGAGCACTAATGCACAAAAGCCCTGAACCAGTGGACACTACACCAAAACATTTTTTTATTATTAGGTAAAGAGGGGGAGGGAAATGGGAGAACAGGGCAGACAAGACAGGTGCTGGTAGTGGGTGAACAGATCTTTCACAAAGAATGGGATTTCCGAACAGTGTGTTGCCTTCCTGGTGCAAGAGTTCGGCATGTTGCGGATCGGGCTGATAGATTATTGGGAGGGGCTGGGGCGAAAACTCAATGGTCGGGCATATTGGCACCAAGGACATAGGAAGAAGTAGGTGGAAGGTCCTTAAAAATGATTTTCAAGACAAGAACCTCAAATGTAGTATTCTCAGAAATGCTACCAGTAACAAGAGCCACACCAGGGAGGCAAAGGGGGGGGGGGGGGGGGGGTAAACAGGTTGCTCAAAAATTGGAGTAGAAAGAAGGGGTTTACATTCTTAGAAAATTTGGGCAACTTTTCAGTGGGGAGAGTGCATCTGTTCTGGGGGAGAGGATGGCTAAAATGTTGGAGGGATGTTTAAACTAAGCACTGGGGGGGAGGGTATACGCAGTTATAGAGGGGAAGTTAAATAGGTAAAGCATGGAGCTGTAAACAATTTTGTGGCTATAAGTTATAAAACATGTGTCCTAAAATGTCTTCATCTATTTCCCCATCATTAGTTATCAATACAAGCTGGAATACAAACAGTTCCTAAATAAAAAGCACAGCAAAAAGGAAATTAATTGTTTGCGCTTATTCTCTTCATATAATCCCATCACCAGCACACACCAATAGGCTTACCAGATCCAGTGCTTTTCACTAATCTCAATAGACTCTTTGTAATAAATCTCGCACTACCACTCAGAGATGTGGGTTAGGTTGGGATAAGAAGCATCCAAAAAGGTCTCTACCACAACAACATGTTTCGTTCCTAAATAGAACATGTTCAAGGCTGGTGGACCATTAGACTAATCCCTCTATTTCGCATGCACTATCGCGAAATTGTGTAATATTAAAAATCCATATAAACATGTTGGCTAATGAGAGGAGGGGTCACTTATACACCTAAACAGAATGAAACTCTCAAGCTTGTGGTTTTCTCCTCCTGGTAGGAATAAAATCCAGGGTCCAGGTTTAGTCTAGGTTTTAGTCTAGGTTAGTCCAGGTTTTCCTTCCATTAAAATAAAAAAAACAAACCTGGCTGGATATTCCCTGATGTCGGGTGTATAAGTCATCCCTCCACATGCCATCCCACATATTTATATGGATTTTTATAATTGGGCCATTTTTTTGCGATAGTGCTCCTTTATGAAAAAGACCTACTGCATTCCTCCACAGGCTCCCGGGCATGCTGCGCTGTTTCCATACCTGCTTCTGGGTCCACCCCCGGACTGCAATTACCAATTCAATGATGTTACAGTTACGGAGTCAATTCCTGACATAGTATGGTCCACTTGTCTCAGCTGCTATGTGTCTCACCTCCATCACTTCCAGTCTCGCCATTACAGTGGTCCCAGATGTTTCTCAGTTTGAAGCACAACTCCACGTCTGACATAGTGCGTTCCACATGTCCCAGCTGCTGTGCGTTTCATCTACAGCACCTCTGCTGCAATCCCGGAATTTTTTCTAAACTTTCATGCGTTCCACGTATTCTTCAATTATTTCCACAACACTGACAGAGCCACACAAAGCTTTTATTATTTAAAAGGCCTACTGCGTGCCTAAATCAAACTTTTTTTTTTTAAACTTTTAAAATTAATGTTAATATTAAGTTCCTCATTTATTAACAAAGTAATGAAATTAAATAAAAGTCACCATCTCTTCAGGATTGCGAGAAGGTAATACGGTTTACAGTTTTCTTAATCAGTGCTTTGTTTACATTCCACATAACAGTTGAAATGATGAAAGTAAAAAGAAATAAAAAACAAAATATATTACGCATTGTATGATAGGCATCAGCAATTATCTGTGGAGTAGTTTAAATCATGTAATCTTCTGCCCTCTAAAGTTTTCAATTCATATATCCCATAGGATTTTTTTAGACAGTTCCCTTATCTGATTTGATCCTCTCCAGTGTGGAATCGTTTTTTCTGTTCCTGTAAAAGACAACAAGGAGGAGTCCGAATTATATTTTTGGAAGTGTAAGGTAACACTATAGGGTCGATTCAAAGAAACATGTTACAGCTTTGATTTTGTTGCCGATCATCCTATTTTTTCCGAACGCTTGTGCACTCGTATGAACTTGCGAGTGATTCTATAAGCTTATCCGTTTCCTATCGTAAAATGCCCGTCCGTTCGTATGTTATCTTCCGAACTTGGCTCAGTCATTTGTCTATCGTAAATTACAGGTTGATGTGATCACTTGTTGCGGCGTCAGCCTGTTTTTTTCCCCTCTTCCATCGTCCACCTCTTCCAATTAATTGCGTTTGCCTCTGGTTTTCAATGGATTTTGGCCTCTTATATTCGTTCGTTCGTATATATATATAAGGTCTTGCGCATGCGCAATCCAAGCTACACTCCCCAAACCAATGTGGGCCCTATCTGACACTACCAATCTCACCCCAACTACTTAGCGCCAGTCTAACACTTACCTTTATGAACCCTAAAACTTACCCAAACCCCTTAGTGGTTGCATTCTTCTTCATTTTCACGAGCCTAAAACTTACCCAAACCCCTTAGTGCTTGCATTCTTCTTCATTTTCACGAGCATAAAACTTACCCAAACCACTAAATGTACATATGTCTATATGTTTATAAGCATGCATTTTCGTGTTTGTGGAAATGTATTTTTTTGCGCATATTAGAAATGACACATTTCTTAAGCATTAAAATAGTATTTATTTTTTAAACATTTTTTGGTCTTAAAATTTTTTTTAGGAATTAACTTTTAAAACATTTCTGTAAAAATATTAAAAACTATATACAAAAATTAGCCAGGACCAAGGGCACTAATCCTCCTCCTCTTCTTCTTCAGTTGGCCCCAACGTCGCCTGTATGGCCATCAGCTCGGCCACCAACTCCTGGATTCTTTTTTTTTTTCTTCCACTGTTTGTGGGCTCATCCCTGTAACCAATAGAGAAATAAACATAAATAGTAGTACCAGACCGGTTTGTATGCTGGGAATAGATTTTTGGTTAATCAAATACATGTAAATGCATGACATATGTCATTCTTCAAAGGAATAAAGGAAATGCATTTCCCACAGGTAAGTATTGAAACTCCTTAAACCGGACCTTCAACATGATGTAATGAAAAGCAAAAACTCTTTACAAATGATTCGGCACCATATAAAAGTACATTTTGGTGCATTTTTTATTACTGCGCCGCCATCTGGACTCAGAAGCATAACACTTAATGAGGAGAGGAGAGTGGGATAAAGTACAGGGGAGCAGGTTACAGTTGTGCTTTGGTAATACAGAGCATAGCTGGGTTCAGGGAAAGGTCAGCAGTCCCACAATGCATGGCAGCACATTACTTCGGCAAATCTGGATGCCATGCTGCCTGTAAATACCTTGATGTGCCACAAACTCGCTCCTCTCCATCCTACTCCCGACGCCAAATAGCTGCCGGCAAACATTTCGGAAAGCAGCTATTTACTGGCCTTCAAAACACTTAGCAATCAGCTCTCTGAATTGGTCGCAAGCCCATGTCAATCACGTAAAAAATAGGATCGAACGCAAAAAATACGATTTGGACGGGAAAAAGACACGAACTAACGCAAAATATCCAATTGACGTCCGAAATGCGTATGAACATATACGTCTATGCACGAACGATCGTGCGAATACGAAATGGCCAAAAAAAAAGGAAAAAATGACAAACACCCACCCAAACTTACGATTCCCGATCCGAAATCAATTAACTTTTGCATTTTGAATCGAGGGGTTTGACTCCAGTTTTCTTGAGATATTTTACATGTGTTCCCTAATTTTAATGTTTAGGGGCCTGTTGGTCCTCCCCACGTACTGTAAGCCGCAGGCACAGGTCAGCAGATGCACCAATTGATCAGTATTTCTCTTGTTTTAGATATTAAGTAATCAGTATTGCACGTGATAACAATTTTTATATTGTACATTTTGTGATTGGAAACCTTTCACCTTTTTTACCTTATCACAAGAAGCCTTGCAGGCTTTACACTTCGCACACTTTAATATAGTTTTTAATAAACCCTGTCCTCTTTGGTGGGTCTATATAACTCTGCGTGATCTGATCCTTCAAGTTAGGTACTTTTTTATATACAATTTGATTTTTTTCTGGCAATAGTGGTAATAATATTTTATCCCCTTTAAGTACCGTATTTTTCGCCCTATAAGACGCACTTATTTTTCCCAAAAAGTTGGGGGAAAATATCTGTGCGTCTTATCGGGCGAAGGTGGGCAAAAAAATAAATACAAAGCAAAAAGTTAACTCACCTTTCCATCGCCCGCGCTGTCCCGGAAGTGGCAGAGGCAGCCTTCTCTGCAGAGCCAGAGACCCAGCCTGTTACAGTGGTGGGCGTGGCCAACGCTCAAGCGTCGGCAACGCCCACCACTGTTTAAGTCCGGGTGTCTCTGTCTGCTGGCACCGTGGAGAGGTGGCAGGGACAGTGCAAGTGGCAGGGCAGCTTCCGCCGCTTGCACTGTCCCTGCCACCTCTCCACGGTGCCAGCAGACAGAGACACCAGGACTTAAACAGCGGTGGGCGTGGCCGACGCTCGAGCGTCAGCAATGCCCACCCCTATTCTAAGCCAGTGTGTCTGTGTGAAGACTGCGAGGACAGCGGGGAGGATTGAAAGATGAGTTTACTTTTTTTTTCTCTTTTTACTTTTGCCTATGGGGCACACTACCTATATGAGGTGGGGAGGGGGGATGAATGCCACACTACCTATATGGGATGGGGAGGGGGGGGATGAATGCCATACTACCTATATGGGATGGGGAGGGGGGGGGATGAATGCCACACTACCTATATGGGATGGGGAGGGGGGGTGAATGCCGCACTACCTATTTGGGATGGAGAGGGGAGAAAGAATGCCACACTACCTATATGGGATGGGGAGGGGAGATGAATGCCACACTACCTATATGGGATGGGGAGGGGGGATGAATGCCACACTACCTATATGGGATGGGAAGGGGGGATGAATGCCACACTAGCTATATGGGATGGGGAGGGGGGATGAATGCCACACTACCTATATGGGATGGGGAGGGGGGATGAATGCCACACTACCTATATGGGATGGGGAGGGGGGATGAATGCCACACTACCTACATGGGATGGGGAGGGGGGGAAGAATGCCACACTACCTATATGGGATGGGGGATGAATGCCACACTACCTATATGGGATGGGGAGGGGGGGTGAATGCCACACTAGCTATATGGGATGGGGAGGGGGGATGAATGCCACACTACCTATATGGGATGGGGAGGGGGGATGAATGCCACACTACCTATATGGGATGGGGAGGGGGGAAGGAATGCCACACTGCCTATATGGGATGTGGAGGGGGGGTGAATGCCACACTACCTATATGGGATGGGGAAGGGGGGGATGAATGCCACACTACCTATATGGGATAGGGAGGGGGGGAGAATGCCACACTACCTATATGGGATGGGGAGGGGGGATGAATGCCACACTACCTATATGGGATGGGGAGGGGGGGATGAATGCCATACTACTTATATGGGATGGGGAGGGGGGGATGATTGCCACACTACCTATATGGGATGGGGAGGGGGGGATGAATGCCACACTACCTATATGGGGAGGGGGGGATGAATGCCACACTACCTATATGGGATGGGGAGGTGGGGATGAATGCCACACTACCTATATGGGATGGGGAGCGGGGGATGAATGCCACACTGCCTATATAGGAATGGGGGTGAATGCCACACTGCCCATATGTGAATGGGGGTGAATGCCACACTGCCTATGTGGGAATAGGAGGGTGGGATGCCACACTGCCTATATGGGAATGTGGGGGGTGCCACACTGCCTATATGGGAATTGGAGGGGGGAGTACCACACTGCCTATATGGGGAATGGTATGGGGGGAGTACAACACTGCCTAAATGGGGAATGGTATGGGGGGAGTACCACACTGCCTATATGGGGAATGGTATGGGGGGAATGCCACACTGCTTATATGGGGAATGGGAGGGGGTGCCACACTGCCTATATGGAGAATAGGAAGGGGGGAATACCACATTGCCTATGGGAATGGGATGAAGGCATCCCACACTGTCTTTGGGATAGGGGCATGCCACACTGCCTATGGGAATGGGATAGGGGTATGCCACACTGCCTATGGGATAGGGGCATCCCACACTGCCTAGGGGAGGGGAGAATGCCACACTGCCCATTAGGAATGGGATGGGGGGATGCCACACTGCCCATGGGGAAGGGGATGGGGAAATGCCACACTGCCTGTAATGGGGTGTTTTAGCACAACATTTAGCTTAGAATATTTTTTTTCTCCTCCAAATCCTAGGCGCATCTTATGGGCAGGTGCGTCTTATAGGGCGAAAAATACGGTATATGTCAATGTTTAATCATAATCTTTTGATCTGCCCATAATTTGAATTGAAGGTGGTCAGGAATGCAAACTCCATTCTTTCCATCTTTCTTCTGTGGTCTCCCTATCAAGTTCTTTAATCATCCTCTTCTCTTGATAAATTGCATCTTCTCTGTACCCCTCTGTACCTCTATATTCCTCTATATTACTGCAATTCCCCCCGATTCTAATTAATTTACTTTTTGGGATTGAATCCAACCATCGAGGGTGGTGACTGGGGAACATATCCATTACGATCAGTTTCTTTAAAAAAAAGTCTTTGAAGATAAACCCGCCACTCCCCTCCATCCATCCTCCATAATTTCTTTCTTTGGAGGTATTCAGAAAAAACATTTCAATATTACATTTGCTGATATATTTCTGAACATCAATGTAAACTTGAAATGTATTAGTCATGTTTGTGGGGGCATATTTCAATCCTTTGTCTAAAAGTTTCACCTCATCGTTAGTTCTATGGAACTGAGGTTATATATTCCTTCCCCTAATTCTCTTTTGTTTTCTGTTTTCCTGTTCTTCCTCTTCTTCCTCTAGTTGTATATCTTTTCTTTTGATACCCCATTTTCCCTGCTCTGTTTGTTGTGTCTTTTCTATTATTTCATGGTTTTCTCTCATCACCTGAAAGGGGCCCGCTTTGGTGTTTGGTACTCATTGTGATAACTCTCTAGAGGTCTATACCTATTGCTAATTTCAATTGGTTTTCCCGCTAATGCCCCATTACCCCTTCATTGTTCCTTTGTTTCCCATCATACTCTCTGTTCATTCCTATGTCATTATTTTTAATTAACCCCTTATGTTCAGCAGCTATAAAAGGCTTCCAGCAGCCGGAGAGCAGAGGCCAGAGTTAGGGATGAGCGAATCGATCCGGACGAACCCGGATTCGATCCGAATTTCAGGAAAAATTCGATTCGGATCGAATCCGAATTTCCCCGCGATTCGATCACTCGAAGTTTTCCTTTAACATCCATTCATTTACATTTACAGGCATTCTAAGATGGCGGACGGGACATGTCTGGACATGTATCCCGCGCCAGTGCAAGCTGGGGCAGTCACATGCAGCCTATCAGCAGCCAGCAAGCCCGGTGACGTCACACAGCGGTATTTAACGGCGGCCATCTTGCTTTTCCTCATTTCTCTATTGCATTCGTGACAGACAGAACGCTGTGTAGCTGAGGCAGTTAGACAGGCTGGAGACAGGGACAGACAGGGACAGGCTGGAGACAGGCAGGAGACAGGCAGGAGACAGACAGGAGACAGACAGGAGACAGACAGAAAGCCAGGGAAAGGTAGGAAAAACGGAGCTGGCTGACAGGGAGATTTTTTTTTTTCATCCAGCCTTTGTTAGCGTTTTCAGGCTGCTTATAGTAACTAACTGTGCATATATACTGAACTGATCTTAAGTCTGCTGTGAGGCATCCCATTCTGTGACTAAAGCAGCCTCTGTTTAAGACCATATAAGCATTTGCTCTTATCATATTTGAAATTAGCCTGATAAAGACACTTTTGCTGGGCAAAGCACTACTGGACCCTGCCAGGTCCATTCCTGCCCAGGGCATCCCATTCTGTGACTACAGCAGCCTCTGTTTAAGACCATATAAGCATTTGCTCTTATCATATTTGAAATTAGCCTGATAAAGACACTTTTGCTGGGCAAAGCACTACTGGACCCTGCCAGGTCCATTCCTGCCCAGGGCATCCCATTCTGTGACTAAAGCAGCCTCTGTTTAAGACCATATAAGCATTTGCTCTTATCATATTTGAAATTAGCCTGATAAAGACACTTTTGCTGGGCAAAGCACTACTGTACCCTGCCAGGTCCATTCCTGCCCAGGGCATCCCATTCTGTGACTAAAGCAGCCTCTGTTTAAGACCATATAAGCATTTGCTCTTTTCATATTTGAAAATAGGCCTGATAAAGACACTTTTGCTGGGCAAAGCACTACTGTACCCTGCCAGGTCCATTCCTGCCCAGGGCATCCCATTCTGTGACTAAAGCAGCCTCTGTTTAAGACCATATAAGCATTTGCTCTTATCATATTTG
Organism: Gastrophryne carolinensis; assembly: GCA_027917425.1. Taxonomy (NCBI): domain Eukaryota; kingdom Metazoa; phylum Chordata; class Amphibia; order Anura; family Microhylidae; genus Gastrophryne; species Gastrophryne carolinensis. The sequence continues at coordinate 301,643,206 of CM051236.1, read as the reverse complement.
AAATTAGCCTGATAAAGACACTTTTGCTGGGCAAAGCACTACTGTACCCTGCCAGGTCCATTCCTGCCCAGGGCATCCCATTCTGTGACTAAAGCAGCCTCTGTTTAAGACCATATAAGCATTTGCTCTTTTCATATTTGAAATTAGCCTGATAAAGACACTTTTGCTGGGCAAAGCACTACTGGACCCTGCCAGGTGCACTCCTATTTGGGGCATCCCATTCTGTGACTAAAGCAGCCTCTGTTTAAGACCATATAAGCATTTGCTCTTATCATATTTGAAATTAGCCTGATAAAGACACTTTTGCTGGGCAAAGCACTACTGTACCCTGCCAGGTCCATTCCTGCCCAGGGCATCCCATTCTGTGACTAAAGAAGCCTCTGTTTAAGACCATATAAGCATTTGCTCTTTTCATATTTGAAATTAGGCCTGATAAAGACACTTTTGCTGGGCAAAGCACTACTGTACCCTGCCAGGTCCATTCCTGCCCAGGGCATCCCATTCTGTGACTAAAGCAGCCTCTGTTTAAGACCATATAAGCATTTGCTCTTATCATATTTGAAATTAGCCTGATAAAGACACTTTTGCTGGGCAAAGCACTACTGTACCCTGCCAGGTCCATTCCTGCCCAGGGCATCCCATTCTGTGACTAAAGCAGCCTCTGTTTAAGACCATATAAGCATTTGCTCTTTTCATATTTGAAATTAGGCCTGATAAAGACACTTTTGCTGGGCAAAGCACTACTGTACCCTGCCAGGTCCATTCCTGCCCAGGGCATCCCATTCTGTGACTAAAGCAGCCTCTGTTTAAGACCATATAAGCATTTGCTCTTATCATATTTGAAATTAGCCTGATAAAGACACTTTTGCTGGGCAAAGCACTACTGTACCCTGCCAGGTCCATTCCTGCCCAGGGCATCCCATTCTGTGACTAAAGCAGCCTCTGTTTAAGACCATATAAGCATTTGCTCTTTTCATATTTGAAATTAGCCTGATAAAGACACTTTTGCTGGGCAAAGCACTACTGTACCCTGCCAGGTCCATTCCTGCCCAGGGCATCCCATTCTGTGACTACAGCAGCCTCTGTTTAAGACCATATAAGCATTTGCTCTTATCATATTTGAAATTAGCCTGATAAAGACACTTTTGCTGGGCAAAGCACTACTGGACCCTGCCAGGTGCACTCCTATTTGGGGCATCCCATTCTGTGACTAAAGCAGCCTCTGTTTAAGACCATATAAGCATTTGCTCTTATCATATTTGAAATTAGCCTGATAAAGACACTTTTGCTGGGCAAAGCACTACTGGACCCTGCCAGGTCCATTCCTGCCCAGGGCATCCCATTCTGTGACTAAAGCAGCCTCTGTTTAAGACCATATAAGCATTTGCTCTTATCATATTTGAAATTAGGCCTGATAAAGACACTTTTGCTGGGCATAGCACAACTTGTCCCTGCCAGGTGTACTTACTGCTGGTTTTTAGGGCATCCCATTCTGTGACTACACCAGCCTCTATTTAAGAACCTAACCATTTGCACCTATTCTAATTGAAATTAGGCATGATAAAGACACTTTTGCTGTGCATAGTCTTACTGCTGCCTGCCAGGTGCTCTCTGGTTTTTGGGACATCCCATTCTGTAACATACCATTAGCCTCTGCATTTACTGTAAGCTGCACAGTTATTTAAAGAAATTTGGCCTGTATGAGCCTGCTAACACACTGCTGCTGTGTGCATATATACTGATCTCAAGTCAGCTTGGGGCATCCCATTCTGTAACATACCATTAGCCTCTGCATTAACTGTAAGCTGCACAGTTATTTAAAGAAATTTGGCCTGTATGAGCCTGCTAACACACTGCTGCTGTGTGCATATATACTGATCTCAAGTCAGCTTGGGGCATCCCATTCTGTAACATACCATTAGCCTCTGCATTAACTGTAAGCTGCACAGTTATTTAAAGAAATTTGGCCTGTATGAGCCTGCTAACACACTGCTGCTGTGTGCATATATACTGATCTCAAGTCAGCTTTGGGGCATCCCATTCTGTAACATACCATTAGCCTCTGCATTTACTGTAAGCTGCACATTTATTTAAAGAAATTTGGCCTGTATGAGCCTGCTAACACACTGCTGCTGTGTGCATATATACTGATCTCAAGTCTGCTTTGGGGCATCCCATTCTGTAACATACCATTAGCCTCTGCATTTACTGTAAGCTGCACATTTATTTAAAGAAATTTGGCCTGTATGAGCCTGCTAACACACTGCTGCTGTGTGCATATATACTGATCTCAAGTCAGCTTTGGGGCATCCCATTCTGTAACATACCATTAGCCTCTGCATTTACTGTAAGCTGCACATTTATTTAAAGAAATTTGGCCTGTATGAGCCTGCTAACACACTGCTGCTGTGTGCATATATACTGATCTCAAGTCAGCTTGGGGCATCCCATTCTGTAACATACCATTAGCCTCTGCATTAACTGTAAGCTGCACAGTTATTTAAAGAAATTTGGCCTGTATGAGCCTGCTAACACACTGCTGCTGTGTGCATATATACTGATCTCAAGTCAGCTTTGGGGCATCCCATTCTGTAACATACCATTAGCCTCTGCATTTACTGTAAGCTGCACATTTATTTAAAGAAATTTGGCCTGTATGAGCCTGCTAACACACTGCTGCTGTGTGCATATATACTGATCTCAAGTCTGCTTGGGGCATCCCATTCTGTAACATACCATTAGCCTCTGCATTAACTGTAAGCTGCACAGTTATTTAAAGAAATTTGGCCTGTATGAGCCTGCTAACACACTGCTGCTGTGTGCATATATACTGATCTCAAGTCTGCTTTGGGGCATCCCATTCTGTAACATACCATTAGCCTCTGCATTTACTGTAAGCTGCACATTTATTTAAAGAAATTTGGCCTGTATGAGCCTGCTAACACACTGCTGCTGTGTGCATATATACTGATCTCAAGTCTGCTTTGGGGCATCCCATTCTGTAACATACCATTAGCCTCTGCATTTACTGTAAGCTGCACATTTATTTAAAGAAATTTGGCCTGTATGAGCCTGCTAACACACTGCTGCTGTGTGCATATATACTGATCTCAAGTCTGCTTGGGGCATCCCATTCTGTAACATACCATTAGCCTCTGCATTAACTGTAAGCTGCACAGTTATTTAAAGAAATTTGGCCTGTATGAGCCTGCTAACACACTGCTGCTGTGTGCATATATACTGATCTCAAGTCTGCTTGGGGCATCCCATTCTGTAACATACCATTAGCCTCTGCATTAACTGTAAGCTGCACAGTTATTTAAAGAAATTTGGCCTGTATGAGCCTGCTAACACACTGCTGCTGTGTGCATATATACTGATCTCAAGTCTGCTTGGGGCATCCCATTCTGTAACATAACATAACCTACCTACCATACTAAGCAGCTCTCTTATTTAAACTAAGCAGGCCTCTTGGAGGCTGAGTGTCCACTTTTGGGTGTGCATTTATATTCGGTTTCATATACAGTGGGGTATCCCAATTTGTAAGATAACCTACCCCAACCATGTAAACTAAATAGGCCTGTTGCAGCCTGAGTTTCTCTGCTTGCGTATGGCCTGCATTACAATCTGTCTCTTTCAATGACACTGCTGCCTGGGGTATCCCAATTTGTAAGATAACCTACCCCAACCATGTAAACTAAAGGTTATGTCCTTCCAGAAGGAAAACTTATGCCGAACACTATTTTTGTTAGGGGCATTGACCTTTGGATTGATCGGCATGAAATTAATTTTTTTTTTTCAAAGTATGGCGCTGTGAAGAAGGTCAAAATGATGTCTCATACTTGGATTATTGTTACTTTTTGTTCAGCTTGAAATATAACAGGCCACACGGGCATACCAAGGCACATGCTATTTTAAACCTATCTGTTATACAACATAAGCGTTGATCAGGCTACTTCAGTTTGCACTTGTTTTTGACTGATTTTAATAAACCAGGCCGCAGGGCACCCCAAAGCTGCACCTTGCACCCTATCTGGTATACAACATAAGCGTTGATCAGCATCAGCTTCATTAAGCTACTTCAGTTTGCACTTCCTTTTTGACTGCTTTCATTTAACCAGGCCGCAGGGCACCCCAAAGCTGCACCTTGCACCCTACCTGTTTATACTAAATAAGCATCTACAGCCTCAGCTTTATTAAGTTATTGCATTTTGAATTGGTTTTGGTCTGCTTTAAATACACCAGGCCGCAGGGCATCCCAAACCTGCATGTTGCACCCCATCTGTTATACTAAATAAGCGTTGATCAGCATCAGCTTTATTAAGCTATTGCATTTTGCATTGGTTTTTGTACTGCTGCCAAAACACTAGCCCATATGGGCATCCCAAACCAGCACATGTCACCCTATCTGTTATACTAAATAAGCTTCTACAGGCCCTTTTTTTATTTATTTATTTTTATTTATATAGAGCTGCAATAGCTTATATTGTGAGGTTAATTTGCCATTTTGCAGCATAATATAGAGCAGCCCCTGTGTAAATCTGAGGGGCAATAGCTTATATAGTGAGGTAAATTTGCCATTTTGCTTCGTTATATAGAGCAGGCCCTGTGTAAATCTGAGGGGCAATAGCTTATATTGTGAGGTTAATTTGCCATTTTGCAGCATAATATAGAGCAGGCCCTGTGTAAATCTGAGGGGCAATAGCTTATATTGTGAGGTAAATTTGCCACTTTGCAGCATAATATAGAGCAGCCCCTGTGTAAATCTGAGGGGCAATAGCTCATATAGTGAGGTAAATTTGCCATTTTGCTTCGTTATATAGAGCAGCCCAGTTGCCATCTAAATCAACTACTGTCCGGCCAGTACAGCTTTTCCAGGGCAAACTCTGCTAGTTGCGGGCACAAGTCAAGTTTGGCTTCCCAGCAAATCCAGTGGATCTTGAAGGTGTGTTGGCATGGTCATGTCAAGGTATGACATGACCTGCTGTTTGAGGTCCAGCTCCAGGTCTTCCTGCTGCTCATGAGTAGACTCACTATGCGGGTGTAGAAAGCTACTCACTAGCGACTGAAGACTGAGGCTGCTGCTGATGGAGCTGCTGCTGCTGCTCCTTCCACCCCCCCAGCAGCCATGGCAGTGGAAGGTGATCGCAGAGGTCCCCCCGAGTCAGACCTGCGGGAGTATGGGCCATGGCGCAGATAGACATCGCCCAACTGACTACGTGGGATGTCTCTGTAGTAGGTCAGTTTGTCCTCCCTCTCAGTGGGCGTAAAAAATGCCCCCATTTTGTGCCGGAAGCGAGGGTCCAATAAGTTGGAGAGCCAGAAGTCTTCCCGCTGACAAATGGAGACAATTCTGCGCTCACTAGTACGCAAGCATGTGAGCATGCATCGTGCCATTTGTGCAAATGACTCGGAGGGACTACCTGTCTCCATCTCCACTGTAAACTGCCACGGTGTGTCTGGGTCCTCTGTCTCACCTTACTCACAACCCTCTAGCTCCTGTGGCTGCTCCTGCTCCTCCTCTTCTGTCAGATGACTAGATAAAATGGTCATTTTGTGAAACCTAAACTGTGGTTTGCTTTGCCCCACCCCCTCCTCCTCCTCCACTTCAGCCCCCACAGGCTTCATGTGGCTGTGAAATGTATGTGCCATGTCTCCAGTGCCCTGACCAGCCATGGTTTCCAACATATGTTGTAGTACATGAAGCAGTGGAATCTCATCGTTCATCTCATAGTCCTGGCAACTGACTAATAACGTAGCTTCCTCAAAGGGCCTGAGCAAACGGTCGGTGTCACGTATGAGCTGCCAATGGTTTACATTGAATTTACACAGGTGTCCCCCTATCCGTTTGGATCATCCAGAAATCCGTGATGGCTTTTCTCTGTTCCTATAGTGCAGTGGTCCTCAACCCTGTCCTCAAGGCCCACCAACATGTCATGTTTTTTGGATCTCCAAATAGCCAGCTCTATTGCTCTGCAGCTGCACTAATTACTCCACCTGTGCATCTTTGTGGAGATCTGCAAAACCTGGCCTGTTGGTGGGCCTTGAGGACAGGGTTGGGGACCACTGCTATAGTGGATCTTGCATATGGAGGGTGGAATTCCAACGGGTGGAAACATCGCAAATCAGACTATGGTGGGGTACACCGTTGTGACGCTGAGGCTCAATAGGGTTGTGCTTGGTGGTGTAGGAGTGCCAGAAGTGCATGCTAACTTTCTTTCCTGTTGTTCTTTCAGATGGGGGCAAGACTTAAAAACTAGACTGAACACGTGTGCCATGTGAGGACGCATGACTTTGGCTTCCTTGTCGCAGCGCAAACAAGATGTTCTTCCAAGTGTAATGCAGCAGGCTGGACTTATGGTGACGCTGTCTGAGAGGAGAAATCCCTCAGACATCAAGATTAAAAATTCCAAGAATTTTTGAGGGCTAATTATTCAGAGGCAAATGATAGCTAGTTGTTTCTGATTTAATTACAAGGTGGAAACACACCCTCAAACAAAACTTCACTTTGGCAATACTATTGCATTTGTCTATTCATAATTTTATGTATATACACTAACTAACCTACTTTTTCTCCCCAGGATGCTGCATGAAACACTGCCACATCGCTGAGTAGCTGATTTTTCCGAACAACAGTCCGCAATAATCTGCTGCTGCTGCCGCCGCCACCGCCGCAGACTCCAGGGACCCTCTTCCACTACCTCGGCTTGCAACACCTCCTCCCACGACACTCTCCTCATCACTAATTGCCGGCTAGTGGAAGAAGAGGCGAGTGTCTCCTCCACTTCTTGGCTGGGCAGTAGCTGCTGAATTTTATGATTATCAGATCTTCATCAATGGATAGTGGAGCTGAACCCAAAGCATAACAGACAGACAGTTGACTGGGGGTGTCAGATGCCACTTGTGATGCAGTGGACTGCTTTTGCAGCACTTCGAGACAAAGTTGCTTCATTGGCTGACACAATGACTGGTAAATCTGTGGAACATATGGTTTACAAGCAAGAATAACCATTTGTTTTTATATGAAAAAGACCCTGGTTTATACAGACTTTTTTTTTCCAGAGACTGCCCTGCGTGGAAATGAATGGCGCTTGGATCATCCAAGCTTTCCTCCCAACAATGCCTGATGTATTCCAGTAGATTACATCAGACCTACACTAAAGAAAGATGGATCGTGCAAAACAGATTTAAGGCGCTGCTCTCCAGTTACAGACATTCCTCCGCATCGGACCACAAGTAAGTATTGATAAAAAATCCTTTACGTTACTCTTACTTTTTATTAATATTCTTCGGATAAGACGGATCAGACATGATTCCAGATTAAAAATTCCAAGAATTTTTGAGGGCTAATTAGTCAGAGGCAATGATACCTTCTTGTTTCTGATTTAATTAAAAGGTGGAAACACACCCTCAAACAAAACTTCACTTTGGCAATACTTTTGCATTTGTTTATTCATAATTTTATGTAGATATTACTAACTAAGCTACTTTTTCTCCACATGACTCTCCACAGGGTGTGATTCATCCAATTTTTGGGCTCCTGAAGCCAACCCCAGGGTCTCTTTAAAGTAATGTTTGGGCTCCTGCTGCTGCTGCTGCCAACTTCTGCCAACTCCAGGGTGTGACTCATCCAATTTTTGGGCTCCTGAAGCCAACTCCAGTGTATATTTGGGCTCCTGCTGCTGCTGCTGCTGCCAACTCCAGGGTGTGAATCATGCAATTTTTGGGCTCCTTAAGCCAACCCCAGGGTCTCTTTAAAGTAATGTTTGGGCTCCTGCTGCTGCCAACTCCAGGGTGTGATTCATCCAATTTTTGGGCTCCTGAAGCCAACCCCAGTGTCTCTTTAAAGTAATATTTGGGCTCCTGCTGCTGCTGCTGCTGCCAACTCCAGGGTGTGAATCATCCAATTTTTGGGCTCCTGAAGCCAACCCCAGTGTCTCTTTAAAGTAATATTTGGGCTCCTGCTGCTGCCAACTCCAGTGTGTGATTCATCCAATTTTTGGGCTCCTGAAGCCAACCCCAGTGTCTCTTTAAAGTAATATTTGGGCTCCTGCTGCTGCCAACTCCAGGGTGTGATTCATCCAATTTTTGGGCTCCTGAAGCCAACCCCAGTGTCTCTTTAAAGTAATATTTGGGCTCCTGCTGCTGCTGCTGCCAACTCCAGGGTGTGATTCATCCAATTTTTGGGCTCCTGAAGCCAACTCCAGTGTATATTTGGGCTCCTGCTGCTGCTGCCAACTCCAGGGTGTGAATCATGCAATTTTTGGGCTCCTGAAGCCAACCCCAGTGTCTCTTTAAAGTATTGTTTGGGCTCCTGCTGCTGCTGCTGCCAACTCCAGGGTGTGATTCATCCAATTTTTGGGCTCCTGAAGCCAACCCCAGTGTCTCTTTAAAGTAATATTTGGGCTCCTGCTGCTGCCAACTCCCAGGGTGTGATTCATCCAATTTTTGGGCTCCTGAAGCCAACCCCAGTGTATATTTGGGCTCCTGCTGCTGCTGCTGCCAACTCCAGGGTGTGAATCATCCAATTTTTGGGCTCCTGAAGCCAACCCCAGTGTCTCTTTAAAGTAATGTTGGGGCTCCTGCTGCTGCTGCTGCCAACTCCAGGGTGTGATTCATCCAATTTTTGGGCTCCTGAAGCCAACCCCAGTGTCTCTTTAAAGTAATGTTGGGGCTCCTGCTGCTGCTGCTGCTGCCAACTTCTGCCAACTCCAGGGTGTGACTCATCCAATTTTTGGGCTCCTGAAGCCAACTCCAGTGTATATTTGGGCTCCTGCTGCTGCTGCTGCCAACTCCAGGGTGTGATTCATCCAATGTTTGGGCTCCTGAAGCCAACTCCAGTGTATATTTGGGCTCCTGCTGCTGCTGCTGCTGCCAACTCCAGGGTGTGATTCATCCAATTTTTGGGCTCCTGCTGCTGCCAACTCCAGTGTCTCTTTAAAGCAATGTTTGGGCTCCTGCCTCTCATAGTGATGCCACTTCAACTCTCTTGAATTCAATTGTGCCGCTCTGCGATTCTATTAGCGATGCCTCTGATCTGCATGTGATATTTATTCAAAGTATTATTTAACTAACCCAGCACGCATCCTGTGCGTGTTACAGCAAGGCAGAATGGTTTACAACCGTATTGAGGCTCTAGGAGGCTCAGAAATAGCCGTTTTTAATAGCGATTCGTCGCGAATTTATTCGGGTCGAAACGATTTTTGTCGGAAAATTCGGCGAATCAGTCGAATCGAATTTTTCAAAAGTTCGCTCATCTCTAGCCAGAGTGATCAGTGTGGGCCACAGTGGCCGGGTATGGATGGGAGGTAAGTATTAAAAAAAATAAATAAATAAATAAAATATTTTTTCTCCTTGTCTTTGTTTTTTTTTTTACATTTAACCCTTTGTAAACTGGTAAGGGATCCATGAGACCCCTATACCAGATCACAAGGCTTTGGGGCTGACAAGTCACCTGCGGCTAAGCTGTGTAAAGTAATTAACAAAAAAGAGGACACCATGCAGCTCCAAACAGAGTTCGATGGATTAGATATGTGGGCAGTATATGGCAAGTTAACACAATGTAAGTTGAAATTTGTGACATGATTACACACTAAATAAGGAAATGTTTGGTAAAATTACAATGGAAAAGGACCTAGGGGTTTTTGTTAACAATACACTTAACTGCAGCAGCTGTCAGGGAAAACAGCATCTTGGGGTACAGAGGGACATAGGTACCCATGACCAAAGAATCATTTTACCCCTGTAGAAATCATTGGTCAGACCCCGGGTTCAGGGCCCCAAACTCACAAAGTTTGGCACGGACCTGAACATCAACCCTAGTCTTGATTGCAGTTATCCACATGTCCCAGAATAAAATATTGGAGGCTGGGCGCATTGCATTTGGGTTATCTTAGGTCAAAGTGTTGAGGAATTTGGCTCACTAGTCTGCATCTCCCTGTCTAGACATGGTGTCTGGAGGATTCATTCACCTTGCTCTTGCTCCCTAAAATGGTTCTTTTTAGAGGAAAATGGCGCGCACAAATTAACATTTTTGTTGTTTAGTAAATACCCTATTGACAGTGACAATATGGCAAGCTGAAGCAAGTATTCAGATTCATATGGGTTGATTCAAAGAAACATGTAACAGCTTGGATTTGGCTCACGATCATCCTATTTTTTACGTCCGCTCGTGCGTTCGTATGAACTTGCGAGTGATTCAATAAGCAAATACGTTTCTATCCTAAAAGATACGTCCGTTCGTATGATATCTCCCGAACTTGCCTCAGTCAGTTGGCAATCGTAAAAATCACGTTCATGTGCTCACCTGTTGCGGCGGCAGCCTGTTTTTTCGGCTGCTTCCATCGTCCAGCTCTTCCAATTACTTGCGTTTGCCTCTGGTTTTCATTGGTTTTTGGCCTCTTAGATTCGTGCGTTCGTATGTTTATAAGATCTTGCGCATGCGCACCCTCAACCAGAAACTTACATAAACCCCGTAGCGGCTGCATCCAACTTCATTTCTCGGTCCCTCTAACGTACCTAAACCCTTTAGCGCTTGCATCCAACTTCATTTCTCGGTCCCTCAAACTTACCTAAACCCCTTAGCGCTTGCATCCAACTTCATTTCTCGGTCCCTCAAACTTACCTAAACCCTTTAGCGGCTGCATCCAACTTCATTTCTCGGTCCCTCAAACTTACCTAAACCCTTTAGCGGCTGCATCCAACTTCATTTCTCGGTCCCTCAAACTTACCTAAACCCCTTAGCGCTTGCATCCAACTTCATTTCTCGGTCCCTCAAACTTACCTAAACCCCTTAGCGCTTGCATCCAACTTCATATCTCGGTCCCTCAAACTTACCTAAACCCTTTAGCGGCTGCATCCAACTTCATTTCTCGGTCCCTCAAACTTACCTAAACCCCTTAGCGCTTGCATCCAACTTCATATCTCGGTCCCTCAAACTTACCTAAACCCTTTAGCGGCTGCATCCAACTTCATTTCTCGGTCCCTCAAACTTACCTAAACCCTTTAGCGCTTGCATCCAACTTCATTTCTCGGTCCCTCAAACTTACCTAAACCCCTTAGCGCTTGCATCCAACTTCATTTCTCGGTCCCTCAAACTTACCTAAACCCCTTAGCGCTTGCATCCAACTTCATTTCTCGGTCCCTCAAACTTACCTAAACCCCTTAGCGCTTGCATCCAACTTCATTTCTCGGTCCCTCAAACTTACCTAAACCCCTTAGCGCTTGCATCCAACTTCATTTCTCGGTCCCTCAAACTTACCTAAACCCTTTAGCGGCTGCATCCAACTTCATTTCTCGGTCCCTCAAACTTACCTAAACCCTTTAGCGCTTGCATCCAACTTCATTTCTCGGTCCCTCAAACTTACCTAAACCCCGTAGCGGCTGCATCCCACTTCATTTCTCGGTCCATAAAACGTAAGAAAATCACATAATTTACATATGTCTATATGTTTCTAAGTGTGTTGTTTCTGGTTTGTGTAATTTTTTGGGTGTGTGCATATTAGAAAAGACACATTTAGGAAGGCTTAAAATATAATTTATTTAAAATATTTTCTTTGTTTTGTTTGGAATCAAATTCCAAATTTTTTGTATATTTTTTTTTTTTTTTTTTTTTAATTTTTTTTGTTTTTGGCCTCGGTAAAACATATATAATTTTTTTTTTAGTTTTTAACAGTAAAACCCTTTTTTTTTTTTTTGGTGGGTTTTTTTGGTTAAAAAAATTTTTTTTTTTTTTTTAAAAAACTATAAAACACTTTCTCAAATGTGAACAACTTTAAAAACAAGTTAAAGAAAGGAGCCAGGACCAAGGGCACTATTCATCATCCTCTTCTTCATCTGTTGGCCCCAACGTCGCCTGTATGGCCAGCAGCTCGGCCACCAACTCCTTCATTCTTTTTTTTTTTCCCGCCAAGGTTTGGGGGATCATCCCTGTAACCAATAGAGAAAGAAACATAAATAGGACTCCCAGACCGGTTTGTATGCTGGAAATAGATTTAGGGTTAATCAAATACATGTAAATGCATGACATATGTCCTTCTTCAAAGGGATACAGTTAATGCATTTCCCACAGGTAAGTGTTTAAACTCCTTAAACCGGACCTTCAACATTATTTAATGAAAACCAAAAACTATTCACAAATGATTCTGCACCACCTCAAAGTTATTTAGGGCTTTTTTGGGATTACAGCGCCGCCATCTGGACTCTGAAGCATAACACTTAATGAGGAGTGGAGAGTTGGATAAAGTACAGGGGAGTAGGTTACAGTGGTGCGTTGGGAATCCAGAGCATAGCTGGGTTGAGGGAAAGGTCATCACTCACACAATGCATGGCAGCACCTTCCTTTTTTCAATCTGTATCCCATGCTGCCTGTAAATATTGTGCATTCCATATTCCCCAATATTGGTTTTGTTCTGTCTAATAACATGCATTAGATGGGTGAAGGGTGTTTTTCCATGTTTCTAATCTGTAGGTACAGTGTGATGGCTAAGTCTTTGGTTCTTAATACTAGTTTGGGTCCTCTTTAAGCTAACGAAGTGCCCACATGAAAGTGTGAACTACACATTGGCTACGCCTTTAGTTATGTGTGTGTTATTAGCTAAGCAAACATTAATATGAATAATGGCATGGAGACTTACGGAGTTGGTGGCCGACAGATGGCTGGTTGGGGCCAACAGGCTGCCCTTGGTCCTGGCTCTGCTGTGAAGAAGTCCCTGGAGAAACATGTGACATTTGGTTAGTATTTGTAGAGAGTCACTATCCCCAACATATCTGGCTCCCAGTCTGGCTGACATCACTTACCTTCGCCAGGATCGACTTCAAGCATCTCTGCTGCCTCCTCCTCCACTATCTCACCCGCTCCTGAAGCTTCTACAAATACATAATAAAGGATAACTTAGTTTTTGGCCTGCCATGTATATCTTTGTGCCTATACATGAAGAGTGACATACCAGAGCCTTCCCCATGCGTGGCCAGGTATGACTCCACGCCCACGCGCCTTGGCCCCTCCTCTGTGGTAAGGTCCAGGGGCTGGTCTGAGGAGGCCACAGAGGAGGGGTAGGTCCGTCGCCCGGGAGATCCACCACCTTCACTCACAGATGCAGAGTCATGCAGCACTGGTCGGCCTGTACGTCTCCGGGTGCGGCGAATTCTGAAATCCATTTCCAACACTACCAAAGAAAAGTCATTATAAATAAAGGCATAACTTAGACATTTGGAACATATACCATGCAATTGCTTTGTACTTACTTGGGAAATGGATCCCAAAAAACCTCCGCACCCGGGGCATGTGCAGACGCTTCAGGTCCGACCAATGCTGCATTATCTGGGTGTGAGTGAAGGTGGTGCTGGTCACACGGTGGATCTCGGCGATGATCTCCCGGGCGATGTCCCTTTTCTCGCACACATTGGGCGCGAAGTCATACCGGCGCTGAAGCATGATCTGAAAAACATAATGGACACAGAGCTTTTACTTTTACACACAGACCCATATGTGTTGCATCACAAGTTGAGTATTTAATGTCATTAACACACACATTTCGAATGGCCGCCATTTTTGGGGAGTGCCTTAAAGAGGACGTTGACTGTGATTGACAGTCTGGTCTTATGTTATATGTATCACACACCATGTACATACAGATAATAGCCAACATCAAGAATCAGGCCACCTGCATCTATGGCATGTTAGGATGGTTTAAACATCCAAGATGTAGCCTAATGCTTAGGCTTTTGGACCACGTGTGTGGCTTCCCGTTGTGTTTTTTTGGCTTAGGAAAACAGTGTTCCGCAAACATCCGCATCAAGGTCCGAGACAGGCCAGGTTTGACAGCTCGCCCCGCTACTCCACAGGTTAATTAACTGTTGCTAAGCCGGAGCAATTGGCCGAATTAGGACATCAGCATAGACAGGTGAAAACGTGGCCAGGCTCGGCCCTTGAGGATGAAGTGTGAGGAGCCAGTGATTAAACATTAAGAGACCCCAAACTAGTTCCCAACGCATCATTTACATTTAGGCCATCATTGACTATTCTATTAAAATGCACAGGCAGCCACTTACCAGCATGAGGATCTCTTCCTGTTGACGGGTGAAGATAGTGGGCGCCATCTTTAGTCTTCTTCCAGGCAGCAGATAAGTGAAACCCCAGCGGTTTCCTGGTTCCGCTCGAACGTACGTTCGTACGAGCGCGTAGTCGTGCGCATAGGCGTCACACGCTGGGCTCATTATTTAAAGGTCCCTTCCCCCCAAGCTCATTCTCTTTGAGCATTTGTGTACGATGGCACCAAAAAAGGCGATGAGCAAGCGACCCCAGGCAAGCAAGACCGCGGAGGGCCCCACCACAAGGTCCCAGCAAGCTGGCCGAAAACTGAGATCCAAGACTCCCACCTCGGCCCCACCAAGGGACCCTGGACCCTCAGGTACCCAAAAAAGGGGCCCCAAGCCTCGTGCCCCTCCTGCAGCCAAAAAGCTGGCAACTGCAGCACCCACCACCTCTGCCCCCAGAACAGGCAGCACCAGTGAGCCCACACCGGCCATGCCTTCAAGTAGGGCAGTTCGGAAACCCATGCCCCGCAGCAGGGCCCGAACCCCATCCAGGGCCCGAACCCCATCCAGGGCCCGAAGCACAGCCAGAGGGCGAAGAACCCAATCCAGGGCACGAAGCCCAGCCAGGGCCCGAACCCCATCCAGGGCCCGAACCCCATCCAGGCCCCGAAGCCCATCCAGAGGCCGCAGATCCAAAACCAGGGCCAGAAGCCCCTACAGGGCCCGCAGATCCCAATCCAGGGCCAGAAGCCCCGACAGGCCCAGAAGAACACAATCCAGGGCCAGAAGCCCCTACAGGGCCCGCAGATCCCAAACCAGGGCCAGAAGCCCCTACATGGCCCGCAGATCCCAATCCAGGGCCAGAAGCCCCGACAGGCCCAGAAGAACACAATCCAGGGCCAGAAGCCCCTACAGGGCCCGACGAACCCAATCCAGGGCCAGAAGCCCCTACAGGGCCCGACGAACCCAATCCAGGGCCAGAAGCCCCTACATGGCCCGCAGATCCCAATCCAGGGCCAGAAGCCCCGACAGGCCCAGAAGAACACAATCCAGGGCCAGAAGCCCCTACAGGGCCCGACGAACCCAATCCAGGGCCAGAAGCCCCTACAGGGCCCGACGAACCCAATCCAGGGCCAGAAGCCCCTACATGGCCCGCAGATCCCAATCCAGGGCCAGAAGCCCCGACAGGCCCAGAAGAACACAATCCAGGGCCAGAAGCCCCTACAGGGCCCGACGAACCCAATCCAGGGCCAGAAGCCCCCGACCTGGCACCAGCCGGGAACAGAGCCCACGACCTGGCACCAGCCGGGAACCTAGCCCCCCAAGAGGGCCCCGAATTGCCCCCATGACCACATCTACACCTGGAAGTTCGGTGGCCAGCCACGCAAGAACACCCAGTCCCTTGGCCAGTCCAGTCCAGTCATTGGGAAGCCACCAATCCGGCCATTCCCCTACCCAGCCCCAGGCCATAATGTCACCACATGTGTCTGCACACATGGAGGAGCAGCCAAGCCAACCATCTGGCCGCACATTGCGCCGCGGCCAGTTGAGTGGGAGATTCTCCCATGACCAAAATATGGCATTGGCTAGTGGCCTTACATTATACTATGACGAGCTATATGGGAGCAAATCCAAACACACCACCAAGCAGCGCAAGATGGAATTGTTTGAAACCATCCTCCGACAAGTAAATGCAGCGGGGGAAGAGAGGAAAGATGTGTCCCAAATTCAGAAGAAAATCTCTGATCTGAAGTATGCTGTACGGCAAAAAGAAATTAAAAGGCATAATTACAGGTAACTAAATGTTTACGCTAAATCTAATGTTTTGGATGTACTGTATGCACCTTTTCTGAGTACCAAACAATTTTCTCTTTTCAGCCTGAAAACTGGCGGTGGCTTTCCATCTAAATTGGAGTTTACCCCTGCTGAGGAGATTGTGCTTGGACTTCTCCATCCGGTCGCGGTCGGTGGACATGCTGGTCTAAGGGACACAGACTCACCGACCCGTACCCACAGTGAGTACTCTTAAATCTGCATGTTTGCCTGTTTGCTAAATAATCGACAGTTCACTAGTAACAAGCTAACGGGATGCCCCTATGGTTTGCCTTGCTTGGCCTCGCACTACTGTGGCTGTTTGTGTCCTCTTTTTGGCCCTGGGAATCACACATTTAGGCCCACAGCCATTATGGCAAAGTTCAAATGTCCAATTGTATTGTTAAAGTCATGAAGTTTCGCAAGATAAGTGAGATATTTTGAATCAATCACAAAACACACATCATTATGTATGGGTTGCCTTTTGCTTGTGTGAGTTGTGTTTGAGTTAACAATTTAATTAGCCACCCACAAACATATGTGACCAAGAGCAGCGAGACTCAACTGGCGGCCCGGGGTCCCAATGCGGACCTTGCCACCACATTCAAGGACCCCTGCCCAGACAGCCCTGCACTCAGTTACTTCTGTGTTGACGTGCTCAGAGCTGCCCCCTTGATCGGCCATGTAGTGGTTGGTCTCCTGCCCAATGTCATGGCTCCGTGAAACATAGCATTGCAATATGAAGTACTGCCCAGGAAGTGGCATTGCAAGGTACACAGTAACTTATTTAAATTTTCACTGGCCACAATCGTGTCCCGCTGCCCCTGCTCTGGCCCATGTGCCACAGTCCCCCCATGCCCCCCCCCACATAAGCCCCATACATTTGTAACAGATTGGCTCCATCCATCCCATCACCATCAATACGTTAACTCCCCCCTTTAGCCATCCAATCCCTGTCCCCTCAGCTCTGGCCCATCCAGCCCAGCAAGGGCAAGCAGCCTTTATTAGTTGGCACTTAGAAATCTCCAGCCCCTCCACCAGTGTCTTTATTTTTAACTAGACACCCCCTGCGTCAGCACCATGGCCAGACATTCACCTCTCACCACATACCTTTAAATGGGCGTTTCAAACAATTGTTTGAGTACCCCGGACCTAGCGAATGGTAGGCTAAATCCAAAAATGTGCCTTGAAAGTTGGATGCTGACTGGGTACACTTCATGACTTAGAACTGAGGTCACTTAGCAGTTTGTCCGAGCCATTGCACCTATGTAAACTTGCGTGGGTTTGAACAAAGGTCACCATTGCTCTAGAGTTGAATAATATTACAAATAGAGCTATATTTGATTACCTATCCAAAAAAAGGTTATGTGTGTGTGTTTACGTGGTTTTTTTTTCTCTTCTTCAGCCCAGCATGATCCCTCAGCAAGGGTAAACTCACCCCCCAGTTTGGTTATGCCTACCAGGTCCGTACAGCATCGGAGCCCAGATCAGAGATTTTCGGTAAGTTAATTTAGTAGCATAAATACTAACAAGTGCTTAAGAATGTGTTAAACTGTTGAAATCCAAAATTGGGACGCAAACTTAGCCTTTTTTTTTTGATATGTCCCTACAGACCCGCACACTCATGGAAGAGATCCAGGACATGGAGGAAGATGATGATGTCTCCGTACAGGGCACGTCGGATGAACTCCCCCTGGGTCCCAATTTGGAACTGCTCCATAATGTTTCTCTGGCCAATCCTCAGCAGCAGAGTGAATCTCCATCCATTGTGCTTGCACATGGGGAGACTGACACTACAGTCCCCAGTGTTCACTCTGCTGCTGAGGATTTGCAAAGCAGGCCGGTTGCTGTTGAGGGTACGACACCACGCGGCAGGGCACGCCCAAGAGCCAGGGTAATTGTGCGGCGGACGCCATTACGCCGCCCCACAATTTCCCAGGGGAGGCAGAGTGCCCTGCTTCAATTATGGACCCAACAAAGGGACTCTTATGACGCCCAGCTCGTTACAGAGCGTGAGCAAAGGCATGCCGACATGGTGAACATCCATACCAGTCTACAGGGCATCCTCGCGGAGTTGCGTACCCTCAACAGCAACGTGGCCAATGCAAGTAATGGCATCCAGTCAGCCATGGCTGAGATGACCAATATGCAGAGAAACATTGTGGAGCAGTTTCAAATTCACAATGCTGCCATGGCCCAGGCTAGGTCCCATTCCCATGGACCTCCACCTGGACCTCCACCTGGGTATTATGGGCAGCCACCCTATTAAGCCATGGGTGTGTGGGACATCTTTTCTCTTAACCCCCACTGTATTTACTTGTCCTTTGAGGTTTCAAACAATCCATTTTGTGTTGCTCTGGCAGGTTGTGTTTTGTATTTGCTCCCATATAGCTCCTTAGAGTAATGCTTAAGGCCACTAGCCAATGCCATAGGTCTATGTGGAGTTTATCTGGCCACTTATGGCTTTACCTATGTATTTGGTTGGTGCTCCTCCTGTTTGCAGACATGTTTGTGTGACATTATGGCCATGCCCAAATATCCCTGGGCACAGGCAATATTAATGACTGGACTAGGCTGGCCTTTGGACTGGGTGTCCTTGTTTGGTTGTGCCACTCACTTCCAGGTGTAGATGTGCTCGATGTTTTTTTTTTAATGTTATCCATTTGTTACCACAGATGTATGTGGACTGATTTCTGTTAACCACTATAATTTTTCATTTTCAAAGTAAAACAAAAATTTCACTTCCAATACTTGTGGCGTTTTTAGTGGGAAGACATTTTTAACAGCTTGGCCTAAACCAGATAATTTTGGTTTGAAGAGGTGTAACAATGCAAAGCGAAAGCTAAGGAAACTACATGAAATACATTAGGCAACAATTAAGGTCTAAATGTTTTACTTAGAGGTAATGCCACATTACGGCAAAACAACATATGTTTCAAAAAGGATAACACAGACATACAGAATGGTGAGACAGGGAAAAAAGTTAACTAAAATGCTGGCTGATCAGGTTGGCTCGAACAGATTGGCCAGACTCACTGGGGGGCCCCTCAAAATTCTCGGCTTCATCCTCGACGGCTGAAGAGGGCAGGCTGTCCACATAACGTGGGACACGTTCCATGATGGCAAAATTGTGCAAAACAGCACATGCCATTATAATGTCGATCACTTTCTTGGGATCATATTGCAGGGCCCCCCCAGTATGGTCAAGGCAACGAAAACGTGTCTTCAGCAGACCAAAGGCCCTCTCCACAACAGCCCGGGTCTTGCGATGCGCACGGTTATACGCTTCCTGAGAGGCATCCTGGGGCCGCAGCACAGGCGTCATGAGCCAGGGTAGAAGTGGGTACCCGGAATCACCTTAAACAGAGAATTAAATGTAATCAAAATTAAAAAGGCAACACAACCAACACCAAAAATTTCACAGATATCATAATGATGTAAGGTAAAGTGTTCCCAAAAAAAAACAGGGCACATTAGGGCCCACAAAAATTGCACTAAGGTATCACCTAAATAAAAATGGCACTTCTATATACAAATTAATTAACAAACATCTGCACGGCCAAGGGTATTTGTATTTTACATATATTTGTAGTTTTCAGACATGTTACAATTAGGATGCTGCGGAGGGCCTATCCACATTTCTCTGGAAACTACAATGTATGCAGTTTAAGTCCACTTTGACATTTAACGACCAATAGTACCAAAGGAGCCAAAGGTCAAAGATCCCTATCCACATTTCACTGGAAAATACAATGTATGCAGTTTAAGTCCACTTTGACATTTAAAGACCAATAGTCCCAAAGGAGCCAAAGGTCAAAGATCCCTATCCACATTTCACTGGAAAATACAATGTATGCAGTTTAAGTCCACTTTGACATTTAAAGACCAATAGTCCCAAAGGAGCCAAAGGTCAAAGATCCTTGGGTATAAACTCCAAACCAATATATTTAGGCACAAGGAACTTACAGACATCCTAACTAAAGGGAAAACATTCTGAAGGCCACAGCGAGACAAGGATTTTTTGGGTAAGTTCCTAATATATGAGCCAAGAAAAAGGCAGTTGTACGCTTCTGTAAATTTATCCTTAAAAAACATATCAACAAATACAAGATTAATGCCACATTTAATAACACACAAATAGGACACACTTACCAAGCAGCCATGCCCCCGAAAATTCACCTGCCTCAAATCTCCGAAACAACCCAGATCGCCGGAGGATATAGGAGTCGTGGGACGATCCGGGGTAGCCGGCAAGGACACTCATAAACCGCATATCCGGACCAACCACGGCCTGGACATTAAGTGAGTGTCCCATTTTACGATTCCTTAAGGAAAAAACATACAAAAAGGGTAATTGATATTTGACCCAAACTAATAAATTAACCACAAAACATGTCTGCACTCTATTGGGAAAGACTAATGAAAAGCCGAGATAAAGCAGCTACACAAATGAGGGATAAACAAATATGCTGCCGCAAAGGAAAACAGGTTACATGACACGTTGGGCAACATAATAACCAATCTCAATACCTATATATATACTCGTCGGCTGCCCTAGGTACGAGTGCCACATGTGTGCAGTCAATTGCACCAATAACGTTGGGCATGTCGGCCACATTATAAAACCCAAGCTTAATGGCGTTTCTGGCTGCCATATCATCAGGAAAATAAATATATTTTTGAGTTATGGCAGCCATGCCTTCCAAAAATTTAGACAGTGCGCGGCTCAGCGTAGGCTGTGACATCCCCACAGAGAGGGCACCCAGCCTCTGGAACGAGCCGTTCGCCAAAAATTGCAGGCAGCCAAGCATCTTGGTCATACCTGAAATTGCATGCCCCTTCCTTGTGGTGCGGGCTAACCATGGCCGCAGCTCACTATATAATTTATGGAGGGAAGCGCGATTAAGCCTGGTCAGCTCGAACAGCTCAACATCATTCATGCTATCGATGTTCATGCGACGACGCAGGGGCAATCTGCTCTCAGACATCTCGATCAACTCAATGCCAAAAAGCATAAGCCCTTGATGTGCCACAAACTCGCTCCGCTCCATCCTACTCCCGAGGCCAAATAGCTGCCGGCAAACATTTCGTAAAGCAGCTCTTTAATGGGCTTCAAAACAATTAGCAATCACCTCTCTGAATTGGGCGCAAGCCCATGTGAAGGACGTAAAAAATAGGATCGGACGCAAATAATACGATTTGGACGGGAAAAACACACGAACTAACGCAAATTATACGATTCTCGTACGAAATGCGTATGTTCATATACGTCTATGCGCGAACGATCGTGCGAATACGAAATGGGCAAAAAAACAAGAAAAAATGACAAACACCCACCCAAACTTACGATTCTCGATACGAAATCACTTAACTTTTGCTCTTTGAATCGAGGGGATAGTTCATGTTGTTCATGGGCACGTGTGGATTTTAGTACTGACATTGGATACTAGCCTCATTAGCAAAGTATAGTTTATTTAGTGTTGCTGTTCGGATTTGGGTTAAAGTGATTGGCAAGTTAAAAGTTATATCAGTAGCTTACCTTTCATTGAGTTTCCATGCTATTTTTATTTTTTTATGCAATATATTTTTATTGAATTTTATATAGACTTTTATATACAAAGAGACAGTAAGAAACAGCGCAAGAATAGTACAGAGCCATAGCGTCTTAGGTATACTATGAATAAGACCAGGTCAAGCATCGAAAAACCAAGACTGTTAAGAGCTTTACAACGATGGTAATAGATGTGGTTACAGATCAGGATTTTCAACACACTGACGAAATAAGGATATGACATTGGTGACATTAACGGTTATAATATCAATAACCATCCCGCCTCACGCCTTCAAGGTTACCACGCTCATTGGGCTCCTAATATTACCAAGATGGGGGACCCGGAGGGTACCGCCCTCATAATTATCATGAGTTACAAAGGGGGGGGGGACCCCACCCGGCCGGGCCTCGAGAGTATCCGCCGGTGCTAGGGGACTCAGATTCACGGGTCAACCCTTCCTTCTATGACCTTGCAGTCTTCACAGCTGACGGCTCTGTCCGCCCCTGGGAGCACACCCAGGGTAAAGGCGGAATAGAGAAAGAGAAGGTACAGCGATAAATATAGAAACACCAGGAATATAGATGAAAAAGGAAAAAGAAAGAAAGAATGAATAAACGTCCACATTACCCATGTCCCTCCAACAGATTCTGGATCTCCGGAGAACTCTTAGAAACCTCCCAGATTGTCCACATCCTGTAGTGTTTCTCAGCCCCACCCTCGACTCCGTCAAGTGCCAGTTCCCCCATCCTTTTAACCCTTTTGTTGCCAAGCACGTAACACCTACGTGCTGGCTTGGCTGGGCCTTAAGTGCCAAGCCCGTAGGTGTTACGTGCTTGACTTTCCTCGCTTCTAGTTTAAAAAATAAAAATAAAAAATACTCACCTGACCCCTTGTTGGATCCGGCCGGGTCTCCTCTTTAATTTGGTGCCATCCGATCCCCCGTGGGGGGTCGGATGGCTCCAGGAGAGCCCCCGGAATAGGCCCCCCCCCGCTTTGGCAGCAGAAGCTGCTAACTGTAAAAAAAAAAAAAAAAAAAAAAAAATGACATTCACTTACCTGCGTGTGCGCTGGCTCCCGCTGTCCCTCCTCTTCACCTGGGGGGCCTCCGATCCCCCCCCAGGACTTACCGATCTTCAGGAGAGAGCCCGGGAGGCTCTCTCCTCTCTCCTTCTCGATGGCGGCCGCCATCTTGCCGCTAAGCCCTGCCTCCTTGGGGGCGGGGCTTATGACGTCATCCCGGCCCCGATCGATCACCGGCTTCAGCCCTCTCAGCTTCTCAGATGCCGGTGATCGGCACTGGGGAAGGAGGTGGCAGGAGATCCTCTGATCTCCTGCCTCCTCCTTCTCTGGATGCCGATCACCGGCATCTGTCAGCTGAGCGGCGAGGGACAAGAGCTTGCAATCGAAGGTAAGTACAGTAAAAAAAATTTTTTTTTTTTTTTTAATAAAATACTTTTTATTATTGTGTGGTGTTTTTTTTTAACAGTTAACCCTTTGTGAGCTGGTAAGGGGTCCATGAGACCCCTTATACCAGTTCACAAGGCTGGGGGGGTGGCAAGTCACCTGCCCTAGCAGGTGACTTGCCATTAACCCCCGCACCCCCATTACCTGCCTCCCCAAAGGCCAGGGGGGGCAGAAGAGCCCGGGCCCACATAGGCTATGTGGGCTCGTAGGCTGCAGGGTGGGGGGGCCACCAAAGCTGGCCCCCCCCACTCTGTGCCTACAAGCCCCCATAGCTGGTCCCGGGCTGGTTATTTTGGGTAAGGGGGACCCCACGTCATTTTTTTGGGGGGATTTTTAAGGGTTTTTAACCCTTAAAAATCCAAAAAAAATGGGGTCCCCCTCCCCGGGAAGGGGGACCCTATGTCATTTTTTTTTTAATTAACCCTTTGTGTTCTGTCATCCAGCAGCTATAAAAGGCTTCCAGCAGGTGAGCAGAAGCCAGTGATCGCCGAGGGACACAGTGCTCCAGGATGGATGGGAGGAAAGTATTAAAAAAAAATATATATATATATATTTTTTTCTTTTTGCGTGTGTGTGTGTTTTTTTTTTACATTTAACCCCTTGTGAACTGGTAAGGGGTCCATGACCCCTATACCAGTTCACAAGGCTGGGGGAGGTGGCAAGTCACCTGTGACTAGCAGGTGACTTGCCATTAACCCCTGGCACCCCCATTACCTGCCTCCCCAAAGCCCAGGGGGGGGCAGAAGAGCCCGGGCCCACGGGCTATGCGGGCTTGTAGCCTGCAGGGCCAGGGGCCACAAAAGCCCTGTTTCCACAAGCCCTGCATAGCTGGTCCCGGGCTGGTTACTCTGGGTAAGGGGGACCCCATGTCAATTTTTTGGGGGGATTTTTAAAGTGGACCAACACCCAGGATTTTGACTATCCTGGGTTTTGGTCCACTTCAGAGGGGCACCCCGATTAGGATTACGGACAAGCGGGTGACAGCGGCGGACAAGACAGTGCGCGCGCCCGCACTGGCCATTCACAAACAGCCGGCGCGGGCGCGCGCACGCCTAGAGGGGCGCGCGGGAGGCGGCCGCTGCCGCCGCCTATGAGGTACATTTTTCGGGGGTTTTGGGGGGGGTCCCTCATCGCGGGACATCCCGATCTCGGATGTCCCGCGGTGAGGGAGGTGATCGGCCCGGGAATCATATAGATTCCCGGGCCGATCACCCCTGGGTGACAGTCCACTTTAAGGGTTTTTAACCCTTAAAAATCCCCCCCCAAAAAAATGGGGTCCCCCCCCCAGGGATCGGGGACCCTATGTCATTTTTTTTCTCGATTTAAAGTGGACCGTCACCCACGGGTGATCGGCCCGGGAATCTATAAGATTCCCGGGCCGATCACTCCCCTCACCGCGGGACATCCGAGATCGGGATGTCCCGCGGTGAGGGACCCCCCCCAAAACCCCAAAAGAACTCACCTGATCGGCGGCGGCAGCGGCGCACTCCCGCGCACTCCTCTAGCCGTGCGCGCGCCCGCGCCGGCCGTTTGTGAATGGCCGGCGCGGGCGCGCGCACTGTCAGAGGGGCGCACGGGAGGCGGCGGCGGACGCGCTGCCTTGTCCGCCGCTTGTCCGTGGGAGCCTGGTGAGGTGAGTTTGGGGGTTTCTGGGGGGTTTTACACAGCGGGGCACCCCTAATCGGGGTGCCCCCCTGAAGTGGACCAAAACCCAGGATAGTCAAAATCCTGGGTGTTGGTCCACTTTAACCCTTTGTAGTGTGGATGGTAGTTGTATTTTATTTGTAAATGTTATAGATTACTTGTTTCAGTTTGGGGGGTCTTCTGGGCAGGAAGGGGGGGCTACGGATAAATATGTGGTACCGTTCTAATCGGTAGAAATTGGGCTTTCACATGCAATATGCTTTTCCTTAATAAAATAAATGTTTTATTTAAAATAAAGGAGTCAATTTTCTAAAAATGTTTTTATTTATTTTTTTTTATTTTGTTTACTTAATAATATTGTAAAAAAACAAAATAAAATTTACAAACAAGACATTTCATGTTAAAGCCTAAACTCTGCTGCAAAAAAATATAAATATAATTTTCCTAAAAATTACAGCAAAAATGGCGCAAAACATGGCGCAAAATGGGGAAAAATGACCTGTCAGCAGAGGGTGACAAAATCTCAAGTAGGCTGGCAATTAAAAGGGTTAATAGTACCTGTGCATGTTGGGTATTGTTCTGTTCGGGAGACCTTGCGCTTTCAGACTTAGCTTGTTTTTTCTGGTTTGCATATTTATATTTTAGGAAAAGGTGTTTTTTTATTCAGCTTTTTTATACATTTTTTAGGGAAACCCTGCGCAACCAAAGAATTCTTTGAGGAATTAATTCCAGAAAGATGAGCCCACTACAACAAGCTGGGTACGCTTAGAAAGCTTAACATGTGTACTTTCAGGGAATATATGATTTATGGGGGATATTCCAAATGTAAAGGGTTGTTTTGGTTGAAAAATCGCAAGGTGCGCACTTTGTCTGCAGAACTGAAATTTTCAAGTAAAATTACCGTTACGCACATGCTTTACTTTGGGGTGTTTGGCAACTCTTCCCTTGACAGAACCTATGCATGTTGGGTGTTGTTCTGTTCGGGGAATGTTGTTTTTTCAGATTAAACTTGTTTTTTCTTGTTTGTATATAGTTTTTTTAGGAAAATGTGGCTTTGATTCTGCTTTTTTATCCTTTTTTTTGGGAAACTCTTTGCAACCAAAGAATACATTGAGGAATTACTTCCAGAAAACTATGGGCACATCAACATGTCTGGTACGTCTAGAAAGCCTGAGGTGTATACTTCCAGAGAATAGTTTGTTGGGGGTATTTCAAATGTAAAGGGTTGTTTTTCTGGTAAAACTGCAAGGTGCGCATAGCGCATATCACAGTTGTATTTTTTCCGGGAGAAATTGGGGTTTCACACGCAATAAGATTTTATTGACAAACTTACATTTTTTTATTACAAAAAAACTCTACAAATTGTAAAAAAAATTTTTTTTTTATTTTTTTCACACATGTCACCCAAAAATATTGAGAATACACCTAAAAAATACAAACAAGACATTTCATGTTAAAGCCCAGATTCTGTTGAAAAAAACAATATATCATTTTCCTGGGAAATCCCTGGAAATCCTTTCAAAAATGACAGTTGAACATGTGTAGCGCAAAATAGTGAAACATCGTCTGGCAACAGGGAGTGGCAAATGCTGCAGGTAGGCTGGCAATGAAAGGGTTAATATTTTCCAACTCCCCGTACCACTCCATCAGGGAGGGAATAGTGTTGGTGCGCCAGTGTCGGGGTATTACTGACCTGGCTGCTGTAAGCATATGCCTCAACAGGCCTCTCCCCCCCCCCCCCGCTGCCACCGAACCCGGTGTCATCGACAAAAGGGCTACCTGAGGGGAGTTGGGGACATGCTCAAGTGTCGTATATTTAAACACTGTCAACACCCCCTCCCAGAAAGTTTTGATAACAGGACATTCCCACCACACGTGAGTCAGGGTTCCCCGGGCTCTGTTACATCTCCAACAATCGCCTGTCTCCGATCCCCCGTAACTCACTAAGTCCGCAGGGCTCCTGTACCACCTGGTCAAGATTTTGTAGTTCCTCTCCTGGGCTCTGCACGCCATCGAGAATTTGTGCGTCAGAGCAAAAGATTTTTTCCACTCCTCCCTCTCAAACGTATGTCCCGATTCCTCCTCCCATCTCCTGCAAAATTGTGGGAGCTCCTCCTCCACACCCTCAGTCAGGTAGATCCTATATAGAGTTGAAACTGCTCGCGAGGGAGGGGTCTGGGCTTTGAGGAGCATCTCGAACATCGTTAGGGGCCGGGACAAGGTAGTTCCGGGGGTGAAGGATCTAATAAAGGCGCTCAATTGGACATACAGAAACCAGGACAGTTTCCTCCCCTCCCCCTGCTCTCTCAACTCAGATAGTGAAGGCAGGCCAAATCCAGAGGTAACCTCACCCAGTCTCGTGTCCTGGGTCGCATCCCACACGAGGAATGTCTTAGTATCCATCCCCGGGGTGAAAGCAGGGTTGTTGAAGAGCGGGGTGAGCGGACCAGGCCTGTTCGATATGCCCCTCTGCTTCAGAGATCTATCCCATAGAGTCAGCAGAGGATTCACTAGGTACGGGAGTTCCCGCCTCCCTGGACGGTACTCGGGGTCCACCCAAAGCAAGACAGTCAGACTAATTGGAGAAATTTAATTTTCCAGAACAACCCATTGCTTCTCCCCTTGAGGTGAAACCAGTCAACAAGCCGAACAAAAACCGCAGCTGCGTGATACGACTTCATATCAGGAACCCCTAACCCCCCTGCGCTTTTAGGCCTACAAAGCGTCCTCCTATTCACCCTGCGCTTCTTATTATCCCATACAAAACTGAAAAAAGCAGCCTGTAGCTGCTTAAAGAACCCTCGTTCCGGCAGTATCGGTAGAGTCTGGAAAATGTATAAGAACCGGGGCAGTACGTCCATTTTTAAAATATTTGTCCTTCCCAGCCAGGAGTATTGCTTTTTAGCATACATTTTCAGGCTCTCCATAGTGCTGCTGAGGAGTGGCACATAGTTCAGTTTATAGAGTTTCCCCAGGTCAGTGGGTATCTGCACCCCTAGATATTTTATCGAATCCTTTTGCCACTTAAATGGGAAATTTGTCTGGATTAATTCCTGGGTCCGTTCATCCAGGGATATGTTCAAGATTTCAGTTTTGGCCATATTGACTTTGAAATTACTTAGCTTGCCAAACTCCCGAATGATAGAGGGCAGAGAAGTATGTTGGGAGGTAATGTAAAGAAGGAGATCATCGGCAAAGAGGGAGAGCTTATATTCCCTCCCTCGGCACGGCACTCCTTTGATGGAGGGATTGGCTCTCAATGCATTCGCCAGATGCTCCATAACCAAAACATAGAGCAAGCGGGACAAAGGGCACCCCTGTCGTGTGCCGTTCCTAATATTGAAAGATCCAGAGAGGGTGCCGTTAACTTTAACTTTGGCAGTGGGATCGTGATAAAGCGCCATGATTCTATCCAACATAACCGGTCCTACTCCCACCTGGGACAGTGCAGCTCTTAGAAACCCCCAGTGCACCCTATCGAATGCCTTCTCTGCGTCAACCACCAAAAGGCATGCCGGGACTCCCCTCGTTTGGGCGTAGTGTACCAACGAGACCGTTTTAATAACATTGTCCATGGCCTCTCTTCCTGAGACAAAGCCGACTTGATCGTTGTGTATTAGCGAGGGTAGCAGGGGTTTGATCCTGTTCGCCATCATTTTGGCGAACAGTTTGATATCCACATTGATCAATGAGATCGGTCTGTAATTACCCGGAGAGGAACCATCCTTCCCAGGTTTTGGAAGGACCGTAATGTGAGCCTCCAGGGTTTGTCTTGGGAAGGGGCAGCGACTCGACATGGAATTAAATACCCTTGTCAGAAAAGGGGTGATCGGGGTCCCATCGTTTTATAAAACCTGGGGGTAAACCCATCCGGCCCCGGACTCTTCCCTGCAGGGGTCCCCTTTATGGGCCGCGCGACCTCCTTTTGCCTTACCGGATCCTCTAGTGCCTCCCTTTCCTCCGGGGGGAAGGTCGGCAGGGCTGTCTCAGCTATATAATTGTCTAAGTCTCTCGCTAACCTCCCCTGCGCTCCATGGGCTGAAGTGTTGTCAATGTTATATAGGGTCGAATAGTAGGATTGGAATTCGGCCGCTATTTGGGGGGTTTTATACACCTCTATACCATCCGCCATTTTCAAACTGGGGATATATGTACAGCCCTGCCTTGGGTGGAGTGACCGAGCCAGCAGTCTACCACACTTGTCTGAGTGCTCATACAGGCGTGCCCTACACCTATCCCTGAATCTTAGGTAGCATTGATCGTAGAGCCCCTTTAACTTCTGTCTGGCCTCTATCAATTCTCGTAGTCCCCCAGGAGACAAGAGGGTCTTGTACATTCTCTCCAACTCCTGTATGCGCCCCAATGTTTCAGCAATCTGTTGAGAGCTCTTCCTCTTGAGTCTCGCACCATGTTTGATAAAGACCCCCCGCAGCATACACTTGAGCGCCTCCCACTGTATCGGCAGTGTAGTATCGTCATTGCTGTGGTCAAGATGAAAATTGGTTACCACAGCCCTGATCTCAGACATGCATAGCATATCCTTCAACAGATTATCGTTTAGACTCCAAGTGTATTGCCTGGGGGTCGCGTCCAGTACCGGGAAGCTCAAGAAAACAGGGGCATGATCTGACCAGAGCATCTGACCAATCGAAGACTCAGGGTCCTGTGCAAGGGTGTGATGACTCAGGAGGAAATAATCTAGCCTACTATACATATTATGAGTATGGGAGAAGTATGTATAGTCTCTCTCCCCCCCATGGAGGACCCTCCAAACGTCCACCACTTGCAGGGACTGGAGAGCTTTGCGGAGTCTGTTAAGCTTAGAGTGGGGGATTGCAGATTTCCCCTGTGAAGAATCGATTCTTGGGTCTAAGACTAGGTTGAGATCTCCTCCTATGATCAGCGTTCCTTCTCCAAAGTCTTCCAGCAAGCATAGCATTCCCAATCCTGCCTCCACCTGTCCCTGGTTGGGCAGGTACAGATTGGCCAGGGTGTATCTCGCCCCACACAGGGTAAATTTGAGGAACAGATATCTGCCCCCAGGGTCCACCTTAACCTGTACGTTCTCTACACGAACGTTTTTGGGTATGGCGATAGACACCCCTTTAGATCTGTTCATGGGATTAGAGCTGTGATACCACCTGTCATAGTACCTATTTTTGATTTTGGGGATTTTCCCTTGACAAAAATGCGTCTCTTGTAGAAGGGCTATATCCACTCTTTCTCTATGAAGCCCATACAAAATTTTGGCCCTTTTCTCTGGGATGTTCAACCCTTTGGCATTAAACGTGCACAATTTAAGACTCATCTGAACAGCTAAGTTACAGGGGAAGGGCGCCTACCTGGCTAGATGATGTCACAGAGTCCAATTCACGTTACACTATCCTGGCCCTAGGGATCAGGCCCGAGACCGCCCAGAGAGGAAGGCAAGCGGACAAGAGAACAGGAAGAGACAAAAGGAGGAACAGAAGAAGAAAAACAGAACAGTGAGACTAACAAACTAACAAACAGGCCTTCCTTAAAGAGGGGGCCAATTAGACACTAAGAGGGCCGGGGAAATAACTTATTTTTTAACATTTTGCCTTAAAAAATCCCTTAAATTTTTATAATAATTCTACATTATGCAGTGACCCCTGATCAACAGGTGCAGACATTTTGTAATTAAACCAGACCAATAGCCTTGCAGAGTTGAAAATGAAAAAATCTCCCGAAAACTCCCCTTCCCCATCGGCATTATTGATATCATCGTCAGAACTTACATTTGCTCCTGTATCCACTCAAAACCAAAATGCTGCTTCACCAATTTCTCCGGGTAGCGGCAATCTTGAAGCACATTTGAAGATTCCTTCCTCAGCTTCACAGCCATGCTGCTGCCTCAATCTAACCGATATAACTCACAATGCGCAATTTTCCTCCTTGCAGGCTACCTGCAGCTCCATAGACCGCCATTTGGGGAATAAAACAGACCACAGCAGCACTGTTTCTTGTAAGGGTGTTGGTCCTGTTTAAGACCCACTGGCTTAATGCAGACCTTCAGCTACTATTTACCACACAGTTTCTTTAGGCTGCTGCATTCACCCCACCCTCAATTTGGGATGTTTATTCACTTCAGCCTGAGAATTGGACAGGATTCCTTGCCTGGTCCACACTCACAGTCCCCAGCAGCAAGATGGTATGCCATGTATAGTGCAGGCATAACAAACCGGATTGGCTGCTAGTGAAGGAGTAAATGCGCAGATACAGCTACTGTAACTTTGGGGTGAGTATTTTGCCTACTTTTTCAGGCTTCTCACAGAGAACTAATGCTCATTCTAATGGTGTATACTCTGGGGCTGGGAGATAAATTTGCCCCATAGATCTATTAATTGTTCACAATGTCAGACTATTATGGCTGGAACAGATATGGGGGGGGGCTTTTGTCCACCGGAAATCTAAATGCTGGCAGCAGAGGGAGCCGCTGGACAGAAATTATTCTCACTGACTGGAGGAGATGGTGGAGCTAAATGTTGTTAATGTAATTTATCAAAAAATATATTTAGTTGTCAATGTTTTGATTTGATATTTTAACTACTACTTGTGTGAAAAGTAATGATTACCCTCCCACATTTCTTTTTTCTTTGAGAGAAATACCAGCATGGCTTTTTTCAATGAAATAAAAGATACAGGAACGTGAGGCATAACTTTTAATTCTGCTCTTGGCAGACGTAAAAATGACAGTAAAAAATTAGTACAAAAATTACAGAACACTTTATGCACATGCAAGTTTTTCAGGTGCACCTTTTTGTGCTATTGCACGTTTTATGTGCTTATGCAATCATATGAGCGCTAAATCTGATAATAAAAAGTAAGAAAAAAGTGCAATTTTTTACAATAAAAACGTGTAAATGGATTCACATTTTATGATAGCATCAAGAGGCATGGGGCAGAATGCTCAAATTGTCCTTTTGGGTAATATCTTCTGTTAAAATAATAACAGTGTACCCAGTGGACAGACAATGGAATGTATATGTTAGTAAAAAAAAAGTAAGGTCTATGTGATAGAATAGCGCCATGACATCATCAGTTGGGCTTAGTATTCAAAGGTGTTTAGAAGAGGTTCTGACTCAAATGGGTGAACTGAAATTATGAAAATTGGGAACCGAGCCAAAAGCCACTGTTTACCCTTGTGTATGGGAGGCTGCTTCCTGTTCCATATAATTATTGACTCTAATAGAAATAATAATTTAAACTGGATTATGGCTCATTGATCATTATTCCACCACATGTCTATGCTCCCATCCTTTGAAGAAAACTGACTGGGGTATCTTGGCTGTGAGCAAAGGCTGCCAATAAGCCCTGAAGCCCCTAGGAATTCTCCCTGTGCTGCCAATAGCCAGTCTGCCCCTGACTCTAGCATTTAGGGTATGTTTGCCAATCATTTAGCAGGCAGTAATTGTATAAAACCCCCAAGGTCCACCGGGAATTTACCTTCTCTCCCGGTCCAACGACACATGCGCATTTGTGATTGGCCATCACGGGCAAGCTCCCTATTAATATGTAGCAGGGGGGATGCATCTGCTAGCGCCTAAGGCAAGCTCCTGGATGAAGGGGTGGGTCCTGGGTTTTGGTCCACTTTAACAAGTGTTGATCAGTGTTGATCAGTTCCTCAGTTCTTTTTGCTTCCAAAGCTGCAGACTTGTCCCTGTCACAGAAATACACTAGGATCTTTTGCCTGTTCAAAAGCATTCTCTGTCACATCTGCTTAGCATTTCTGGAATTATTCCTATAAATAATTCACTTCAAATTTCTGAATCGTGTGATGTGTGTTTAACTCCTTAAGCGTCCACCGTGTGCTTGCTTGAGCTGGAAGGAGTTAAACATAGTTATCCTCTGGCAGTGCCACCTGCTACACAGCAATTGATCTGTTCTTGTAATATTAATAAGTCTGGTTTTGTATACAGAGGCTAAATGGGAGATTGGGGTAATTAAAGAGACAGAAGAATAAAGAGACAGACATAGCGTACAAGTGATTTAATTAACGTGATGAAAGTTACATTTCTTACAATACCATTCATTTGAAGTATAATTTTACGAGCAACGTATGGTATATTTAAGCTTGTGATACATCGACAGGTTCCTTTTTTGGCCAGCTGTTAGTACAGAAATGTCCGCAAGAAGCTCATGCCACTTACTTAATGAAATCTGTAGCATGCATGCTATGTACTTCCTTGCTCACGGTGGGGGACCTCCAAGCCACAGCTATCGCCAGCTTTGCCCCTGATAGGATATAATACATCAACCGCTTTTTAAGTCTAGAACTGTGGGGGATTGGGGCATTGAGGAAAGCTACCCAAGGGTCTCTGATCACAGATCTACCACATACTGGGCAATCCCACCACACATGCCGGTACGACCCCGGAAAGAGGCACTCCCGGAAGCAGTTCCCCTGGGACTCAGTGGAAAAGTGTTTCATTCTCTCTGGGACCATATACCATCTTGCCATTAGTTTTACGTTAGCCTCAAGTCACAGACGCCGAGCAACCAAAGGAAGCGTTCCACATCCTCCTCCATTTTTCTTGATCCATCTCTCTACCCAGTTCATGGTGCCAATTTTTGGTATAGGATGGGCATGTATCTGTACCCCTTGAGGCCAAGTTATGATATATCTCTGAGATTGCTCCTCTGCCTCTGGGATCCCTACAGCAGCGCGTCTCAAAAAAAGTAAATTTTTCATACTCCTGCCAATTCCCCACCGTGGATCACAAAATGGCGAACTTGCAGAAAACGAAAAAGCTCATTAGATGGCAAGTGAAATGTATCACTCATCTGTTGGAATGTACTGACCTCTGAAGATTGCAGACAATCTGAAACTCGCTGTATGCCCGCCTCCTTCCATGTATTATATCTAGCAGGGTCCTCTGCCCCTGGGGTAAACATTGGATTGTTCCTCAAAGAAAGGATAGGGAGGTACGGGGACACCAGTCCGCCCGAGTATTTAACATCATCCCACACTTGGAGCGAATGTCTAACTATGGGGTTTCGTAATAACTGTCTAAATTTAGGCGTAATCCACAAAAAGTTATTCACTGAAATTGGCGCGCATACATCTGATTCAATCTGCACCCAGCTTGGCACATCTGAAGTGGAATTGGGGGCAAGTAGTTGTGCAATCTGAGCTGCTTGGTAAGACTTTACAAAATGCAAAGCTGATTCTTAAAGGTTTATTCCAAGCAAAGGTTTGCTTGATTCCTGCTCTCCCTATGTTGCCTGTCAGAAGCTGCATCTTTCATCCAGCCATCATTCAGCTTGCTTTTTTATCTCAAAAACTCCCAGGGAACGCTCTCCCTTCTGCAGGGCCTCCTCAGCAGCAGATGACAACTCATCCATGCATGTTTCAATGTGAGTATCCCTTCAGAAGTCAATTTATTTTGAGGGCCTTGACAACTGAGTCAGCAGAAAAGAGCAAATTTTATATGGTTTATCAGGGGATGCAAAGTGCTGGTGAATGAAAGATGCAGCTCTGTTAGTATGGGGCAAGCAGAAGGCAGGCTAATTTAGCCCTGGAATGTCCCTTTAAAACTGAATGTCAGGTCCTAGAGGCTGTATTACCAGATTGCCATTTATTCTATCACTAGACACATGCTGATATGCCGAATGGTAGAAATAGGTGCCCCAACACATATATGACCCAATCTCTATAAAATGAGTAATGCCTCATCAGATTATACTATTGCATATACGCAGACCTAGAATAAAAATTCCTGTCCCTTACACTCTCCCCTAGGGCGTCCCAGTTTTGGATGCTTCTACAGTTAAAGATCCTTAGGAATTCCAAACCTTCAGTCTAAATATTAAAGCTTACTAAATTGCTTCCCTAAAGCCCCCCTCTGGCAATCAGTGGTGTAAGCAATTAGAGTTGACTTAACCCCATGCAGATATTGTGTAATAGCATGCAGATTCTGTGTGCTATGTGAGTGGCCATCTTGATTTACACCCGAGAGCCCTGTTTCTGAAAAACTCAAAATTGCCTCACATTGCCTGGCACAAAATAGGCTAGGGAAAGTACTCAAAATAAAAAAAGAAAACAAAAAATTAAAGAAATACATAGACACATAAATGCATTCATCAACCAATACATACATAAATGAGTAAATACATAAATGATTAATAACATAAATAAATACTGTATATACATAACATAAATATATACATACATACATAAATACATGTGTTGGATGTGGCAGTGCATGTGGAGGAGACGGAGGAGGTGGATGCGGCAGAAGGGAGGAGGAGAAGGTATCAAACACTCTAAGCACTAACTCAGGGGCTAGCACAGCCAAGTCCCATGGGTACACACCTTGTTCATCTTAAGCAATGTCCACTTTGGCTGTGGATAGGTGGATCCTCCTGCTGGTGATGAACACACGTTCTAATAGGACACTTGCAGCAGGGCAGGTCAGCACCACCAAGGCATAGAGGGCAAGCTCTGGCCACATTTCCAATTTATAGACCTATAAATTGAACAGGGAGGACCCATTGCTCAGTACCAGGAGACGTGTAGACAAGTAGTCGACCACCATGCAAGTCTGCCTCCTGGTACTTCAGGCCGTATCTGTTGGTGGTGGATGTGGCAGACAATGGAATATATTGTTCTGCATTGTGGCCATGCTCACCCTCCCCTGTGTGGTGGTGCCAGTGCCCCTGCTGCGTTGGCGACCTGCTACTCCTCCTCCTCAGCCTTGTACTGCCACTGAGCCCTCAAATTCCATTGGGAACTCCAACAATAGTGTGCCCACCTGAGTGTGTTTGTGCTCTCTCATTTTGCGATCCTGCTCCAGAGCTGGTATCAAGGAGGGGATCCAGCAGGGGGGCCATCTAGTAAATGGCACTGGTGACTATGCTAGCAACTCTGCATACATTGCGCAGGCTCTGGAAAATGTAGTGGCTCATGTGAGCCAGGCTGTCCTGAGTCAAGGAGAAGCTGTCCTCAGTGTGAGCCAGGCTGCCCTGAGTCAAGGAGAAGCTGTCCTCAGTGCCACCCTGCTGTGAGAGAAAGTCCTGCTCCTTACTTCCCCTCCTCCTCCTCTGAATCCTCCAAAACTGTCTGCTGGCTGGATAGTGCTGTACCTGGTTGCTGTTGGCCCAGCAACCCACCCTGCAAGCCATGTGTGCACTCCCTCGATGCCTGGAATGGGCCTTCCTCCTCCTCCTCTGTTTCCATCACATCCTCCATCATGACCTGAAGGGTTTTTCTAGCAGGCAAAGGATGGAGATGGTGCTGACGATGGCATCATTATCGTTGACCATACTGGTGGCATACTGGAAGCGTCGCACAGATGTCCCTCATGGAGACCCACTCACTGATAATGAAGTGCTGTTGGTCTGTATTTCTACTCGGGCATTTTGGAGCTGAAATGTTTCCAAGATTGCCTGCTGCTGCTCACAAACCCTTTCCAGCATATACAACGTGGAATTCTGCAGTGCAATGCTATAAAATAGTAGTGCTGGGAACGGTGTACTGTGGAACAACTAGCGCCATCAGATCTTTAAAACTGTCAGTCTCCACCAGGTGGAATGGGAGCATTTCAAAGGCCAGCAATTTTGAAATGCTCACATTCAGTGCCAGGGTTTGTGGGTGGGATAGGCCCAATTTCTGCATTCTCTCCAAAGTTTGCAGGATGCAAAGCTAAATGCTTCCCTGGGATGATGTGAACTGGCTTGGTGATGGTGGTGGGGGTGCTGCTGCTGTCCAAGTTGTTGGGCATCTGAGAACCCTAGGTTTTCAACTGGGGCAGGTGGATGGCCCATGGTATGCCAGCTAGGAGTATCATCGTAGAGCATTATTGACTCCGAGGGCTCAGCAGTGGAGTGGGTGGAAGACAATCCATGGAACTGGTACCACTGTGTGAAAAATAATCTATGACTGCCCCCAACTTGTTCTGACCTCACTACTCTACACTCCAAATCCTGGCACCTGACTGTACCAGATGAAGGTGTAGCAGGTAAGGATGAAACACATCCTCTCCAGGCAGCATAAGTTCCATTACCAGCAGCAGCACAACGTTTACATCCCTGTCACTTATTTGCTGATTGCTGCATCGTTAGACACCTGCAGTTACAGAGGCCCAAATTGAACAAATAAAAAAAAGAATTAACAGGAAAATGCCCCTGAAGTGCCTTGAACACTAACAATTGTTATTAAGGAGCAGTGACCCCCGATGGCCTGAACTATTGGTATTAAAGAGCAGTGACACACAAGTGCCCTGAACAATTGGTATTAAAGAATACAAACCCCCCAAGTGGCCTGAACAATTGATATTACAGCAGTTCCGGCACAGTTCATGCAGAGAGCGGGCTGGCAGATTGGGGATTCAGCTGTGTGTCCGGCATGGCAGCATGCTGGGGTAAAGCCAGCAAGATCAGACATTTCACCCCCCAACAGACAAGCTTACCTGTGTGACCTGATGTGTCCACACCCTCCTTTACTGCTGTGATGTGTCCTCACCTTCCTTTAAAGCTACCCCTGTCCCTCTGCTGAAGCCCAGCAGCTGGTTTATAAATTGTAACTAGGGTTATTTTTGAGGTAAGGCTTATAATTAAAGGATTAGAAAAAATGCTGAAAAACCTTTTATTTTTGTGGTAAGTTCTAATTTTCTGGTAAACAGGTTAAAGATTACTGACCTGTGGCCTGAACAATTAGTATTAAAAATTACTGCCCCCCAAGTAGCCTGAACAATTAAAGAGAACAGACACATAACTGCCCTGAATAATTGGTATTAAAGATGACAGACCCCTAAGTGGCCCGAACAATTGCTATTAATATTACTAAAGCACAAGAACCCTAACCCAGCGGACACTACACAAAACCTTTTTTTAAGTGCCCTTGACCAGTGGATACTCCACTAATAATTTGTATTAAAGAGAACGGACACACAACTGCCCTGAACAATTGGCATTAAAGATTGCTGATACCAAACTGCTTAGATCAAGTGCTTTTACAGACTACTGACACCTAAGTGTTATTACAGACTATTGACACCTAAGTGTTTGGAGAAAGTGCTACTACAGACTACAAACTGTGCAATTAGTGTACTGACACCCAAGTGCTATTACAGTGTACTGACACTCAGGTGCTATTACAGAGTACTGACGCCCATGTGCTATTACAGAGTAGTGATACCCAAGTGCTATTACAGAGTAGTGATACCCAAGTGCCATTACAGAGTAGTGACACACAACTGCTATTACAGAGTACTGACACCCAAGTGATATTACAGAGTACAGATACCCAAGTGCTTGAAGTAAGTGCTATTACAGATTACTGACTACTGACATCCAAGTGCTATTACAGAGTACTGACACCCAAGTTCTAGGAGCAAGTGCCATTACAGAGTACTGACACTCAAGTGCCTGGAGCTAGTGCTATTAGAGACTTCTGACACCCAAGTGATATTGCAGAGTACTGACATCCAAGTGCTAATACAGAGTACTGGCATCCAAGTGCTTGGACCAAATGCTATTACAGTGCACTGACACCCAAGTGCTTGAAGAAGTGATATTGCAGAGTACTGACACCTAAGTGGTATTACAGAGAACTGACAGCCAAGTGCAAAAAATGAAAAACAAAAACAATTAAAAAACACAACCTGTTCTCTTATAAACATGTGTGAAGAATATATATATATCTTGGGCTGACCAGTTAAAGCAGCAATGGCCCACACAAGTAGGCCTTTTTCAGCAGAGGGTAGTTAAGCCAAAAAGGGAGTAAATGCAACATCCTCATTCAAGCCAAACGGCACCTAGGTATCTAAACTATGGATCCAAAATAATTCCCTTTGTTGTAACCTCTCTTTTAACCTTGTCACTTGGAGGGTGTGACGAGTGCTGTGCGCTGCACTGAGTCTGCACAGAGTGCATGTGACTGCACAGAGTGCATGAGTGACCGTGTGCCTGGTGGGACTGTAAGCATGGTGGCGGCGGCATGCCGGGTAAGATAAAGAGGGAGCATTGTAGGTGGGCAGCATTAGCCTGAGGAAGTGACACGATCCTCACGGGACAGAATGCATGGGTGCCGGGTGGTGTTGCAGGCTTTGGATTGTTCAGGTGATATTTTCTAATCACTAACCTCCCCCTCTTTGTGTGTTTTTCCCTTGTTACAGGTTATTATAGATTATATTAGTGGGGGTTCATTCGCACGGTATTGCACTTTGCATTGTATTATTATTGAGAACTGTTTTTCTTAGAAACCCTATTATTAACAAATAATAAAAGAAACATCTTGTTCAATATTTGTATTGTCTGTAGAACAATGGGAAATTCTACACCCTACCCTAAAAACTGCTTAGGTGTTTATAAAAAACAGAGGCAATGTAGTGAAAAAAAAGAATGTATGTTGCCTTAGAAGGTTTTCCAAACAAGTCAAAGTTAAAGATTGGAGAGGAACACCAAAATCTGAAGTGCCTCTCCAAATCTTACTGACATACAGTACCACCAAGCAAGATAGCCACTGTAAACAATGCAATGAACAAAACAATGGCTATATGTAAAAAGAGGGGTGTGTCAAAAGCTAATTAATAAATTGTAATATATTCTATTGTGGGAGATGACCGATTCCAATCATATGAATGTTGTTAAACAGGGTACGATGTTATTTTTCTCCTCTCGAGGGGTTAACTAGTATTTGGCAAGGATAAATCATTAGCCCCAATAATTATTATGCACTCAGGTGAATGGTAATTTCTCTCACACAGTTTCCTGGCTGCTAACGAGCCTCTGACTCGTTAAAAGGCTTGCAATTAGTGAGTCAGCAGGGTGGACAAAATGGCTGAATTGTCGGTAACCCATTAATGTTCGAAGCACATCAAGAAAAGCCACTGTTGATTTTTCATAGTGTGCGAACAAGTGACTGTACACAGTGTTTGTCTACCATGGCATAGATCCTTCCTCCCAATGTTATCCTGACCCCCTGCCATTGGCCATTTAGCAGCTCTTTGGACTTGACTGTAATAAACAGTCTACTAATAAGATTAAAATCAATTAAATAGTATGTGCTAGTCGATATATGCAAACAAAATGAGAAATTTATGTGTAAATCTGGCATTTTATATTGTTATTAGGACTGGGTTCAGCTGCAGAAATGATGCAAATGCAGAAGGACATAGAGAGGTAAGGGTGAGGGAATGGAGAGTGGTGGAAGGGAAGAAGGTGTTATTTGCCAATTGGACATAAAATTATGAAGCCATCATTTTATTGTTGAGAGGAGCAGATTGGAAAGAACAATCTCCGTCTGGCTCCGGAAAATCCTTTCGTTTGGCAATTGAATTCTCCACATAGCTATTTTTTCATTGCCAAAAAATAATTTTTCACTATTTTTATGCAAAGACAAAACTATGTTCCTGTCCAGGATATTTATTTAACCCTATACAATAAATTATGAACCTAAAAAGACTACATGGCAGATTATTAAACAAGAAATAGGAAAATGAGATGTTTACTTAAATAAAATTAATATATTTTATATTTAAGGCACCTTTAATGCCTAGTCATTTTTATATATTAATGATTAATATTAAGATTAAAAAAAAGAAAAGACAAGTTGGTAAACAGCAAAAACAGCAATAGTAACCATTTAAATTCAACAAATAAAACAATGGACAAGCAGTGTAGAATATAACACTACACCTAAATTGACATAATACAATTAAAGCGACTGGAGACATACCCTGATTAAAGCTCTAGAAATGAGTGGAGCTAAGTGTAGTAATGATGGTCTAGTGCAGGCTGTCCCATCAAAAATGGACTCACAGATGCTAGAAGCTAGTGCAGGCAACATACCTGCTTGGTATTCCAGGAAATATCAGACAGGCTGACTTAATAGCAGTGGTATAGTCAGGCATAGCATTGGTCGGCAGCAAGGCTTGGTACAAGGCCATAGTCAGAAAGGAAACGTGCTTGGCACAATGATGGTGGTCAGTAATCAGAAACAAGGCTTGGCAGTAGTTTACAGTAGAGATTGGCACAAATGTGTGATCAGGCAGGCTGTATTTGGCAACACAACTTGGCAAGGTAGCTGGCATTAACAAAAAATAGAGGGGATGGGGGATAAGTATGGAAGGAGAGTTCCTGAATGAGTGCAAGCTGAGAGATGTAGGAATTAGGTTAAGGAATTAGACTTGTGGATATCATGGGTTTAGAAAATGTGGACATGTCACCTTTTCCTCTGCATTGCATCTCCAGCAGTTCTGACACAGTTCAGGGAAATGTAGCACTGTTGTATACGTATGCCTCTAGTTAGCAATTTCCACATTGTCTCTTGATATTTGGTGCCGGTCTAGGTTTTGTGGGCTAACCAGAGGATTTGGTTTCTTAAACATCACTATATCTCTCACCAGTTTATAATATACAACATGGTCTCTGCTTTAATGATTGGGCGAGTGTTTGAAATATGCTCGGCTCCTGCCTGTTCCTCGGCGCGAGCACGTTCTTCATATACCCTCCGGTGGCGCTGCACTTAGCGCGCCCACCGGAGGCTGGTTAAAGGGACCAATCCCTTTTAGTTTAACCAGGGCGTCACGCCTCTCAAAGAAACTTATTGGCCATCCAGCCATGGGGTTAATGTCCACCAATCACTGCACACCCCTGTAGTATGCTCAGCCCTATAAAGGTTTTACCCCTACAGTACTCCGGTGCCAGTGATAGCGTTTAGCTGAGTGTGCCTTTGATATTG
Source organism: Gastrophryne carolinensis (assembly GCA_027917425.1). Taxonomy (NCBI): domain Eukaryota; kingdom Metazoa; phylum Chordata; class Amphibia; order Anura; family Microhylidae; genus Gastrophryne; species Gastrophryne carolinensis. The sequence goes on along the minus strand of CM051236.1, from coordinate 301,601,992 downwards.
ATTTTGCCTGTTTGATTCTGTTGCCGACCTTGCTTAGTTCTGACCATTCTGTGATTGCCGCCTGGACCGACTCTTGCTTGTACCCCAACCATGCTTCTGTCTTACCCTTTGTGCCGCTAACCCGTGACCTCCCGGATTAACCTTTGGCTTCACCACGACTTCTCGACATTGCCCAGTCTGGCCTTTGGTTCATCTGTCTTCACCCCCTGTAAGCTCACATCCTTTGGGCTACTAAGTCCTGCGTCCCGGGAAATGGGGGCTTGACTAAAGGTGAAGCTAACAGCGGAGATTGGGGGTTGTGGGCTTACCTTGAAGGCGGGTGTCCCACGGGGCCTTACAGGGGGTTAACTTTGGAAGCTCAGTAATAACGCCACTCCAAATAGTTAGCCCAATGTCTCTACCCACACCTAGCTACTTTTGTTGCATTGGAATAACAATATTTCAATAAAATACTCTACCCAGCTAATGGACAGCTTTGTGTGGTTTAAAACCTCATGATAAATGGACCTGAGGGATATTTATTTGGCACTTAATTTCCTTGATCTTATTATGAGCCAAGTTGTATATCAGGGCACTTCATTATTAGGGTTATGTGGTCTGGTGTATGTTTTTAACCGGACCAATCAGCGGCACTGCTGGCCCTGTAGTCTTATATAGTGTAAAGCCAGCAGGCTGACTAGGTGCACGCACTCTGCATAGAAACCCAGGATGCGGGTGCCCAAGCTCCCTATAGCTTCCTATATGCTCAGTATAACAGTTTTATGACATACATTAGTATGCTTGGCATAAAGTGCTGCAGCAGAGAGTTAAGTGTGCAATCTGGGGGTTTCACACAGCGCAACATCCCAAATCAGCATGCCCCAGGGACAAAAAACAATCACCAGGATGAGGGCACTTCCAAAGTGGATGCGCGTATTCCCAAACATACATGTGCACAGTCCCAAACATGTGTGCACTCCCAAATGCACATGAATGGTCTCTTAAATGTGCGTGCGGGTAAGCACACCCACATGCCCTCCCATGCACATGCATGCACTCTCACATGCACTCCACGCACATGCATGCACTCCCACATGCATGCACAAACTTCCACATACACTCCCACACACATACATGCACAGATGCACACACTCTCACATGCCCTGCATGCACGCACTTTCACATGTATTCATGCACTGCCCCATGCACTCCCCTAAGCATGCATTAACTAAGCGGAGATGGGGGAATGGGCAACAGACATCTATACTGGCGCTGTTACCCCGTGTCTCTGTCAGGGTGTTCTGTGTGTCCCCGCTCACCAGGGATGGCAGTAATGGCCGGGGGCATGATTCTTCTCCCCCCCGCTGTGTGAGTGCAGCGTGGATTCTCTCTGCTGTTGACCTGCAGGGAGGCTGTAGTACACTTTCATTGCTCTGCGCTGGAGGAGGTGGAGGGAGGGTCATATGGAGGGAGTGGGCCAACAATTCCATCCCACTGGGCTGAATTGATTGTTGGGACGGGATGTAAGGGGAGGTGCCGGTAAACAAGGACCTTGAGGACATTGTTTTGGCAGAAACAAACTAAATATTCAAAAATGCAATTGAAAATGGGCCTTGCATCCATTCAGGATGTTAGTTAGCTTAGGACATATTCATTCTTCTTGTAAGAGAACTCTTTTTTCTTGCAACTTTTACAATTAAAGTGCTACAGCAGGTAAAACCATTGCGTAGGCCCACATTTGTCGCTGTCCTAAACTGTTTTCTGTTTTTAAATTGAAGCAGAAATGTTCGAGATATCGAGGTTTACAGGATCAGCCAATGACATTTACTTTTTCATCCCGTCCCCCAATCAACTCAGCAAAGCGGGACGGAATTGCAGGTCCCTCCCTCCTCCCGCCCCTCCTCCACCTCCTTCTCCAGATTCATCACATTGTTGTCAGAGTAGAGAGCTGATTATTATGCAGCATCACAGAGCCAAGGGCCACGTCCACCTTTTTTAGAAGAAAAATCGTAAGTTGAGTTTAGAGATGAGCCGAGAGTCTAGTACAGTGCCAAATGTAGTCAAAAGCAATGGTGTAACAATTACTTCTGCCTATCAATTGTAAGGTAGGTTCCGACCACTTGGAAGGGATTTATTTGGCTATGTTCACATCTGTCCGGTTGCCTTTTTGTCATACGTTTTGCTGTTTTGTGTTTGTATTTTTGTATTTTGCATTCACATTTGCCTGCATTATTAAAAATCCCTGTTTCCATGTCCTACACCCAGGCTTCCTGTCTGCTGAATTCCTTTAAAACCTACAGTGATGCGAGAAATGCATTTCCATTTGTGCATGCCTGTGCGCTTGCGACCCCGACACAGCATTGTGGCCATGTTTTTTTCAGTCCTGCTGCCCCAGAAAGGTATGAGAATTGTTCGATTTTTTTGTGGTACCGCATATGCTGCAAATGCAGAAACGCATGCCATAACAGACAGGTGTGAATGAGGTAGTAAAGGCAGTAAAGATAGTAAAGGCAGTTGGGAGTAGTGCTCAGTGCAATAGGAAAGCATGACATGACAATGAATGCATTATTTTGTCTGCTAAATGCCTGAACTACCAGATTAATGCTTAATAAGTTTCCAAAACTTTCTAAAACAAAGCTTATGGGATGAATGTTTGTCTTTAGCACTCAAAGCAAGGCTGAGTTGTAATCGACACTTTGCCTTGTAATGCAGAAGAACTCAAATAATGGAACAGATGGACTCCATAGTAGACTGTTGGCTGTCAAGCACAATATGGAATAGTCCATAGAGTCAAGCCAAAGGACAGTTGTGGCCTAGTGGCAAGGAAACTTGTAGCCTGAGGGTTGCAGGTTCAATTCCTAGCCAGGACAAGTGGTTTTTAAATGAAGTGCAGGCACCTAGCTGCCCCCCCCCCTGTCCTACGTTTGACATACTGCACTGATTAGATGTGTTAAATGTGAAGGAAATATTCCTATGTGTGTGCAAGCATGTAAGGGTCATTACCCCCCCCCCCCCCCCCCCAGTAGTCTGTAGCTTAAAATGTTAAAAGTCTGCGGCTAATCTATTGCATTTTTATGAGGCTATTTATGAGGCTGTTTAGAGTATGAATAGAAGATGTTTGAGATGGCCTTTTCACAGTAAGTAAAATGTACAAAGATGTGTTAGCCCCATAGCATTAACCAGTCGTCTTTGCCACAGTGACCCTTTAAGACAGGATTGCTCAACTGGTGCCGGGCCACAATGAATAGGTTTAGAATTTTTCAATTTTAACAACACAACAAAGAATTTCATCAACAATCATGATACCCACTGTCTTCACAAACTCCATAAGTTTTTTTACTCTTGGGTTCCTCCACCACCCTATTACCACTTTTATATCTAACAATCCCCACAGATTACCAATACACATGTTCAATGCTTCAACTCTCCAAACATATTGGTCCCATATTAATAGCCCATACCCCCATCAATCCCAAGTCCTAACGGTGTCAGCCAGGGGTTTTGTAGCACTATCAACGTTACTGCGTTCCTCCAAGCCACCACTGCCACCTCTATTCTCCAATGTACTTCACTATCCTTGCACCCTCTCAACCTTACTGAGCCTCTATTTACCTTTAAACATCAGTTCTCTTACCCTCCCACTTTCCCCTCAGCAGGTTAGCAGTAAAGGTTAGCAGTCTACGTTGGCAACATTTCAAGGATTTTTGTGATTTTTTTTTTTAGTTTACCATGACATTTTGTTGTACCAGACTGAGGCACCACTACTTTTTTAGCTGCATATTAGCAAATCAAGGTTTCAAAGGTGTTGCTTAAACATTATACAGTGCAGAAAGTAGCAGTAGCAGTAACAGATGAGCTTTTGTAGCAGTCATTTCAGAGCCCCCGCTAGTAGTCGCTGTGCTCGGCCATGGTTCGCTAGTTCAGAGCGACTCAGTCGCTGTGCAGCAATGATGAATACATTGTGGGGAGTCGCTATATGACAAGTACAGCGCTGTGTGGGATCGAATGTTAGCGACTGGTCATTGCGACCGATTCACAACATATCCATCAAAAAAACAGCCTCACACACCTCCGGCGCTTAAAAATGCTTCACTGTAGCCGAGCGCGCCAGAGGCTGTGTGATTAAAGGATGTATCCACCAGTTACAAAGCGAAAACATATGAAATTACATTGTAATAACATTGTAACATGAACACATTTATGCCAGACCTGTAATGTCAATTCTGCATAAATATATAAAAACATGAAAAATATTTAAAAAAATGACTTTTTCTATGCCAGAAGAGGCCACAACATTATTTGAGATTATAGAATAAAAATTAATAACAACCCCCTGTTTAAAGAGAAATAAAAGAATGTCCATTGAAATGTATGGGAGGGCGACAGGTACAGAGAGGTAATACGTGGCGCTCTGCAAGGCTGAACGCCGGCGCTGTACGCTGAGGCTGGGATAATGATGAATCGGACGCTACATGGCGTTATCCCAGTCACTCAAAAGATTCAGCTTGATAAATGTGTATTTGCGTGCTGTGTCCAGCGTTCACCTGTCGCTACCTGACGCTATCTGTCATTTACAAGGCACTACCTGACGCTATCCCTTCATGAATAAGGCCCCATGACTAATACAGATAAGACTAGTTTGGGAAAAAAAATGTTCAATTTAGTATCTGAAAATGAGTAAATCTCACACTTCTCATACTAATAAGAACTGCTAGAGCTTTAAAATTCAAGTGGAATGGCTAAAATGAATGTTGAGTTAATTGTTGGTTTTACAATAGCTATGCACCTAGCATCCTGCTTTATCTTCTATTATTTGGAGTATGAAGTATTCAATATATACCGATATATATATATATATATATATATATATATATATATATATATATATATAATTTGCATATATATGTATTAAAGAAGACGTGTTTATACATCCTTGTCTTTCTCCCACTCTCTGCATCTGCTCCCCTCCTGCCTTCTGTTTCTCTCTGCCAACTTCTGCCTATTTTTCTGCATTTTGAAGACATCAATTTTATTTTATTCTACTTTGGGTGGAAAATCAAGATGTAACCATTAGGCTGCCAGATTGACCAGCTGAATAAGAAAAACTGTATGAAAATGTAAATACTTGCCATTGCTTCAATTGTGCGGTGAACAATATATAGATATAACTTAGATGCTCACCTGTGTTATTTCCGGAAAATTTATGGAACAAGCTTCGGTTTACATTTTGCTATATTCACTCTTGATGGATATAGTAAGATAAATACCCAGCATCATTATACAGGGATGTGTGGGAGTGCAGCATGCTATGGGTGAGTGCTCCCTCTCAGACACTGTTTATTGCAGACAGATGATGGTAGAGGAGGGAATAATTGATAGAGCTATGAAATATTAATGAATATCCAAGGGGACAGGATGCCTGCTACTTACTTACAGTCTTGTGCAGGGTGTTGCTATATATATATATATATATATATATATATATATATATTATATACACATTTTGATCGATTGCTGCAGTATATACCCATCTGTATTATTGTATCACTATACATTAAAATAACACTAGCCTCAATTCATGGGCTATGTATGTTGGGAGACCTAATGTGTACATGATTTATTTAACTCTGGCACAGAAGTGAATTAGTGAATTTGAATTGAAGTGAAAATATCTAATGGAATAGACATTTGCCTACTTTAATCATTAGATTCTATAGTTCTATAGGTCAAAACGCCTTTTAAATAGTAGTTTACCCTCCTAAATGATTTGCTTAAAATTTTTATCAAAATACCCTGTGAAGGGGTTTTCCATTCCAGCAGTTCTAATTTCCATCAACTGCCAAATGTACTGTGCCTTCTTGTGGTCATTTGCTATTAATAACCCCACAAAAGGAATATTTTACCTGTTTGTACCTTTATGCTGTAATATTTTAGGGATTTCGATTTTTCATCAAAATTGCAAAAAAGCTGGCTTAACCACACATATCTTAATACAGAAATGTTTTCATTAAATTTTAATCAAAATACTATAAATACTTTTTCATAAAAAGGATGCTTATCTCTATTTTACCTTTATGTGGTTTTAATTTTCACAAGAATACCTCAGGAAAGTGGTACTTACCTCTGTTTTCACCGTTTGCGGTTATAATTTTCAATAGTATCCCGGATTAAAGGGGTAGTTTTCTCTGTTTTGCTTTTATTGTACTAGACTGTTTTCCCTTTATATGGCTTTCTTTTTTATTAAAATTCTGTGTTACTTTAAGTGGGTATCATTTTCAATTGTATACCTCATGGCCTAGTTTCCTCTGTCCTTTTATGGGGTTGTACATTTAATAAAGAAAAACCTAAATGAAGGTGCTTATACTTATTTGTTTCATCCTCAAGTGGTTAATAACTTAGTTATAATAATTAGTTAATAACTAATCACCAGCTTAGATAAGTCTGCAGGGTTGCCCTAATTATGGAACTTGAGGAGCAGTTGGGCATTAGGTGCCTTGCTCAAGAGCACCCCCGTCATGTTCCCACCATGGCCGGGATTCGAACCTGCAATCCTCAGGGTACAAGGTGGGCCACTAGTGATTATCTCTTTTTTACCTCTGTGTGATTTACCATTTTTTCTTTTATCTTTTTGTGGCAATGGGGGTTGTTCAGCACCAGGTAGCGAAAGTTCACTAAGCGCTGATTGCTGAATCAGCCCCTAGATAGAAAATAGAATTCCACTTTTTACGTGGAGGCGGATATAATACTAGCGCCATGTAGTGCCATGTGAGTGTATTTGTAGCGGCACTTGGAACGACCGCTAGTAGACACTGCAAGCGAGAGTCGGACGATCTAACCTAGCATAGAGCGCCAGACGCTGTGTGAAAAAAGTCTGTTTCTCAACACATACACACCAGCACTAGAGCGAAAACATATGGAATGACATTGTTTTAACACTGGGACAATGACACTGCAATGCCAGATCTGCACATACAATTCTGCAAAAAAAAAATTAAATCAATAAATTAATAAATATGAAGGGCAGGCACACAATGATTTGAGGCAAGAATTTTACTGTTTATTTGGCCAACAGGCTATTTAAACACAACCAAATGAAAACCATGTACAATGTATGGGAGAGTGCTACTAAGCGAAAGGTTCTACATGGCGCCACTGAGCCTAGAGCGCCGGCGCTATACACAGAGCCACCGCTAGTAATACATGTGACGCTACGTGACGCTGTTAGAGATGCTCACCAGATTCGCTTTCTTAAATATGGTTTTCATATACAGCACCCAGCGTTCATCCGACGCTACATGCCGCTGCATGGCACTACTTGGCGGTATCGGTTTTTAAATAACCCCCATGGTGTACTTTTGCACCTAGTGATAATTTGAAGGGGTAATTCAGCACCAAATAAAAAAAGTGCACAATTTTTTGGGGGGAGAAAAAAGTGCCATTCACTTTAATTTTCTTCAGTTTCTTACAGACCAGTGCGATTGCGGGGCGTTGGGGCTCGCCCTGCAATCACCTGTGAAATGCTATTCATAGTGACCTATGGGAGCTTTCACTCAGCTTTTGCTGTTTGCAGAGCAATCAGATGGCCCCACAAAATCCTCACCTGTAGTGACTGGAGGATGCTGCGCTAGAAATTTGACTCTATGTGAGTGGAAGTCACTAGTGCAGACACTTGCCCACTGCTAGTGAAAAAGAGAGTTGGCCCATGGAAGGAGTATTTTACTTAAAATGTTCATGTGTCTGTGGTAATGACTTTAGTGCCTTAATAAATTCTGGCTATTTGAGCCCATGGTATAAGTGATGATTATGGGCCGTATTTATGATGTGCGCTTTGTAGCATAATTTTTGTGGCTATAGCGCCAGCAGGCGTTTTAGTTTTTAATAACCCAAAACATAAAAAAACAATTTGAACCATTTGCATTTCAATTATTGACAAGTCCCAATGCAAGTTCTGTGTACAAATAAATGTGTTTAATATTAATTATAAGCATTAAACACTTCCAATTCTGCTCATGGTGCTCTATGGGATCTTGAGCAACAGCACTAGGTTTCATACGGCACTGCTTCAGCCATAGTGCACGGCCCTACGACCTTTTCGGAACTAGTGTTAAATAAGACGCCAGGCAGCCACCACATTGGCGTTTGCGTTTTTTTAGGCTGTTACATCGTAGGCTGAGTGCCAATAAGGACAAAAAAGTGGTGCTGTGTGTGGATAATGCTTCTAAATATAAGCTCTTAGGTATACACCTTTATGTTTTGCATGCGGGGGCCAGTCAGCATAGGCTAATTCCCGTAGGTGTCTGTCCTGCACAGCTGGCAGTGGATTGTGCTGCATGGTGACACACAGACTGTCTCTGTCACATGCTGTGCAAGGCTGGCAGGGACACGACGCATATCGCATGCATTCATTTCTCCCATGTCACATCCACAGCCTGCGGCTCACAGAAGCCAGGCGCCTGTGGCAGCCAAGCGTACAACTTTAAATGTGAGGACAGCCTCCCTATCAGAGAACAAAGTCACAGTGCAATAAAGCCCCTCATACCTGCCTGCACACACCAGTGCTACCAGCATAAAATGGGAGTCCTGTGGCATATTCATTTGCTAAATTTCCCTTGTCTGGGTTACCCTGCTAATAAGTTTAGACTAACAAGCTCATCATGTCCTGAGTGAAAGGTGAGGCAAGGTCAGCCCCCTCCCTGATAATGGCGTATTCCCCAGTGTAGCTGAGCAGGTGAGAGGTTAGTGCGTAATGTTAATCGCTGTCTCTGTGCACAGTTATTTCGCCTGGTTGGATGCTCATCTGATTCTACACGCACAATTAGATCAGCGTGAGACAGGCAATGATGGAGAGGAAAGGGACAGTGGAAAAATAAGGCACGAGAAAATGGCACACTGTACAACTTTCATATTTTATATCATTATATGGGTACGGCCAGATAGAAAAACTGTGTTTGTGCTGTGCAGGGTTAATTAGCTATTATCAGACACATTTAAAAGTCATTTTTGTTAGAGCTTTTATCCTCGGGGTGAAGCAGTACATATCAATGAGACTGTGTGATTTTTTGGTTCTTCTTCATATCTCTTCATTAAATAAAAAATACATGGACTGTTCTCTGGAAATGTGTTTTCAACATTTATGCTGAATTTTTTATATTTTAAATTTTGACTCAAAGCTGAAATTATTCATTAAAACATTACTTTCTTAAAATTTCTGGCTGTGTACCTAGATTTTATGGGACTAGTTTCATAAATATAAAATACGTGTATGCCTTCACTTGTTTTCTTACCACTTCAGTAGCAACGAATGTGTTACAATTCTCAGTTTAGTTTTTTTAATGTGTATTTCTTGCTAGAAGTGACACAGGGAGCCTCATTTATGAAGAGATCCATTTATCATCATTTTGCTGGCATAGGCGTCCGCCTTCGAATGACTGCATCTTTTTATATTTTGGTCCTGCTATTTTAACAGCATGGCGATGCAAGCGCAATAATTTGCTTGGATTGTTGCACTAGGTATTGGCCGGCCTCTGTCAGCTCCTGTTGGACCCGTTTGACGATTATAACAGCGCCAGTGAGCAATCAACTTTAGTTTATATTAATACTCGTCTACACTGCCCCGTCTACCTTTACATAAGATCATAAGATCATGTGAAGTGGCTGGAATGGTGAAAGTTTTACCCCCATATGACAGTGGAGATGCCCTTATGGAGGACAAATCTGAGTTTGGCAGACACCAGTGGAATTGCTACCGGTATCATTGATGACGTCAAGAAATGTTGCCAGTAGTGGAAATAATATCTGTAAGCCAGGAGGCAAGTGTAATGCTTAGCAAATATGTGGTCTTTGTTCAGATGTCAACCAGGACCTTGTTTACCAGGAGCAATTATATTTTTTACAAAGTTGCCCAACAGTTAACAAGCACAAATGATGACACCAGAAGCCTGAAGCCTGAGAGGTCTGATGTACAACCCAAGCAAAACAAAGACAGGGGTGATCAGGGGATGGTTAGGGATAGTCAGGTCAACAACATACATAGCATCAAAATTGAGTGAACAGTCAGAGATCAGTATTTATGGAGGTTGTGGATAATTACGGAGACACAGGTCGCATAGCCACTGACCTGAACGGCGTATTGTATTGTTATTACTTTAAAGATATTAGGGCTGATTCAGAGCCTTGGTGAGAAAACTCACTTATTTTTTAGAAGAGAAAATTGCCATGCTGATGCAGTGGCAGGGCCCATGCATGGCAGCGGTGATGTCCAGTGTCCCAGAGGGAAGGAGGCACCATGGCTAGGTAAGTATTCAGCAGATACATACCGCAGAGGGGGTGGAAGCAGCATGCGCCGGGCCCCTTTTTCCACAGGCCTGGGAGCATGCACCTGAAATGCCCCTATGGTATATACACCCATGGGACTTGGCTGTGCCAGCACCTGAGTTAGCGGTTTGCTACTTCCTCCTCCTCTTCCATCTACATCACCACATCCACCTCATCCGTCTCTTCCGCTTACACCACAACACCCACCTCCATCACTTCCTCCCCCCGCCCCCTCAGACCTCTGACACCTATGAAAAATGTAATATTTTAATGAATGTATTTATTTATGTATATATTTGTTTATTGATATTTAGATTTATATATGTATATATCATTGATTTTAATATGTATTTATTAATGTATATATGTATATATTGATTGATGTATTTCTTTTTTTATTTATCTATGTATTTTTTCATGTCTTTGTTTTCTGTTATTGTTTTGAGTACTTTCCCTAGCCCATTTTGTGCAAGTCAATCATTCCGGGGTTACCCCCAAATTGGCCTCTGAGCCTTGCACCTGAGTCTGAAAAAATGATTATTTTATTTATATTTTTAAATTATTTTTGTATGTATTTCTTTCATTTTGTTGTTTTCTGTATGTTATTATTTCCCTACTTCAGTTTGTGCAGGGTAATCTCCCTGGTGTTACCCCCTGATTTGGCCTCCGCCCCTCGAAATTAACAATTTTAATGTTTTTATGTATGTATGTATGAATGTATGTATGTATGTATGTATATCTTTAATATTTTTGTTTTCTGTCATTGTTTTGAGTACTTTCCCCAGCCCATTCTCCCATGTTCTCCTCGATTTGCATCCCTCTTACTCAATTTCACGTTTCTGTGTCCTGTCTGTAAAACCTTATGACCAACTGAACCAAAATGTTCAAACAATATGATTGGCAATGGTGGGTATTTTACAAATTGTTTCATAGCATGATAAAAAAGTAAGATTGTTCTCATTAACATATAAATACATACCAGACTTCCACGGCAATGCATTTAACCAAGGGTTTTGTAGTGCCTGCATCCCGTGTGCTCCCTGTTGCTATCTTTGAGCATGACTGTATTCAGTCCATTCTGGTTGTATGCTCAGTCTGGCTTGCTCTCCTCTTTTAGTGATTGCGCTCTATATATCTTCTTTTGGATTATAATGTAGCATTGTTTGTTTCCATGCCGTATATGCAATTTGCAGCAATTCACACCTGCACTGTTGAACATCCAGATCCTCAGTCTTGTTTGACCTTCCAAGTTCTGCTTCTCTGTGAGTTCAAAGTATGGACCTCTGAACTTCTAACAGGCCGATTCAATAATAGCGCCAGGTAGCGACAGATGAGCGCCAGTAGCGTGATTTTCACAGCGCCAGCTAGTATTCGCTGTGCTTGGCTGGGGTTTGCTTGTTGACAGCGACTCAGTCGGTGTGCGGTAATGTTGAATACGGGGTTAGGGGTTGATGTTTCACAGGTTCCGCGTTGTATGGGTGCGCCTGACAGCGAATGGCCAGAGCGAACGGCTTGCTGCAGATTCATTAACAAATCACGCTCAAAAATTTCTCGCGCTGTGAATTCCTTGTTTAAACCCCAGAGCGCTGGCGGCGATGTGTGTAAAGTAGTTTTTAACCCCCAAACAACCATTTTTTTTAATGTAAAAATTATACAAGTTTTTCTAAACATTTTGTAATATGAATACATTAATATCAGACCTGTAATATCAATTCTGCACAATTTTTAACTTTTTTTTTTTTTTACTTAAAAAAAAACATAACATTGCAGAAGTGGTCACAGAATTTTTGACATTAAAAAAAAAAAAAAAAAAACATTAATAGCAATTAATTATGATTATTTAAAGATTGCTCCATTGAAATGCATTGGACAACGCCAGGGAGCGCCAGGTCATACCTGTCGCTGTGATGGGATTAGCAGCGGCGCTGTTCGTTGCAGTCGGCTACATGATGAATCCCACGCTAGCTGACGCTCTCGCCGGCGCTAGCCTCATTTAGTGTGATAAATGCGTCATTGTGACCACCGCCGGGCGTACTTGAGTCGGTAGCCGCCGTTAGCTGGCGGTACCTGGCGCTCGTCAGACACTACCTGGCGCAAGCTCTTGATAAATAAACCCCTAAGTCTAGCTTTACTTTGAAGTATGGTTAGGGCCTTTGGTCTTCTATATTCTGCCTCAAATAAGTTCCTTGTTTTCGACCCTGGCTTTGTAGTCTTGCTTTTGTGTGTTATGTGTCTTGGCCTTCATCCCTTCATGTTGAGGTGTGTGCAATCTTCACCATCTGGTGGGTGGGGGTTGGGGCTGCTAGCAGTGTTAAGGTGAGCATAGGCCTTTGACCACATTTATAATCCCAGTTTGAGTCTTCTTATATAGGCAGAGCTACTCAAAGCTCCAGTTTTTCAAAAAAAAATTAGAATTATCAAAATTATATTTTATTTTTTATTATTTTCATTATATTCATTAGTAATTGTCATTTGATTATTGTCCCAGTACCAGACTCAGGTCAAATAGCCAAACAGGCTTCTGCTATTTTTTGGAACAATGTATGGTTAAGTGAAAACAAGAAATGTATTATTAAATAAATCTTTTTAAATCAAACGTATTTGTAAATGATGGCCATTGAATCGTATTCTTCCCACTATTATGAGGAAACCAGAATTCCCAAAGTGAATTTGTTTAATATGCAGCAGCAAATCAGCACCTCTGGGTGTGGCGGGGGAGGGGGGAGCTTCATTCCAATGGAGAAACAAAGAAGCATGTGTAAATTAACATTTATTTACTATATTCCCAATTCCACATAGTGAAAATGTAAAGAAAGGTTAAAGGCTACAAGGTCTCTGTACATCGCTGATGCTTCACCCTCCAGCACTGCAGAAAAAAGTGAATCATCAGAGTGAGGTATATAGAGATGCAACTGTTTCTTTTGCAAAGGTTTTCTGTGTCCTGCCTATGCATGTCCAACATTCTAAGAAACTGTACATTAAACTCAGCTAGTATGGTTTTACTTCAAATAATATAATGCTACCAGTTTTATTCCGCTACAATTATATATATTATACACCTTTATAGTCACTTGTTTTCTTCAGTCTTTCATTTATCCTTATACCATTCACCACATTCCAGCTCTCTGCCTATTTTTGTTACCAGTGTCACAACGACTCCCATGTCTCAGTGCCTCCGTCAACTGTGATTACCTTTCGTCTCTGATACATCCAATGCTTTCTTCTGAGCATGCTTTCTTTTTCATGTCGCTTCCTACTCATTTTCTTGCTATCATGTATTTCACTTCTCCCTCTCCCTATCTCTTACTCTCCCTCCCACATCTCTTTGAACATTAAAGACTCCTAGCCAAAGGGTTGAGGATCTAATAGAAATTCAAATAGAGTTTTGCTATCTGTTCATATTCTGTATACATTTTATTGGCAAAGTGTGTGTGAGTGTGTGTAATGAGATGTATATAGAGCCTAGGGCAGTTTAATTGTGCAAAAAAAAACTATACTTAAATATAGCTGGGCAACTGAAATGCAAAATGCAAAACAGATCAGAGAGGTCGAAGAAAGCATAGAGCAAATGCAAAGAGATATAGTTTTATTAGAAGTCAGCTGTCAAGGGGTTAAGATGTACAGTAGGGATGAGCAAATCGATCTGGACGAACCCGGATTCGTTCCGAATTTCATGAAAAATTCGATTCTGAACGAATCCGAATTTCCCCGCGATTCGATCGGTCGAAGTTTTCCTTTAAACTCCATATATTTCAATTACAGGCATTCTAAAATGGTGGAAGCACATGTCTGGACATATCCCCTGGGGCAAGGTATCATGGGAAAGTCACATGCAGCCTATCAGCAGCCAGGAAGCCCGGTGACGTCACCATGCTATATAAACCGGCGGCCATCTTCCTTGTGCGCATTTCAGCGTTCTATTGCGGCCAGAGCACAGCTGGTTACAGACAGGGACAGAGAGTTAGAGATAGGCAGGGAGAGTCAAAGAGGCAGACAGAGAGGTAGACAGAGCCAGGGAAAGATAGTGAAAGATAGGGAAAAAACGGAACGATCATAGAACAGCTAGGAAGTGACAGTGAAAATTTTTTTTTTTCATTAGCCAGATCAGTTTTCAATTCAATTTCAGTTCTTTGTGCTGTAAATCTGCCTTGCCACTGTGTATCCCATCTATGCAGTGGCTTATTTAATCCTATCTGTTACACACAAGCATTTCTAAAAACTGGATTAGTTTTAATTTAGTTTTGATCACTTTTAAATTGGTGTGCTTTGTGCTGTAAATCTGCCTTGCCACTGTGCATCCCATCTATGCAGTGGCTTATTTAACCCTATCTGTTACACACAAGCATTTTCAAAAACTGGATTAGTTTTAATTTAGTTTTAATATTTTTTGGTCTGCTTTAAATACACCTGCCCACATGGGCATCCCAAACCTGCACTTGGCACCCTATCTGTTATACTAAATACGCTTGTTCATCCTCAGCTTAATCAAACTATTGCATTTTGAATTGGTTTTTGTCCTGCTTTAAATACACCAGCCCACATGGGCATCCCAAACCTGCACTTAGCACCCTATCTGTTATACTAAATATGCTTGCTGATCCTCAGCTTAATCAAACTATTGCATTTTGAATTGTTTTTTGTCCTGCTGCCAAAACACTAGGCCGCAGGGTATCCCAAACCTGCACTTAGCAGCCTATCTGTTATACTAAATACGCTTGTTGATCCTGAGCTTAATCAAACTATTGCATTTTGAATTGGTTTTTGTCCTGCTGCCAAAACACTAGGCCACAGGGTATCCCAAACCTGCACGTAGCAGCCTATCTGTTATACAAAATACGATTGTTGCTCCTCAGCTTAATCAAACTATTGCATTTTGAATTGGTTTTTGTCCTGCTGCCAAAACACTAGGCCGCAGGGTATCCCAAACCTGCACTTAGCAGCCTATCTGTTATACTAAATATGTTTGTTCATCCTCAGCTTAATCAAACTATTGCATTTTGAATTGTTTTTTGTCCTGCTTTAAATACACCAGCCCACATGGGCATCCCAAACCTGCACTTAGCAGCCTATCTGTTATACTAAATACGCTTGCTGATCCTCAGCTTAATCAAACTATTGCATTTTGAATTGGTTTTTGTCCTGCTGCCAAACACTAGGCCGCAGGGTATCCCAAAACTGCACTTAGCAGCCTATCTTTTATACTAAATACGCTTGTTGATTCTCAGCTTAATCAAACTATTGCATTTTGAATTGGTTTTTGTCCTGCTGCCAAAACACTAGGCTGCAGGGTATCACAAACCTGCACTTAGCAGTCTATCTGTTATACTAAATACGCTTGTTGATCCTCAGCTTTATCAAACTATTGCATTTTGAATTGGTTTTTGTCCTGCTGCCAAAACACTAGGCCGCAGGGTATCCCAAACCTGAACTTAGCAGCCTATCTGTTATACTAAATACGCTTGTTGATCCTCAGCTTAATCAAACTATTGCATTTTGAATTGGTTTTTGTCCTGCTGCCAAAACAGTAGGCCGCAGGGTATCCCAAACTTGCACGTAGCACCCTATCTGTTATACTAAATACGCTTGTTGATCCTCAGCTTAATCAAACTATTGCATTTTGAATTGGTTTTTGTCCTGCTGCCAAAACACTAGGCCCAGGGTATCCCAAACCTGCACTTAGCAGCCTATCTGTTATACAAAATACGCTTGTTGATCCTTAGCTTAATCAAACTATTGCCTTTTGAATTGGTTTTTGTCCTGCTGCCAAAACACTAGGCCGCAGGGTATCCCAAACCAGCACATGTCACCCTATCTGTTATACTAAATAAGCATTGTTCATCCTCAGCTTAATCCAGCTATTGCATTTTGAATTGTTTTTTGTCCTGCTGTCAAAACACCAGGCCGCAGGGTATCCCAAACAAGCACGTTGCACCCTATCTGTTATACTAAATAAGCATCTTCAGCCTCATTTTAATAAAGCTATTGCATTTTGAATTGGTTTTTGTCTGCTTTAAATACACCAGCCCACATGGGCATCCCAAACCAGCACATGTCACCCTATCTGTTATACTAAATAAGTGTTGTTCATCCTCAGCTTAATCAAGCTATTGCATTTTGAATTGTTTTTTGTCCTGCTGTCAAAACACCAGGCCGCAGGGTATCCCAAACAAGCACGTTGCACCCTATCTGTTATAAGCCTCTTCAGCCTCATAAGCGTCTTCAGCCTCATTTTAATAAAGCTATTGCATTTTGAATTGGTTTTTGTCTGCTTTAAATACACCAGCCCCATGGGCATCCCAAACCAGCACATGTCACCCTATCTGTTATACTAAATAAGCATCTACAGCCTCATTTTAATCCAGCTATTGCATTTTGAATTGTTTTTTGTCCTGCTGTCAAAACACCAGGCCGCAGGGTATCCCAAACAAGCACGTTGCACCCTATCTGTTATATTAAATCAGCTTCTACAGGCTCTTTTTTTATTTTATTTTTTATTTTTTTTATATAGAGCAGCAATAGATCATATAGTGAGGTAAATTTGCCATTTTGCAGCATAATATAGAGCAGTTCCTGTGTAAATCTGAGGGTCAATAGCTTATATTGTGAGGTAAATTTGCCATTTTGCAGCATAATATAGAGCAGGCCCTGTGTAAATCTGAGGGGCTATAGCTTATATTGTGAGGTAAATTTGCCATTTTGCAGCATAATATAGGGCAGCCCCTGTGTAAATCTGAGGGGCAATAGCTTATATTGTGAGGTAAATTTGCCATTTTGCAGCATAATATAGAGCAGCCCCTGTGTAAATCTGAGGGGCAATAGCTTATATAGTGAGGAAGATTTGCCATTTTGCAGCATAATATAGAGCAGCCCCTGTGTAAATCTGAGGGGCAATAGCTTATTGTGAGGTAAATTTGCCATTTTGCAGCATTATATAGAGCAGGCCAGTTGCCATCTAAATCAACTACTGGCCGGGCAGAACAGCTTTTCCAGGGCAAACTCTGCTAGTTGCGGCCACAAGTCAAGTTTGGCTTCCCAGAAGTCCAGCGGATCCTCAAGGTGTGTTGGCATGGTCATGTCAAGGTATGACACGACCTGCTGGTTCAGGTCCTGCTCCAGGTCTTCCTGCTGCTCATGAGTAGACTCACTATGCGGATGTAGAAAGCTACTCATTAGTGACTGAAGACTGAGGCTACTGCTGATGGAGCTGCTGCTGCTCCTTCCACCCCCCCAGCAGCCATGGCAGTGGAAGGTGATCGCAGAGGTCCCCCCGAGTCAGACCTGCGGGAGTATGGACCATGGCGCAGATAGGCATCGGCCAACTGACTACGTAGAATGTCTTTGTAGTAGGTCAGTTTGTCCTCCCTCTCGGCGGTTTTAAAAAATGATTGACCATTCCTGTCTGCTGCCTGTACTGACCTCTGCTTTGTCAGACCACGAAGCTGTCTGCCCCTCTGGATACCCCGCAATCTCTGAGCTCCTGGCTTGACCCTTTGGCTACTCCTGACTACGCACCTGTCTCATCCCTGTACTCTGATGCACCCTCCGGATTGACTACCTGTGAAGGAGCTCGGCTTCGGGATACCCTCGTGGTTCATCGGCCTTCACCGTAAGCAGCCATACTTTGCACCTATTAAGACCTGGGGGCAACCGTGTACAGTGAGGCATACCTAGCGTCCCGGCAAACGGGGGCTTGAATATAGGCAGAAGCGGCAGTGGAGATTGGGGGTTGCCTGCTTACAGAAGGCTGGTTTCCCGCTGGGCATCACAGTATGGACCATGGCACAGATAGACATCGGCCAACTGACTACGTAGGATGTCTCTGTAGTAGTTCAGTTTGTCCTCCATCTCAGTGGGTGTAAAACATGCCCCCATTTAGTGCCGGAAGCGAGGGTCCAATAAGGTGGAGAGCCAGAAGTCATCCCGTTGACAAATGGAGACAATTCTGCGGTCACTACGCAAGCACGTGAGCATGCATCGTGCCATTTGTGCAAGTGACTCGGAGGGACTACCTGTCTCCATCTCCACTGTAAACTGCCACGGTGTGTCTGGGTCCTCTGTCGCCTTCCTCACAACCCTCTAGCTCCTGTGGCTGTTCCTGCTCCTCCTCTCCTGTCAGATGACTAGATAAAATGGCCATTTTGTCAAACATAAACTGTGCTTCGCTGTGCCCCACCCCCTCCTCCACTTCAGCCCCCACAGGCTTCATGTGGCTGTGAAATGTATGCGCCATGTCTCCAGTGCCCTGACCAGCCATGGTTTCCAACATGTGTTGTAGTACATGAAGCAGTGGAATCTCATCGTTCATCTCATAGTCCTGGCGACTGACTAATAAAGTAGCTTCCTCAAAGGGCCTGAGCAAACGGCAGGTGTCACGTATGAGCTGCCACTGGTTTACAATGAAGTTACACAGGGGAGTCCCCCTATCCGTTTGGATCATCAAGAAATCCGTGATGGCTTTTCTTGGTTCCTATAGTCGATTCTGCATATGGAGGGTGAAATTCCAATGGGTGAAAACATCGCAAATCAGACTATCTTGGGGGATACAGTTCTGACACTGAAGCTCAAGAAGGGTGTGCTTGGGGGTGTAGAAGTGCCTGAAGTGCAAGCAAAGTTTCCTTCCCGTTGTTAGGATGTCTTTCAGATGGGGGGAAGACTTCAGAAAACGCTTGACAACTAGATTTAACACGTGTGCCATGGCAGGACGCATGGCTCAGGCTTTCTTGTCGCAGCGCAGAAAAGATGTTCTTCCCAGTGTCAGTCACCATGGGTCCCATTTGCAGTTTTCGTGGCGTAAACCAGGATTTCATGTATTGAGTTCTCATTTTTAGCAGTTCCTCCCATGTGTGACTCTGTGGCTCAAGGCAAACCATGTGAAGAACAGCGTGAAACCACCGTGTCCTGCACACATGGTAGGCTGGAAGGGCACTGGGAAATTTTTGTTTTAAAAAAAGAGAAAACATAAATATTTAGAAAAAACAAAGTAAAAAAAAAATTAAAAAATTAAAAAAAGATTTGTACAAAAATTCACAAAATATTAAAAGGCAATGGAAAAAAAATATTAAAAAAATATTAAAAATGTTATATGTTACTGTTATTATGTTATATGTTATTGTTGCTATGTTATATGTTATTATTATAAATATGTTCAAATAAGATAAATGTTAAGTATTAATATGTAATTGACAATTAGCCACTTTCTGTGACACCATTGCTAAGTGCAAGTGCACTGTCACAGGCACAAAAGCCTAGGAGCGTGGAGGCCACAGTGGAGGGACCTGTCCAAGTTGCTGTTGTGGTTGTGCAGGAACCACAATCATCCAGTGGGCCTAAAAGGATATGTATGGTCCATGAACATAGTTACAGCTCCAGATGTAGGCACTGCTGTGCACTTTGGTACACACTGACAGGATAAAGGACTGGCCCACCTTCTGTTCAACAAAATTGTACAGGGCTGGTACTGCCTTCTTCGCAAAGAAATGACAGCATGGGACTCTCCACCTTGGCTCGGCACAAGCCATCAGTTCTCTGAAAGGTCCACCAACTCAAAATGGAGGGACTGCAGCACCAGCAACTTATACAGGAGCACATTTAGCTTCTGCGCGTTGGATGGGTGGGCACATACTGTTGTCTCTTGGACATGGCTTGGCCAATGGATTCCTGGCGGAATGACTGACTCGGATTAAGAGAAGAAGGAGCATCTGGAGCAACGGAGGATGGGTATGACACACAGGAGGTGGTGGAGACTTGGCTGGCTGGAACAGAGAGCGGCGTGCCACTGGGTAATGCAGCAGGCTGGACCACCACTTTGGAGCCAACTCTCCCAGGCCGCTTGATGGTGATGCTGCAAATGTTGACGCAGGGCTGTGGGTCCAACATTGGGACCCTGGCCACACTTCACCTTCTGCCTACACATCTTTCATATAGTCATGTTAACCTCCTGCGGATGCTTGATGAAAAACTGCCACATGGCCTTGTAGCTGATTTTACCTACCAACAGTCCGCAATAATTCACTGCTGCTGCCGCCGCCACCGCCGCCAACTCCAGGGACCCTCTTCCACTACCTCCGGGGAAGATAGCCTGCAGCGCAAGTGGTCTACCCCGAGCACATTTGCCTCCATACTTTCCCCTTCTGCCACCATGCTGGTTCCTCATCAGTGTCTGCTTAAGGAGCCAAAATGCCTGCAACACCTCCTCCCACGACACTCTCCTCATCACTACTTGCCCGCCTATTGGAAGAAGCGGCGAGTGTCTCCTCCACTTCTTGGCTGGGCAGTAGCTGCTGATTTTTCTGATTATCAGATCATCCTCACTGAATAGTGGAGCTGAACCCAAAGCATAACATACAACAGTTGACTGGGGGTGTCAGATGTCACTGGTGATGTAGTGGATGATCGTGTTAACCAATGGATGATGGCAGATGGGTTGCTGATCAAGACACGACCGCTAGCTGATCCTGGGAGATCAGGCCTCTCACTGAGACTCCTGCTGCCACTCACCCCTATTCTGCAGAGACCTCTGCTTGATGAAATGAGGCCTTATATGTTACTATGTTACTAATCTGTCACTCTCCATGTTTTTTTTGAGAGACTGGCCTGCGTGGAAATGAATCGGGCACGGATCAGCCAAGATTTCCACCCACCAATGCCTGATGCATTAGAGTAGATTGATGATGGGGCCAGACCAACACTAAAGAAATATGGATCGTGCAAAACAGATTTAAGGCACTGCTCCAGTTACAGACATTCCTCCGCATCAGATCAAGTAATTATTGAGAAAATGCTTTACGTTACTCTTACTTTTTATTAATATTCTTTGGATAAGATATATGTGTCAAAAATCTGTATATGTTCTCTTCATGCTGCTGCCAACTCCAGGGTGTGTCTTTCTGGCAATTTTGAGCTCCTGCTGCTGCTGCTTGCTACTCCAGTGTGTCTTTAGGCCAATTTTTGGCCTCCTGCAGCCAACTCCAGTGTCTCTTTCAAGCTATGTTTGGGCTCCTGCTGCTGCTTGCAACTCCAGGGTGTGATTCATCCAATTTTTGGCCTCCTGCAGCCAACTCCAGTGTCTCTTTAAAGTAATGTTTGGGCTCCTGCTGCTGCTTGCAACTCCAGGGTGTGATTCATCCAATGTTTGGCCTCCTGCAGCCAACTCCAGTGTCTCTTTAAAGTAATCGTTGGGCTCCTGTTGCTGCTTACAACTCCAGGGTGTGATTCATCCAATTTTTGGCCTGCCACAGCCAACTTCAGTGTCTATTTCAAGCTATGTTTGGGCTCCTGCTGCTTGCAACTCCAAGGTGTGATTCATCAAATTTTTGGGCTCCTGCAGCCACCTCCAGTGTCTCTTTCAAGCTATGTTTGGGCTCCTGCTGCTGCTTGCAACTCCAGGGTGTGATTCATCCAATATTTGGGCTCCTGCAGCCAACTCCAGTGTCTCTTTCAAGCTATGTTTGTTCTCCTGCTGCTGCCAACTTTAGGGTGTGATTCGTCCAATGTTTGGCCTCCTGCAGCCAACTCCAGTGTCTCTTTCACGCAATGTTTGGGCTCATGCTGCTGCTGCTTGCAACTCCAGCGTGTGATTCATCCAATTTTTGTCCTCCTGCAGCCAACTCCAGTGTCTCTTTCAAGCTATGTTTGGGCTCCTGCTGCTTGCAACTCCAGGGTGTGATTCATCCAATTTTTGGGCTCCTGCAGCCAACTCCAGTGTCTCTTTCAAGCAATGTTTGGGCTCCTGCTGCTGCTTGCAACTCCAGGGTGTGATTCATCCAATTTTTGGCCTCCTGCAGCCAACTCCAGTGTCTCTTTAAAGCAATGTTTGGGTTCTTACTGCTGCTGCTGCTGCTGCTGCTTGTAGCTCCAGGGTGTGATTCATCCAATTTTTGGCCTCCTGCAGCCAACTCCAGTGTCTCTTTAAAGCAATGTTTGGGCTCCTGCAGTTGCTGCTGCTGCTTGCAACTCCAGGGCGTGATTCAGCAAATTTTTGGGCTCCTGCTGCTGCCAGCTCCAGGGTGCGTTTTTCAAGCAATATAGTGATGCCACTTCAACTCTCTGCAATTGTGCCGCTCTGCGATTCTATTAGCGATGCCTCTGATCTGCATGTGATAATTATTTACAGTATTATTTCACTAACCCAGCACGCATCCTATGTGTGTTACAGCAAGGCAGAATGGTTTACAACCCTATTGAGGCTCTAGGAGGCTCAGAAATAGCCGTTTTTAATTGTGATTCGTTGCGAATAAATTTGGGTCGAAACTATTTTTGTCTGAAAATTCGGCGAAACAGTCGAATCGAATTTTTCAAAAGTTCGCTCATCTCTAATGTACAGGTATTAATAATTCTATAAACGATGGTGCCACCACACTAGTACTCAAAGATTCTCCAAACTGTGGTCGTCCTTTTGGTTGTTCCTTTATCTGTTGACTGTGGCTAAAAGCTGGTTTCTAGCCTCAGATATGTCTTGATTGGCTGGCTTCAGTCCAGTTTCCAGGTTTGAAGGGTTATTTAATTATAACCAAACCAGGATTGTTTTTATTAAAGCTATTGGGGTAAATACATTATCTAAACTTTATTAAATATCAGTGAGGAACTTTTCCAATGAGCTGGAAAACTCACTGTCGCTCACCGAGGGGGCGTCATTTTCCTCCCAAATCCCCTCCCAAATCTGGGGACACAAGAAAGGGCTCTAGAGCCATTAAAAGCCACTTTGAGCACACCAAGAAAATCAGATTAGATGATAATGGTTCCTGTATGTCTGTAAGAATAAATCTAGGCAACTGCAATAGCAGTTTTTGTTTTGACTTCAACAAGTTTCACAAGTCATCCAGCTACCTTTCGTAATAGTGGGATGCATAACAAAACATATGTAGCAAAATAAAACAGCATGTCCAGTTGCCTTGATCTATTACTAAATACATATCTAACATTACATGGATGAATTTGATACTTCATAACAAAGTGACTAGTTGCACAAGTGCATTTAAATATAGTTGTCACAAATTCACAATGATATATTACATGTTTAGCTGATGAAAACAAATGCCCCATTTTGGGTAAAGGCTTCTCAGCATCAGAGACAGAGATTTTTTGTTTTTCAGCTGGAATATTTGAGACTATTCGAGAGCTATTTTCACATAGAAATGTAATTTTTTCACTTTATTGAATCAAGCCCATTGTATATATGTATGTGTGTACAGGTACAAGTGGTTGGTTCTGGGGTTAGGTGCAGATTCAGATTCCTGTTTTCCAATTAAAGACAGTACATACTGTACATATTAGGAATTTGTTGTGGCAGGGAGGTTTAGTACACCGGGTAAGGGACTACATTTAAAGAAGAAGCCTGGGGTTTTCACTATCCTGGGTTTTGTTCCTCCTGCCTGTGGCACCCCGGATGCCTCGCTGTGTGAATTCCCCAAGATCACCTCTAACTCACCTTTCCTTTGCTCTCACTCTGCATGTGTGGGCCACTTGCCAATCACCAGCTCACGTTCCCTTCAGCTTTTGCTTTCCTTCTCATACCTGCGACAGACATTCAGAAATGCCTGATGTGGGATCCTCCACTAAAAGAAGCCTCCTACACAGACAGTCTGTCCATTCAAATGTAACTAGGGAACACAGAGTCAGAAAATTAGTTGAAAAAGAAAGGATCTCCTACAACTAGGAGCCACCTACCAAAGCAGCCATCCAATTAAGGGACCACTTGATAGGGGCCCCAGTACTAGTTGTGGGAGAGTATGAAAATTGTAGGCCAATGCTGAAGAATAGATAGGGCTACCAAGGATTTTTTTTATAGAGTGGAGGTGCAACTGTTCACCAAGAAACTGTTCACTGGGAGAGGAGGATCAAACACTTCACAAGGAAGCCACATTGTTGAGGGACAAGGACAAGCTTCACGGACATACCCAAAATGGGTTATAATTAGAATTAGAACTGTAAATCCATACAGGGCCATTCTCAGCAGCAATGTCTGGGACCCTCACATAACCAATGTGTGATGGCTTAGTCCCTAGTTTAAACTGAGCCTCTGGCCCCAAGGCAACCTGGCTTACCTCATCCAGACAGAACATATAGAAAACAACTCTAAGGAATAGGAGCCCAGCCATCCTATTATATGTTGGGGGGGGCAGACACAATAGAGGCTGTATAGTGAGTGAGCCCCTCTATAACCTATATGTGATGGTTTGGGCCTTAGTTTGAACTAGACCTCTGTCCCCAAGGCAGGCTAAAGTAATCTGACAATCGGACCAGGGGCCCAGCCATCACATTATAGGTTATGAGGGGCCCAATATGAGCTCTTTAGAGTCTGCCCCCTCTCTAACCTATGTGTGATGGCTTGGGCCCTAGTTTGAATTGGGCCCCAAGGCAAACCAGCCTGAGAAGGGGGGGGGGGGGAACAACCTTATTTATCATCAATGCTAGCAGCAATAGTGTGGCAGCTTGTGCATCTCAGGTCAGGGTGGCCATTAGGGCAACCTAGCCAATGGCCCCCTCTTTACAGCTGTGCCATACTGGAGTCTCGACTCTCCTGCCCTGATGGCTGCCCGAAATCCATATTTCAGCAGAAAGAGGGAGCATTTACCCAAAGCATGGACCTTTTTCAAGTTATTCTGGAATACCATTATAAAAAAACGGCTTTGCACATTTCTTATTGCTGTAACAGTAAGTCCAGTAATGTTTATGAGCTTTATCATACTGCACAGGTCATTATATATAGAAGCCCAGAATTTGCAAACATGTATTGGCATATTGGGTATCTGAATACAGATTTATAGGACAAATTTAGAAAAATTGGTGAGGGAAAACTAAAGCAAAGAGTTGCCTGGAATACCCAATCAAGCATTATCTCTGAAATTGAACTGGTAATCTTATTGGTTGTTTCAGTGTCTCTTGATAGTCTTGATAAATCCCGTTCAGGCAGTGTATTACATGTGTACAAGAAGTACCAAGATGGATAATCAGTGCATCAAAGGCATGTTCCAGGACTCACAGAAGAGTTTGGGTAGCATCTGTTTATAAAGGCACCAAATTTAGACAAGATATCACCTGAAAAGTGCCCTGTCTACTTATAATGAGTGGAAAGCATTAATGGCTTTTTTTGTAGAGGGCAGTTTGACGGCTGGACGCAAATTGACCTTTTCCCCGTGGAGAGAGAGACACACGAGAAAGAGAAGGGTCAGCACATAAAAAAAGACAAACCCCAAATGCCATTTTGTTTTTCCGTTAGACATGAGAGCAGCCATCCTGAACTTTTCAAACACAGAAAACCTGTCAGCAGAGTTAGGATTCAACCACAGAGAATATTGTCTTAACCCTTTCTACCTTAAATGAATAGTAATGTGAACAATGGGGATCTTGATGCGGAGCACATGTATAAGTCCTGCCCAATGGTAGCAATATAATGTTCTTCAGTTCAAAGGAGCAAAGGTTGTTAACTTTTTAACAAGAAATTAAAAGATATAGATAAAACACCTATATATATATATATATCTATATATATATATATATATATATATATATATATATAGATATATATATATATATTGTGGTATAGTGTATGGAAAAGTGCTGGATGGTGTCTATTTCTCCATTGGTTTTCTCAATTGGACACGATCCATGCCGGGTTTACAGGGCCCCAGTCCACATTCCCAGTCCTCTACAGGGTTTTCTCCTACTCCAAGTTCTTACACAGGTGATGAGGCTAATTGCAAAGAAAGCCTAATAAAAGGAGCCGCTGAGGCTACCAGTTTGGAGTTGGACAGACTGGGATGAGTGGCCCGGGCCTTGCTGCTCCCAATACTGACAGTGCTGACTTGCATCCAAAGGACTTTATGTGTCATCTGTTCTTGGAACCTGTGGATTAACAGCCTGGACTTGTATGCCTTGAAAGAAGCCCAGCCAATGCTATAGCCTCAGCATCATGTTTGTGTGAGCCATGCCAAACCCCTAGCACAGTATCTGCCCTTACAATACTAATACTTCAGAGTGGTCATATTTACACCCTAAGCATGATCTGTCCCTGCAGTGCTATGGCCTCTGCTGATAACTACACTTATTGCAAAGCACCTTAGAGGTGTGGTTCAGCAGCTCATGTGCTGGTCATGGGGCCAGTAAAATCTGGGGCTGTTTTCTGGCACCAGCCTGCCTCTGGCTAAATATTTAATATTTCCCTTTACTAAAACTAAGGGGCCAAGACAATCCATGAAACAGAACCTCATAGCATTACCGAACATCCACCAATCGTTACAGTTACAAATATAACTGGGGAATGGAATTCCCTCCAGGGAATGTTCTCCTGGAGGTCACCAAATCCCATTACATTGCCATACAGAGAAATGTGGTTGGTCATTCCACAAAACAGATTTCCACTGCTCCAGTGTTGGTGTGCTTTACACTGTTTTATCTAACAGTTGGCATTGTGCTTGGTAATGTAAGGTTTGCATGTACTATAGCTGCTTAATCATGGAAACTCATGCTATGTAACTCCAAGCACACCATTCTTGTCTGACGTTAATGCCACTGGAATCAAGTTATTGATAGAACTTGCACATATCTTCATAAAGGTCATTTTTAATTTTTATGAACACAAATTTGGCAGTGGGACTGAATGGAACACTAGCATTCAGTGATTAAGAGGTGGGTCCTAGCACTTTTGCTATATAGTCCCTGATTGACTAACCTCTTTTCCCATATTCTCCCAACATTCATGGGTTTTCCCCACATTTGCTGCCTTTACCAAACAAAGGGGCCATGTTTGCTCGACTACACCTGTGTTAGCACTAATTCTGCTCAGTTGGGCAAAGACCAGTGAACACTTGAACAGTTTTTTTTTTCAGCGACCACCATTGGAATCAATGGTTGTTCTGCCAAGATTGACTCCTTAGTTGAATTTTGCATTGATACCAGATATTTAGAGCTTAGTTAGTTAGCTAGTTAGCAATTTAGTTAGATATTTAACTAGTAATTGAAAAACAATCAATGAAACTAATTCACATTTTATTTAAACTCATTGTTTAAGGTTTTCCAAACAACCAAGACACTCCTGAAGCACCACACACATATTCTGGAGACCCTCATGAAGACATAAGCTGTAAACTTATGTTTTTAGCATGATTTATTTAATTTTCATAACTAGAGATGAGGGAACTTTTGAAAAATTCGATTCGACTGATTCGCCGAATTTTCCGACAAAAATCGATTCAACCCGAATTTATTTGCGACGAATTGCTATTAAAAATGGCTATTTCTGAGCTTCCTAGAGCCTCAATAGGGTTGTAAACCATTCTGCCTTGCTGTAACACGCACAGAATGCATGCTGGGTTAGTGAAATAATACTGTAAATAATTAGGACATGCAGATCAGAGGCATCGCTATTAGAATCGCAGAGCGGCACAGTTGCAGAGAGTTGAGGTGGCATTACCATGAGGGGCCCCTATATTGCCTGAAAAACACACCCTGGAGCTGGCAGCAGCAGGAGCCCAAATATTGGCTGAAAGACATCCTGGAGTTGGCAGCAGGAGCAGCAGGAGCCCAAAAATTGGCTGAATTACACCCTGGAGTTGCAAGCAGAAGCAGCAGGAGCCCAAACATAGCTTGAAAGAGACACTGGAGTTGGCAGCAGGAGCCCAAAAATTGGATGAATCACACCTGGGAGTTGCAAGCAGCAGCAAACATAGCTTGAAAGAGACACTGAAGTTGGCAGCAGGAACCCAAAAATTGGCTGAATCACACCCTGGAGCTGAAAGCAGCAGCAGGAGCCCAAACATTACTTTAAAGAGACACTGGAGTTGGCTTCAGGAGCCCAAAAATTGGATGAATCACACCCTGGAGTCGCAAGCAGCAGCAGCAGCAGCAGCCCAAACATAGCTTGAAAGAGACACTGGAGTTGGCAGCAGGAGCCCAAAAATTGGATGAATCACACCATGGAGTTTCAAGCAGCAGCAGGAGCCCAAACACTACTCTAAAGAGACACTGGAGTTGGCTTCAGGAGCCCAAAAATTGGATGAATCACACCCTGGAGTTGCAAGCAGCAGCAGCAGCCCAAACATAGCTTGAAATATACACTGGAGTTGGCAGCAGGAGCCCAAAAATTGGATGAATCACACCCTGGAGTTGCAAGCAGCAACAGCAGGAGCCCAAACATTGGCTGAAAGAGACAGTTGAGTTGGCAGCAGGAGCCCAAAAATTGGCTGAATCACACCCTGGAGTTGCAAGCAGCAACAGGAGCCCAAACATTACTCTAAAGAGACACTGGAGTTGGCTTCAGGAGCCCAAAAATTGGATGAATCACACCCTGGAGTTGCAAGCAGCAGCAGCAGCCCAAACATAGCTTGAAATATACACTGGAGTTGGCAGCAGGAGCCCAAAAATTGGATGAATCACACCCTGGAGTTGCAAGCAGCAACAGCAGGAGCCCAAACATTGGCTGAAAGAGACACTGGAGTTGGCTTCAGGAGCCCAAAAATTGGATGAATCACACCCTGGAGTTGCAAGCAGCAGCAGCAGCAGCCCAAACATAGCTTGAAAGAGACACTGGAGTTGGCAGCAAGAGCCCAAAAATTGGATGAATCACACCCTGGAGTTGCAAGCAGCAACAGCAGGAGCCCAAACATTGGCTGAAAGAGACACTTGAGTTGGCAGCAGGAGCCCAAAAATTGGCTGAATCACACCCTGGAGTTGCAAGCAGCAACAGGAGCCCAAACATTACTCTAAAGAGACACTGGAGTTGGCTTCAGGAGCCCAAAAATTGGATGAATCACACCCTGGAGTTGCAAGCAGCAGCAGCAGCCCAAACATAGCTTGAAATATACACTGGAGTTGGCAGCAGGAGCCCAAAAATTGGATGAATCACACCCTGGAGTTGCAAGCAGCAACAGCAGGAGCCCAAACATTGGCTGAAAGAGACACTGGAGTTGGCTTCAGGAGCCCAAAAATTGGATGAATCACACCCTGGAGTTGCAAGCAGCAGCAGCAGCAGCCAAAACATAGCTTGAAAGAGACACTGGAGTTGGCAGCAAGAGCCCAAAAATTGGATGAATCACACCCTGGAGTTGCAAGCAGCAGCAGGAGCCCAAACATAGCTTGAAAGAGACACTGGAGTTGGCAGCAGGAGCCCAAAAATTGGATGAATCACACCCTGGAGTTGCAAGCAGCAGCAGGAGGAGGCCAAAAATTGGCTGAAAGGCACACCCTGAAGTTGGCATCAGCAGGAGGCCAAAAATTGGTTGGAAGGCACACCCTGAAGTTGGCATCAGCAGGAGCCCAAAAATTGGCCTAAAGACATAAATATGTTTTGCACCATTTGGAAAGTGTAAAACGTGGCACCACGCTGAATCTAGTCGCATGCATCAGGCATTGGTGGGTGGAAATCCTGGCTGATCCATCCCTGATTCATTTTGACAAAGGTGAGTCTCTCCACATTTTTAGTTGACAGACGAGTTCTCCTCGCCGTAACTATGGCCCCCGCCGCACTAAACACCGGCTCAGATGGCACACTACTTGCCGGGTAGGACAGCTTTTCCAGGGCAAACTCTGCTAGTTGCGGCCACAAGCCAAGTTTGGCTGCCCAGAAGTCCAGCGGATCCTCAAGGTGTGTTGGCATGGTCATGTGAAGGTATGACATGACCTGCTGGTTGAGGTCCTGCTCCAGGTCTTCCTGCTGCTCATGAGTAGCCTCACTATGCGGGTGTAGAAAGCTACTCATTAGCGACTGAAGACTGAGGCTGCTGCTGATGGAGCTGCTGCTGCTGCTCCTGCCAACCCCCCCCCCAGCAGCCATGGCAGTGGAAGGTGAGCGCAGAGGTCCCCCCGAGTCAGACCTGCCAAAGTATGGACCATGGCGCAGATAGGCATCGGCCAACTGACTACGTAGAATGTCTTTGTGGTAGTTCAGTTTGTCCTCCCTCTCTGCGGGTTTAAAAAATGCCCCCATTTTGTGCCAGAAGTGAGGGTCCAATAAGGTGGACAGCCAGAAGTCATCCCGGCGACAAATGGAAACAATTCTGGGGTCACTACGCAAGCACTTGAGCATTCTTCCTGCCATTTGCGCAAGTGACTCGGAGGGACTACCTGTCTCCATCTCCACTGCATACTGCCACGGTGTGTCCGGGTCCTCTGTCTCGCATTCCTCAAAACCCTCTAGCTCCTCTGGCTGCTCCTGCTCCTCCTCTCCTGTCCGCTGACTAGATAAACCAGCCATTTCACCAAGCCTAAACTGTGCTTCACTGTGCCCCTCCTCCTCCTCTTCCTCCTCCTCCTCCTCCAGTTCAGCTCCAACGTAAGATGTAGACGCCATGTCTCCAGTGCCCTGATGAGCCATGGTTTCCAACATGTGCTGTAGTACATGAAGCAATGGAATCACGTTGTTCATCCCGTAATCCTGCCGACAAATAAAGCGGCTTCCTCAAAGGGCCTGAGCAAACGGCAGGTGTCACGTATGAGCTGCCACTGGTTGACATTAAAGTTACACAGGGGAGTCCCCCTATCCGCTTGGATCAACAGGAAATCCGTGATGGCTTTTCTCTGTTCATATAATCGGTCCAACATGTGAAGGGTGGAATTCCAATCGGTGGAAACATCACAAATCAGACTATGTTGGGGGATACCGTTTTGACGCTGTAGCTCAAGAAGGGTGTGTTTGGCGGTGTATGAGTGGCTGAAGTGCATGCATAGTTTCCTTGAAGTTGTTAGGATGTCTTGCATATGGGGGGAACACTTCAGAAACCGCTTGACAACCAGATTGAAGACATGAGCCATGCAGGGGGCATGGGTCAGCCTTCCTTGGTGCAGCGCAGACAAAATGTTCTTCCCATTGTCGGTAACCATGATTCCCATTTTAAGTTTTCTTGGAGTAAGCAATGTTTGGATTTCCTGATGAATACATTTAAGCAGTTCCTCCCCTGTGTGACTCTGTTCGCCAAGACAAACCATGTAAAGCACTGCGTGACACCTCCGTGCCCTGCACACATGGTAGACTGGAGGGGCACTGAGACTTGAGCCTACAGTGGAGGGTGAGGCGATGGCGGAGGATGAGGAGGCCGAGTCGCACGGTGTAACAGGCCCAACGGGCAGGGAGTGCGGAGGCCGAAGTGGCGTGACCTGTCCAAGTTGCTGCTGCTGCAAAGGGACCACATTCACCCAGTGGGCCGTAAACGACATGTACTGTCCCTGACCGTAGTTACAGCTCCAGACGTCAGCGCTGCCATGCACTTTGCTACACACCGACAGGCTCAAGGACTGGCCCACCTTCTGTTTAACAAAAGTGTGCAGCGCTGGTACTGCCTTCTTAGCAAAGAAATGATGGCTTGGGACTCTCCACCTCGGCTCGGCACAAGCCATCAGTTCTCTGAAAGGTGCATAGTCCACCACCTGAAAAGGGAGCGACTGCAGCACCAGCAACTTGGATAGGAGCACATTCAGCTTCTGCGCCGTAGGATGAGTGGGCGCATACTGCTGTCTCTTGGACATGGCTTCGCTGATGGATTGCTGGTGGGATGCATGACTTGGAGGAGGAGCAGGAGAGACAGAGGATGGGTATGACGCACAGCTGCCTTCGGCTGAGGTGCTGGAGCCTTGGCTGGCAGAAATTGGGAGCGGCGTGCCACTTGGTGAGGAAGCAGGCTGGACCACCCCTTGGGAGCCTCGGTTCTCCCAGGTCGCTTTATGGTGACTCATCATATGTTGACGCAGGGCCGTGGTGCCAACATTTGGACCCTGGCCACGCTTCACCTTCTGCCTACATATCTTGCATGTGCTCATGTTACCCTCCTGCGGATGCTTCAGGAAAAACTGCCACACTGCCGAGTAGCTACTTTTCCCACCAACAGGCCTCACTGATTCACTGCTATTGTCGCCAACTCCAGGAATCCCTGCTCCACTACCTCTCGATAAGGTAGCCTGCCGCACAGCAGGTGCTCTACCCTGGCCCCGGCCCCGTTTGGCTCCATGCTTTACAATTGTGCCCCCATGCTGACTGCCAACCATGCTGCTAACACCTTGCTGCCTGAGCTGCTGACTCCGGGGCAACCTGCGCCCCTCTTCTCCTGATGATGACGATGAAGCCCCTTCATCACCCGGCTACCAAGTGCGATCGGCTTCATCATCATCATCATCACCGAGTTGTGGCTGTATGTCACTGATGTTCTCGGTTTCCTCAGTGTCTGGCGCAGGAGCTGGAAAGCTCGCAACACCCACGACAATGTCCACATCACTATTTGTCTGCCGAGCTAAAGAAGCCACCTCCATTTCATGGCTGGGCAGTAGCTGCTGACTGTCCTCTATCTGATCGTCCTCCTTACTAAAGAGTGGAGCTGAACCCAAAGCATAGGATACGTCGCTGGGAGAGGGAACGGCGTAGGACAGAGGCAATGGGAGGACAGGGACTGCTCTCGGGGCATGCCAACTCAGAGTTGTGTCAGAGGAACTTACCGACCCTAGACTGGGGGTCTCAGACGTAACTTGTGATGATGTTGATGAGCGCGTTAACCAATCTACCACGTCAGATGCGTTACTGGTGGAGACACGACCGCTAGCAGATACTGGCAGATCAGGTCTCTCACCGTGACTCCTGCTGCCACTCGCCCCTAGTCTGCTGCGACCTCTGCCTGCTGAATCTTGGCCTCTGCCACTCCTCTTTGAACATCCTGGCACTTGTCTGCCTGACATTTTTATGTATTTGCTAATTTAGTATAAACAGATAGGGTGCAAGGTTCAGCTTGGGGTGCCCTGCGGCCTGGTTTATTGAAAGCAGTCAAAAAGGAAGTGCAAACTGAAGTAGCTTAATAAAGCAGATGATGCTGATCAACGGTTATGTTGTATAACAGATAGGGTGCAAGGTGCAGCTTTGGGTTGCCCTGCGGCCTGGTTTATTGAAAGCAGTCAAAAACAAGTGCAAACTGAAGTAGCTTAATAAAGCAGCTGATGTTGATCAACACTTATGTTGTATAACAGATAGGGTGGAAGGTGCAGCTATGGGGTGCCCTGCAGCCTGGTTTATTGAAAGCAGTCAAAAATAAGTGCAAACTGAAGTAGCTTAATAAAGCAGCTGATGTTGATCAACACTTATGTTGTATAACAGATAGGGTGGAAGGTGCAGCTTTGGGGTGCCCTGCGGCCTGGTTTATTGAAAGCAGTCAAAAATAAGTGCAAACTGAAGTAGCTTAATAAAGCTGATGCTGATCAACGCTTATGTTGTATTACAGATAGGGTGCAAGGTGCAGCTTTGGGTTGCCCTGCGGCCAGGGAATATTGAAAGCAGTCAAAAACAAGTGCAAACTGAAATAGCTTAATCAAGCTAATGCTGATCAACGCTTATGTTGTATAACAGATAGGGTGCAAGGTGCAGCTTTGGGGTGCCCTGCGGCCTGGTTTATGGAAAGCAGTCAAAAACAAGTGCAAACTGAAGTAGCTTAATAAAGCAGCTGATGCTGATCAACACTTATGTTGTATAACAGATAGGGTGGAAGGTGCAGCTTTGGGGTGCCCTGCGGCCTTGTTTATTGAAAGCAGTCAAAAATAAGTGCAAACTGAAGTAGCTTAATAAAGCTGATGCTGATCAACGCTTATGTTGTATAACAGATAGGGTGCAAGGTGCAGCTTTGGGTTGCCCTGCGGCCTGGTTTATTGAAAGCAGTCAAAAACAAGTGCAAATTGAAGTAGCTTAATAAAGCTGATGCTGATCAACGCTTATGTTGTATAACAGATAGGGTGCAAGTTGCAGCTTTGGGGTGCCATGCGGCCTGGTTTATTGAAAGCAGTCAAAAAAAGTGCAAACTGAAGTAGCTTAATAAAGCTGATGCTGAACAACACTTATGTTGTATAACAGATAGGGTGCAAGGTGCAGCTTTGGGGTGCCCTGCGGCCTGGTTTATTGAAAGCAGTCAAAAACAAGTGTAAACTGAAGTAGCTTAATAAAGCTGATGCTGATCAACGCTTATGTTGTATAACAGATAGGGTGCAAGGTGCAGCTTTGGGGTGCCCTGCGGCCTGGTTTATTGAAAGCAGTCAAAAAGGAAGTGCAAGCTGAAGTAGCTTAATAAAGCAGCTGATGCTGATCAACACTTATGTTGTATAACAGGGTGCAAGGTGCAGCTTTGGGGTGCCCTGCGGCCTGGTTTATTGAAAGCTGTCAAAAAGCAAGTGCAAACTGAAGTAGCTTAATAAAGCTGATGCTGATCAACGCTTATGTTGTATAACAGATAGGGTGCAAGGTGCAGCTTTGGGGTGCCCTGCGGCCTGGTTTATTGAAAGCAGTCAAAAACAAGTGCAAACTGAAGTAGCTTAATAAAGCAGCTGATGCTGATCAACACTTATGTTGTATAACAGATAGGGTGGAAGGTGCAGCTTTGGGGTGCCCTGCGGCCTGGTTTATTGAAAGCAGTCAAAAATAAGTGCAAACTGAAGTAGCTTAATAAAGCTGATGCTGATCAACGCTTATGTTGTATAACAGATAGGGTGCAAGGTGCAGCTTTGGGTTGCCCTGCGGCCAGGTTTATTGAAAGCAGTCAAAAACAAGTGCAAACTGAAGTAGCTTAATAAAGCTGATGCTGATCAACGCTTCTGTTGTATAACAGATAGGGTGGAAGGTGCAGCTTTGGGGTGCCCTGCGGCCTGGTTTATTGAAAGCAGTCAAAAACAAGTGCAAACTGAAGTAGCTTAATAAAGCAGCTGATGCTGATCAACACTTATGTTGTATAACAGATAGGGTGGAAGGTGCAGCTTTGGGGTGCCCTGCGGCCTGGTTTATTGAAAGCAGTCAAAAAAAAGTGCAAACTGAAGTAGCTTAATAAAGCTGATGCTGAACAACGCTTATGTTGTATAACAGATAGGGTGGAAGGTGCAGCTTTGGGGTGCCCTGCGGCCTGGTTTATTGAAAGCAGTCAAAAAAAAGTGCAAACTGAAGTAGCTTAATAAAGCTGATGCTGAGCAACGCTTATGTTGTATAACAGATAGGGTGCAAGGTGCAGCTTTGGGGTGCCCTGTGGCCTGGTTTATTGAAAGCAGTCAAAAACAAGTGCAAACTGAAGTAGCTTAATAAAGCTGATGCTGATCAACGCTTATGTTGTATAACAGATAGGGTGCAAGGTGCAGCTTTGGGGTGCCCTGCGGCCTGGTTTATTGAAAGCAGTCAAAAAGGAAGTGCAAACTGAAGTAGCTTAATAAAGCAGCTGATGCTGATCAACACTTATGTTGTATAACAGGGTGCAAGGTGCAGCTTTGGGGTGCCCTGCGGCCTGGTTTATTGAAAGCTGTCAAAAAGCAAGTGCAAACTGAAGTAGCTTAATAAAGCTGATGCTGATCAACGCTTATGTTGTATAACAGATTGGGTGCAAGGTGCAGCTTTGGGGTGCCCTGCAGCCTGGTTTATTGAAAGCAGTCAAAAACAAGTGCAACCTGAAGTAGCTTAATAAAGCTAATGCTGATTAACGCTTATGTTGTATAACAGATAGGGTGCAAGGTGCAGCTTTGGGGTGCCCTGCGGCCTGGTTTATTGAAAGCAGTCAAAAACAAGTGCAAACTGAAGTAGCTTAATAAAGCAGCTGATGCTGATCAACTGTATAACAGATAGGGTTAAAATAGCATGTGCCTTGGGGTGCCCATGTGGCCTGGTGTATTTTAAGCTGAACAGAAAATATTAACACTAATCCAATTATGAGAAATGCTTTTGTTTAACAGATAGGGTTAAAATAGCATGTGCCTTGGGATGCCCATGTGGCCTGGTGTATTTTAAGCTGA
This sequence comes from Gastrophryne carolinensis, assembly GCA_027917425.1. NCBI lineage: Eukaryota > Metazoa > Chordata > Amphibia > Anura > Microhylidae > Gastrophryne > Gastrophryne carolinensis. The sequence goes on along the minus strand of CM051236.1, from coordinate 301,565,977 downwards.
ACAGAAAATATTAACACTAATCCAATTATGAGAAATGCTTTTGTTTAACAGATAGGGTAAAATAGCATGTGCCTTGGGATGCCCATGTGGCCTGGTGTATTTTAAGCTGAACAGAAAATATTAACACTAATCCAATTATGATAAATGCTTTTGTTTAACAGATAGGGTTAAATAGCATGTGCCTTGGGATGCCCATGTGGCCTGGTGTATTTTAAGCTGAACAGAAAATATTAACACTAATCCAAGTATGAGAAATGCTTTTGTTTAACAGATAGGGTTAAAATAGCGTTCAGGGCTAAATTGCAGAAAGGGTTAAATAGCATGTGCATGGCATGCACAGTATGCAGCTGTATTTAAACCAAACCAAATATATTAACAGTAACCCAGTTATTATGAAATATGAATCATAGCACTAAGCACCCTGTCACTGTGACTTGTATGCTGCTGGATTGTTCCGGTTTTAAACCTATCTTTCCCTAGCTCTGTCTACCACTCTAAATCTCCCTAACTATCTGTCTCTCTCTTTACCTATCTGTAACTGTCTCTAGCTATCGCTAACTCTCACCTAACTATGACTAACTGTCTGTCTCTCCCTGCAGCTAGCTCCGTTTTCTCTGCAATGCAAGCCTGAACTGCACAAAAGGAAAATGTCCGCCGCTTTATATAGTACGGTGACGTCACCGGGCTTCCTGACTGCTGATAGGCTGCATGTGACTGTCCCATCGTCACTTGCCCCTGGGGACATGTCTGAACATGTCCGTCCACCATCTTAGAATGGCTGTCATTGAGTTTTAAGGAAAACTTCGATCGATCGAATCGCCGGGAAATTCGGATTCGTTCAGAATCAAATTTTTCATGAAATTCGGAACGAATCCGGGTTCGTCCGGATCGATTCACTCATCCCTATTCATAACCAAAGAAGAACCAAGTTGCATATACCACAAAAATGCTGCACAACTAACAAATATATCAAAGAATATCACAAAATGAATTGTACAAAACACAAAACTACACAATTAGACACATTAAAATACAATTAAAGCACATTAATGGCAAAAGAACCACACATGGCCCTTGTGCAGGGAAAGCAGATGGCAATCAGATATTATAACCAATACAACCCACTCCTGGGCGCAGTTATGTCTAAATAACCTGCCTAATAATTGATCCAGATCAATTATAACCAAAAATCTAAATACACAGAATAGGGGGTGCCAACTTCCACTTGAATAATTACACAATAACAATATATCAACAAAATCAGCAAAATAATGTGCAAAAGAATGATACCTTCAAATGATTAAATACTAATAGTGACAACCAGATGCAAAAAATCAATTGGATAAAGCAAAAATGAAAGAAGTGTCTACCAATAAAGAGACATAAACCTAAATCAACATCACCAGATCAAGAGGCAGCACCATAATGCATGTTAACTAATAAATAGTATTTATTTAACTTTGGATTTGGCCTACATCAGTGGCTCCCACATTACAACAACATACTTTAATAATTAAAAATAGACCAAAAGTCTAAATGTAAAGTCCTTTTGTATGTGTGCCACCAGGTCTATTTTTTGAGTAGCTTTACAGGTCTGTGTGTACACATTCAGCTTTGCGTGTACACAAAGCACTCTTTTTCTCAAAACCCCTCCTTAAAGCAGACCAAAACCAGCCCTGGAGTCTATGGGATGCCCCATTCTGTGTACCCCCTCCCTCCAGTCGCCCAATTTGCTTACCTGGCAACCAAGCCCACAACACATGCGAAGCAGGCGACTGTACACGGCCACGCCCACCATAACTGAATGACTGTGCATGGATGCCCACATCATACAATTATCAAGCTAGGATCTCATTATCTTCGCTGATTGGAGGAGAGCCGGGCCTGTCCTATGGATACGTCAGACAGGTAAGAAAACCAGGCGAACTGTGGGGTTTCACACAGCGGGGCATCCCAAACTGGGATTCCCCAGGGAGACATACCAAAACCCGGGATAGTCCACTTTAAGGCACTTGTCTCATTTTTGATGACTTACATCACCAGCATATGTGCTGTAGTGGAGGAGTATATGCAAGATTTAGGAGGCAATACTAGAAGGAAGGGGCACTGAACTCCTTCCAGGTATCAACAAAATGTTGTCACCAGCAGGGAGGCAGACAAGAGAGCTTGATATAGAATTCATTACTTTCCTGATGGGGTAGGTGATTAAAATTGTCATGCAGTTCCTGCCTGGAGCTGCCATGTTTATTGAGGTAAGGTTTTTTTTTTATGTTTTATGTTTAATGTTTAACATTACATTTGTTGGTCTAGTTTAAGACAGACCAATGCTCAATCCTCTCCTTACACTACCAGCTAATTTAGGTATAGGAGTCCTTTTTCCCCAGCTGTGCCTGTAGGTCAGTTGGTGACTACATTGGCTATAGTGTATAAACAGCATATTGGGGGTGTTACACTATGAGTCTTTCTGAAGGCCCAAAGAAGACATAGAATATGTCACTACTATATAAATACACTAAGGGGTTTATTCATCAAGGGATAGCGCTAGGTAGTGCCTCGTAGCGGCAGGCAGCGTCTGGTGAACGCTGGGCGCTGTACGCAAAACCACATTTATGAAGGCGATTCTGGTGAGCGACTCTAACAGCGCCATGTAGCGTACGATTCATCATTACAGGCAGCTCAGCGTATAGCGCCGGAGTTCTAGCTTCCAGAGCGCCAGGTAAGACCTGTTGCTACCTGTCGCTCTCCCATACATTTCAATGGACATCCCTTTTCTTCAGTTGTTTTTAATGTATTTTTTTCTCTCTCAAATAATAGTGTGATCTCTCCTGGCCTAGAAAGTCATTTTTTAAAACTTTTTTGATTTTTTATATTTTTATGCAGAATTGCCATTACAGGTCTGGCATTAAAGTATTAATGTCACAATGTTACAAAAATGTAATTCCATGTGTTTTCGCTTTGTTATTGGTGGATATGTGTTCAAAAACAGACTTTAATCACACAGCTTCTGCCGCTCTGTGCTATAGCGACCAGATCCAGATCGCCAACACTCTGTGTGTCTGTTTTTTTGTTGAATATGGTGAGTCGCTGAGAGTCACTCGCAATGAACTGGCGCTACCTTTCACTCCCTGCAACGCTGTACTGGTGTTAGAACACCGAACATGCATCTCATTCATCAATGCCGGCCAGGTTACTATAGGGAATAAGACGCTCTTTAACAGCACCCGATAGTCGATCACAGCTCTTAGCGCCTCTGTCCAGACGCACATCTGCCGATACCTAGCACTAGTCATGAATCAGCCTGTAATTAAATCACGAAAAAGGTTCTCAATATTGACACGTCCATGGCATTCTGTCGTGCATAGTGAAAAATCCGAAAAAAGATCTTAGTTATAAATGGGATAAGCTTTAGTATTTGTGTAGCAGAGGGTGTACTGGCTGTACTTATCATCAATGAAATAAAAAGATCTCTGATTTCAATTAGCAACCCTAGTAAAATAAGTATGTGTGGGTCTGAATGACTCAGCCAATTTTTGCTAATTAGAAAATCCCTAATTGAACCATGTGTATAGGGCAAATGAAACTAATAGTTACTGTTTGTAGTGGCAGAAACGAAGGTGGAATACCAAGGATAAAAATGTAACAATCCTCCGAGACCCCACAGCAGACATTATGCTATTTCTTCTGTCAGATTTGAACCCCTTATGTTTAGCCCCCGCCTGCCCTGCGCTTCTTCACTAACGAAGCAAACTTGCCATTTCAAGAGGTTCGTTAGCATTTGCATATCTGTGTAGCTTGTCTGAGAGAAGGATCGTCAGACAGCGCGGGCTAATTTGCATGTTAATGAGGCAGTCTGTGGAACACTGACAGGCCGCTCTGAGCAACCCCCCCCCACTCACACATACATACTCATGTACTGAAGGCACACAGATGGATTTGTGTCTATACCAACATGCATTTATATGCCCATTACTTGTATAGATGTATTAAAAGAATAAAGAAACAGAAGTGAAGATGGATTGACAGAGACAATGTCATAGCAGCAGCAGCAATTATTGTGTGCTATGGCAGAGCCATACAATGATTCAACATGGTGTTTTATTGAGGATAGCCGAAACAAAAGTGTCATGTTCTGTTAAAAAAAATATATATATAGTTTATAACACCTAACTGCTAAACCTAAAGCACAAATACTTTTGAGGATGTGTTAAACCAAACTAACACCCATTTTACAAAACATGGATGTTGGTCCGCTGCGGGTGAAAGCCTGATTGCGGGGGTCCCCCCCCCCCCCCGATCGAGCACTGTAAAGCCTGCAAACATTACCTTACAACTCGCTCCCTCTGGTAAATGCAGCCCCGCGATTGGCTGGTGGCTTACACATCTCCCATGCTCCAGCTTCCGTTTTGTCAGCAGCAGGCCATGTGACTAATTGCGGGGGTTCATTTTCCCCAGGGAGCGAGTTGTCAGGTAAGGTTTGTGGACTTTACAGTGCTTAATTGAGAGGGGGCCTGGCAATTGGGGTGCCCCCCACAGCGAACCAACACCCATGTTTTGTAAAATGGGTGTTGGGCTGGTATAAGGATGAACTGAAATTGCTAGCAGTTTTCTCATTTCGGCCCTTAATCAGGCCTATGCCTCACAGCAGCCTCAAAGCCACTGCATCTCCCTTCACCGGCATCCCTAACAGGGATGTCCTTCCACCTTGCCAAGTACTTTTAGCGTAAGAACAGTTTCAAATTGTGCTTTATGCCATAGCCATGTACTAGCACTCAAGTTAGCTAACAGGGTGCTTGCAGGTCAACCACATCCTCAGTGGTGCCAAACTGAATCTGACTTTGGGCTGATTCTCCCTTCCGAAATAGGGATGTCCCGTGGGGTGAAACCCCCCCAGGAAGCCCAGAAACCTTACCTTAACCCCGTTCCAACGGCGCGTGCGCTGGCCGGGGCCGCGTCTCGTGCTTCCGTGCTGGCCGTTTGTGAATGGCTGGCATGGGCGCGCTCCCTGTTAGAGGGAAGCACGAGACGTGGCCTCCAGCGCTCAGAGCTCAGTTGGACGCCGCTTGTACGTGCATACCACGGCAGCTCTGAGCACTCTGATTGGACGAGCACCCGCGTAGGAGCGTGGTGAGGTGAGTGTTTCCAGGCATTCTGGGGGGTTTCACACAGCGGGCACCCCCAATCGGGGTGCCCCACCGAAGTGGACCAAAACCCAGGATAGTGAAAATCCTGGGTGTTGGTCCACTTTAAAGGTACTTCAACAAAAACAACGTTTTAGAGGGCACACTAGACAAGAGCATTTATTCACAATTTAAATATCAGATATACAACAAAATACAGTATTTATGCAAGAGAATTCATCACAGGCATTTTACATTTAGCAAAACTCTCACTATGGACACTTGGTTGGGAGACTCCCTTAAAGCTAAACATAACCCACTGTATTCCAGCTGTTACCGCATCTTCGGACTTCGCCAGATGCTGGGGATGTGGCCGCTAATGTTCCCAACTGCTACAAACAGAGGCGTTTGCTGAACATTGCAGAAGCATGGCAAATGGCTCTGATTGAGTGAGAACCCTGGCATGCACCATTGGACTGGGAAGAGATGAGTTTATCTGGGTGTTCCGGCGGGTTTGACACAGCAGGGCAGCCCATCTCGGGATACCCCCAGGCAATGGAACAATACCAGGCATAATCAAAATATCGGGTTTTGTTCCTCTTTATAACAGTCAAATCAGAAGTACACCTTAAGAAGTAGTCCAAGGCAATGTGCGCATCTTGCTCCACTGGCGGGGTCTCAGCTAGCTAATTAGGGGATCTTTTTTTTTTATACACACAAAAATGCAATGATGAGATAGCAAAATGATTATTAGTTTTGCCAGCATCTGGTAAACAATCAGGCTTTGTGCAAAATGTTACCAATTAGAAAGAGCCATCTTTTCACACAGCCTAAAAAAACCTTTGTCAATGGACTAGCACCGATCAGTGGTGGGGACAAAAGGTGAGTAACCTTTGTTTTTTTAATAGCTACTGAATCACTGTAACACTTTCCTAGGTATTAAAACTGATATTCACATTGTGATCAGTCATTTCTATAAAATTATCACACCCACAGAAGCTATGGAGCATGGTGGGGAGTTGTGATCACAAAATCCGAGCTTCGCTGGCATGTTTTGCTATTTGGCCAGGGTCAAAAGCAATTTTTGACCAGTAGTATACATTAGCAAAAGCACTTAATTATCCTGGCTTTTGGTCGGCCCAATAGAGGCATCTCGATTTTGGAATTCCCTTTGTTGGTTCTCCAAGTAATAACTCTATTCTCCTTCCCATGGCATATATGGAGGCATATATGCTGAACAGCACTTTCTGTTTTAAAGCCTGGTGGGGGATTCCCTCTATAACCATGGAAGGCTGAAAATCGCCAACCTGCGTTTTATTTAGTTCTCAATAAATATATTTGTTTATGCAGAGTAAATGGAGTAAAACTGAAAATGGAAATTGTGTTTTCACTTTTGTTGTCACCTCCAGCAATGTGTTAGGCATGTTTTACAAGTTCCCACCATGGAATCTGTTAAGCCACCAGCATTGTATAAATCAATCTTTTTAGGGGTCAGATTGTGCAGTTATAGTCACCTGACTCTAATCACCAAAACAAATAGTACAATCATGCCTTAATTTTAAATTTTTAATTACACTTATGCTGCAAGTCCTACTTATAACAACAGGACAATGCTGCAGTGAACTATAGGCAGCAACAGTAAAGAGTTATGTAAGAGCCAATATTTAAGAACACAATACAGAAAGCCAGCGTTGGTGCTCTAAAACAGCGTAGAGTGCTGGACGCTATTCGAAAAAAGTCTGCTTCTCACAATAAAAAACCTAGCCCCAGAGCGAAAACACATGGAATGACATTGTTAAGACACCGGAGCACTGACACTGCAGTGGTAGAACACAAAATACTATTCTCCAGCCTAAACATGTGTGAGGAACAACGCTAAAAGTCTTTTGTCGCTGACCAGGAGAGCCAACAGAATTGTGAAACAATTCTGAAAAATGTAATTCAAAAGTGATTCTACACAACCAAAATATACACCATTGAATTGTATGGGAGAATGCAGCTGAGCAACAGGTGCTATGTGGCGCTGAGTGGCACTGAGCCACTGCTAGTGATACATGCAATGCTACATGACGCTATTAGAGGCACTCACCAGTTTGACTTTCATGTACATGGTTTTCTCATACTGCTCCCGACATTCACCTGATGCTACATGGTACTACGTGGCATTAGCGCTTCTTAAATAAGGCCAATTGTTAACATAATCACGCCCTGTAACAACTGTCCAATTTGGCATGCTGCTGTGTGTAAAATCCCAGAGATTGCCAGTATTTTCACATCGCTCTACACTCCAACTACCCAGGCATGCCAATATGAATAGATTGCTGGAAATGTTATATTCTGCAAATTATTTTTAACAATTGGAAAGCCAGGTGCCTTGTGCCAGCAGCTCCCCCCAGCTGTGCTTGTCCACGCTGGTGTTCCACATAGGCCTGGAACAGAAGTGAGAGATTGCCAGAAAGGTACATTTCACGCTGGTCCCAAGGGACTTTCACACAGTAGGGAGAGAATTAGCAGTCGCTGGAGTCTTTTTGACAGGGTTTGGGTCAACTGTAAATGCAGAAAAGTACCTCTCAGTTTTGACAGTGTGGTTGGAAACAGTGCTGCTTACTGCATTCCAACTGAACAGCCTCCCAAATGTATTACAACTTTAGTCTATGGAAGTTCAACTGCAATAACAGTTTACAGTTCTGAACTGCAAAATTCAAAGAAAAAAAGAAGTCCAAACTGCACCTGTACTGAACCTGTACCCCAATGCATAGTTGTGTAGCTCAAAAATGACCCATGTATAGCAGTTTTGACCCATTTGTTATAAACCTGTTCCAAATATGTTATTACACTACTGAAATTGGATTGCATGCTGAATTGGGAAAAGCTGTTGAGCTGGCAAGTTTTTTGTTTTAAATTACATTACTGTAATATACATAGGTGGTAAACACACACAAATTAAACTTGCAATAAATTAATTTGGCCAAATATCAAATTCTTTTACAGCATTTTTGTAATTACTGAAACTAATGTAAATCCTAATTTGCATATTAAACTGAAACAGATGGAATATAAATAATAGAACTGTATATTTAAATGTAGCATTTAGACATAATGAGTGTGTTCCATAAATGTTGTAGGGAAATCAAATCCCATGTCATGGGATCCGAACAAATTTGGCTGGCTCCAAATAATCAATTCCTTCATCATTAGGTACTATGATCATATTCCAAGGCTTTACATCAGTCGGATCATTTTGTGTTTAGACGCTGAGTGCTAAAAAGGCTCAGCTGCAGTGATATATAGCTTTAGGGTCAGACATCTATTTTTATATTTGGGTGGCACTCAGATCTTTTCCAGATTTATGCGCACTTTTTCTTTTCACTTATTTTTGGACATGCCCAGATGGGAGACAATACATTTATATTCATAAACGTACATGCATTATTTTCGCTCAAGATCTTTTTCTTCCTATTGTAGGAAAGTAGAGTCCTAGAGACAACTGATAACAGGGAATGTGTTAGCACCACTGTAATGATCTTTTTGCTGTCTTTTTTAGCCTAACCTGCAATACACTTCACAATAACTTCATACCTGGTGCGTGTGACATTCAATGTCGTAATTTCTGTCATGATTCTCCCCTCTGTCTCATCTCCCTGTATTCATACAAGCATCCTATTAGAAAATAAACGTGATTCTTCAGAGAATTCCTGAACAAAAGACCATATAATCCTTGCCTTTCTAGAAACAGTTACACCCACTGATAAGAATAGGTGGGGGGAGCGCAGCTTGGAGCATAGATTTACTAAAAGGGTAACTACAAATAATTTGTCCCATAATTTGAATATATGTTATGCTAGCATCCTGCAGACACCGCTATAAGATATATCCAAGTCTGACAGTCAAATTGGTTCATAAAACTATATTAAGTGGTGTTGATCAGTTGATCGGCACCACAATTAAGGGGTTTATTCATGAAGCTCTAGCGCCAGGTAGTGCTTCGTAGCAGCAGGCAGCGTCTGGTGAACGCTGGGCGCTGTACACAATACCACATGTATGAAAGCGATTCCGTTGAGCGACTGGAACAGCGTCATGTAGCATACGATTCATCATTACAAATGGCTCAGCGTGTAGCGCTGGCGCTCTAGCTTATTTTCTCGAATAATTCTGACATCTCTCCTGGCCTGGAATTATATATGTTTGAAAATATTTTCACTTTTTATATTTTTATGCAGAATTGTTCTTACAAGTCTGGCACTAACCTGTTAATGTCACAGCTTTGTGCTTTGTTACTGGTGGAAATGTGTCCAAAAAATCACTTTAATCACACAGCGTCTGACGCTCTATGCTACAGCGGCCAGATCCAGAGCGCCAATGCTGTGTCAGTCTGATTTTTTGTTGAATAGGGTGTGAGTCGCTTAGAGTCGGTCGCAATGAGCTGACGCTTCCTTTCGCTCCCTGCAACGCTGTACTGGTGTTAGAACTCCCAACATACATCTCATTCATTATTGCCGGGCAGGTTACTACAGCGACTAAGATGCTCTGTCACAGCACCCGGTAGCCGATCACAGCGTATACTAGTGGTCGCTCTTAGAGTCCCTGTACAGACGCTCATCTGCCGATAGCTGGCGCTGTAGGAATCGGTTTACCAATGTTAAATGTCATGTGTCTGAGTCGCTGTAAAGGCACTGTACAGGCACTCACCATCATTCAAAAAATAAAATAAACATCAAAGAAAAAGTTTAGCCAAAACAAATGTAAAATGTAAATACAAAGCAATTATAAGAAGTACACTTACCAGGGGATGACGGGATGCTTGGATCCCAGGGAGGGCTTCCCTACTCCCCACTGGGACTCATCAATTGAAAGTGGGCCCCAGGTTGTTGGGACTCTGCTAAGTCCGAATCAGAGGAGCTGAGGATCCACACTGCCCTCACCCCAACAGCAGACTCCACTGGGGCGTTATCCCCTTCCTCCCCTGGGTCCTCAAATCCTCCGCAGAATCATTCGACCCAACCACTCGTTTGTGGGGGAGTAAAGCCTTCCTGCGCTTACCCAGGGGAGCCCGCTTATCTGTGGAGAGGGAAAAAAAAAAGAAGAAATTGTTAGACATCAGCAGTTTAATGTGTAAATATGTAAGAATAATGTATTTGTGTTAAACTTATTAAGGTCGATTCAAAGAAACATGTAACAGCTTGGATTTTGGTGCCGATCATCCTATTTTTCCCGTACGCTTGTGCGTTCGTATGAACTTGCGAGTGATTCTATAAGCAAATACGTTTCTATCCTAAAATGTACGTCCGTTCGTATGGCAGTTCGGGAATCAGACCTATGTCAGTTTCCATCCTGAATTTTCCGTTTCATTTCTCAGGTTGCAATATTGGTTTTGCCCTTTTTCCTTTTTTGTCTGGACGTAAATCCTTCTGATCTTGCGGCTGCGCACTACAAACTTACCTCATTAAAGTGCATTCTAAATATTTGGTCTTTTATTTTTCTTTATTTCATTCATTTTGTAGTAACCAACCATTAATGAATGCATTTGCATAAGTAAATCTTACTTTGTTTAATTTTTAGTTAACTTGCATTTTTTACTTGTGGATTTAATTTTAATATTTTGGCTTCAAATGGTACAACTTTAAATTTTTTGTGTGGTTACCCACACCCTCTACATACAGATTTGCTCTCAAAAATTAAAAAACACCCAGCAACTTCAGCATGTTATGAGCCTAGAAACAGCCAAGATGGCGGCTCAGGTATTCTCGGGCAGCCTGCAAACAGAAAGGGCCTTGTGACTGTGTTGCTCTGCATTCTTTGATTTCTGACCTTTCCGTGCCCCCAGCTCTGCTGTGTCTGTGCAAAATACAGCAGTAACCCACATCCTGCACTTTATCCCGCTCTCCTCTCCTCAGTAAGTGTGATGCATCTGACCAAAGATGTGCTTAAATAATTAAACAAAGCAAAGGTAAACAACTACACCAATAAATGCAATCTAAAAATATTATTCTAGTACATCAATTTAAAAATAAATAACAAAGGACATAAGTTTCTTTAATTAACGCAAATATATTGCAAAATAAAGGTTTACATGCAAAGGACTAATTAAGGTCCACATTAAAATGCTTTTATAAGGCATACATGAATCAGGTATGCATTGCCATACAATTTATGGCCTCGGCCATGCTGATACGTGCAGTTCATTGCAGCTGAAGATGCGCAGACTCCTCCACATAGCCAAAAAACCTGTTCAAGAACAGCAATCCGACTGCTAAAAGGTGTCGGCAGTGGCTTTCTTTTAAAACGTATTTAGAGGTTTGAAAACTGTTCTCTGAATCACACGGAAACACATCCGATTATCCTAAGTTTTACGTTTTGATCCTAAGTTTTAGGATTTGATCCTAAGTTTTACGTTTTGATCCTAAAATTTAGGAACGAACTTACGATGATCGTAAGAGCATATACGCATTCGTACGTAGGCTCGTGCGAGTCGGAAATGGCCAAAAAAACAGGAAAAAATGACTAACACCCACCCAAACTTACGATTCTCGATCCGAAATCAATTAACTTTTGCTCTTTGAATCGAGGGGATTGTCCCAGCGCTTAAAGTCCGACCACCTCTGGATAATGTCTTTTTCTTCAATATGGTGTCGAAGCACCGGGACACGGTGGCCTTAACCTCCTCCACAATTCTGCTCTTGGCACTCAGGGCATAGTCGTACTCCATGACACAAAAGTCCTAGATTTAGAAAAAAAATAAAAACACTATTAATTAAATTTGATATTACATTTAAATAATCTAAAAAAAAAATGACAATATCTGGGAGCACAAAAAAAATTTGTTGGTGTCCTTTAAAATGTCATAAAGGGCTGGTTCATTTTACTATATAGAAATACAATAATGTATTTAACTGTAAAATATATTAAAAATGTATTTTAATGTCCCATGGATAATAATTGTAATATTTATGATGAATCCAACATTAAACAAAAATATTAGCTCATGGGTTGATTTCCACTTTACAAAAATTAAAAAAAAAAATACAAAAAAAAAAAAAAAAGGAAAGATCTAACTAATATAAATATAACAATAATTCCCTAAGTTAAGCATAAAACATTTAAATCAGCAGTTAAAATAACACATGGAAAGAAGGCCACAACATATTATATAATGCATGGGTATACATGTCAATAAAACATTTCACTATCTGCCCGTTCAACCGAGGGTCAACACGCCGCGGGGGGCATCGGAGGATGATGAGGAAGAGGAGCTGGGGAGACGTCTGGCAGGCATGCTTCGGCTACAGAAACCGGAAGTGCACAAAACGAAACTGAAAGCAAAACCTTTAACCCCCTTGCAAAGTACGAACGCTTTGAAACATTAGGCTACAACTTTAAAACCAAAATCAAATAAAAAAGTTAATTTTGGACATATGGTTATATATAAAATTATAGGCTCATAATTGTAAAGTATTCATACTGTTTGAGTATTTGCCACAGCATACGCAAGGTGGTGTTCAAAACAATAGCAGCCAAGCCTACATCACATCTAACAACAGTACAGCGCTAGAGGTAGCGACTGCTCAGAGCGTCTGGCACTCGGCGCTACCCACCATAATCAACAAAAAAGCAGACTCACACAGCGTTGGCACTCAAATTTGGTTCGCTGTAGCATAGAGCGCCAGACGCTGTGTGATTAAAGTGATTTTTTGAATACATTTCCACCAGTAACAAAGCGAAAAAACATGGAATGACATTGTTGGAACACAGTGACATTAACACTTTAGTGCCAGATCTGTAAGAATAATTCTGCATAAAACTGTAAAAATAAAACAAAATATTTTCAAAAATATATAATTCCAGGCCAGGAGAGATGTAATAATTATTTGAGAGAAAAAAAAAAAGGGATCAGGAAAGGGATTATAAGGAACGTCCATTGAAATGCATGGGAGAGAGAACGATAGCGACAGGTCTTACCTGTCGCTCTGGAAGCTACAGCGCCGGCGCTATACGCTGAGCCGTCTGTAATGATGAATCGTACGCTACATGGCGCTGTTCCAGTAGCCCAATGGAATTGCTTTCATACATGTGGTATTGCGTACAGCGCCCAGCGTTCAGCAGACGCTGCCTGCCACTACGAAGCACTACCTGGTGCTAAAGTTTCATGAATAAACCCCTAGCTCTTCTATTAGGGCAAGTTGGGGCATAGTAGTTTTGCCAATGCGGCTTCCACAGTGCCTTTCAGTTACTTTGAATAAAGACCAAAGAGTAATAGCTATTATTTCTAAATGATATATGAATATATAAAGTTCATTTCACTTTACCATATGAGTCAATACATTTAACTGTAGATGGATGTTCCTTTGTTACCAATAAGTAAGTAAGCAGCTCCTCCAATTTTCCTCCTGCATCACCTCCGCCTGCAGGAGGTGATGTTATCCGCACCAGTGGCCACCACGTTCACCCGCATCAGTTCGATACGCCCAGCTGCCAATGATATTGATAGGGCTTTCATTTTGTTGAAGCCCTATAATCCGCCTGTAATATCATAATTAAATCTATTTACTTGCTTAGTATTTTAACTGGCCACAAGCTCTCAATAACTTATCTTAGGCCTATTCAGAATAATATATATATATATATATATATATATATATATATATATAATTATGAATATCAAGTGTGCATCACTGAAAGAAAGAAAAAAAAGACCAAGCAGTATGTAAATAGTTTCAACCTATTTGGGTATATTTTTACATTAATTTTTTAATAGTTGGCTGACTGGTGCCTGTCACTGAGCCATAGCAATCACATGAGTCTATATTTAACTGATAAGAATTTCATTATTTTTAAAAGAGGGGGGCAGCCTCATACCCCAATTGGGGGTCTATCAAATGTGTATCATTGGACCAATAACTGATTGTTATTTTCCCACCAAGTTCCTCATGATTACAGAAAAAACTTGTAAGTGACTAAAATTATTACATACAGTATTGTTATATACAACATTTAGGAACTCTCAGTAACTGTATGTAGTACAGTCTGATCATAAAAAGGGAACGTAACTGATGGTTTCTTTCAGGCCAGGAGATTTTGAGGTTTTTAACTGGGAGATCCACTTGGCCTCCCTTTGGAGAGTAACTTTTTCAATATTCCCTCCTCTGGGATTCCTGTGAACTCTATCTTGGCCTCAAATTGGTTCCCCATATTTGATATTGTTCTCAATGTGGACACAGGAAACCCCTTATTCCTGACTAGGACATGCCAGTCATGTCTATTTTGATATCTCTAGAAAGCTTACATCCTGAGGGAAATTATGAACCCCATATTTACTAAGTGGGACCCTCACAGCCCAATTTAGGGTTCAAATTATAAAAGGTTAATTTTTGCCTGCCCCAAGGGGGTCAGAATCTGTCTTCCAGCCCCATTGAATCTAGCATAAATCCAGGGGGTGAATCTGTTTTCTGCGGCACAATCAGAGGGTCGGTTCCATGATCGTGGTGTGTCCGACCCAACTGCTCTAACCAACCCTCAGAATCTGAGGGTTATTCATCAAAGGATAGCGCCAGGTAGTGCCTCGTAGTGACAGGCAGTATCTGGAGAGCGCTGGGCGCTGTATGCAAAACCACATTTATGAAGGCGAACCTGGTGAGCACCTCTAACAGCGACATGTAGCGTTCGATTCATCATTGCAGATGGCTCAGCATATAGTGCCGGCGCTCTAGCTTCCAGAGCACCAGGTATTACCTGTCGCTACCTGTCACCCTCCCATACATTTCAATGGACGTTCCTTTTATTTTAGTTAAAGTGTTTTTTTTTTTTTTTGGGGGGGGGGGGTTGCCCTCAAAAAATTGTGTCACCTCTCCTGGCCTTGAAAATGCCATTTTGTTTACTGTCTGGCAGTAAAGTGTTATTGTCACAGTGTTAAAACAATGTCATTTCATGTGTTTTCGCTTTCTTAATGGTGGATAAGTATTCAAAAACAGACTTTAATCACACAGCGTCTGGCGCTCTATGCTACAGTGACCAAATTTAGAGCGCCAACGCTGTGTGTGTCCTTTTCTGATAAGTATGGTGTGGAGAGCTGAGAATCAGTTGCACTTAGCTGGCACTACCTTTAGCTCCCTGCAGCACTGTACTGGTGTTAGAGTGCCCAACATACATCAAATTCATCAATGTGGGCCAGGTTACTACAGTGACTGAGGCGCTCTGTTACAGCGCCCGATACCCGCTTACAGCGTCTACTAGCGGTTGCTCTAAGCGCCGCTATACAGATGCTCATCTGCCGATACCTGGCGTTAGTAATGAATTAGCCTTCAGATATGAAGTATAGGATTTTCAGTGTTTTCTCCCTTTTTATTTTCTGACAGTTTTTTTCTGGACATGTACTGTATGGATATTGTCTTTTTTTATTTTTTCTATTTTTTTGTCTTTTTTTAATTAAAATTTTCCAACTAAGCACGGGCCTACCTTTTTGGCAATTAGAAAACTCCCAACATGCTTTACTTGAAACTCTAAAAACGACCCTGGTTTGTGAAGATTGTATGACCGCTTGTAAATGTGTATTAACCCATAGACTGTAAGATCGATTGTAACTAATCCAATGTATGATTGGGAAAGCGTAACTAATCATATAGTGTAACAAGAGTGAACGAATTACAATTAACTTGGAGTGCTGCATGGTGACTGTGTGTGAGCCAGCAGATTGCAAGATGATTGTATCTGATCGTTCAACACCAGAACTGATCAGACTCTCCTTGGGGTAAGTGTGGGACAGAATCAGTGTGGATTGCTTGTGCCCTGCTTGTATGTCGAGAGGAGTGTGTAGGGTGACTGTCTCGATTACTCGGCAGCAAAGTTTGAAGGGATGGTGATTGGGGAGAGTTCCAGCGGTCTGATTTAATTGTTTAAAGTGTTGTTACGGTGATGGTAGCGGCTTGTTGGATTGGTGTGTGGGTGTTTCTGGTGTGATTGCTTTCTTTGATGAAAGCAGCTCACACACTCATCACAGATCACTCGATCAAACCAACGATCAATTTAGCCACAGTGTGTTCCTTGGTTTTCATGTTCCTGGTTCTTCACTAATGTCCTCTAACAAACTTCTGAGGATCGTTAGAGAACTGTTTGGAACCACAGTTGGTAGCATCCTAGCAGGTAAGTCGAGAGCTTGGAAGTAGCCCTAACCTAGTTCCACCTGATTGAATCACGAAGCGCTTAAAAAGCAGTGGCTAAACTAGTTAGGTTAGTCATTATTCCAAGTTCTATGATTTTTGGTGCGCAATTGACTACTGTGTAATAAATAAGTGGAGGCTGATTCATTACTAACTCCAGGTAGTGCCAGATGAGTGTCTGTATAGCGGCGCTTAGAGTGACCACTAGTAGACGCTGTAAGCGGGTATTGGGCGTGGTAACAGAGCGCCTCAGTCACTGTAGTAACCTGGCCCGCATGGAGGAATGTGATGTATGTTGGGCGCTCTAACACCAGTAGCGCCAGCTCAGTGCAACCGACTCTTGACGCTCCACACCATACTTAACCATACATATCAAAAAAGGACACACACAGTGTTGGCATTCTAAATCTGGTAGCTATAGCATAGAGCGCCAGACGCTGTGTGATTAAAGTCTGTTTTTGAACACATATCCACCTGTAACAAAGCGAAAACACAAGGAATTACTTTGTTTTAACACTGTGACATTAACACTTTAGTGCCAGACCTGTAATGACAATTCTGCATAAAAATATAAAAAGTCAAAAAAGTTTCTAAAAGTGTTTGTTTGCAGCCAGGAGAGGTCACACAATGATTTGAGCAAAAACAAAAAAAAATGTCAAACACGCTGTTTAAACACAAGCAAATGAACAGCCATTGAAATGTATGGGAGAGCGACACTGAGCGAAAGGTAATACCTGGCGCTCTGGAAGCTAGAGTGCTGGCGCTATACACTGAGCCGCCTGTAGTAATACATCGGACGCTACATGGCTCTATTAGAGTCGCTCACCAGATTTGCTTTCATTATGTGGTTTTGCATACAGTGCCCGGCGTTCACCAGACGCTGCCTGCCGCTACGAGGCACCACCTGGCGCTATCCCTTCTTAAATAACCCCCCTAGTCAACAATCAATATAAAAATATTCATGTATATACAACACATTTTTGTAATTCAAATATTAGTTCATCTTCGCATCTGCTCGATGGTATGGTGTATAGGATGCATTTTGCACTCTTAAAATGGAAGTTAATAGGTGAGTTGGACTCTAGCTGGCATTTATTTTCTTGCAATATGAATGCCGCTGGGTCCCTTGAATGTTTGTAGCAAGATGGGTCAGCCTACTGGTCCATGCAGTTTGTAGCGAGACCAGCTATTTTAGTTAGGGTACTCTCAGATTATAGCAGCGTAGGTGCTAGGGTGCTCAGGAATCCCCTGTAGGTCTGCCACTTAAAGTGGACCAAAACCCAGGATTTTAACTATCCTGGGTTTTGGTCCACTTCCCCGGGGACACCCCGCTATGTGAACCCCCCCCAGATCCCCGGTTCAACTCCCCTCATCGCGGTCCTACGGCGCATGCTTCCAATCAGCGCGCTCGGAGCCGATGAGCTATGAGCGTCTTAGTGTCGGCTTAGTTCAGTGGCTCCGAGCCTACTGGCAGGCGCATTTCATGCTTTCCTATAACAGGGAGCGCGCCCGCGCCGACCATTCACAAATGCGCACACACCCTGCTAGAGAGAAGCGTGAGACACATGCACCGTTGGACCGAGATTCAGGAAAGTGTAGGGGGCGTCCTGGGGGGTTTTACAGAGCAGGGCATCCCGATTTTAGATGCCCCGCGGGGGGGGGAAATGGATTCCTGGGCCGATCCAGCAGGGTTTTGGTCCAATTTAAGAGGGGGGTTCTGACATGCTGATATTCGAATGGAAGTGGAATTCTTTCATTTCCACTACTGCTTCTCGTGACTCACCGAAAAGATTGCCACCAGGGACACATCTCTACGAACCTGATGGCCTGGCAGAGCGGACTACACCTGGCACCTGATTGCGATCCCGACACACAGGACTAACAGTCCATCATCACTAGGTTAGAACACTGTAATTGAGTTCCTAGATAGTTTATATAGGCCAACAAAAATGTAAAACAAGGTGACTTCCTTAATAGTTCCAGGATAACTATAGTCCACACTCACATGCGTGGGCTCTCGTCCAATCAGCGGTATGATGCACAATAGGGCTGATTCAGCACCAACGTGAAAATGCATTTTGACACATTTTCTGACAAAAAATATGCAAAATTGCTTTTAACCCATTCAGCAAACCTTTTTTTCTGTGTGTTATGCGCTTAATAGAGCTGATTAAGCACTGTGATAATTTTTTTTCACATTTTTAGTGAGAAAAAAAAGTGTACCATTTTTAGCTGCAAAAATGTTTAAATAAAGGCACCCCCGAGCCCATACCAAAGGGCATAAGGGCTTTTAACTTGTCAATAGTTAATGCCTCTGAGCCCTGAGTTACAAGCCCTTATGTTTGGTGCCCGGGCTGGTAGCCTTTTTGGGGGGGACCCCACATTTTTTTTAATGTAACAAACATTAAAAGAAAATGATCCCCTTTGTCACTTTGCCCATGTTAATAAATGCAAAGTAATAAGTGGCATTCAATAAAACAAGGGAAAGTGACAAAAAAAGGGCCAAACATTTTTTTCTTTAGATACAAATTGCATCTAAACAAAAATGCCAAACAATTACCAAAACATATAAAAAAATAAGCCTGCAGGCAGTTTCAATGGTAAATGGGATGCATGTAAAATTTATTAAAACACAAAAAACTGAAAAAAAATACAATTTAAAAAGGCAGCCTATTGGTTAGATAAAATTGTATCTAACCAAAAATGCCCCAAAAGGCAGTATGAATGGTAATTGGGATGCCTTTAAAAGCCACATGTATTAAAACACTAAAAACATAAAAAAAAGTCAGGCTATTGTTGGTTAGATTGTATCCAACCAAAAATTCCCCAAAAATATTAAAAATATAAATCCGCAGGCATTTTAAATGCTAAATTAGATGCTTTGAACCCTTTCAGTGCCAAGCACGTAGTTTCTACGTGCTCGCTTCCACTCCACTTAAGGGCCAAGCACTTAGAAACTACATGCTCGGTATTCACTTACCTCATGTACTTCTGGAAGCCTGTGGAGCTGCAATTCGCGAAGGTTCCTCGTCGACACCATCTTGGGGTGAAGTAGGTGTCAATAGGAGTGACCCCCCTGTGACCGATCACTCCAGGAGCCAATAGGAAGGGAGCGCTGACATCATCTGTCAGCGCCAGCTCTTCAACTATAAAAACATGCTGATGACGCTGCACCTCCCCTCACTTCGCTCTGCTGATCGGTGAGTGTGGCTGTGTGCCACTTACTGCTTACTGCTTTGGGGTGCTGGTACTGTTTTGGGGGGGCGGGGTGCTGGTACTGTTTTGGGGGGGCGGGGGCCGCACAATCTTTTTTACTGTTTACTTACTAGGCGCGATACAGGGGGTCGGATGTGCGATCGCACAGCACTGATCGCCGGCAGATGGCACGTTCCCCCCCGCCCCGTCGCGTGGCTGCCGCCGCATCTGTGACAGATCGCAGCGATCAGTGCTGTGCGATCGCACATCCGACACCCCCCCCCCACGATCTGCAGTTAGGGCAATGGGCTAGTATGTAAATGGACCACACAGTCCAGGGAACAAATTGCAACATCCAGGGCCAAGCAAAATGACCCAGCTTTCTTGAACACAATAAAAACTTTAAAACAATACCCAGCAATGCGCTCTGAATTTGGCACAGGAACCACCTCTTCCAGAAGAGATAGATGCTGAAAAATGGCAGACGTCCACCAAATGTAGGTGAGGGTAGAGTCCAGCAGGTCTTTATTTTTAGGCTAATTTTCCTAACTGACCTTTATCAGATCCATTGCCCACTCCAGAAGCTTTTCAACAAGGTCCTCAAGGGACACCACCCCTCTAATCGCCCTTTATCAGAACTGTTGCCAACTCAGGAGCGTTTCAACAGTGATCTTGAGAGATACCCCTTTCCCATTTTTTTTTTTTTATCAGAACTGTTGCCCTATTTAGGAGCATTTCAACGGGGTCCTTTCGGATATGCTACTCCCCTTTTTTAGATATGTTGCCCACTTAAGAGGCGTTCCAGCAGAAACATGAGAGATGCCACATTCAACTGTCCAGTATCAGAACTGTTGCCTAGTTTAGCAACGTTTCAACAGGGTCCCCGAGAGCCCACTACAGGAGTGTTGCAACAGGGTTCATGAGAAATGCCACCTCCCCAACTGTTCTGTATCAGCACTGTAGCCCACTGCAGAAGCATTTCACCAGGGAGATGCCACCCCCAATGGGGCTTTATTAGCCATATTGCCCACTACTGGCTACTACTACTTTCCCCCGGCTTTCCATTCCATCTTTCAATGACCACACTCCAAATATGGTGACACAACTGCCCCCAGCCAGCCACATGGGATACACTTGGTTAACTCATGCTGGGAGAGCTGAGGAACCAGAGCACCGTGCAAACACATATGAAAAGATGGAAAGGAATTCAGGGGGTGCGGGACATGCGTTTCGCTGGCGATCTTCCGGCGATCTGCCGGCGATCAGTGCTGTGCTATCTGCTACTGTTTTTGGGGGGGCGAGAGAGCGATCTGCCACAAATGCGGCGGCGACGGCAGCCACGTGGGGGGGCGCCGTGCGATCGGCCGGCAATCAGTGCTGGCAATCAGTGCTGGCAATCCTCTTGCTACTGGTTTGGGGGGGGGGGGCGGGGTACGATTTGCCGGGCACTGATTGCACGACGACCACCTCCCCCCTGCCCCGTTGAATGACTGCCGCCATGTGTGTGACAGATCGCATCCCCGCCCCTACCTGCTACTGTTTGGGGGGAGGGCGGGGGTGCGATCTGCCACACACGCAGCGGCAGCCACGCGATGGGGTAGGGGGGGTCGGCGTGCGATCTGCTGGCGATCAGTGCTGGCAATCCTCATGGGGTTGCTGTGGGGCTTACAGCCCCTATCTGCTACTGGTTTGGGGGGGCAGGGTACGATCTGCCACACACGTGGCGGCGGATGTGTGATCTGCTGGCAATCACCACAAGAGGATTGCCAGCACTGATCGCCGGCAGATCGCACGCCGACCGCCCCCCCCCGCCCCGTCGCATGGCGGCGGCCGCCGCATGTGTGGCAGATCACGCCCCTGCCCCCATCTTTTACTGTTTTGGGGGGGGCGCGGTCTGCCACACTCCTGATGGCGGCAGCCACGTGGCGCGATGTGACGGGGGTGTGCGATTTGCCAGGACCTGAAACTGCTGGACCTGAAACTGGTTGGTAATGGGGGGGTGTGGGTGGCAGCACACTGCTCTTATTGTTTTGGGGGGGTGCGCAATCTGCCATGCTCCTGTTGGCGGCGGGGGTGCAATCTGGCCGCGATCGCTGTCCGACCTGAAATTGGTTGGTAATGGGGGTGTGGGGGTTTCACAAAGTGGGGCATCCTAATTCTGGATGCCCAAGGGGTATGGAACAAAGCCTTGGAAAATAAAAAATTCTAGGTTTTGTTCAGGTTTAACTAAACTAATTGTTAACCTTCTTCAGATGCGTGGGTGAACCTTGGTTCCTCGCTGGTTCGTCGCTGAATTGTCGCTGAATTGCTGTTGAATCGTCGTTGATTGTTTTCTACCCCTCCATCCTTCCTTTCACCCTTGGCCCCTCTTTGGGACCCAGTCCCCCTCTTTTTCTCCTTTTCTCATACCCTCTCCTCATCCCTCTCTCCCCTCTTTTCCATGGATCTGCGTGTTTGAAGCTGCTCCGGACTCCACCGCTTCGCTTCGTATCGTAACTATAGGCACATATATTTTATTTGTTTAGTTTATTACTGTTTTCAGTACATTTTAGCTAGATAAAAACTAGTGTTTGAGTTCTAATATAGCCCTCCTTTGTTATAGCATTTTAGTTTAGTTTTGATATTGTTGGAAACGTATTTGGGTATGGCTGGGAGACGGTTTACTGCGCAAGAGGCTCTGGCCTACTTGTTGGTGTCTGATTCGGAGGACCTTAGTGAGTCAGGTTCAGAATATTTGCCCTCAGAGAGTGTCTCTTCTACTGAGAAGACACAGCGAAGCAGTGGAACATTTAGTGGTACACAGTTTAGAAGGGCTAGTACAGCACAAGATGAGGCCACGCTGGAAGAGAGTGTATAACAGGTGGAGGCATCGAGTGCTGCAGCTGGTCCAGGAGTGCTGGCATAGAGGCCTCCTAATAATTATTCACTGGAAATTCCCCCTTTCACTGCAGTCCCGGGAGTCAACCTTGACACAAGTAACTTCCGCCTAGTTGACTTCTTCCATTTGTTTGTAACAGAAACCCTCCTACTGGATATGGTCTTCTTTACAAACAGATATGCTGAGCGGGTTTTGGCACAAAATCCCCCACAAAGGCACGCCCGAGCTCATGCATGGCACCCAACCAATATAAGTGAGATTAAAAAATTTGGGGGGCTCACTTTAGCCATGGGTATCCTCAAAAAATTTAGCCTTGCATCATACTGGGATACCAAATCCATATTGGCAAATCCTCTATTTCCAGCCAAAATGTCCAGAAACCGATACCAAATTTTATTAAGGTTTCAATGCCACTGCTGTTCCTCGTGGTGAACCCAGTCACAACAGGCTTCATAAAATATGGCCCCTAGTTGATAGCCTGTCCATGCGCTTTGCTGAAGTGTATACCCCCTCACAAAATTTATCAATTGACAAATCACTTCTGCTATTTAAAGGGCGCATTGTATTTCGTCAATATATCCCCAGCAAGCGTGCCCGCTGTGGGATAACATTTTATAAATTATGTGAAAGTACCCAAAATTCTTTAGAGTATATGAAGGAAGGGACACACATTTAGACCCCCCTGGTTGTCCCCTTGATTTGTCCATCAGTGGCAAGTTTGTTTGGGAGCTCATCATCCCTCTGCTAGGGAGGGGTTACCACTTGTATGTGGATCATTTTTATTCCAGTTTGCCCCTGTTTAGAGCTTTTTACACCCTGGACAGTCAACCGTAACCAGAAAGGCTTGCCAACGGCATTGCTGGCTAAAAACTGAAGCGCGGAGAGTCCTATGCATTAAGAAGTGATGAGCTCCTGTCCGTAAAATTTATGGATCGTAAAAATGTTTTCATGCTGACAACAATCCACGATGCGTCAGTAATGAATGTGCAGCGACGTGGTTCCCAAGCCCCAACCCAAAAGCCACGTTGCATTAAGTATTACAGTAAATTTATGGGTGGCGAGGATAAAACTGACCAAATTCTCACCTATTATAACGCCACCCGAAAATCCAGAGTCTGGTATAAAGAAGTTGCTATATATTTGGTCCAACTTGCAACTTTTAACAGCTATGTTGTCTTCAAGGCAGCGGTACCAGACTCAAATTTGAGCTTTATACAGTACCAGCAGCAGTTACTCCCTGCTTTGCTTTTTGGGGATGCTCAGGAACAACTAGAGGTGGCTGCTAATGACAACGAGGCAAGGTTAATTGGGAAGCATTTTATTAAGTGCATTCCCTCCACCGAGAAAAAGATGTATTCCCAGAAGTCCTGCAGGGTGTGTAGGAAGCGTGGCGTTAGGAAGGACGTGCGGTACTACTGCCCGACATGTCCCAGCCAACCCGGGTTATGTCTTGAAAATTGTTTTGAAATATATCATACGCAATTAGAGTATTGATAGATTTATATGATTTAGCATTTTTTTTTTTTTAGTTAAAGCAGGATTTCCAGTCAAAGTTAACCCCTTGTTCTGCCACCCACCCAGACACTGAGACAGGAATGAACTATTGCAAATAAAGAAGCCCTTACCTTGCCCACAGTTGAGCACTGAACTCCTGTTACTGTGCGGGCACCACACAAAGCATTATCCCTCGGCTCCTGTCCATTCAAGTGAATGAGTGGGTGTGGGCATGGAGCCAGGGGGATGCCGCTGTGTCTTTTATTTTATTTTTTTCCTTCTTTGGAACCTGTCCATCTTGCCTCGGTGTCAGAGGTGAGGGGCAGGGTGGGGGTTGCCCCCCTTCCCCCCAGGGCATCCTAAATCGAGATGCCCTGCTGTGTGCTACCCCCCTCCCCCCAGGTGACACAAAACTCATCTTTCTTGCTTCCTCCCAAATATTGGGTGCCCCAGCATCTTTAGGCTGTGCATGTGCTCCCCAATTACTGGGGATGCGCCCACAATTGCTCTCAATTGACAAGCGCAGAGCCGTTTGCCGTACATTGCATATGCACGACAGATGAGTCTAATTTGATGACAGCCTGCACATTCACTGTAGGACCAGGAAAAGGTGAATTTTCTGGGCCATTTGAGTGGCAGGATCTCACACAGTGGGGCATCCCAAAACCCAGTATAGTTACAATAATGGGTTTGTTCTACTTTGATTTATAATGTGTGCTGTAGTGGTATATTTTCCTTTATTTTCTTTTTGTACTTTATGATGCGAAGGGAAGCGCTGGAGGAGGAGCAGCTGGTTGCTTTTGGTGCATAATGAAAACATGGGGGCCATTTCTGGATCTTGGTTGCTGATACCACAAGTTATCCTAATAGCACCTCTTAGTACCATTGAAAAATGTAAAAGGTTTTTTAGTGTGCTTTTATAGCGCATGCTTTACTTTGGGCTGTTTGGCAAGCCTACCCTTGAAAGTACTGATGTATGTTGGGTATCGTTTTGTTCGGGGAACCTTGCAGTTTCAGATTTAGCCTGTATTTTCTTGAATGCTTTAGGAAAATGTGGTTTTGCTTCTGCTTTTTTAAGTGAAACCGCGTGAAACCAAATATTTCTTTAAAAGTTTTGAAAGAAGTCTGCTCCCACAACACCAAGCCAGGTACACCTACAAAGCTTGAGGTGTGTACTTTCATGGAATATATGGTTTGGTGGGGTGTTTCAAATGTAAAAGGTTGTTTTTGTTGAAAAAGCGCGAGGTGCGCCCTTTGACTGCAGAGCCATCGTTTTGACGTGAAATGACTCTTATGCCTTTGCTTTACTTTGGGCTGTTTGGCAACCCTACTCTTGGAAGTAGCTATGCATGTTGGGTATTGTTCTGTTCAGGGGACCTTGCCGTTTCAGATTTAGCCTGTTTTTTCTTGTTTGCCTATTGTTTTTTTCAGAAAAATTTGTTTTTTTTCTGCTTTTTTATTATTTTTTCAGAAAACCCTTTGAAACCAGTGCTTTCATCGATGGATTCCACCTGGACATCTATGGCTACAACAACGAGCTGGGGACGCCTAGAAAGCTTGAGGTGTGTATTTTCAGGGAATATATGGTTTGGGGGGGTATTCCAAATGTAAAAGATTGTTTTTGTTGACAAAGTGCAAAGTGTGCATAGTAGTTGTATTTCTTTAAAAATCTCCTCAAACGTTCTTTTCAGTTTAGGGTTTCTCCTGGGCAGGAAAGGGTGTCTAGTGATACATATGTGGTACTGCTTTAATCGGGAGGACTGGGGCGTTTATGCACAATATGATTTTCTTGAAAAATGTACATGTCTTAATAAAATAAAACCCAACAAAATGTAATTTTTTAATTGCTTTTATTTTTTTTACATATTTGCCATGAAAACATTTAAAAAACTGTGAAAAAATGACAAACACATTTCATGTTAAAGCCCAGACTCTGCTGAAAAAAACAATATATAATTTTCCTGGAAATTCCCTGGAAATCCCTTCAAAAATTGCAGATAAACCTGTATAGCACAAAATAGTGAAAAATGGTCTGGCACGATGTGTCAGTAATGAATGTGCAGCGACGTGGTTCCCAAGCCCCAACCCAAAAGCCACGTTGCATTAAGTATTACAATAAATTTATGGGTGGCGAGGATAAAACTGACCAAATTCTCACCTATTATAACGCCACCTGAAAATCCAGAGTCTGGTATAAAAAAGTTGCTATATATTTGGTCCAACTTGCAACTTTTAACAGCTATGTTGTCTTCAAGGCAGCGGTACCAGACTCAAATTTGAGCTTTATACAGTACCAGCAGCAGTTACTCCCTGCTTTGCTTTTTGGGGATGCTCAGGAACAACTAGAGGTGGCTGCTAATGACAACGAGGCAAGGTTAATTGGGAAGCATTTTATTAAGTGCATTCCCTCCACCGAGAAAAAGATGTATTCCCAGAAGTCCTGCAGGGTGTGTAGGAAGCGTGGCGTTAGGAAGGACGTGCGGTACTACTGCCCGACATGTCCCAGCCAACCCGGGTTATGTCTTGAAAATTGTTTTGAAATTTATCATACGCAATTAGAGTATTGATAGATTTATATGATTTAGCATTTTTTTTTTTAGTTAAAGCAGGATTTCCAGTCAAAGTTAACCCCTTGTTCTGCCACCCACCCAGACACTGAGACAGGAATGAACTATTGCAAATAAAGAAGCCCTTACCTTGAGCACTGAACTCCTGTTTCTGTGCGGGCACCACACAAAGCATTATCCCTCGGCTCCTGTCCATTCAAGTGAATGAGTGGGTGTGGGCATGGAGCCAGGGGGATGCCGCTGTGTCTTTTATTTTATTTTTTTCCTTCTTTGGAACCTGTCCATCTTGCCTCGGTGTCAGAGGAGAGGGGCAGGGTGCGGGTGGCCCCCTTCCCCCCAGGGCATCCTAAATCGAGATGCCCTGCTGTGTGCTACCCCCCTCCCCCCAGGTGACACAAAACTCATCTTTCTTGCTTCCTCCCAAATATTTAGGCTGTGCATGTGCTCCCCAATTACTGGGGATGCGCCCACAATTGCTCTCAATTGACGAGCGCAGAGCCGTTTGCCGTACATTGCATATGCACGACAAATGAGTCTAATTTGATGAGAGCCTGCACATTCACTGTAGGACCAGGAAAAGGTGAATTTTCTGGGCCATTTGAGTGGCAGGATCTCACACAGTGGGGCATCCCAAAACCCAGTATAGTTACAATAATGGGTTTGTTCTACTTTGATTTATAATGTGTGCTGTAGTGGTATATTTTCCTTTATTTTCTTTTTGTACTTTATGATGCGAAGGGAAGCGCTGGAGGAGGAGCAGCTGGTTGCTTTTGGTGCGTAATGAAAACATGGGGGCCATTTCTGGATCTTGGTTGCTGATACCACAAGTTATCCTAATAGCACCTCTTAGTACCATTGAAAAATGTAAAAAATGTCACCAGGGGTGACAAAATCTCCAGGCAGGCTGGCAGCGAAATGGTTAGAAGCCGGTTTAGAAAATGGTTTAGTAAAACACTTAAAACTGAAAAAATACAATTAAAACATAAAAAGTCAGCCTATTGTTGGTTAGATATAAATTGTATTTAACCAAAAATGCCCAAAAGATATAAAAAAACAGTTTAAATGGTAAATGGGATGCCTTTAAAAGCTACATTTAGTAAAACACTTAAAACTGAAAAGAAACAATGAAAACATAAAAAAGTCAGCTCGTTGTTGGTTAGATAAAAATTGTATCTAACCAAAAATGCTCAAACATTACAAAAAATTAATCAAAATGAACCCACAAGCAGATTAAGAGGTTTATTTTAGAAACGCTAACGCCACGTAGCAGCAGGTGTTTTTGCCAGACAAAATGCCCTGCACCTCTAGCACCAGGTAGCGTTCTATCTAAGACTAGCAGCTGATGTCATCAGAGGCGCCACATACTATTAGA
Organism: Gastrophryne carolinensis; assembly: GCA_027917425.1. NCBI lineage: Eukaryota > Metazoa > Chordata > Amphibia > Anura > Microhylidae > Gastrophryne > Gastrophryne carolinensis. The sequence continues at coordinate 301,538,204 of CM051236.1, read as the reverse complement.
TACTTTGTGGAGTTCTCCCATACACTTCAAGTGTATCATTAGCCTGCTTGGGATGTATTTGACACACAATAACCTTGTTTAAAAAAATAAATAAACTTGCGTATTTGTGCCTGCCCTTCAAGTGTCAGTGCCTTTGCATGTACGCAATGTCAGCCCAGTGTCCTCTACCTGAGTTATAGTCATTTTAAATCCAGGGCCATATTTAACGTTCATGCTGTCCTAGGCACTATTGATGCTAGCGCCCCCTATCGGTATTCTTAAAGCAGAACCCTGTCCCTGCAGTGGACTAAACTCAGCTGATTGAGGGTGGGTCTCCAGGAGGCATGGCACTTGAAGCTACAGCACAAACTGAGGCAGCCAGCGCCACTTCCAGTAGGAAGCCTTGATTGCTGTGGCTTTTGGTCCCTGCATCAACGCGTTCCCTCACATCCAGACCCTGCTTTCGGCCTCCTTTAATATGAAGCCCTGGCTGCTGTAGCTTCTGGTTCTCAGTCTAATGAAGACCGACCAACTGCAGGAATAGTAGCTGTGAGTCTGGCCCTGAAATTGAAAAGATTCTAGGGCCTGTTGCTGGCCTTTCCTCAAGGCCTCCAGATTTGGGGTGCTTGCTGTGTAAAATCCAAAAAGGCCAGAAGACTGACCTTTCCTTGTTCCTACGGTGCATGAGAAGCCGTGTGCCATGCATATGTAATTCTGCAAACAGCTCTGACTGTTTACAATCCTCTGCATCCTAGTGTTGTGCGTGCACTCCCACCCCAGCCACTCAGATACACTGGAACAGGAGCTTGCGTGCCACTGGGGATGCACCTGCTTGTACTCCCCAGTGCAGTCTCAGAGCTGTTTGCCGAATTACTTATGTACAGCAAATGGCTTTGATTGGATGCACATCCATGCATGTACCGTAGGAAGAGGGAATAGAGAAAAAATGAGGGAATGCGGAAAAGTGAAAGGAGGGAATGCAGAAAAGAGAAAGGATGGAATTTGGAAAAGAGGGAATGTGGAAGGGAGAAAGGAGGAAATGCAGGAAAGATAGAACTTGGAAAGAGAGGATGAAATGTGAAAAATAGAGAAAGGAGAGAATTTTTTTTCGTTGTTTTTTGGTTTATTGCCTTTTTTCTGTGTCTTTTAACATTCTCATCAGTTAGCTTGCTGAAATGTTTGGTTATTGAATAACTGACATATTTTTGGATAATGTTGTGTTCTCTAATTTTTTTTTGGTGTCTTTGTATTGTTTCATGTAGGACATGTGCCAGTGGGAATACGACTATGCCCGACCATCGGCCCAGAAGAGGATCATTGTGGCGGAGATTAGGGCCACTGTGTCCCGGCACTTTAACGTCAACCTGCGGCCCAAGTTCGGTCATGCATTATGTAAACGTAACACTAAGGTGTATGCAACATACATATTGTCCCACATCTAATTTTAACCATAATTTGTTTTACTAGCACCTTTAATAATAATAATAATAATAATGTATTTTGGCATGTCTCTTTAGGTTTGCCCATGATGCATGTGAGGGGAACCACAATTCTATATCTGTGTCCAGGCCCATACTTCATTGATGTGTGTTGGCAAGTGTCCATTTTGGGGCTTTGTGATACATTAAGCTCTGCAAATTGAGTGGCCACAAAGTGCCTTGCATATGTTATGGGTAATACTCAAATCACGTACCAAGACTGATCCTGATTGCTGGGACACCTGAATTATTGGATGTCTCCCTTACAGATGGTGTTTATGTAAGGGCTTGAAACTATGGATCATCCTGGAAAACAGCACACTTCTATTTAAATGTTACTTGTCAAATCTTAAGTTAAACAACATGCACACATTGGAAGTATAAAAATATTAGTTGTACTATTATACATTAACTGTTCACATACCTGTGTTGCCTCATCCCCTGAGTGTTCAAACATCTGTGGTGGTGTGGACAGATACTCTTTGTCAGATAATGGTGTACAATACAAACCAGTTGATTGAGATCCAAAAAATAAGAAATTGAACCAAAAACAATTTGGGATATAATTAGACATTGTAAACAACAGTCAAATATTACACGACCAACTCAAAAAACAACTACAAGGACAGTTTGTTTTAATATATTAGATTATTGTGGCTACATAGAGGAGACATCAGAAACAATGCTTGGTCAAATTAGAACACACTAATGTGGTAGTTGGGCTAGCTGAGTGGACTCCAAAAAAAGGAATATTAGACATACTTCGGCAGAACTAATATTCACAAGGGTATGCTTTACTATTCATCTAAGCACAAAATTGAAATTAGTAATACTTGTAGGAAAAGATGGCTATATATGTGACTAATGGGCAATATATATTTGTTATTAGATAAAAGCTCAATTCCACACCTGTGTGGTAAAGGAGTTTATTAAGAACATGTAACAACAATAGGTGTAGTGGACATCTATGCTGTGTATAAATACACACCCCAAATTAGTCCAACAAGGGCTCCTCTGAAGTTAAAATAGTTCATAAGACTAACCAATATGCAAACATCGGCAGGCAGAGTGAAATATAATGTTCGGCTATTGATTTAGCGTGGCCCACGGTGTCCTTCCCTCACTATGCCAAATATTTTTGGAAAATAAACTAAACTGGACGAGTCAGCAGCCATGTTAGCAGAAAACATGAACAGGTAATTTTGGAATAGACAGTGAAGAGTAAACATAAAGACAGCCTTAGGTTGGCTGGAAGAATATCTGGCTGTGGGTGTTGCTGATTGGACACTGTTGGCCTACAAGCATATTAAAGTAGACTAAGGGTTAACCAAATACATAGCAACAGATAACAACTAATAAACAGCAAGTTAGCAGCGCCCTTAAATATAGAGGGATTGACTACTCCACTTACAGACTCCTGTTCCCTTGAGTAGCAGCTTTGTGTTGATGTGTGTCCTTGTTGACTAGTGCTGGCTCCCACATTTATTTCAAGCTGTTGGCTGTGATTCGGTTGGGAATCTGGATCATCATGGCCCTCCGAATCTGATCCTTCATCTGCAGCTGTGCCCGATCACAAAATCGGATTTAAATCATGTTAAATAAAACAATAAAAATGTACAACCAAGTCTGTGGTGTCATCACGTTCATCCTGCAGTCGACTTAAAGGTATCCTGTAATTCAACATGACCTCATACTGACACAAAAGCTACTAACAGATGTCTCCACAATGGAAGCCCCTGCAAGAGATTGGTGTTTGGCCTTCACATATATGTGAATGCAGGACCAATCAGGTGAGACGCTAAACAATGAAATGCTAGGGGGTTATCTGTATGATGTGGATTCAAACAATGACCAACATGTAACAGATGCATGCTGTAACATTTTCTTTTTACAAAAATGCTAATTAGAGCATATTTCATTATTGCCAAAGCTGTAAACAACAGAAAACATCCACGCTTCTGGCGGACAACCTTGTCCACTTAGGGGTGACGACACCACCTGCCATGCTGAAATGTTATGTTTGGGGGTGGACAAGACAGGACCCCCATGGCAAACTGTGCTAGCTCTGGCTATGGTCCAATCTGCTCACCCAGATTCAAGGGGTCTGAGCTCAGTGTATCTCCTGTAGAATGGGCACAGTCGAGGTAGGAGTGTATCTGGCTGTTTAGGTGGTAATGTTGTTGATGGTGATGAACATTCCTTCCATTACAACACACTATGAGGAAGGTCCCACTCCTTCCTCAACACCCACCACAATATGGCACTTCCTGAGGAAGTGACGTGTATGATGTCACGCAACGCGTAGACGGTAGGGGCGGTGGGCTGGCGGTCGTTTGATTATGTGAGTGAAATTTTGGTTTGAATTGGGGTCAGCATTTCTGAGTCCTCCCTGGCTTGTCTTATATTGGTGGTAGCATTGTTATTTGATTTGGGTATAGGCCTGAGCAGGGTCTAACACACACTATATATAAATAGGGTATATAGGTAGTAATTGTTTGTATATATATTGAATCATGTTGGTTGTATATTGGCTGTGTATTTTCACTTTATGCACTGTAGCACTTTAGGTTTATTGAATTTTAGCTAGGAGATGTATCATGTATTGTAAATATATCAATTATAACTGCCATTTCCACTGCCCCCAGAAGTGTGGTTCCCTTCCTTATTGAACTTTATTGTTGTTTTTAGTGTTTTTAATCTATGTTTAGTGTCTGTAGTTATGTGACTTGATTATTAATAAAACAAAACATTTTCAATATTAGCAGTGGTGCCATACTGTGGTGGGTGTTGAGGAAGGAGTGGGACCTTCCTCATAGCGTGTTGTAATAGTCTGTAATACTCACATGTGCACACTGCATTTTTGAGACTGGTTTCCAGTGCAGTCTCATTTTGTGCTTTAATAACATTCCTTCCATGACGACATGAGTCAGGTGGGCTTATGGGATATAAAAACTTCTCAAGAATGAGTTGTGCTGCTGATGCCGCCTGTTTGTGAGGTGGTGCATTGACTCGGCGGGGAGCGGACACCCAGTCAGACATGCTTGCTTTTACCAAGGGTCTAAAAGTGTAGCGATCTAGTACTCGTCTTTTTGCTTCATGTTAACAATGCCGCTGTCAGCGTGCAAGCACCCAAGCATACAGCTCACCATCCTCACCAGCATTTCCAAGGGCCCAATTGGTTCCACCTCTGCTCCATATTGCCATGTATGTTCATTATCATTACCATCACCACCATCATCATGATGGCCATCATCATAATCTTCATTATTGTGTGCCTCCTCCCCTATCCCTTCCTGTGATAAGTTGCTGAATCATGGCTGTGAGCATTTGCTCCAAAATGAATATCAGCTGCATAACATCATTCAACCCACTGTTGTCCCTGTGGACAAATATTGTAGTTTCTTCAAAAGGCCTCAGCACGTGACACGTGTCTCTGATCATTTGCCAATGCTGGAGCTGAAAATCACAGTGGCTGGAAAAGCTGGCCGTTTGCTGCATGTAGAAATCATTCACTGCTTTGTACTGGTTTTAGAGGTGGTCTAGTATATTTAGGGTGAAATTCCAGCCCGTGGAGACATTGCAGATTAAGTGGTGTTCGGGAAGACCATTTTGGCGCTGCAAGTCTAGGAGCGTTTGACAACGAGATCATGTGCACCAAGCATGGGGCATGTGTCATGCGACTTAGATGCAGAGCAGCCACAATGTTCGTCCCATTATCTGCCACTACATTACTCAATCTAAGTTGATGTGGTGACAGCCAGCGGAGATTTCCTCATACATGCACAGTAGCAACTCCTCAGCAGTGTGGCTTTTCTCGCCCAGGCTCAGCATGTGCAATATGGTGTGGCAGTACTGCACCTTGCATTGTTGAAAGGATGGAGGAGGAGGGTAAGCTACGCCCTGCAGTTTCCCGTCTGTCAAGGAGGAAGATGATAGGCGCCTGGTGTCCAAAGCTGAAGTGGATCGGCACATATGCAGAGGTGTTACTAATGCCTGACCTTGTTGCGTTACAGCATCGTGCTGCACAAGGTTGACCCAGTGGGCCGTGACACACATATATTGCCCTTGGCCGTAGCTACTTCCAAGTATCTACTGTTGCATGCACTGTGCTGCACACCGGCAGTTGCATAGACCCACTTTATTACGTAACTGTGCAAGGCGGGTATGGACTTGTTGGAGAAGAAATGCCAACTGGGTACATGCCACTTGGACCGGGCACACCCCATTAGTTGCCTAAAAGCAGTGGACTCAACCAGGTGGTATGGTAGCAACTGCACCACCAACAACTTGGCTAGGTGCGAGTTCAGCCGCATGACAACTGCATGACTGGGCGCATATTGTTGTCTGGTGGATATAGATTCTATTATGGATAACTGATGGAATGGAGGAGGAGCACTAGATTACGATGACAAGACTGTACTGCCTGTGGATGAGGGCTTGCAGGTTATAGGAGCCGCATCATCAGCAGCAGCAGCAGCAAAAGCAAGAAAGTTTTGATGGGGCATTTGCGAGGCATTTTGATGCCTTGTGATGCCACTCCAAGTGCTTACATTGAGCCGTAACTATCTGCCTGTGCCAGGTTTTATTCCTCTGGGAAGGTACAAAAGAATTGCCACACGGCAGAGTACCATACAGAGCTAGCCTTTCCAACTCCACCACCAGACTTTGCTCTTCCTCTTTTTTCTGGAGTCTTCAAAAGCAGTATCAGTGTCACCATCACCTGCTCCTGAGTGGACCATACCAGCAAACCTAGCCCTGTGCTGTATTGCAGATGATCTGGCCCTACCTCAGCTCTTTGTCGCCACCAGTGCCAGAAGTACCCTCCTGCTCTGACAATGTCCTTTTCTTTTTGCCTAGTTCTGTCCAAAACTGCATCATTATACTCCTGCTCCTGATCTCTTTGTTGAGGACATTAAGGGGACAATGGACTGGTGGTTCAAGGTCAAGTTGAAGCCAAAATTAATCAGGCAAAGGTGGTTGGGGATCTGAAGGCTGTCTACAGCCTTCATCTGATGCCTACATCTCCCATAAGTTAATTAGCAGTCCAGATAGTGAATACCCACTATCCATACATTAATGTATGTTAATGTCTTTTATCTCCACAGATACACGGCCACCCCTCTGCAAATATGACAAAGAGGGTCTCCCTAGCACCAGAGCAACTAACACCAACAGTTCAACGGGGAGGGGCTTGCGGCCATGCAGAGGTGGAAGACCCAGGGTCTGAAGGGGACGATGGGAGGAGTAGGAGGTAGTGGTCATTAGCTCCTCCAATGCGGGGTCTACAGAGTCTGGATAACGTTGGGGCCAGTCTCAGGTGGAGGTGGTAGACCATTTCATAGTGATGGTGGTGGTGTTTGGGAGGAGGCTTGTCCCTCAGAGTTTGACTCCGAAGCCCCAAATTGGGGGAGCACTCCACTGCCTTACTCCCCTCACAGCCCTCCCTGGTTTGAGGCCAGCCCCTCTTCCCCTGGTGAGTTGCCTTGCTGTCTTTACTTTTTGCTTTCCAAAGTCAACTTGCAAAATGTGTTGCTCATGTGTTTTCTGTTTGCAATCAATTGTTTGCAATTGTTTCACAGCATCATAGGCCGGAGACAGCCTCCACTCAGAGCCACAGCAAGGTAAATGTGGCCCCACAAAAAGACCTCCCCAACTAGCTAATGTGTTGAATCTCAGCTTCCGGTTTGCTTGTTTGTTCCACCTAAGTAGCCTTTTTTGTTTTTTTCTTGCCTTTTAATTGACACAGATACACATCCTCCTGCTGGGTCATCCGCACAACCCCTGCCTCACCCTTGTCCCAACCAGCATCCAGTTGGGTTCAGCAGCATGGGCCATCGCCAACTTGGAGGCAGGTTTCACCTGTTGCTGGTTCTAATGACTCCCAGATTAGGATTGTCTGACACCCTGTTTGATTTTGTGCTTTGGGTGACTAATCCTTGTGGATGTGCAAGCACTTTCATTTAGCTTTGGGTTTGTGGCCATTTCTAGGTCCAACTTCACTAGTTATATGTCCCCTGTTTGTTGGTGTTTCCACCATATTCCACATATTGTCTGCCTGAGAGTATATGTGTCTTTTTTGAACCACATTAGTGTGTTTGTCATGTTTTTTGCTGACCCATATGAACTTTCCCTTTGGATCTCCCCTGCATTAGTCTTTTGCCCCAAAAAATAACCAATCTGGTGGTTGTGTGGACACTCTTTGACACAACACACTCAGGAATACATGTTGCAAGATGTTCCAAAAAAACTGGACTAAACTGATCAAGACACACCAGACACAGGCATACAGGTAAGTACTAGAGCACAAACCCTTTGCTATGTTGTGTGAATAATCTTTTTATTATTTAATGCCTTTTTTTAGACTGCATTGTGGAGCATGACAGGATCTGGCAGTATATTTTGGCGTCCCGAGCAATGCTGCTGGATATGCGGGGACAGATGATTGATGGTGGCAAGAAATATTTTTTTTGCTGGAAACAAATGTTGGTGTGTTTGGTCATGTTGGCCTTGTTATTCTTTTAACAATAAGATTTCAATGTTTCTAAAATGTGTGTGTGTTTGGGTCCACAAAACCAAACTAACCAAACAAGCAAACACAATTACATTCCAAAATCAGGGAAGAGTGGTGATGGCGCTTTATTGTGTTAGAGATGGGATTTGCAGAACAGGATTCTCCAATGCCTGTGTCTGTTAAGAATCAAATATGAAACTTACAACTGAACATCTGTCAGGGGGACAAAAACAAAACAGTGGCTGAAGTGGAGGGGAACCACGCAAGATACTGGTTTGTGTCTTGGGGCACAGACACACACCCTTTCACCAAATCTGCTGTGTAAGTAGGACAACAAGATAGACACATAGGGATCGATTCAACAAAGGTAGAAATAAATTCGTGTCGCTCGAAAAATCAGATCGCATGGGTAAATTTTTAACTTTTTCGAGTGATTCAGAAAAGGGGTTGAATTAAATACACTCGAAAATGTGATCACTCATAACATTTTCAAAAAGCTCGTAAAAAGGCTGTCGCAAGCGAAAATTATTGGAAATTTTTTTTTCTATTGTTTAGTATTGTTTTCTGACATGGTGTTCTTGCATGGTGTTGTAAGGCTTTTTAATGGGTAAAAGTAAATGCATAATTTTTTTCAACTTTTTAAGTTGCCTGTGTAGCTGTATGTACATGGCTAACTTTGTGGATACATGTAATAAAGAGGCAAAGTATGCTGTAGTGAAAGTGCTAATTAAACAGTAATATTTGTAAGAGGCATGTATGTTGTTTTTTTTGGGGGGGGGGCGGTTTGGTTGGATTGCCAGGGACCTGTCTTAAAAATGTTTCCTTTAATGCAGAAATGTGGCCATTGTTTTCCATACAAAGCTTGCTCACAGAGCACCACGTGTCCTTGGGTGCAGGGTGCAGCTCCTTGCTAGCTTTAACCTCATAGTACGCCATTCTTATGCTTACACTTTAACGTGGACCAAAACCCAGGATTTTGACTATTCTGGGTTTTGGTGCTGTATAAAAACCCAAAGGTCGACCACTCCCATGTACCTTCGCCTGTTCTTATAGTGCATGTGCGGCCTCCCATGCCTTCATCCGTATAAATGGTCCAGACGCAAACTGGTCTAGGGTTGTTTAAGGACTCAGCTACAGTCCAGTTGAGCATAGTATACCTGAGTTTGCTACAAGCCAGTGGATACATCCATGCTAGGCTGGAACAGAGAGTGTGTCTCCTCCAGACATTTACAAATGACTGGTGCCATGGCATACCCTGCTAAAGTTATAGCAAGGAGTGTCCCCTGCTTGCGCATGCATCCTTTGAAGTGTGGCAGTTGGTGAGTATACTAGGCAACCTGGGTTGTTTCATACAGCAGGGCATGTAAAATAATTATCAGCCAAAGGCAAGGAAGCAAGTAGCCATGGAGTTTTAACAATTTCCGGAGCAAAGGTGGTGGTTTTGGGAGTTCTGTAAGAGCATGTCAGCAATAATGCTTTTGTCTAAATAGCCAAGCCCATGGCAGTCAACAAATAAGCAAATAAATGGGCAAAATGTTACACTTGCATACTCAAACCTTTGTGCAATAACATCAATGAACAGCATACTTTGGGACCTTAACATCAGTTGCAGATTCTAAGTTCTAGCAAGGGGTTAAAAGGCTGGAGCTTTCCAATATATCACAAGCACAAGTTAGGCAATAATGTTTAAACACTTACCAAGAAGCCATCCACCAGATAAATGCCCCTCCTCAAATAGTCGAAAAATTGATGAATTTCACAGAATGTGGGCACCATGGCATGATCCGGGAAAACCAGCCACAAAGCTAAGTATTTTAAGATCTGGACCAGCAATCATCTGCCCATTCAGTGAATGTCCCATCTTGCGATTGCGGTAGAAATATTCATCCACACTGGCTGGTATAAAGCAAACATGGGTGCAATCCACAGCCCCCATGACATGTGTCATGCCAGCAATGCGATAAAACCCCGTTTTACTACAGTCCATTTCTGAGGTGAAGAGGGTAAATGCACATACCGTGGCAAAATGGCTTTAAAAATGTATCTACAGCACGGAATACAGAAGTATGGGACATGCCAACCGCCCCACAAGCGAACTATCAGATTTGTAATTCCAGAAATTTCATGTCCTCTACCAGTTAATGGTGCCAAATATGGATGCAGCAGGCTATAGAGGTCTTCCAAAGCTGCACGATTTAGCCTAGTAAGCTGGAAAAGTACTTGATCTGGCAGCTGATCCACACCCAAACGTGTCCGAAAATATTTGGGAATGGGTAGTCTGTGCCTCATCATCTGCAATATGTTTGAAGTCAATGCAAAGAAAGTAGAAGGGCTCCATTGTGAGAAAAATCAAAATGAGTTTTCTCCTGCTGAAAGCTGCATCAAAAAACTAGTGTGAAACACTCTAATTTATATAATGTGTGTGGCTCATCAAGTCCACCTGAATCAGTAGTAAAATTTTCGAATTGCAAAATGCAGTAGTACATTTTTTGATCCACTTATTTATTTCGCACTTTTACAATCGCAATCAAATTTAATTAGAGTGACTCGTGTTTTACAATGGTTCCAGGTTGCTGAATCACTCGTAAAAACAATCAATCACAATCACTTTGTTGAATCGAGCCCATACTATCAATAAGGTTGGCCTTGGGAAGAGATGTGTAATCAGTGCACAAATATCTGTGTGGAATCATTCCCTTATGCTTGTGACAGCTGTGGCTGGTCTTCCTAAGACAACACTCGAGTATGGCAAAAAGGAAAATGAAAATGCGTAGGACATTTTTAAACAACAACCTAGAGTAGGTGAGCACATGTCAAGCATTCAAGATACCTCTACTCAAATGCCCCCAAACACTGTTTGCATTGTGTGGGCCATGACAAAAAGAGGCAAAGTCCTTGCAAATGTTAATCAAGCAGCAAAATGCATATGGGCATGACAGGTTACGTCTCTCACATACTGGCCATCACCTCCATACTCTGCGCCATTACTGGAATTTCCAACCGAAGCCACATGTCTGACAAAGGTGTGCACTATGCTACTGTGCTAAAAATGCAGACGTGTTGCAGAGCTCCATGTTGCCCAAGAACACATGGACACAAAATAAAAAGAATAGAAAGGTGAGACCCAGAACCTGCATGTGGCAAGCCCACCTTAAAATAAATGTTGGCAACATCTGCACAAGAGTACACTTACAAACAGGATCAGGCTGGCTGAATGACAAGCAGGTTGCAGGTGTGGTGCAGGTCACATTGTGGCCTAGAGGCACAAGGCAAAAGCAGAGAAGCAAACATGAGAAAATGGCAACAGCCGCATGCATGGGCCAAGGCAACAAGAGCAGAGTCATTTGCCTAATCATCTGAACAGTGCACTTACAGACAGGGTCCGGTAGGCTGCCGGAAGAGCTGGCTGTGGGTATGGCGCAGGGCACAATGCAGCCTAGAATCAGAAGCAAAAAAAAACAAAGCAAACATGAGAAAATGGCAACGGCAGCATGCATGGGTCAAAGTGAAATGAGCAGAGACAGGGCCGGATTAATTGTGGTGGAGGCCCCTGGGTACGAAATCTAGTGGTTGGTGGCTAATGTGCAGTGAGCGGCCACCGATTGATAGCTCTGCACCCACCCATCCCTGTAGCGTTGCTGACAGCGGCTTTGCTGCTCTAGACTCTCCATCCTGCCAAACAAAAAAAAAGGCTTGCCCAGATGTCCCCACTGCCACCAAAGACTGAAAATCTTCCTGGACCAGGCCATAACCTAAAGGATAGTAGAGGCCCCCTTTGCAGGGCAAGTGGTGGAGGCCCCGGGGCACCCTCATAATCTGTCTCTGAGCAGACACATTTTGCTAAATGCCTGAGGAGTGCACTTACAGACAGGGTCCTGGCTGTTTGAAGAGCTGGCTGCGGGTGGGTAGCCTTGCTGACTGGTGGTGGCTTCCACATTGAACTCCAGCTGTTGGCTGGTGCCAGGTTGGGATTCTGTGGCATTATCACCCTCCAATCCTGAAACAGCATCTGCAGCTAATGGCTCAACAAAGGAAACACTTTGAACACACACATTCTAACCAAAAGTGGAAATGTAGGACACACCAAAGCTATCATTTAACTTCAGCCAAGGCTGTCGGAAATGCCGTTTCAGCTTACTGATGTTCATGTTTAGCCATGGTTGTTTGTTAGCACATTGAGGGTGGCCGTGGGTGAGGGGAGTTGAAGTTAAGGTGTTGTGGTAGTGCAAGGCTGCAGAGTCTAAGTCAGTGAATGAGGAGAGAACGTACAGAGGTTTCAAAGCAACTGTATGTTTTGGTGCAAGGTTGCCTGTGTGTAAGAGTGGCAGAGGGGATGAGTGGAAGTTTGATACTGAGCAGAAGTTAGTAAAAAGGAGGTCTAAGGTAAGGTCATCTTTGTGGGTGGGAGAGGAGGATCACTAAGTGAGGCCAAAGGAGGAAGTTAGTGTGGGTAGCAGCAGGTAGCTGCAGGACTGCTAGTGTATAGGTATGTTGAAACCCCCCCCCATAATTATTGCAGGTATGTGAGTGAGAAGCTAGGTTGACAAGTGGTGAAGAAAAGGGCAGTAGGGCCAGGGGGGCGAAAACTGCAATTCAAAGCTGGAGGAGGGACTATAGGCAGACAGAGTGAACTTCAAAAGGTAGGAAAAGATAATGGTGGCAAGACAGAGACTGGGCTGAAGGAGCATTGTTCAGAGAGTAGACCCCCAATACACCCACCTTGTTTGTTGGTGGGCCTGGGGCAGCTGGGAAGACTGAGGTGGTTAGCCATGTCTCTTTTAGGCCCAGAACTGTAAAGGATTTGGTGAGGAACAAACCATGGACAGATGTAAGTTTGTTACGTACTACTGACCTAGCATTCCATAGAGGTCGGAGAGCGTGGGCTAGGTGTTATGTTTATGAGATTAGTAGGGTTACAGATGCAATGTGTAGTGCAATGAAGGAAGTTAGTAATGCTTCTGAATATAGGGTTGAAGGGAAGATGCGGGCAGAGACCTGGGCCCGGATTAGGCAAAATGTCCCCGGCAGCTAGGAGGAGCAGAGAGAGAAAGAAGTAGAGGGGGCTGTGGAAAGAAAAAGAGGCAGTGTGCTTGATGTGCAATGTTGATGAAGAGGAGACAGAGAAATTCATGTATGGAGATATGCAGGGAGGGTAGAAGTGAGGGGGAGATGAAGAGGGGCTTACCAATAGCAGGGGGATGCATTGCCGATGTGGTTCTGAGGATGAATGGTAGCACAATAGTCAGGCAGAAGATTAACATTGTGAACAGTGGGTGAAGGCTCAGTTGGGCAAAATCTTATATCCAGTCACTTAAGTTCACTTGGGTTCAATTCTTTTTAGCACTTATAAAAAACTCTGTCCAGCCATCAGAACTAAATTAAATTCCCAGCCGATTAGAAAAAGATTCAACACATCAAAGTTACATTATACCACCTGGCAGGGGTATCTAATGTGCTGGGGTGCATTGACGGGACACATATTCCCTTTCGCCCCCCTCAAGAACAAGAGCTGCACTTCTGCAACTGTAAAATCTTCCATTCTCTGAATGTGATGGTTGTGTTATCACGAGATGCGGCTGGGTGCAGTGAAGTCGGGGTTCCCGGGCTCCTGTCATAATTCCTATGTGTGACAACAATCGCCCATGGCCAGGAAATTTCACAATCGAGAAATGCCACCGGGTTGGTTACTAGATAAGGAAGGGGGAGAATGGTAAGTTCCCAAAACACTTGACCAGCTTAACAAGGGGGGGGGGGGGGGGGGGAAGCTTACCAAAACTTTACACGCTCACATTACACAAGCTCCTGGAGGAAGGGGCTTGAGCGAGGGGGGTGCAGATTTGATGAGTGGCCGCACATGCGTCATAGGACCGGGAAGAGGTGCGTTTGTTTGGGCAACCTGGGGGGGTTTCACACAGGGATCTACAGGTTCTGACAAGCTTTTCAAAAGTATTTTCAATTAATCATTAACTATTGGCTTCAGAAAGTTGATAGTTACAATTAGAGATGAGCGAATCGATTCGGACGAACCCGAATTTGTTCCAAATTTCATGAAATATTTGATTCTGAACGAATCCGAATTTCCCCGCGATTCAATCGATCGAATTTTTCCTTTAAACTCCATTTACTGCAATTACAGGCATTGTAAAATGGTGGATGCACATGTCTGGACATATCCCCTGGGGCAAGGTATCATGGGAAGGTCACATGCAGCCTATCAGCAGCCAGGCACCCCGGTGATGTCACAGCACTATATAAGCGGCGGCCATCTTGCTGGTGCGCATTTCAGCGTTGTATTGCGGCGAGAACGGAGCTGGGTAGAGACAGGGAAAGACAGGGAAAGACAGAGAGCCAGGGAGAGCCACAGAGAGCCAGGGAAAGATCGAGGCAGGGACAGCAGATAAAGTGACAGAGAAAGCTTTTTTTTATTTTCATTTGATTAAATAGCCAGATCACAGTTTTAAATTGTTTTTGTGTCTGCTGTAAAAACCCCTGCCCACTGGGTATCCCATATTAGCACATTTAACCCTATCTGTTACACACAAGCAGCTCTTAAAGGGGATTTCATCTAACTAGAGCACAGTTTTAATTGTTTTTGTGTCTGCTGTAAAAACCCCTGCCCACTGGGCATCCCATATTAGCACATTTAACCCTATCTGTTACACACAAGCAGCTCTAAAAGGGGATTTCATCTAACTAGAGCACAGTTTTAATTGTTTTTGTAACTGCTGTAAAAACCCCTGCCCACTGGGCATCCCACATTAGCACATTTAACCCTATCTGTTAAACACAAGAAGCTCTAAAAGGGGATTTCATCTAACTAGAGCACAGTTTTAATTGTTTTTGTGTCTGCTGTAAAAACCCCTGCCCACTGGGCATCCCATATTAGCACATTTAACCCTATCTGTTACACACAAGCAGCTCTTAAAGGTGATTTCATCTAACTAGAGCACAGTTTTAATTGTTTTTGTGTCTGCTGTAAAAACCCCTGCCCACTGGGCATCCTATATTAGCACATTTAACCCTATCTGTTACACACAAGCAGCTCTTAAAGGGGATTTTATCTAACTAGAGCACAGTTTTAATTGTTTTTGTGTCTGCTGTAAAAACCCCTGCCCAACTGGGCATCCTATATTAGCACATTTAACCCTATCTGTTACACACACGCAGCTCTTAAAGGGGATTTCATCTAACTAGAGCACAGTTTTAATTGTTTTTGTGTCTGCTGTAAAAACCCCTGCCCACTGGGCATCCCATATTAGCACACTTAACCCTATCTGTTACATACAAGCAGCTCTGAAAGAGGATTTCATCTAACTAGAGCACAGTTTTAATTGTTTTTGTGTCTGCTGTAACAACCCCTGCCCACTGGGCATCCTATATTAGCACATTTAACCCTATTTGTTACACACAAGCAGATGTTAAACCGGATTTCTTCTAACTAGAGCACAGTTTTAATTGTTTTTGTGTCTGCTTTAAAAACCCCTGCCCCCTGGGCATCCCATTTTGCCAATTTTCATAGTATCTGTTGCACAGAAGCAGTTTCTCAGTTTATTTACCTTCTGCTTTTTAAAGTAAACACATTTTTTAAAGTGCCTGTTGCGCATTTCAAATACATAAAAATGTCAGGCAGACAAGTGCCAGAATGTTCACAGAGGAGTGGCAGAGGCCTAGATTCAGCAGGCAGAGGTCGCAGCAGACTAGAGGCGAGTGGCAGCAGGAGTCGCGGTGAGAGACCTGATCTGCCAGTATCTGCTAGCGGTCGTGTCTCCACCAGTAACACATCTGCCGTCGTAGATTGGTTAACCCAGTCATCCACATCATCACAAGTTACATCTGACACCCCCATTCTACAGTCGGTAGGTTCCTCTGACACAACCCTGAGTTGGCATGGCCCGGGAGCAGTCCCTGTCCTCCTATTGCCTCTGTCCTACGCCGTTCCCTCCCCCAGCGACGTATCCTATGCTTTGGGTTCAGCTCCACTCTTTAGTGAGGACGATCAGATAGAGGACAGTCAGCAGCTACTGCCCAGCCAAGAAATGGAGGTGGCTTCTTTCACTAGGCAGACAAATAGTGATGTGGAGAGTGGCGTGGGAGGTGGTGTGGCGGGCGTTCCAGCTCCTGCACCAGACACTGTTGAGGAAACTGAGAACATCAGTGACGTGCAGACACAACTTGATGATGATGATGAAGCCGATCGCACTCGGGAGCTGGGTGCAGAAGGGGCTTCATCGTCATCATCAGGAGAAGAGGGGCGCAGGTTGCCCCGGAGTCAGCAGCTGAGGCAGCAAGGTTTTAGCAGCATGGTTGGCAGTCAGCATGAGGGCAGAATTGTAAAGTCTGGAGCCAAACGGGGCCGGGCCGGGGTAGATCACTTGCTGCACGGCAGGCTACCTTCTCAGGAGGTAGTGGAGCTGGGGTTCCTGGAGTTGGCGGCAGTAGCAGTGAATCAGTGCGAGCTGTTGGTGGGAAAATTAGCTACTCTGCAGTGTGGCAGTTTTTCATCAAGCATCCGCAGAAGGGTAACATGGCCACATGCAAGATGTGTAGGCAGAAGGTGAAGCGTGGCCAGGGCCCAAATGTTGGCACCACGGTCCTGCGTCAACATATGCTGCGTCACCATAAAGTGGCCTGGGAGGACCGCGGCTCCGAAGAGGTGGTCCAGGCTGCTTCCTCACCAAGTGGCACACCGCTCCAAATTTCTTTGACGCCGTGCGACTCGGCCTCCTCATTCTCCGCCATCTCCTCACCCTCCACTGTAGGGTCAAGTCTCAGTGCCCCTCCAGTCTACCATGTGTGCAGGGCACGGAGGTGTCACGCAGTGCTTCACATGGTTTGTCTTGGCGAACAGGGGAGGAACTGCTAAAAATTATTCAACAAGAAATCCAAACATGGCTTACTCCAAGAAAACTGAAAATGGGAACCATGGTTACCGACAATGGGAAGAACATTTTGTCTGCGCTGCGACAAGGAAGCCTGACCCATGCGCCCTGCAATCTGGTTGTCAAGTGGTTTCTGAAGTCTTCCCCCCCATCTGCAAGACATCCGAACAATGGCAAGGAAACTTTGCATGCACTTCAGCCACTCCTACACCGCCAAGCACACCCTTCTTGAGCTACAGCATCAGAATGGTAGCCCCCAACATAGTCTGATTTGCGATGTTTCCACCCGTTGGAATTCCACCCTCCATATGTTGGACCGACTATACGAACAGAGAAAAGCCATCACGGATTTCTTGATGATCCAAGCGGATAGGGGGACTCCCCTGTGTAACTTCAGTGTCAACCAGTGGCAGCTCATACGTGACACCTGCCGTTTGCTCAGGCCCTTTGAGGAAGCCACTTTATTTGTTAGTCGCCAGGATTACGGGATGAACGACGTGATTCCACTGCTTCATGTACTACAACACATGTTGGAAACCATGGCTGGTCAGGGCACTGGAGACATGGCGTTTACATCTTACGGCCACATGAACCCCGTTGGAGCTGAACTGGAGGAGGAGGAGGAAGAGGAGGAGGAGTTGCCCAGCGAAACACAGTTTAGGCTTGGCGAAATGGCTGGTTTATCTAGTCAGCGGACAGGAGAGGAGGAGCAGGAGCAGCCAGAGGAGCTAGAGGTTTTTGAGCTGGCTGGTCAGGGCACTGGAGACATGGCGTCTACATCTTACGGCCACATGAACCCCGTTGGAGCTGAACTGGAGGAGGAGAAGGGGCACAGTGAAGCACAGTTTAGGCTTGGCGAAATGGCTGGTTTATCTAGTCAGCTGACAGGAGAGGAGGATCAGGAGCAGCCAGAGGAGCTAGAGGGTTGTGAGGAAGGCGAGACAGAGGACCCAGACACACCGTGGCAGTATGCAGTGGAGATGGAGACAGGTAGCCCCTCCGAGGCACAAATGGCACGAAGCATGCTCTTGCGTAGTGACCACAGAATTGTTTCCATTTGTCAGCGGGATGACTTCTGGCTCTCCACCTTATTGGACCCTTGCTTCCGGCACAAAATGGGGGCATTTTTTAAACCCACCGAGAGGGAGGACAAACTGACCTACTACAAAGACTTTCTACGTAGTCAGTTGGCCAATGCCTATCTGCGCCATGGTCTATACTCTCGCAGGTCTGACTCGGGGGGACCTCTGCGCTCACCTTCCACTGCCATGGCTGCTGGGGGGGGGTGGCAGGATCAGCAGCAGCAGCTCCATCAGCAGCAGCCTCAGTCTTCAGTCGCTAATGAGTAGCTTTCTTCACCCGCATAGTGAGGCTACTCATGAGCAGCAGGAAGACCTGGAGCAGGACCTGAACCAGCAGGTCATGTCATACCTTGACATGACCATGCCAACACACCTTGAGGATCCGCTGGACTTCTGGGCAGCCAAACTTGACTTGTGGCCGCAACTAGCAGAGTTTGTCCTGGAAAAGCTGTCCTGCCCGGCTAGTAGCGTGCCATCTGAGTGGGTGTTTAGTGCAGTGGGGGCCATAGTAACGCCGAGGAAAACTCGTCTGTCAACTAAAAATGTGGAGAGACTCACCTTTGTCAAAATGAATCAGGGATGGATCAGCCAGGATTTCCACCCACCAATGGCTGATGCATGTGAGTAGATTCAGCATGGTGCCACGTTTTACACTTTCCAAATGGTGCAATACATATTTATGTCTTTAGGCCAATTTTTTGGCTCCTGCTGATGCCAACTTCAGGGTATGCCTTTAGATGGGTTCCTGCTGATGCCAACTTCAGGGTGGGCCTTTCAGCCAATTTTTGGGTTCCTGCTGATGCCAACTTCAGGGTGTGCCTTTCAGCCAATTTTTGGGTTCCTGCTGATGCCAACTTCAGGGTATGCCTTTCAGACAATTTTTGTGTTCCTGCTGCTGCAAACTCCAGGGTGTGTCTATCAGTCAATGTTTGGGTTCCTGCTGCCAACTCCAGTGTCTCTTTCAAGCAAATGTTGGGCTCCTGCTGCTTCTGCCAACTCCAGTGTGTGTCTTTAGGCCAATTTTTGGCCTCCTGCTGCCAACTCCAGTGTCTCTTTCAAGCTATGTTTGGGCTCCTGCTGCTGCTGATGCCAACTCCAGTGTGTGTCTTTAGGCCAATTTTTGGCCTTCTGCTGCCAACTCCAGTGTGTCTTTAGGCCAACTCCAGGGTGTCATTCAGTCAATGTTTGGGCTCCTGCTGCTGCTGCCAACTCCAGTGTGTCTTTAGGCCAAATTTTGGGCTCCTGCTGCTGCTGCTGCCAACTCCAGTGTGTCTTTCGGCCAATTTTTGGGCTCCTGCTGCCAACTCCAGTGTCTCTTTCAAGCAATGTTTGGGCTCCTGCTGCTGCTGCTGCCAACTCCAGTGTGTGTCTTTAGGCCAATTTTTGGGCTCCTGCTGCAAACTCCAGTGTGTCTTTAGGACAATTTTTGGGCTCCTGCTGCCAACTCCAGTGTCTCTTCCAAGCAAATTTTGGGCTCCTGCTGCAGCTGCCAACTCCAGTGTGTGTCTTTAGGCCAATTTTTGGGCTCCTGCTGCTGCTGCAAACTCCAGTGTGTCTTTAGGCCAATTTTTGGGCTCCCGCTGCCAACTCCAGTGACCCTTTCAAGCAAATTTTGGGCTCCTGCTGCTGCTGCCGCCAACTCCAGTGTGTGTCTTTAGGCCAATTTTTGGCCTCCTGCTGCCAACTCCAGTGTGTCTTTAGGCCAACTCCAGGGTGTCATTCAGTCAATGTTTGGGCTCCTGCTGCTGCTGCCAACTCCAGTGTGTCTTTAGGCCAAATTTTGGGCTCCTGCTGCTGCTGCTGCCAACTCCAGTGTGTCTTTAGGCCAATTTTTGGGCTCCTGCTGCCAACTCCAGTGTCTCTTTCAAGCAATGTCAAGCAATGTCTTTAGGCCAATTGTTGGGCTCCTGCTGCCAACTCCAGTGTGTCTTTAGGCCCATTTTTGGGCTCCTGCTGCCAACTCCAGTGTCTCTTTCAAGCAAATTTTGGGCTCCTGCTGCCAACTCCAGTGTCTCTTTCAAGCAATGTTTGGGCTCCTGCTGCTGCTGCTGCCAACTCCAATTTTTGGCCTCCTGCTGCCAACTCCAGTGTGTCTTTAGGCCAACTGCAGGGTGTCATTCAGTCAATGTTTGTGCTCCTGCTGCCAACTCCAGTGTGTCTTTAGGCCAAATTTTGGGCTCCTGCTGCTGCTGCCGACTCCAGTGTGTCTTTAGGCCAGTTTTTGGGCACCTGCTGCCAACTCCAGTGTCTCTTTCAAGCAATGTTTGGGCTCCTGCTGCTGCTGCCAACTCCAGTGTGTCTTTAGGCCAATTTTTGGGCTGCTGCTGCCAACTCCAGGGTGTCATTCAGTCAATGTTTGGGCTCCTGCTGCCAATTCCAGGGTGTCTCTTTCAAACAATGTTTGGGCTCCTGCTGCTGCCAACTCCAGTGTGTGTCTTTAGGCCAAATTTTGGCCTCCTGCTGCCAACTCCAGTGTGTCTTTAGGCCAATATTTGGGCTGCTGCTGCCAACTCCAGTGTCTCTTTCAAGCAAATTTTGGGCTCCTGCTGCTGCTGCCAACTCCAGTGTGTGTCTTTAGGCCAATTTTTGGGCTCCTGCTGCTGCTCCCAACTCCAGTGTGTCTTTAGGTCAATTTTTGGGCTCCTGCTGCCAACTCCAGTGTCTCTTTCGAGCAAATTTTGGGCTCCTGCTGCTGCTGCCAACTCCAGTGTGTGTCTTTAGGCCAATTTTTGGGCTCCTGCTGCTGCTGCAAACTCCAGTGTGTCTTTAAGCCAATTTTTGGGCTCCCGCTGCCAACTCCAGTGACTCTTTCAAGCTAATTTTGGGCTCCTGCTGCTGCTGCCGCCAACTCCAGTGTGTGTCTTTAGACCAATTTTTGGCCTCCTGCTGCCAACTCCAGTGTGTCTTTAGGCCAACTCCAGGGTGTCATTCAGTCAATGTTTGGGCTCCTGCTGCTGCTGCCAACTCCAGTGTGTCTTTAGGCCAAATTTTGGGCTCCTGCTGCTGCTGCTGCCAACTCCAGTGTGTCTTTAGGCCAGTTTTTGGGCTCCTGCTGCCAACTCCAGTGTCTCTTTCAAGCAATGTTTGGGCTCCTGCTGCTGCTGCCAACTCCAGTGTGTGTCTTTAGACCAATTTTTGGGCTCCTGCTTCTGCCAACTCCAGGGTGTCTCTTTCAAGCAATGTTTGGGCTCCTGCTGCTGCTGCTGCCAACTCCAGTATGTCTTTAGGCCAATTTTTGGGCTCCTGCTGCCAACTCCAGTGTCTCTTTCAAGCAATGTTTGGGCTCCTGCTGCTGCCAGCTCCAGTGCCTCTTTCAGCCAATGTTTGGGCTCCTGCTGCGGGCAACTACAGTGTGTCTTTAGGCCAATTTCTGGACTCCTGCTGCTGCTGCTGCCAATTCCATTGTGTCTTTCGGACAATTCTTGGGCTCCTGCTGCTGCCAACTCCAGGGTGGGTTTTTAGGCCAATTCTTGGGCTCCTGCTGGCAACTCCAGTGTCTCTTTCAGCCAATGTTTGGGCTCCTGCTGCTGCTGCTGGCAACTCCAGTGTGTTTTAAGGCCAATGTTTGGGCTCCTGCTGCCAACTCCAGTGTCTCTTTCAAGCAATGTTTGGGCTGCTGCTGCTGGCAACTCCAGTGTCTCTTTCAGCCAATGTTTGGGCTCCTGCTGCTACTGCTGGCAACTCCAGTGCATCTTTAGGCCAATTTTTGGGCTCCTGCTGCCAACTCCAGTGTCTCTTTCAACCAATGATTGGGCTCCTGCTGCTGCTGCTGCAGCTGGCAACTCCAGTGCGTCTTTGGGCCAATTTTTGGGCTCCTGCTGCCAACTCCAGTGGCTCATTCAAGCAATGTTTGGGCTCCTGCTGCTGCTGCCTACTTCAGTGTATCTTTAGGCCAATTATTGGGCTCCTGCTGCCAACTCCAGTGTCTCTTTCAAGCAATGTTTGGGCTCCTGCTGCTGCTGGCAACTCCAGTGTGTGTCTTTAGGCCAATTTCTGGCCTCCTGCTGCCAACTCCAGTGTGTCTTTAGGCCAATTCTTGGGCTGCTGCTGCCAACTCTAGGGTGTCATTCAGTCAATGTTTGGGCTCCTGCTGCTGCTGCCAACTCCAGGGTGTCTCTTTCAAACAATGTTTGGGCTCCTGCTGCTGCTGCTGGCAACTCCAGTGTGTCTTTAGGCCAATTTTTGGGCTCCTGCTGCCAACTCCAGTGTCTCTTTCAAGCAATGATTGGGCTCCTGCTGCTGCTGCCAACTCCAGTGTGTCTTTAGGCCAATTTTTGGGCTCCTGCTGCCAACTCCAGTGTGTCTTTAGGCCAATATTTGGGCTGCTGCTGCCAACTCCAGTATGCCATTCAGTCAATGTTTGGGCTCCTGCTGCTGCTGCCAACTCCAGGGTGTCTCTTTCAAGCAATGCTTGGGCTCCTGCTGCTGCTGCTGCCAACTCCAGTGTGTCTTTAGGCCAATTTTTGGGCTCCTGCTGCCAATTCCAGTGTCTCTTTCAAGCAATGTTTGGGCTCATGCTGCTGCTGCTTCCAACTCCAGTGTCTTTTTCAAGCAATGCTTGGGCTCCTGCTGCTGCTGCCAACTCCAGGGTGTGTCTTTAGGCCAATTTTTGGGCTGCTGCTGCCAACTCCAGTGTCTCTTTTAAGCAATGATTGGGCTCCTGCTGCTGCTGCTGGCAACTCCAGTGTGTCTTTAGGCCAATTCTTTGGGCTCCTGCTGGCAACTCCAGTGTCTCTTTCAGTCAATGTTTGGGCTCCTGCTGCTGCCAACTCCAGTGTGTCTTTAGGCCAATTTTTGGGCTCCTGCTGCCAACTCCAGTGTCTCTTTCAAGCAATGTTTGGGCTCCTGCTGCTGCTGCTGCCAACTCCAGTGTGTCTTTAGGCCAATTTTTGGGCTGCTGCTGCCAATTCCAGGGTGTCATTCAGTCAATGTTTGGGCTTCTGCTGCTGCTGCCCACTCCAGGGTGTCTCTTTCAAGCAATGTTTGGGCTCCTGCTGCTGCTGGCAACTCCAGTGTGTCTTTAGGCCAATTTTTGGGCTCCTGCTGTCAACTCCAGTGTCTCTTTCAAGCAATGTTTGGGCTCCTGCTGCTGCTGCCAACTCCAGTGTCTCTTTCAAGCAATGTTTGGGCTCCTGCTGCTGCTGTCAACTCCAGGGTGTGTCTTTAGGCCAATTTTTGGGCTGCTGCTGCCAACTCCAGTGTCTCTTTTAAGCAATGTTTGGGCTCCTGTTGCTCCTGCTGGCAACTCCAGTGTGTCTTTAGGCCAATTTTTTGGGCTCCTGCTGGCAACTCCAGTGTCTCTTTCAGCCAATGTTTGGGCTCCTGCTGCTGCTGCTGCTGCCAACTCCAGTGTGTCTTTGGGCCAATTTTTGGGCTCCTGCTGCCAACTTTCAAGCAATGTTTGGGCTCCTGCTGCTGCCAACTCCAGGGTGTGTCTTTAGGCCAATTTTTGGGCTCCTTCTGCTGCTGCCAACTCCAGGGTGTGTCTTTAGGCCAGTTTTTGGGCTCCTGCTGGCAACTCCAGTGTCTCTTTCAGCCAATGTTTGGGCTCCTGCTGCTGCCAACTCCAGTGTGTCTTTAGGCCAATTTTTGGGCTCCTGCTGCCAAGTCCAGTGTCTCTTTCAAGCAATGTTTGGGCTCCTGCTGCTGCTGCCAACTCCAGGGTGTGTCTTTCAGGCAATATATGGGCTCCTAATGCTGCTGCCAACTCCAATGTGTATTTCAGGCAATATATGAGCTCCCTATGCTGCTGCTAACTCCTGGGTGTGTCTTTCAGGCAATATATGGGCTCCTAATGCTGCTGCCAACTCCTGGGTGTGTTTTTCAGGCAATATATGTGCTCCCTATGCTGCTGCCAAGTCCAGAGTATGTCTTTCAGGCAATATTCGGGCTCCCTATGCTGCTGCCAAATTCAGGGTGTGTTTTTTAGGCAATATATGGGCTCCATATGCTGCTGCCAACTCCACTGTGTGTCTTTCAGGCAATATATGGGCTCATCATGCTGATGCCACCTCAAGGCTCTGTAATTGTGCCACTCTGCATCAGCGAATCTAATAACGACGCCTCTGATCTGCATGTCATACTTCTTTACAATAGTATTTCACTAACCCAGCATGCATCCTATGCATGTTACAGCCAAGCAAAACGTTCTGCAACCCTATGGAGGCTCTTGGATGCCCAGAAATAGCCGTTTTTAATAGCGTTTCATCGCGAATAAATTCGGACCGAAACAATTTTTCCCGGAAAATTCGGTGAATCAGCAGAATCAAATTTTTCAAAAGTTCGCTCATCTCTAGTTACAATATTTGTTCTCAACAAGAATAATGGAATTTCTTTTCTATTTTGCAATTATTTATTGTCTCACAAACTTGACAATGCCTAAAATATGAATAGTTTTAATAATATAAATGTTCTAAAATCTTTTAATATTTAGGGGATTTTCCTTGTGGGAGCAAGGTATAGTTAAATGAGCAAACTATTTTGTAATTTCAGGTTAAAAATGTTAAAATATTAAAAATGACCAAAGCTACTTTCACTTGGTGTAAATCAAATTCTGTAATGGAACAAAAAATGTATCTGGAAGACAGAGAAAAAACATTACTGTAATTGGCTTTTTCTATTATCTTGTTCTTTTGTGGACACTAAACAAACTATTAAAGTGACTGTCCCATGCAGCTGATTAGTCCGAGTCTGATGATCAGCAAGTCACCTGATCACTGGATAGGAGTCTGCGCCATGGGTACGTGCCTAGGCTCAAGGTATATTGGGGAGGTGGCTGTGGCCCAGGTATGCAGCATGAGATCATTGTTGAGGTCAATGTACTGGGCGATCCCTGGAGATGCACACAGTGTGTCATCCGAATGCAGGCTTATAGACGTTTATAGACTCTAGTGTGGTGGTTATTTCCTTCAACTCTCCTAGTGCCAGGATTACTGTGCTTTGCTGCAGCATCCCTGCTCTTCATGCTCTTGTTGCCTGCTAGACCTGGATATTTGCTGGCAGGTGCATGCACTAGGGCCAAGCAGAGCTGTTTGCCTTTATGATCCCTGCATTATGTTGCAGGGATCCTGGGAATAGGTAAGTTTTGCACTGCATGGCATCCCAATTTAGGATGCCCCAGGGACTATTATAGGTGACTTTGTGTCCACTTAAAGCGGACCTTGACCCTGAATAAGAGTCTATCTTATGTGTTTCCCACACCCTGTACGTACAGATTGCTCACATTAAAAATCATCCTACCTGCATCTACTGCATATTATGAGCCTTTAAACATCCAAGATGGCGGCTCATGGAGCATCAGGCAGCCTGCAAACAGGAAATGTCTTATGACTGTGTCGCTCTGCATTTTGGGATTGCTGTCCTTTCCCTGACCTCCAGATCTGCTCTGTCTGTACAAAGCACAGCTATAACCCACCCCCCTGTACTTTATCCCACTCTCCTCTCCTCCGTATGTGATACTTCTGACTACTACAAACTTAAAATATATTAATTTTAGATGCTGGGGAATAGTTTTTTAAGAGTTTGGGCTTTTCATTAAATCATGCTGAAGGTCTGGTTTAAACCAAAATAATTGTTTTTGAAATAAAAAAATGTGGCCGCTTAGTGTAAAGAGAAAATTGAGTGTTACAAAATCATTGTAAGTGATATCAGGCCCAAGAAGTCTACTTATTAGGGGTCAAAATCAAATAATCTTTTGCACAGTCAACCAAAATAAGAGCCAGTTCAATAGAACGTTGGTAACTATACCTTAGACTTCCGTGAAGTCAGCAAAAAACTTTGTATTAAAAGTATGCCTTTATAGCTATGTCATTAACCATTAACTGAACTTTCTAGAACTGGGTTTTGCAGGAGGTTGATCGAGGGGTGCCTGGTATTCAGGATTCCGCCCTTGGAGGGGACCAACTCTATTTTTTGTAAAATGGGTGCTGCTCTGGTTTAGTAAAGCCAAAATGTGCTGATTACCTCAGTTTGAAATGTACTGCTTGACTTGTCTTGGCTAGAGACCAAAGGGGAAGTGGATCTAACGATCTACACAGTTTGGTCACAGTAGCAAAAGACTATTCTCCACGCACACACACATTTCTATCAAAAAATAAAATATCTATTGTCTGTTTTATATGTTTCAATCTCCTTATTATGACTAATCTATAGTAGGAGTAATGTGAAATATCCAAACTTTGGCAAATGGTACACAAGAATTCTTTCCATTTAATTTCCAGGTCAAATAGATGGCCAGCATTATAATATACTGTAAGGGGTTAGGTAGCAGGGTTAGTCTTCTCCTGGGTAGACGGGCACACTTTCAGCAGGCACAAAAGTCCACAGAAAAAGAAAGGATCATTTAACTTACCTCGGCCAGTTTTATTGCCAGATTGTGGTAAAGCAAAACTAAACAAAAGAAGGCCTATGCCTGTCCAGCTCTAACTAAACATTAGGTGCTCCTGACTAACCCAGTGCTGGCCTAGTACCGGGCACCATAACATAACAGATCATAACATACCACTGGCAATGCTCCCACAGGCTCCTAGCAGATGTCCTGCTCCCAGGATGAGAGAGCCCGAGTGTGTGTCCCCCCCTTCTATCAGGCAAGCACACCTTGCACTAATCAGACAGCCCAAGACCCGGACTGTCCGGGTGCAGTGGGGCCCACCCTCTCTTCCCCACTCCAGCAACACAGGCCCTGTAAATGGGTTTTTTCTCAAACCCTAAACTAGAGATCCTAGATCTCTAACTTCCTGGTTGCTTTTACCTGACAGATACAAGAAATCTTGGGCAGATGTACACACCCTCTATGACTTGTCCAGACACTCTGTCACAATACCCATAACTATTTTTTAATAATGTAGACTACTAGGAGTCAAATACTGCCAAGAAACATAGTTTCTACGGAAACACAGGAAAACAAGGCTTGCAATCTATGTTGAACTGTAAAGCACTCACCCAACCTGTATCACGTGCATGTGCATATGAGAGTGTAGGCATGCAAGCCTGGGGGTGCTGGCCTAGGCTGTAATATAACCTAACAAAAGGGAGGCCTATTTATGCAGCATCACACCTCCTGTAAACTGTAAACTTAGACATCTCAGCCATTTCTTCTTCAATTTAAAAATGGAAACCAGTTTTGGACAGTGCCAAACATAGCCTGACAAATGGGCTAACAATTGGCCTTGTGTGAAATATCACTTGCAATGGGTAGACTGTTCAGCGTTTTTTCATTACAATTACAAGAAGTCACTGCTGGGAACAAAGGGGGCAAACTTTACAGTGCGTTTAGGTTGCGTTTTAGTTGTTGGTGTTTCCAAATTACACAATAAGCAATTAAAATCAATTTTAATATCACCCCAAAAACATCTAGGTCTAGGTGTTTCAATTATTGACAAACCCCAATGCAGGTTCTGTACAAAAATTGTGTTTAATATTAATTAAAAGCATTAAAAACTACAATCCATTTTTGCCCATTGTGCTCTGTGGGATCTTTAGCTACAGCGCCAGGTTTCAACCACTGCTTTAACCAGAGCATCATTTTCATCACTAATGTTAAATAAGATGTTAGCCGGCGGCCTCATTGGTACAGTCATTTTTTTCTCTCTTAGATCCCACAATGAGTGATGCTGTAGTGCTCTGTGGCACTGACGCTACTTAAATAAGGCTCCCTGTTTACTTTAGGTCTAAAAGTCTTTGGGCCTCTTATTTATACTAATATGTTAGGGAGTTTTTTTTGAACCACAAGGTTTACTAATCTGTAATATTTTACCGTATAAGATTGGCCTGCATTAATTAGCATTATAGAGGCGCTCCAAGCTCTTTGTAACCACACAGCAACCGCACCCTCCCCCTGTGCTAAGCCCAATTTAGGCATTAAAATAACAAAACAGTTAACCTGATCACTGCTATCCTCCTCTGATAGCTGCACCCTGGACCCGAGATGCTTGGGGAATGGTACTAGATCCCCCGTGGGGCCACGTGTTTGTTTTTTTGGCAGAGGCTTTGACCAAATGTATTTCACAAGTTCAGTGGGTTAGTATGTGCCACATAAAGGGCTGGCTGGACGAACGCTCACGCATATGTTGTGGGAACGGCAGTAAGTACAGTTTAATTTTACCTATTTCTTGCTATCCATCTGCTACTGTCATACTCTGAGAGGCTATTTATAAAAAAGGAGTCCGGTGGCTGGAAAAGTCCCTCAGCCACCTTTCTCCTCGGCTATGTATAGCCCCTTTCTGCAGAAGCAATTTGGTGGGAGCCCAGTGTAGGGCTTAGGATTTATGTCCTACTCCCCTACTGTCTTCAGTGCATAATGGCATGGGACAGTGGGGGACGGACTCGAGGACAGCAAGGGAACAGGTGAGTTTTCGCAGTTATTTAAGGATTTCAGGGTAAAAAATCGTGTCTCCATGGATCACAAGAAAATTCAAAAGAGCGAGGAATCGTTTTTTCCCTGAAATGCAGAGTGAATTCCAATTCAGACACAGAACGGTTCACTGATCTAATTTTTACCTATTCACCTTAAGTGCAGTAAATTAAATTAAATGTGTTTTGTAAAATATGGCACATTTTTGGTTAACTAAGTACAGTGTATGACAAAGTTTGTACCTTGGTGCAGTGAATTAACCCTTTCAGTGCCAGTCTACATAGAGATTTTGTCTCCCTCTGTTGCCAGACCATGGTTCACCATTTAGCACTATATAAAACTGTAATTTTTGCAGGAATTTCCAGGAAAATTATATATTGTTTTTTTTCTGGCTTTTTGGTTTTTTTGAGTTTGGGCTTTAACATGCAATGTCTTGTTTGTATTTTTTTGTGTTTTTTTTATATTATTGGGTTATATATGTAAAAAAAAAAACATTTTACTGTATTCTTCGCCCAATAAGATGCACTTTTTTGTCCCCAAAAGTGAGGGGAAAAGGTCAGTGTATGTTATCAGGTGAATGAAAAAAAAAAACAAGAAACTAAAGTAAACTCACATTGCTCCCGATGTCCCTGGCGTTCGCACTGTCCCGCCATCCACATTGTCTCCAGGGCTGCTGCTTCTTCTCCACCTCCTTCTCAGACGGGGGCAACGCAAATGGCGGAGACATCGGGAGCGATGGAATTTATTTTTCTTTTGCGTATAGGGAATGGGAGGGGGATTCCACACTACCTATGGGAGGGCATGGGAATGGAAGGGGGGAAATGCCACACTGCCTATGGGAATGGAGTGGGGAATGTCACACTGCCTGGTTCTTGGGTGTTTTAGCACAACACTTGGTTCAGAATATTTTGCATCTTATAAGGCAAAAAATACCGTACATTTTGTTGTTTTTTTTTTTTTTAATAAAGAAGAAAACCATATTGTGTGTTGTAAAAGCCCCATTCCTTCCAACCACATACTGTATGTATCAGCAGACATGTGTTCCTGCACTGGAGACACTGCAAACTCAAAAGAGCTCTTTATGAGATTTTGAAATGAAATACAACTACTATGCGCACTATCAAGGGTTATTAAACCCTTAAGATACCCTGGGGCAAACCCAGCTTCTGCTGATCACTTGGGCTTTTGTGTTCACTCCTGCTGGCGGTAGAGGCCTTCTATACCAATAGACTGAGATTACATCATCTTGCTCCCTTTATGAAAGGCACCTCCCTGCGGGGCTGGTGAACTGCAGAAGCCTCTGCTGAAGACATGGGGGGGGTAGGCCCCCTAAGGAGAATTGGAGACTCCCGATGAGCCACAAACAGGGGAAATTTCCAGGCACGGTCAAAGAGGCACACACATGAATTTCACATGCCTGGAAATGAAAGGGTTACACGTGTGTCTTGTAAAAATGCAGAGAAGACTTGGTTGTAACAAATACTAAAACAAGAAACTTGCCCATTTAACTGAATACAATGATTTACATGTGTTTTCATCTGGAGAGCAGTACATTGTATTTGTGGCTTGTAAAGAGGTTGAGAAGACCCTGCGGTAACAAGCACTAAACTTGCCCCCCCTTAGGTAAGTGAATTTTATTTAGTTTTCTCTAGTATGCTGCAGTTAATCTAATAATTATAGTAAGATTTATACGTAATGGTGATAGCCCATCACTACCTGCCTGTCACTGTCGTGAGCTGTTTTCTGCAGTTCATTTACATTTTCATTATATCCTGCAAATAGTGTTTAGTAAATAAATAATTGATTTGTAAAAACCTCATTGCACTAGAAGATTTTAGTCCTTTCTCTCCCCCACAAAACCTTATGACTAGTCGACTATCTACTTGATGTCTTGAATGTGATACGCTTATCTGTTATTTTTTTCTTTTCTATTTGTTTGCAACTCTGTCTTATAAAGGAAAAACAAAACTGGTGCATTTGATGTACAGATTAGACTTCCTTGCTAATCTTCTCTTATTGGCTAATGCAGAGACAACAGGTTTAACCCCTGCTGCTGAAATTCATCTTCAGCTAAGATAGGAGGGAGCACAATCTTGTTTTCCAGTAGCTAAAGGATTACTTGCAGTGTTCTCCTTTGGGAAGGTATTGACTTTTGCTTACACTTAGCCAAAGCTGCTGATGAGCTCACCTGTTACATTGGAATAATTCTGGGACTTGTAGTTTTTACTCAAGGCCGTGAAAACCACTTGCACTGTAGCAAAACAAAGCCCCAGGAATAGGAGAAGTTTGAAAACAGCATGCTGATAAGTAAATCACAGGTATGGGGGAACAATCCCCAGTGTTTGAACAAATGATTATTTTATATTCCAATTACATGACAAAAAGGTACTTTCCCTTTAAAGTTAAAGTTCTGTCTCTAGATAACCTCGGGTTCTGGGCGCTGCCATTTTGGAGAGAATTAAAAAACTCAGGTCTGTCAACCAATCATTCCCTTAAGTCCAACTGTCACTCAGATCTACGGCTGCCATTCAGAGTTCTGTCCCCCCCGTCGGAATCTGGGGTGGATTGCGGTGATCAGGTGAGTTGTTTTATTATTTTAATGCCCAAATTAGGCTTAGCACAGGAGGATCACAAAAAGCTTAGATTGCCTCTTTAAAGTAGCACTATCGCGAACAGTGGCCCAATTACAAAAATCTATGTAAATATACGGTATGGCGGGAGGAGAGGTCACCTATACACCCAGCAAGAAATATCCAACCATGTTTGCCTTTTTTTTATTTTAATGGAAGGAACAGGAAATCAGGGGTGACAGGCTCTGTCAACCCTGATAGGCTCAACCTGTCACCCCTGAAATTTATTCCCAACAGGAGAAGAAACCACAAGCTTGGTGGGAGTTTTATTCAGTTCAGGTACATAAGTGACCCCTCCTCTCATTAGCCGATATGATTATATGGATTTCTAAAATTGCACAATTTTGAATTTTCTGTTCGAATTTTGCTGACATTGGGGTCCTCTTTGGCACTTCTGTTTCTTTTTATTGGCACTGTCATCTTTCTGTAATTTGTGCATTGAATGGTTCCGCAAGTCAAAATGTCTGTTCTTTAATACTCATAAAACTAAAAAGTTTAAGACATTGCCAGGTGTAGCCCTACACAAGGTTTAAGACATTGCCAGGTGTGGCCTTACACAAGGGTTAAGACATTGCCAGGTGTGGCCCTACACAAGGGTTAAGACATTGCCAGGAGTTGCCCTACACAAGGGTTAAGACATTGCCAGGTGTGGCCCTACACAAGGGTTAAGACATTGCCAGGTGTGGCCCTACACAAGGGTTGAGACATTGCCAGGTGTAGCCCTACACAAGGTTTAAGACATTGCCAGGTGTGGCCTTACACAAGGGTTAAGACATTGCCAGGTGTGGCCCTACACAAGGTTTAAGACATTGCCAGGTGTGGCCTTACACAAGGGTTAAGACATTGCCAGGTGTGGCCCTACACAAGGGTTAAGACATTGCCAGGAGTTGCCCTACACAAGGGTTAAGACATTGCCAGGTGTGGCCCTACACAAGGGTTAAGACATTGCCAGGTGTGGCCCTACACAAGGGTTGAGACATTGCCAGGTGTAGCCCTACACAAGGTTTAAGACATTGCCAGGTGTGGCCCTACACAAGGGTTAAAACATTGCCAGGTGTGGCCCTACACAAAATTTAAAACATTGCCAGGTGTGGCCCTACACAAGGTTTAAGACACTGGCAGGTGTGACCCTGCACAAGGTTTAAGGCATTGGCAGGTGTAGCCCTACACAAGGTTTAAGACACTGGGAGGTGTGACCCTACACACGGTTTAAGGCATTGGCAGGTGTGGCCCTACACAAGGTTTAAGACATTGCCAGGTGTAGCCCTACACAAGGTTTAAGACATTGCCAGGTGTAGCCCTACACAAGATTTAAGACATTGCCAGGTGTGGCCCTACACAAGGCTTAAGGCATTGGCAGGTGTGACCCTACACAAGGTTTAAGGCATTGGCAGGTGTGGCCCTACACAAGGTTTAAGACATCGTCAGGTGTGGCCCTACACAAAATTAAGACATTGCCAGGTGTGGCCCTACACAAGGTTTAAGACAATGGCAGGTGTGACCCTACACAAGGTTTAAGGCATTGGCAGGTGTGGCCCTACACAAGGTTTAAGACAATGGGAGGTGTGACCCTACACACGGTTTAAGGCATTGGCAGGTGTGGTCCTACACAAGGTTTAAGACATTGCCAGGTGTGGCCCTACACAAGGGATAATACATTGCCAGGTGTGGCCATACACAAAATTTAAGACACTGGCAGGTTTGGCCCTACACAAGGTTTAAGACATTGCCAAGTGTGGCCCTACACAAGGGATAATACATTGCCAGGTGTGGCCATACACAAAATTTAAGACACTGGCAGGTGTGGCCCTACACAAGGGTTAAGACATTGCCAAGTGTGGCCCTACACAAGGGTTAAGACATTGCCAAGTGTGGCCCTACACAATGTTTAAGACATTGCCAGGTGTGGGCCTACACAATGTTTAAGACATTGGCAGGAGTGGCCTTACACAAGGTTTAAGACATTGGTAGGTGTGGCCCTACACAAGGTTTAAGACACTGGCAGGTGTGGCCCTACACAAGGTTTAAGGCATTGGCAGGAGTGGCCCTACACAAGGTTTAAGACGTTGGCAGGAGTGGCCCTACACAAGGTTTAAGACATTGCCAGGTGTGGCCCTACACAAGGTTTAAGACACTGGCAGGTGTGGCCCTACACAAGGTTTAAGGCATTGGCAGGTGTGGCCCTACACAAGGTTTAAGACACTGGCAGGTGTGGCCCTACACAAGGTTTAAGACATTGGCAGGTGTGGCCCTACTCAAGGTTTAAGACGTTGCCAGGTGTGGCCCTATACAAGGTTTAACATGTTGCAGGGTGTGGCCCTACACAAGGGCTAACATGTTGCTGTGTGTGGCCCTACACAAGGTTTAAGACATTGCCAGGTGTGGGCATATACAAGGTTTAACATGTTGCCAGGTGTGGCCCTACACAAAGTTTAAGACATTGCCAGGTGTGGGCCTATACAAGGTTTAACATGTTGCCATGTGTGGCCCTACAGAAGGTTTAAGACATTGCCAGGTGTGGGCATATACAAGGTTTAACATGTTGCCAGGTGTGACCCTACACAAGGTTTAAGACATTGCCAGGTGTGGCCCTACACAAGGGTTAAGACATTGCCAAGTGTGGCCCTACACAAGGGTTAAGACATTGCCAAGTGTGGCCCTACACAATGTTTAAGACATTGCCAGGTGTGGGCCTACACAATGTTTAAGACATTGGCAGGAGTGGCCCTACACAAGGTTTAAGACATTGGCAGGAGTGGCCCTACACAAGGTTTAAGACATTGCCAGGTGTGGCCCTACACAAGGTTTAAGACACTGGCAGGTGTGGCCCTACACAAGGTTTAAGGCATTGGCAAGGAGTGGCCCTACACAAGGTTTAAGACGTTGGCAGGAGTGGCCCTACACAAGGTTTA
Source organism: Gastrophryne carolinensis (assembly GCA_027917425.1). Taxonomy (NCBI): domain Eukaryota; kingdom Metazoa; phylum Chordata; class Amphibia; order Anura; family Microhylidae; genus Gastrophryne; species Gastrophryne carolinensis. Next base: position 301,504,382 of record CM051236.1, on the reverse strand, counting down.
AGACATTGGCAGGTGTGGCCCTACACAAGGTTTAAGACACTGGCAGGTGTGGCCCTACACAAGGTTTAAGGCATTGGCAGGTATGGCCCTACACAAGGTTTAAGACATTGGCAGGTGTGGCCCTACACAAGGTTTAAGACGTTGCCAGGTGTGGCCCTATACAAGGTTTAACATGTTGCAGGGTGTGGCCCTACACAAGGGCTAACATGTTGCCGTGTGTGGCCCTACACAAGGTTTAAGACATTGCCAGGTGTGGGCATATACAAGGTTTAACATGTTGCCAGGTGTGACCCTACACAAAGTTTAAGACATTGCCAGGTGTGGGCCTATACAAGGTTTAACATGTTGCCGTGTGTGGCCCTACACAAGGTTTAAGACATTGCCAGGTGTGGGCATATACAAGGTTTAACATGTTGCCAGGTGTGACCCTACACAAGGTTTAAGACGTTGCCAGGTGTGGCCCTACACAAGGTTTAAGATATTGGCAGGCGTGGTTTAAGACATTGCCAGGTGTGGCCCTACACAATGTTTAAGACATTACCAGGTGTGGCCTTACACAAGGGTTAAGGCATTGCCAGGTGTGGCCCTACACAAGGGTTAAGGCATTGCCAGGTGTGGCCCTACACAAGGTTGAAGACATTACCAGGTGTGGCCCTACACAAGGTTGAAGACATTACCAGGTGTGGCCCTACACAAAGTTTAAGACATTGCCAGGTGTGGCCCTACACAAGGTTTAAGACATCACCAAGTCTGGCCCTACTCAAGGTTTAAGACATTGCCAGGTGTGGCCCTACACAAGGTTTAAGACATTGCCAAGTGTGGCCCTACACAAGGGTTAAGACATTGCCAAGTGTGGCCCTACACAATGTTTAAGACATTGCCAGGTGTGGGCCTACACAATGTTTAAGACATTGGCAGGAGTGGCCCTACACAAGGTTTAAGACATTGGCAGGAGTGGCCCTACACAAGGTTTAAGACATTGCCAGGTGTGGCCCTACACAAGGTTTAAGACACTGGCAGGTGTGGCCCTACACAAGGTTTAAGGCATTGGCAAGGAGTTGCCCTACACAAGGTTTAAGACGTTGGCAGGAGTGGCCCTACACAAGGTTTAAGACATTGCCAGGTGTGGCCCTACACAAGGTTTAAGACACTGGCAGGTGTGGCCCTACACAAGGTTTAAGGCATTGGCAGGTATGGCCCTACACAAGGTTTAAGACATTGGCAGGTGTGGCCGTACACAAGGTTTAAGACGTTGCCAGGTGTGGCCCTATACAAGGTTTAACATGTTGCAGGGTGTGGCCCTACACAAGGGCTAACATGTTGCCATGTGTGGCCCTACACATTGCCAGGTGTGGGCATATACAAGGTTTAACATGTTGCCAGGTGTGGCCCTACACAAAGTTTAAGACATTGCCAGGTGTGGGCCTATACAAGGTTTAACATGTTACCGTGTGTGGCCCTACAAAAGGTTTAAGACATTGCCAGGTGTGGGCATATACAAGGTTTAACATGTTGCCAGGTGTGACCCTACACAAGGTTTTAGACGTTTCCAGGTGTGGCCCTACACAAGGTTTAAGATATTGGCAGGCGTGGTTTAAGACATTGCCAGGTGTGGCCCTACACAATGTTTAAGACATTACCAGGTGTGGCCTTACACAAGGGTTAAGGCATTGCCAGGTGTGGCCCTACACAAGGGTTAAGGCATTGCCAGGTGTGGCCCTACACAAGGTTGAAGACATTACCAGGTGTGGCCCTACACAAGGTTGAAGACATTACCAGGTGTGGCCCTACACAAGGTTTAAGACATTGCCAGGTGTGGCCCTACACAAGGTTTATGACGTTGCCAGGTGTGGCCCTACACAAGGTTTAGGACATCGCCAGGTGTGGCCCTACACAAGGTTTAAGACATTGCCAGGTGTGGCACTACACAAGGGTTAAGACTTTGCCAGGTGTGGCCCTACACAAGGTTTAAGACATTGCCAAGTGTGGCCCTACACAAGGGTTAAGACATTGCCAAGTGTGGCCCTACACAATGTTTAAGACATTGCCAGGTGTGGGCCTACACAATGTTTAAGACATTGGCAGGAGTGGCCCTACACAAGGTTTAAGACATTGGCAGGAGTGGCCCTACACAAGGTTTAAGACATTGCCAGGTGTGGCCCTACACAAGGTTTAAGACACTGGCAGGTGTGGCCCTACACAAGGTTTAAGGCATTGGCAAGGAGTTGCCCTACACAAGGTTTAAGACGTTGGCAGGAGTGGCCCTACACAAGGTTTAAGACATTGCCAGGTGTGGCCCTACACAAGGTTTAAGACACTGGCAGGTGTGGCCCTACACAAGGTTTAAGGCATTGGCAGGTATGGCCCTACACAAGGTTTAAGACATTGGCAGGTGTGGCCGTACACAAGGTTTAAGACGTTGCCAGGTGTGGCCCTATACAAGGTTTAACATGTTGCAGGGTGTGGCCCTACACAAGGGCTAACATGTTGCCATGTGTGGCCCTACACATTGCCAGGTGTGGGCATATACAAGGTTTAACATGTTGCCAGGTGTGGCCCTACACAAAGTTTAAGACATTGCCAGGTGTGGGCCTATACAAGGTTTAACATGTTACCGTGTGTGGCCCTACAAAAGGTTTAAGACATTGCCAGGTGTGGGCATATACAAGGTTTAACATGTTGCCAGGTGTGACCCTACACAAGGTTTAAGACGTTTCCAGGTGTGGCCCTACACAAGGTTTAAGATATTGGCAGGCGTGGTTTAAGACATTGCCAGGTGTGGCCCTACACAATGTTTAAGACATTACCAGGTGTGGCCTTACACAAGGGTTAAGGCATTGCCAGGTGTGGCCCTACACAAGGGTTAAGGCATTGCCAGGTGTGGCCCTACACAAGGTTGAAGACATTACCAGGTGTGGCCCTACACAAGGTTGAAGACATTACCAGGTGTGGCCCTACACAAGGTTTAAGACATTGCCAGGTGTGGCCCTACACAAGGTTTAAGACGTTGCCAGGTGTGGCCCTACACAAGGTTTAGGACATCGCCAGGTGTGGCCCTACACAAGGTTTAAGACATTGCCAGGTGTGGCACTACACAAGGGTTAAGACTTTGCCAGGTGTGGCCCTACACAAGGTTTAAGACACTGCCAGGTGTGGCCCTACACAAGGTTTAAGACATTGCCAGGTGTGGCCCTACAAAAGGGTTAAGGCATTGCCAGGTGTGGCCGTACACAAGGTTTAAGACATTGCCAGGTGTGGCCCTACACAAGGTGTAAGACGTTGCCAGGTGTGGCGCTGCACAAGGTTTAAGACATCGCCAGTTGTGGCCCTACACAATGTTTAAGACATTGACAGGTGTGGCCCTACACAAGGGTTAAGGCATTGCCAGGTGTGGCCCTACACAAGGGTTAAGGCATTGCCAGGTGTGGCCCTACACAAGGTTTAAGACATTGCCAGGTGTGGCACTACACAAGGGTTAAGACTTTGCCAGGTGTGGCCCTACACAAGGTTTAAGACATTGCCAAGTGTGGCCCTACACAAGGGTTAAGACATTGCCAAGTGTGGCCCTACACAATCCCCTCGATTCAAAGAGCAAAAGTTAAGTGATTTCGTATCGAGAATCGTAAGTTTGGGTGGGTGTTTGTCATTTTTTCTGGTTTTTTTGGCCATTTCGTATTCGCACGATCGTTCGCGCATAGACGTATATGAACATACGCATTTCGTACGAGAATCGTATAATTTGCGTTAGTTCGTGTGTTTTTCCCGTCCAAATCGTATTATTTGCGTCCGATCCTATTTTTTACGTCCTTCACATGGGCTTGCGCCCAATTCAGAGAGGTGATTGCTAATTGTTTTGAAGCCCATTAAAGAGCTGCTTTACGAAATGTTTGCCGGCAGCTATTTGGCCTCGGGAGTAGGATGGAGCGGAGCGAGTTTGTGGCACATCAAGGGCTTATGCTTTTTGGCATTGAGTTGATCGAGATGTCTGAGAGCAGATTGCCCCTGCGTCGTCGCATGAACATCGATAGCATGAATGATGTTGAGCTGTTCGAGCTGACCAGGCTTAATCGCGCTTCCCTCCATAAATTATATAGTGAGCTGCGGCCATGGTTAGCCCGCACCACAAGGAAGGGGCATGCAATTTCAGGTATGACCAAGATGCTTGGCTGCCTGCAATTTTTGGCGAACGGCTCGTTCCAGAGGCTGGGTGCCCTCTCCGTGGGGATGTCACAGCCTACGCTGAGCCGCGCACTATCTAAATTTTTGGAAGGCATGGCTGCCATAACTCAAAAATATATTTATTTTCCTGATGATATGGCAGCCAGAAACGCCATTAAGCTTGGGTTTTATAATGTGGCCGACATGCCCAACGTTATTGGTGCAATTGACTGCACACATGTGGCACTCGTACCTAGGGCAGCCGACGAGTATATATATAGGTATTGAGATTGGTTATTATGTTGCCCAACGTGTCATGTAACCTGTTTTCCTTTGCGGCAGCATATTTGTTTATCCCTCATTTGTGTAGCTGCTTTATCTCGGCTTTTCATTAGTCTTTCCCAATAGAGTGCAGACATGTTTTGTGGTTAATTTATTAGTTTGGGTCAAATATCAATTACCCTTTTTGTATGTTTTTGCCTTAAGGAATCGTAAAATGGGACACTCACTTAATGTCCAGGCCGTGGTTGGTCCGGATATGCGGTTTATGAGTGTCCTTGCCGGCTACCCCGGATCGTCCCACGACTCCTATATCCTCCGGCGATCTGGGTTGTTTCGGAGATTTGAGGCAGGTGAATTTTCGGGGGCATGGCTGCTTGGTAAGTGTGTCCTATTTGTGTGTTATTAAATGTGGCATTAATCTTGTATTTGTTGATATGTTTTTTAAGGATAAATTTACAGAAGCGTACAACTGCATTTTTCTTGGCTCATATATTAGGAACTTACCCTAAAAATCCTTGTCTCGCTGTGGCCTTCAGAATGTTTTCCCTTTAGTTAGGATGTCTGTAAGTTCCTTGTGCCTAAATATATTGGTTTGGAGTTTATACCCAAGGATCTTTTGACCTTTGGCTCCTTTGGGACTATTGGTCGTTAAATGTCAAAGTGGACTTAAACTGCATACATTGTAGTTTCCAGAGAAATGTGGATAGTCCCTCCGCAGCATCCTAATTGTAACATGTCTGAAAACTACAAATATATGTAAAATACAAATACCCTTGGCCGTGCAGATGTTTGTTAATTAATTGGTATATAGAAGTGCCATTTTTATTTAGGTGATACCTTAGTGCAATTTTTGTGGGCCCTAATGTGCCCTGTATTTTTTTGGGAACACTTTACCTTACATCATTATGATATCTGTGAAATTTTGGGTGTTGGTTGTGTTGCCTTTTTAATTTTGATTACATTTAATTCTCTGTTTAAGGTGATTCCGGGTACCCACTTCTACCCTGGCTCATGACGCCTGTGCTGCGGCCCCAGGATGCCTCTCAGGAAGCGTATAACCGTGCGCATCGCAAGACCCGGGCTGTTGTGGAGAGGGCCTTTGGTCTGCTGAAGACACGTTTTCGTTGCCTTGACCATACTGGGGGGGCCCTGCAATATGATCCCAAGAAAGTGATCGACATTATAATGGCATGTGCTGTTTTGCACAATTTTGCCATCATGGAACGTGTCCCACGTTATGTGGACAGCCTGCCCTCTTCAGCCGTCGAGGATGAAGCCGAGAATTTTGAGGGGCCCCCCAGTGAGTCTGGCCAATCTGTTCGAGCCAACCTGATCAGCCAGCATTTTAGTTAACTTTTTTCCCTGTCTCACCATTCTGTATGTCTGTGTTATCCTTTTGGAAACATATGTTGTTTTGCCCTAATGTGGCATTACCTCTAAGTAAAACATTTCGACCTTAATTGTTGCCTAATGTATTTCATGTAGTTTCCTTAGCTTTCGCTGTGCATTGTTACACCTCTTCCAACCAAAATTATCTGGTTTAGGCCAAGCTGTTAAAAAAGTCTTCCCACTAAAAACGCCACAAGTATTGGAAGTGAAATTTTTGTTTTACTTAGCAAATGAAAAATTATAGTGGTTAACAGAAATCAGTCCACATACATCTGTGGTAACAAATGGATAACATTAAAAAAAACATCGAGCACATCTACACCTGGAAGTTAGTGGCACAACCAAACAAGGACACCCAGTCCAAAGGCCAGCCTAGTCCAGTCATTAATATTGCCTGTGCCCAGGGATATTTGGGCATGGCCATAATGTCACACAAACATGTCTGCAAACAGGAGGAGCACCAACCAAATACATAGGTAAAGCCATAAGTGGCCAGATAAACTCCACATAGACCTATGGCATTGGCTAGTGGCCTTAAGCATTACTCTAAGGAGCTATATGGGAGCAAATACAAAACACAACCTGCCAGAGCAACACAAAATGGATTGTTTGAAACCTCCACGGACAAGTAAATACAGTGGGGGTTAAGAGAAAAGATGTCCCACACACCCATGGCTTAATAGGGTGGCTGCCCATAATACCCAGGTGGAGGTCCAGGTGGAGGTCCATGGGAATGGGACCTAGCCTGGGCCATGGCAGCATTGTGAATTTGAAACTGCTCCACAATGTTTCTCTGCATATTGGTCATCTCAGCCATGGCTGACTGGATGCCATTACTTGCATTGGCCACGTTGCTGTTGAGGGTACGCAACTCCGCGAGGATGCCCTGTAGACTGGTATGGATGTTCACCATGTCGGCATGCCTTTGCTCACGCTCTGTAACGAGCTGGGCGTCATAAGAGTCCCTTTGTTGGGTCCATAATTGAAGCAGGGCACTCTGCCTCCCCTGGGAAATTGTGGGGCGGCGTAATGGCGTCCGCCGCACAATTACCCTGGCTCTTGGGCGTGCCCTGCCGCGTGGTGTCGTACCCTCAACAGCAACCGGCCTGCTTTGCAAATCCTCAGCAGCAGAGTGAACACTGGGGACTGTAGTGTCAGTCTCCCCATGTGCAAGCACAATGGATGGAGATTCACTCTGCTGCTGAGGATTGGCCAGAGAAACATTATCGAGCAGTTCCAAATTGGGACCCAGGGGGAGTTCATCCGACGTGCCCTGTACGGAGACATCATCATCTTCCTCCATGTCCTGGATCTCTTCCATGAGTGTGCGGGTCTGTAGGGACATATCAAAAAAAAAAAGGCTAAGTTTGCGTCCCAATTTAGGATTTCAACAGTTTAACACATTCTTAAGCACTTGTTAGTATTTATGCTACTAAATTAACTTACCGAAAATCTCTGATCTGGGCTCCGATGCTGTACGGACCTGGTAGGCATAACCAAACTGGGGGGTGAGTTTACCCTTGCTGAGGGATCATGCTGGGCTGAAGAAGAGAAAAAAATACCACGTAAACACACACACATAACCTTTTTTTTGATAGGTAATCAAATATAGCTCTATTTGTAATATTATTCAACTCTAGAGCAATGGTGACCTTTGTTCAAACCCACGCAAGTTTACATAGGTGCAATGGCTCGGACAAACTGCTAAGTGACCTCAGTTCTAAGTCATGAAGTGTACCCAGTCACCATCCAACTTTCAAGGCACATTTTTGGATTTAGCCTACCATTCGCTAGGTCCGGGGTACTCAAACAATTGTTTGAAACGCCCATTTAAAGGTATGTGGTGAGAGGTGAATGTCTGGCCATGGTGCTGACGCAGGGGGTGTCTAGTTAAAAATAAAGACACTGGTGGAGGGGCTGGAGATTTCTAAGTGCCAACTAATAAAGGCTGCTTGCCCTTGCTGGGCTGGATGGGCCAGAGCTGAGGGGACAGGGATTGGATGTCTAAAGGGGGGAGTTAACGTATTGATGGTGATGGGATGGATGGAGCCAATCTGTTACAAATGTATGGGGCTTATGTGGGGGGGGGGCATGGGGGGACTGGGGCACATGGGCCAGAGCAGGGGCAGCGGGACACGATTGTGGCCAGTGAAAATTTAAATAAGTTACTGTGTACCTTGCAATGCCACTTCCTGTGCAGTACTTCATATTGCAATGCTATGTTTCAGGGAGCCATGACATTGGGCAGGAGACCAACCACTACATGGCCGATCAAGGGGGCAGCTCTGAGCACGTCAACACAGAAGTAACTGAGTGCAGGGCTGTCTGGGCAGGGGTCCTTGAATGTGGTGGCAAGGCCCGCATTGGGACCCCGGGCCGCCAGTTGAGTCTCGCTGCTCTTGGTCACATATGTTTGTGGGTGGCTAATTAAATTGTTAACTCAAACACAACTCACACAACCAAAAGGCAACCCATACATAATGATGTGTGTTTTGTGATTGATTCAAAATATCTCACTTATCTTGCGAAACTTCATGACTTTAACAATCCAATTGGACATTTGATCTTTGCCATAATGGCTGTGGGCCTAAATGTGTGATTCCCAGGGACCAAAAGAGGACACAAACAGCCACAGTAGTGCGAGGCCAAGCAAGGCAAACCATAGGGGCATCCCGTTATCTTGTTACTAGTGAACTGTAGATTATTTAGCAAACAGGCAAACATGCAGATTTAAGAGTACTCACCGTGGGTACGGGTCGGGGAGTCTGTGTCCCTTAGACCAGCATGTCCACCGACCGCGACCGGATGGAGAAGTCCAAGCACAATCTCCTCAGCAGGGGTAAACTCCAATTTAGATGGAAAGCCACCTCCAGTTTTCATGCTGAAAAGAGAAAATCGTTTGGTACTCAGAAAAGGGGCATACAGCACATCCCAAACATTATATTTAGCGAAAACATTTATTTACCTGTAATTATGCCTTTTAATTTCTTTTTGCCGTACAGCATACTTCAGATCAGAGATTTTCTTCTGAATTTGGGACACATCTTTCCTCTCTTCCCCCGCTGCATTTACTTGTCGGAGGATGGTTTCAAACAATTCCATCTTGCGCTGCTTGGTGGTGTGTTTGGATTTGCTCCCATATAGCTCGTCATAGTATAATGTAAGGCCACTAGCCAATGCCATATTTTGGTCATGGGAGAATCTCCCACTCAACTGGCCGCGGCGCAATGTGCGGCCAGATGGTTGGCTTGGCTGCTCCTCCATGTGTGCAGACACATGTGGTGACATTATGGCCTGGGGCTGGGTAGGGGAATGGCCGGATTGGTGGCTTCCCAATGACTGGACTGGACTGGCCAAGGGACTGGGTGTTCTTGCGTGGCTGGCCACCGAACTTCCAGGTGTAGATGTGGTCATGGTTGCAATTCGGGGCCCTCTTGGGGGGCTAGGTTCCCGGCTGGTGCCAGGTCGGGGGCTCTGTTCCCGGCTGGTGCCAGGTCGGGGGCTTCTGGCCCTGGATGGGGTTCTTCTGGCCCTGGATGGGGTTCGGGCCCTGTAGGGGCTTCGTGCCCTGGATGGGGTTCTTCTGGCCCTGGATGGGGTTCGGGCCCTGTAGGGGCTTCTGGCCCTGGATGGGGTTCTTCTGGCCCTGGATGGGGTTCGGGCCCTGTAGGGGCTTCGTGCCCTGGATGGGGTTCTTCTGGCCCTGGATGGGGTTCGGGCCCTGTAGGGGCTTCTGGCCCTGGATGGGGTTCTTCTGGCCCTGGATGGGGTTCGGGCCCTGTAGGGGCTTCTGGCCCTGGCTGGGCTTCTGGCCCTGGATGGGGTTCTTCTGGCCCTGGATGGGGTTCGGGCCCTGTAGGGGCTTCGTGCCCTGGATGGGGTTCTTCTGGCCCTGGATGGGGTTCGGGCCCTGTAGGGGCTTCTGGCCCTGGATGGGGTTCTTCTGGCCCTGGATGGGGTTCGGGCCCTGTAGGGGCTTCTGGCCCTGGCTGGGCTTCTGGCCCTGGATGGGGTTCTTCTGGCCCTGGATGGGGTTCGGGCCCTGTAGGGGCTTCTGGCCCTGGCTGGGCTTCTGGCCCTGGATGGGGTTCTTCTGGCCCTGGATGGGGTTCGGGCCCTGTAGGGGCTTCTGGCCCTGGATGGGGTTCTGGCCCTGGATGGGCTTCGGGCCCTGCTGCGGGGCATGGGTTTCCGAACTGCCCTACTTGAAGGCATGGCCGGTGTGGTCTCACTTGTGCTGCCTGTTCTGGGGGCAGAGGTGGTGGGTGCTGCAGTTGCCAGCTTCTTGGCTGCAGGGGCACGGGGCTTGGGGCCCCTTTTTTTGGTACCTGAGGGTCCAGGATCCCTTGGTGGGGCCGAGGTGGGAGTCTTGCCTCTCAGTTTTCGGCCAGCTTGCTGGGACCTTGTGGTGGGGCCCTCCGCGGTCTTGCTTGCCTGGGGTCGCTTGCTGATCGCCTTTTTTGGTGCCATCGTACAGAAATGCTCAAAGAGAATGAGCTTGGGGGGAAAGGACCTTTAAATAATGAGCCCAGCGTGTGACGCCTATGCGCACGACTACGCGCTCGTACGAACGTACGTTCGAGCGGAACCAGGAAACCGCTGGGGTTTCACTTATCTGCTGCCTGGAAGAAGACTAAAGATGGCGCCCACTATCTTCACCCGTCAACAGGAAGAGATCCTCATGCTGGTAAGTGGCTGCCTGTGCATTTTAATAGAATAGTCAATGATGGCCTAAATGTAAATGATGCGTTGGGAACTAGTTTGGGGTCTCTTAATGTTTAATCACTGGCTCCTCACACTTCATCCTCAAGGGCCGAGCCTGGCCACGTTTTCACCTGTCTATGCTGATGTCCTAATTCGGCCAATTGCTCCGGCTTAGCAACAGTTAATTAACCTGTGGAGTAGCGGGGCGAGCTGTCAAACCTGGCCTGTCTCGGACCTTGATGCGGATGTTTGCGGAACACTGTTTTCCTAAGCCATAAAAACACAACGGGAAGCCACACACGTGGTCCAAAAGCCTAAGCATTAGGCTACATCTTGGATCTTTAAAACATCCTAACATGCCATAGATGCAGGTGGCCTGATTCTTGATGTTGGCTATTATCTGTATGTACATGGTGTGTGATACATATAACATAAGACCAGACTGTCAATCACAGTCAACGTCCTCTTTAAGGCACTCCCCAAAAATGGCGCCCATTCGAAATGTGTGTGTTAATGACATTAAATACTCAACTTGTGATGCAACACATATGGGTCTGTGTGTAAAAGTAAAAGCTCTGTGTCCATTATGTTTTTCAGATCATGCTTCAGCGCCGGTATGACTTCGCGCCCAATGTGTGCGAGAAAAGGGACATCGCCCGGGAGATCATCGCCGAGATCCACCGTGTGACCAGCACCACCTTCACTCACACCCAGATAATGCAGCATTGGTCGGACCTGAAGCGTCTGCACATGCCCCGGGTGCGGAGGTTTTTTGGGATCCATTTCCCAAGTAAGTACCAAGCAATTGCATGTTATATGTTCCAAATGTCTAAGTTATGCCTTTATTTATAATGACTTTTCTTTGGTAGTGTTGGAAATGGATTTCAGAATTCGCCGCACCCGGAGACGTACAGGCCGACCAGTGCTGCATGACTCTGCATCTGTGAGTGAAGGTGGTGGATCTCCCGGGCGACGGACCTACCCCTCCTCTGTGGCCTCCTCAGACCAGCCCCTGGACCTTACCACAGAGGAGGGGCCAAGGCGCGTGGGCGTGGAGTCATACCTGGCCACGCATGGGGAAGGCTCTGGTATGTCACTCTTCATGTATAGGCACAAAGATATACATGTCAGGCCAAAAACTAAGTTATCCTTTATTATGTATTTGTAGAAGCTTCAGGAGCGGGTGAGATAGTGGAGGAGGAGGCAGCAGAGATGCTTGAAGTCGATCCTGGCGAAGGTGAGTGATGTCAGCCAGACTGGGAGCCAGATATGTTGGGGATAGTGACTCTCTACAAATACTAACCAAATGTCACATGTTTCTCCAGGGACTTCTTCACAGCAGAGCCAGGACCAAGGGCAGCCTGTTGGCCCCAACCAGCCATCTGTCGGCCACCAACTCCGTAAGTCTCCATGCCATGATTCAGATTAATGTTTTGTAAGCTAATAACACACACATAACTAAAGGCGTAGCCAATGTGTAGTTAACACTTTCATGTGGCCACTTCTTTAGCTTAAAGCGGACCCTAACTCGTATTAAGAACATAGCTAATAATTAGGCAACACACTGTACCTACAGATTTGAAACATAGAAAAACAGACTTCAGCCATCTAATGCATGTTAGGAGCGTGAAAACAGCCCATATTGCGGAATATGGAAGGCGCAATATTTACAGGCAGCATGGGATACAGATTGTAAAAAGTAAGGTCCTGGCATGCATTGTGGGATTGATGACCTTTCCCTCAACCCAGCTATGCTCTGGATTGTCAACGTACCACTGTAACGTACTCCCCTGTACTTTATCCAACTCTCCACTCCTCATTAATTGTTAGGCTTCAGAGTTCAGATGGCGGCGCTGCAAGCCATAAACGTCCAAACTGTACTTTGATCTGGTGCATAATCATTTAGAAATAGGTATTGGTTGTCATTAAATAATGTTGAAGGTCCGGTTTAAGGAGTTTAAATACTTACCTGTTGGAAATGCATTAACTTTAGCCCTTGGAAGAATGACATATGTCATGCATTTACATGTATTGGATTAACCACAAATCTATTTACAGCATACCAACCGGTCTGGTACTCCTATTTAGGTTTTTTTCTCTATTGCTTACAGGGATTATGCCAAAAACCAAGGCAGAGAAAAAAAAAAGGATCCAGGAGTTGGTGGCCGAGCTGCTGGCCATACAGGCGACGTTGGGGCCAACAGATGAAGAAGAGGAGGATGAATAGTGCCCTTGGTCCTGGCTACTTTGTTAAAATTGTTTTATACATTTTACTGTATTTTAAAAAAATTTTATATGTTTTAAATGTTCAACAAAAAATTTTACTTACAAAAAAGAAAAAAAAACAAAAAAAAAAATGTTTCCCAGATAACTATTTAAGTAAAAAAAGTTAGTAAAAAAACTAACTACAAATTTTAAAAAGTTATAAAAAATATAGGACATTTTAAAAAATTAATATTGAAATAAAAAAATATTTTAAGCCTTCATAAATGTGTCTTTTCTAATATGCGCAACAAAAAACAACTACACACAAAATTACATACACACTAAAAAAAATAAAGACAGATGTACATTATGTGGTTTGGTGACGTTTTATGGACCGAGAAATGAAGTTGGATGCAGGCGCTAAGGGGTTTAGGTAAGTTTAAGGGACCGAGAAATGAAGTTGGATGCAGGCGCTAAGGGGTTTAGGTAAGTTTAAGGGACCGAGAAATGAAGTTGGATGCAGGCGCTACGGGGTTTAGGTAAGTTTAAGGGACCGAGAAATGAAGTTGGATGCAGGCGCTAAGGGGTTTAGGTAAGTTTAAGGGACCGAGAAATGAAGGTGGATGCAGGCGCTAAGGGGTTTAGGTAAGTTTGAGGGACCGAGAAATGAAGGTGGATGCAGGCGCTACGGGGTTTAGGTAAGTTTGAGGGACCGAGAAATGAAGTTGGATGCAGGCGCTAAGGGGTTTAGGTAAGTTTAAGGGACCGAGAAATGAAGTTGGATGCAGGCGCTACGGGGTTTAGGTAAGTTTAAGGGACCGAGAAATGAAGTTGGATGCAGGCGCTAAGGGGTTTAGGTAAGTTTAAGGGACCGAGAAATGAAGTTGGATGCAGGCGCTAAGGGGTTTAGGTAAGTTTAAGGGACCGAGAAATGAAGTTGGATGCAGGCGCTACGGGGTTAAGGTAAGTTTAAGGGACCGAGAAATGAAGTTGGATGCAGGCGCTACGGGGTTTAGGTAAGTTTTATGGACCGAGAAATGAAGTTGGATGCAGGCGCTAAGGGGTTTAGGTAAGTTTTATGGACCGAGAAATGAAGTTGGATGCAAGCGCTAAGGGGTTTAGGTAAGTTTTATGGACCGAGAAATGAAGTTGGATGCAGGCGCTACGGGGTTTAGGTAAGTTTCTGGTTGAGGGTGCGCATGCGCAAGATCTTATAAACATACGAACGCACGAATCTAAGAGGCCAAAAACCAATGAAAACCAGAGGCAAACGCAAGTAATTGGAAGAGCTGGACGATGGAAGCCGCCGACAAAACAGGCTGCCGCCGCAACAGGTGAGCACATGAACGTGATTTTTACGATTGCCAACTGACTGAGGCAAGTTCGGGAGATATCATACGAACGGACGTATCTTTTAGGATAGAAACGTATTTGCTTATTGAATCACTCGCAAGTTCATACGAACGCACGAGCGGACGTAAAAAATAGGATGATCGTGAGCAAAATCCAAGCTGTTACATGTTTCTTTGAATCAACCCAATAGTTTAAGACATTGCCAGGTGTGGGCCTACACAATGTTTAAGACATTGGCAGGAGTGGCCCTACACAAGGTTTAAGACATTGGCAGGAGTGGCCCTACACAAGGTTTAAGACATTGCCAGGTGTGGCCCTACACAAGGTTTAAGACACTGGCAGGTGTGGCCCTACACAAGGTTTAAGGCATTGGCAAGGAGTTGCCCTACACAAGGTTTAAGACGTTGGCAGGAGTGGCCCTACACAAGGTTTAAGACATTGCCAGGTGTGGCCCTACACAAGGTTTAAGACACTGGCAGGTGTGGCCCTACACAAGGTTTAAGGCATTGGCAGGTATGGCCCTACACAAGGTTTAAGACATTGGCAGGTGTGGCCGTACACAAGGTTTAAGACGTTGCCAGGTGTGGCCCTATACAAGGTTTAACATGTTGCAGGGTGTGGCCCTACACAAGGGCTAACATGTTGCCATGTGTGGCCCTACACATTGCCAGGTGTGGGCATATACAAGGTTTAACATGTTGCCAGGTGTGGCCCTACACAAAGTTTAAGACATTGCCAGGTGTGGGCCTATACAAGGTTTAACATGTTACCGTGTGTGGCCCTACAAAAGGTTTAAGACATTGCCAGGTGTGGGCATATACAAGGTTTAACATGTTGCCAGGTGTGACCCTACACAAGGTTTAAGACGTTTCCAGGTGTGGCCCTACACAAGGTTTAAGATATTGGCAGGCGTGGTTTAAGACATTGCCAGGTGTGGCCCTACACAATGTTTAAGACATTACCAGGTGTGGCCTTACACAAGGGTTAAGGCATTGCCAGGTGTGGCCCTACACAAGGGTTAAGGCATTGCCAGGTGTGGCCCTACACAAGGTTGAAGACATTACCAGGTGTGGCCCTACACAAGGTTGAAGACATTACCAGGTGTGGCCCTACACAAGGTTTAAGACATTGCCAGGTGTGGCCCTACACAAGGTTTAAGACGTTGCCAGGTGTGGCCCTACACAAGGTTTAGGACATCGCCAGGTGTGGCCCTACACAAGGTTTAAGACATTGCCAGGTGTGGCACTACACAAGGGTTAAGACTTTGCCAGGTGTGGCCCTACACAAGGTTTAAGACACTGCCAGGTGTGGCCCTACACAAGGTTTAAGACATTGCCAGGTGTGGCCCTACAAAAGGGTTAAGGCATTGCCAGGTGTGGCCGTACACAAGGTTTAAGACATTGCCAGGTGTGGCCCTACACAAGGTTTAAGACGTTGCCAGGTGTGGCGCTGCACAAGGTTTAAGACATCGCCAGTTGTGGCCCTACACAATGTTTAAGACATTGACAGGTGTGGCCCTACACAAGGGTTAAGGCATTGCCAGGTGTGGCCCTACACAAGGGTTAAGGCATTGCCAGGTGTGGCCCTACACAAGGTTGAAGACATTACCAGGTGTGGCCCTACACAAGGTTTAAGACATTGCCAGGTGTGGCCCTACACAAGGTTTAAGACATTGCCAGGTGTGGCCCTACACAAGGTTTAAGACGTTGCCAGGTGTGGCCCTACACAAGGTTTAGGACATCGCCAGGTGTGGCTCTACACAAGGTTTAAGACATTGCCAGGTGTGGCCCTACAAAAGGGTTAAGGAAGGCATTGCCAGGTGTGGCCCTACACAAGGATTAAGACATTGCCAGGTGTGGCCCTACACAAGGTTTAAGACGTTGCCAGGTGTGGCGCTACACAAGGTTTAAGACATTGCCAGTTGTGGCTCTACACAAGGTTTAAGACATTGCCAGTTGTGGCACTACACAAGGGTTAAGACTTTGCCAGGTGTGGCCCTACATAAGGTTTAAGACATTGCCAGGTGTGGCCCTACACAAGGTTTAAGACATTGCCAGGTGTGGCCCTACACAAGGTTTAACATGTTGCCAGGTGTGGCCCTACACAAGATTTATGACATTGCCAGGTATTGCACTACACAAGGGTTAAGACATTGCCAGGTGTGGCCCTACACAAAATTTAGGACATTGCCAGGTGTAACCCTACACAAGGTTTAAGACATTGCCAGGTGTGGCACTACACAAGGGTTAAGACATTACCAGGTGTGGCCCCACACAAGGTTTAAGACATTGCCAGGTGTGTCCCTACACAAGGGTTAAGGCATTGCCAGGTGTGGCTCTACACAAGGTTTAAGACATTGCCAGGTGTGGCCCTACACAAGGTTTAACATGTTGCCAGGTGTGGCCCTACACAAGGTTTAACATGTTGCCAGGTGTGGCCCTACACAAGGTTTAACATGTTGCCAGGTGTGGCCCTACACATGGTTTAAGACATTTCCAGGTGTGGCCCTAACACAAGGTTTAAGACATTGCCAGGTGTGGCCCTCCACAAGGTTTAAGACATTGCCAGGTGTGGCCCTACACAAAGTTTAAGACGTTTCCAGGTGTTGCCCTACACAAGGTTTAAGACATTGCCAGGTGTGGCACTACACAAGGTTTAAGACATTGCCAGGTGTGGCCCTACACAAGGTTTAAGACATTGCCAGGTGTGGCATTACACAAGGTTTAAGACATTGCCAGGTGTGGCCCTACACAAGGTTTAACAGGTTGGCAAGTGTGGCCCTACCCAAGGTTTAAGACATTGCCAGGTGTGGCCCTACACATGGTTTAAGACATTGCCAGGTGTGGCCCTACACAAGGTTTAAAACATTGCCAGGTGTGGCCCTACACAAGGTTTAAGACGTTGCCAGGTGTGGCCCTACACAAGATTTAAGACGTTGCCAGGTGTGGCCCTACACATGGTTTAGGACATTGCCAGGTGTGGCCCTAACACAAGGTTTAAGATATTGCCAGGTGTGACCCTACACAAGGTTTAAGACATTGCCAGGTGTGGCCCTACACAAGGTTTAACATGTTGCCAGGTGTGGCCCTAACACATGGTTTTAGACATTGCCAGGTGTGGCCCTAACACAAGGTTTAAGACATTGCTAGGTGTGGCTCTACAAAAGGGTTAAGGCATTGCCAGGTGTGGCCCTACACAAGGTTTTAGACATTGCCAGGTGTGGCCCTACACAAGGTTTAATACGTTGCCAGGTGTGGCCCTACACAAGGTTTAAGACGTTGCCAGGTGTGGCCCTACACATGGTTTAGGACATTGCCAGTTGTGGCCCTAACACAAGGTTTAAGACATTGTCAGGTGTGGCCCTACACAAGGTTTAGGACATTGCCAGGTGTGGCCCTAACACAAGGTTTAAGACATTAGGCTCGATTCAAAATCCCAAATGTCATTATGTTCGTATTTGCAATCGAAAGTTTTTTTGGGTGTTTGTCATTTTTTCCTTTTTTTTTGGCCATTTTCGACTCGCACGAACGTTCGAACATAGACGTATATGTTCGTTCGTCCATCGAAATTCATTTTGTGTTTTTACGCAACTTCGGGACTTTTTTCCTTCGAAATCGAAAATGTTTCGATCGGTCAAATCATTTACGTCATTGCAATGGGCTGGCGATTAATTCAGAGAGCTGATTGGCAAGTATTCCGACGCCCATATAGTCATTTCCTTGTCGAGCGTCTTACGGCACCTTTTTGACCTCGGGACTAGGCAGCCAAGCGTGATGGAGAGTGACTTTGAAGAGCATCAAGCTCTTCTTCTGTTTGGCATTGATGGGATCTTGAGGTCAGAGCCCAGATTGCACCGGCGGCGACGCATGAACATCAATGGCATGCATGACGTTGAGCTGTTCGAGCTGACCAGGCTTAATCGCGCTTCCCTCCATAAATTGTATAGTGAGCTGCGGCCATGGTTAGCCCGCACCACAAGGAAGGGGCATGCAATTTCAGGTATGACCAAGATGCTTGGCTGCCTGCAATTTTTGGTGAACGGCTCGTTCCAGAGGCTGGGTGCCCTCTCCGTGGGGATCTCACAGCCTACGCTGAGCCGCGCACTATCACATTTTTTGGAAGGCATGGCTACCCTAACCCCCAAATATATTTTTTTCCCAGATGATATGGTAGCCAGAAACGCCATTAAGCTTGGTTTTTATAATATCGCCGACATGCCCAACGTCATTGGTGCCATTGACTGTACCCACGTCGCCCTGGTGCCTCCTGCTGCCGACGAGTACATATACAGGTAAGTAATGTTTTTTTTGGGGGGGTTTCATTTTAGGTTAACCCTCCTTGTAATGGTCCCTCCTTGTAATGGTCCCTCCTTGTAATGGTCCCTCCTTGTTAGGGTCCCTCCTTGTAATGGTTCCACCTTGTAATGGTCCCTCCTTGTTAGGGTCCCTCCTTGTAATGGTCCCACCTTGTAATGGTCCCTCCTTGTAATGGTTCCACCTTGTAATGGACCCACCTTGTAATGGTCCCACCTTGTAATGGTCCCACCTTGTAATGGTCCCACCTTGTAATGGTCCCTCCTTGTAATGTTTCCACCTTCTAATGGTTCCACCTTGTAATGGTCCCACCTTGTAATGGTCCCTCCTTGTAATGTTTCCACCTTCTAATGGTTCCACCTTGTAATGGACCCACCTTGTAATGGTCCCACCTTGTAATGGTCCCACCTTGTAATGGTCCCTCCTTGTAATGGTCCCTCCTTGTAATGGTCCCACCTTGTAATGGTCCCACCTTGTAATGGTCCCTCCTTATCGAAATGTGTGTGTTCATTTTTCTAAATGCCTTCCTAATGTTTTCTTGTCTTCCTTTTTTTCCAGGAACCGCAAAATGGGCCACTCCTTTAATGTGCAGGCAGTGGTGGGGCCGGACATGCGGTTCCTTAGCGTCCTCGCCGGCTACCCAGGCTCAGCCCATGATGCGTACATCCTTAGACGATCAGGATTGTACCGACGGTTTGAGTCTGGGGAATTTTCCGGTGCATGGCTCCTTGGTAAGTGAACATAAACCACATAATGTAGTTGTGGATGTTTGTTTTTAATTAGCATTTGGCAGTAATGTCTGCCAAACTTACACCTTAAACAAACTTCTGGCCATGTGAAACCACACTTGAATGTTAGTTATTAACCAACCAAGCGTTTCGCCAAGTTTGGCCTGCATTAGCCACATTCTAAATTATCTGTTGGTCTAATTTAATAATCCCTCTTACACCACCCTCGTGTGGAATCGTGCACTTAACTTGAGCATAGTTTAGGACCCATCTTTGCTAAGCTGGTTTGCACTTCCACACGAGAGTAGAGCGGGATAAAGTGCATGTGGCGTGTTTCTGCTGTTTTGGTCTCACACAAAGCATATAAGGGGTCAGCAAAACCTACATCCTAAGCACACTTTGAAACCCAGAGCTGGGATCCATATGTATGATTGTCCCTCATCCTCACTCTTTGTATGTTGTCCTTTTGTAAACCTCTAGGACAGATGTTTAGTTTGGGACTGGGACAGTGGCAAATGTTGCCTCATGTTGATCACACAATTGACAAATAGCCTCCTATTGATGTTGCTGGTGCCTTGATGGTCTTACATGTTTGTTTTCCTAATCTTATGTATAAGGTGATTCAGGATACCCGCTGTTGCCGTGGCTCTTGACGCCAGTACTCCGGCCCCAGGATGCCTCCCAGGATGCCTACAACTGTGCGCACCGCAAGACCAGGGCTGTGGTAGAGAGGGCCTTTGGTCTTTTGAAGACTAGGTTTCGTTGTTTGGATCATACCGGGGGCGCCCTGCAATATGATCCGAAAAAGGTCATAGACATAATAATGGCCTGTGCTGTTCTGCACAATTTTGCTATTTCACAACGGGTCCCCCGGTATGTAGAATTTGCTCCCTCTCCACCCAGCGAAGACCAGGAGGACTCATTTCTGGACACACACAGTAGTGTGTCTGGCCAAAGTGTGCGGACTAATTTGATCGCGACCCATTTTGCTTAATGTAACCTGTATTGGCCTTTGTTTAACATTGTGTTGTTGATTTAGTTTTCTTTCCCTTTGTGTATGTTTCGTTATGTTTGTGGTGTTCAAATAAGTAATGAAGTAATTACTCACCACAGGCCTAATGCTTTCCAACTCTCTTTTTTGGATGTGTGAACTGTGTGAATGTCCAAGTATATATTTCTCTGTGACACCCAAAAAAGAGACAATAAAATTTATGAGCCACATGTGTCTTTAACTGTTTATTTTTTAAAAATAAGAGCTCAAACTTGGAGTTGCTGCTCACTCCAATTTGCAAAAAAAATTTAGGTAACCACAAAGGATTAATGGTTAGATCAACCATGGCAATAATGAAAACAACAAACAATCCTGGTTGGCCACATTTGCCCCTGCCACAGGTGTAAACCTGGTACAGGGGTAGAAGCTTGAGTGGCACGTTCAGTGAGGATTCAGATATGGCCTTGGCTAGTGGCCTACCTCACCACTCTAAGGAGCTCTATGGGTGCAAATCAAAAACACACAACCCAAGGCATACACCAAGGGTATCTTGGTTTGCCTCACCAGACAAGTCAATACAGGGGGGATTAAGAGCAAAGATGTTGTACAGATTCATGTTGTGGAGACATTAATATGGGTGATGGCCATAGTACCCAGGTGGTGGCCCTTGCTGATTGGCCCGAACGTGGGCCTGTGTGGCATTCTGAATCTGCAACTGGTCCAAAATGTTGCGCATGATATTTACCATTTCACCCCTGTAGGCACGGTTGTCATTGTTGGCAGTCTCCATGTGGCTGTTGAGGGTCCGCAATTCGTTCTGCACAGCCTGTAATGTCGTATTTAGGGTCTCGATCCGGCCATGCAGTGCCTCTCTGTTTATTTGGTTTTGGTGCTGGAAGGTAACCCTCTCGTGGTGCCATGCGTCCAACATTGCCATGCCCCTCCCCTGGTTGCGCCGTAGCGGATTCCGCCTCCCCAATCCCCTGGTTCGGGGTCGTGCCGAGGCTGTTGGTCTGGGCCCCTCAACAGACACAGGCATGCTTTCACTATCCTCAACAGCAGAGACAACACTGGGGACTTGACTGTCAGTCTGTGCATGCTGGCCATCATGTGCAGCCACCATGCTGCCAGATTCCCTCTGCTGCTGCTGAGTTGGTGGTGAAACATTTTGGACCAGTTGCAGATTCTGGGCCAGGGGTAGATCTTCAGAAGGGCACATAAAGGATCCATCCTCCTCCAGCTCCTGGATTTCATCCATGAGTGTGTGGGTCTGTATGGACAGAGACAAATTAGATGTTAGCTTGCCCACTACATATGTCAATCTGTTAGTAGTAACATGCAAAGTAACATGGCTAAACGACATTTGCTCAAGAAACTTACTGAATATATCGGTTCCTCCCTCCTAGGCTGCACGGAAGTTGACGGCATGTCCACACTGGCAGTGGATTCCACAGTAGCTGAGCGATGATGGTGGCCTGCATGAGAAGCAAAGACACTATGTAAACACACACCTATGCATTGTTGACGGGTCAAAAGACATATGCCGAATTAGTTAACGGGTCCAAGCTGTCATGGGCACTTCAACCACGGGGCCCAATAAGCTTCAATTTCCATGCCATTATGTTTAAAAATTTTTGGCCTACAACTACTTCCACATTGTTCTACTCAACTAAGCCAAACAAGTTCAGCTTGTTCTGTGGCTGACCACATCCCTTATAGGCCATTAAAGCGGACCTTCACTCTGATTAAGAGTCGAGCTTCTATGTTTCCCACACCCTGTACATACAGATTGACCACATTACAAATCTTCCAACCTGCATCTACTGCATGTTATGAGCCTTTAAACATCAAAGATGGCGGCTTATGGAATCCGCCATCTTATCAGGCAGCCTGCAAACAGTAAGTGCCTCCTGACTGTGCTGCTCTGCATTCTTGGACTGCTGACCTTTCCCTGACCCCAGCTCTGCTCTGTCTGAGCAAAGCACAGCTATAACCCGCCCCCCTGTACCTTATCCCACTCTCCTCTCCTCAGTAAGTGTGATGCTTCTGAGTCAAGATGGCGGCGCCCGTATCCTAAATTCCCGAACAGAGTTGCAGCCCAGTGGTGGAAAGTATAATAAATTAGTGACTAAACATGTAAAATATATTACTTTTAGATGCTGAGGAATTTTTTTTTAAGAGTTTGGGCTTTTCATTTAATCAGGGTGAAGGTCCGGTTTAATGGGAACCAACAAACTTTGACACTCGGGTTCAATGTACATTCACGTCTTGTATGTGGACCAAAAATCAAAAGTTAAGTGGCCACACACATGCCACACCCTGGCCCAACACAGAAATCACCTACAAGCCACAGCCTAGGTGCCTGGCTTCCCAGATGTGTTACTGGCTAATTGTGCATGCTCACTAATTGTAAAGGTCACATAAATCTTACTCACCTGCAGGATGGGTCGGGGAATCTGTGTCCCTTAGGGCCGCGTGGCCTTCGACGGCGACTGGATGCATCAATCCATAAATCATCTCCTCAGCCGGGGTCAACTTGAGTTTGGAGGGAAAACCTCCTCCAGTTTTCATGCTGCAAAACAGAGTTAGGATAATTTAGAACCAGGTGGCCAATACAACATCCAGTCTAATCCTAAAGCTAACATTTTTACCTGTCAATCCGCCTTTGATTTTCTTTCTTCCGTGCAGCATATTTGAGGTCCGATATCTTGCGCTGAATCTGTACAACATCCTTTAACTCTTCCCCCGCTGCATTCACTTGTCTGGTTAGGTCTGCCAAGATGTTGGCTCTGCGCTGTTTGGTGGTGTTTTTTGATCTGCGCCCATATAGCTCATCATAAACTAAGGTCAGGCCACTAGCCAAGGCCATAATTTGGGCCTCACCAAAACGCCCACTCAACTGCCCTCTTCGCAATGTGCGCCCTGTTGTTTTGGGTTGTGGGTCCTCCATGGTGTCATCCAAATGGGGTGACATCCTTGGCTGGGTTTGTGGGGTATAATGCAGGGAATGGTGGCTGCCTGGGGATTGGCCAGGACTGGGCAAGGGACTGGGTGTTCTGGCCTGGCTGGCCACAGAAGTCCCAGGTGTTGATGTGGCATAGTAACCTTGCCTTTCCACCTGTGCCGGTGCCAAATGTGGGCGAGCAGGAGAGATTCGTTCTGAGCCTGAAGTAGTGCTGCCCTTGGAGGTAGTAGGGCGGACCAAGGGTGAGGGCGATCTTGCAGGGCCGGCCCTCTTCTGTTTTTTTTTTTGGCACACTCTTGGTGGGCTGCGGGACCTGGTTCGGCCTCTTTGTGGGCTGCATGGCCTGCTGCGTCGTCTAGGGGGGCTGCGGGACCTGGTTCGGCCTCGAGGGGGGCTGCGGGACCTGGTTCGGCCTCTTTGTGGGCTGCGTGGCCTGCTGCGGCGTCTAGGGGGGCTGCGGGACCTGGTTCGGCCTCGAGGGGGGCTGCGGGACCTGGTTCGGCCTCTTTGTGGGCTGCGTGGCCTGCTGCGGCGTCTAGGGGGGCTGCGGGACCTGGTTCGGCCTCTTTGTGGGCTGCGTGGCCTGCTGCGGCGTCTAGGGGGGCTGCGGGACCTGGTTCGGCCTCGAGGGGGGCTGCGTGGCCTGCTGTGGCGTCTAGGGGGGCTGCGGGACCTGGTTCGGCCTCGAGGGGGGCTGCGGGACCTACTGCGGACTATTGTGGGTGTTGTAGTGGGGCAGGGTGGGGTGGGTCTTCGGACCCTCTTACCCGTTTTTGGCCCAGTAGCCATACTAGCCTTTGTGGCCTGGGTCTTTGGTTTGCCTGGCTGCTCCTTTTTTTGCCCATAGCTGGTAGTTGGCTTGGCCGGCGTTTTGGTACTAGGCCGTAATTTTGCTTTGGCCTGCTGCGACCTGGTTTTGGGCCCTTCGGAAGGCTCCTGCCGTTTGGCTGCCTTCTTCCCCGTTTGCTCCTTTCCAGTTTTGCCAGGAGGTTTTTTGGGTGCCATTTTGATTTTCGAAAATAATCAGCTGTGTGTGCAGGGACCTTTAAGTAAGCAAGCCAGCGTGTGACGTACGTTCGCACGGCCGTGCGGAACCCGCTGAGGCATTGCGTACGTTCGCACGGCCGTGCGGAACGCGCTGGGGCGTTACTTATCTGCTGCCGAGAAAAAGAAGCAAGATGGCACCCACTATCTTCACCCGCCAACAAGAAGAGATCATCATGTTCGTAAGTGTATTTGATGGACTTTTGTTAGATTAGGAAATGCTGCTCTATATGTGAAGGAAGCGCAGGAATAAATGGCTTTGGTTAAAAATGTGATAAACTACATGCACAACCAAAGGCACGCAACACACGTGCCAAACAACATTTAGGCCATATTGTGAAATTACTGAACACTAAAAATGTGTGTGTGTTAATGTAATTACAACAAAAAATGTTTTGCTGACACATATTGATAGGTATTTAGAAGTAAAGTCGATGTTTTCTTTATGTTTTGTAGACCATGCTGGAGCGCAGGTACGACTACCTGCCCAACACATTTGAAAAACGCAACGTCGCCCTGGAGATAATCTCGACCATCCAACAGCAGACCAACACCACCTTCACCCACACGCAGATCATGCAGCATTGGTCGGACCTCAAACGGCTGCACATGCCCCGGGTGCGGAGGTTCTTCGGAATCCATTTTCCAAGTAAGTAGATTGCGATTGCATGCAATATGTAACTAAGACAGAAGGTAGGACTTTACTTAGAATGCCTTTTCTTTTCTAGTGTTGGAAATGGATTACCGAATTCGCCGCACCCGGAGGCGCAGAGGCCGACCAGTGCTGCATGATTCTGCAGCTGGGAGTGAAGGTGGTGGATCTCCAGGGCGACGGGCCGACCCCTCCTCTGTGGCCTCCTCAGACCAGCCCCTGGACCTTACCACAGAGGAGGGGCGGCACAGCGTGGGCAGGGAGTCGTACCCTGCCTCGCATGCGGGATCCTCTGGTATGTCACTCTTCATGTCTACACCAAAAAAGAGAATTGCTAGCTCCTGATATCACCAAACTGAATCCTTTATTCTGTATTTGTAGATGTTTCGGTTGCGGGTGAAGTAGTAGGTCAGGAGGCAGCAGATAGGAGCCCACAAGACCCTGGAGAAGGTGAGTGATGTGACCCAGACTTAGCTCAAAACATTGGAGGACTGCGGAATCAGACATCCAAACTAACCAGTTGGCCCATGTTTCTACAGGCACTTCTTCACAGCAGAGCCAGGAACCAGGACCTCAGGGTGTTGTCCCCAACGAGCCATCTCTCGGCCACCAACCAAGTAAGTAGTCATGTCATTCTAGAGATTTCGGTCTAAATTCCCATGAACACAAAAACACATAATGCCCTAGTCAATGCCAATATAAGAGGGACCTGTGGCCACTGAATTAGCTTAATTAGTTGCCCAACTGTCCTGTGGCCACTGAATTAGCTTAATTAGTTGCCCAACTGTCCTGTGGCCACTGAATTAGCTTAATTAGTTGCCCAACTGTCCTGTGGCCACTGAATTAGCTTAATTAGTTGCCCAACTGTCCTGTGGCCACTGAATTAGCTTAATTAGTTGCCCAACTGTCCTGTGGCCACTGAATTAGCTTAATTAGTTGCCCAACTGTCCTGTGGCCACTTCCTAACCTTAATTCCTGTGATTAATCATATGTGCATTATACTTAATTTGTTTCTTTAAATACATTAAATACACAGGTGATAAACATGTATTGTTCTCCGAATAATTTGAATTTCTGATTTTTTGCCAGGGACCACAAGACAGCGACTTGCTGATATCAATCGGAGGGTCCTTGAGTTGGTGGCCGATCTGCAGGCGATGCGGGACACGCTGGGGACAACAGAAGAGGAAGACTAGTGTCCTGGTTCCTGGCCCTGTTGATTTGTACATTTGTACATAGTTGTCTTTGTACATAATTTTATTTTTGACCCCCAAATTTTAATTGTATATAGTTTTATGGTTTTAAACAAATATTTTATTGTATATAGTTTTAATAATTAAAGTAAAAACCAGTGTATATATTTAGAGGAAACAAATAGAAATGTGTATATAGTTAAACATTTTTTTGGCCCAAAGTAGCCAACAATAGTTGTCTAACAAATGCCAATTGAGCATTAAAAATCAAAAAAAAAACAAAAAACATGTTGTCCCATTTATTTGCACACATACATTTTACAAAAACAAGGGGACAATGACATATTTGAAACTCAAGATTGTGATGTCCGTGAAGTGATTTGGGTAAGTTTTAGGGACCTAAAATGGAAGAAGAACCAAGGCGCTAAGTGATTTGGGTAAGTTTTAGGGACCTAAAATGGAAGAAGAAACAAGGCGCTAAGTGATTGGGGTAAGTTTTAGGGACCTAAAATGGAAGAAGAACCAAGGCGCTAAGTGATTTGGGTAAGTTTTAGGGACCTAAAATGGAAGAAGAAACAAGGCGCTAAGTGATTGGGGTAAGTTTTAGGGACCTAAAATGGAAGAAGAACCAAGGCGCTAAGTGATTGGGGTAAGTTTTAGGGACCTAAAATGGAAGAAGAAACAAGGCGCTAAGTGATTGGGGTAAGTTTTAGGGACCTAAAATGGAAGAAGAAACAAGGCGCTAAGTGATTGGGGTAAGTTTTAGGGACCTAAAATGGAAGAAGAAACAAGGCGCTAAGTGATTGGGGTAAGTTTTAGGGACCTAAAATGGAAGAAGAACCAAGGCGCTAAGTGATTGGGGTAAGTTTTAGGGACCTAAAATGGAAGAAGAAACAAGGCGCTAAGTGATTTGGGTAAGTTTTAGGGACCTAAAATGGAAGAAGAAACAAGGCGCTAAGTGATTGGGGTAAGTTTTAGGGACCTAAAATGGAAGAAGAAACAAGGCGCTAAGTGATTGGGGTAAGTTTTAGGGACCTAAAATGGAAGAAGAAACAAGGCGCTAAGTGATTTGGGTAAGTTAGAGGGTGTGAAAATGGAAGAAGAAACAAGGCGCTAAGTGATTGGGGTAAGTTTTAGGGACCTAAAATGGAAGAAGAAACAAGGCGCTAAGTGATTTGGGTAAGTTTTAAGGACCTAAAAGAAGAAACAAGGCGCTAAGTGATTGGGGTAAGTTTTAGGGACCTAAAATGGAAGAAGAAACAAGGCGCTAAGTGATTGGGGTAAGTTTTAGGGACCTAAAATGGAAGAAGAAACAAGGCGCTAAGTGATTGGGGTAAGTTTTAGGGACCTAAAATGGAAGAAGAACCAAGGCGCTAAGTGATTGGGGTAAGTTTTAGGGACCTAAAATGGAAGAAGAAACAAGGCGCTAAGTGATTTGGGTAAGTTTTAGGGACCTAAAATGGAAGAAGAAACAAGGCGCTAAGTGATTGGGGTAAGTTTTAGGGACCTAAAATGGAAGAAGAAACAAGGCGCTAAGTGATTGGGGTAAGTTTTAGGGACCTAAAATGGAAGAAGAAACAAGGCGCTAAGTGATTTGGGTAAGTTAGAGGGTGTGAAAATGGAAGAAGAAACAAGGCACTAAGTGATTGGGGTAAGTTTTAGGGACCTAAAATGGAAGAAGAAACAAGGCGCTAAGTGATTTGGGTAAGTTAGAGGGTGTGAAAATGGAAGAAGAAACAAGGCGCTAAGTGATTTGGGTAAGTTTTAGGGACCTAAAATGGAAGAAGAAACAAGGCGCTAAGTGATTGGGGTAAGTTTTAGGGACCTAAAATGGAAGAAGAACCAAGGCGCTAAGTGATTGGGGTAAGTTTTAGGGACCTAAAATGGAAGAAGAAACAAGGCGCTAAGTGATTGGGGTAAGTTTTAGGGACCTAAAATGGAAGAAGAAACAAGGCGCTAAGTGATTGGGGTAAGTTTTAGGGACCTAAAATGGAAGAAGAAACAAGGCGCTAAGTGATTGGGGTAAGTTTTAGGGACCTAAAATGGAAGAAGAACCAAGGCGCTAAGTGATTGGGGTAAGTTTTAGGGACCTAAAATGGAAGAAGAAACAAGGCGCTAAGTGATTGGGGTAAGTTAGAGGGTGTGAAAATGGAAGAAGAAACAAGGCGCTAAGTGATTGGGGTAAGTTTTAGGGACCTAAAATGGAAGAAGAAACAAGGCGCTAAGTGATTGGGGTAAGTTTTAAGGGAGGTCAAGGGAAAAGGCAGAAGAGCGCTAAGTGGTTAGGGTGAGCTTTAAGGGAGCTCCAGGGAAAAGGCAGGAGAGCGCTAAGTGGTTAGGGTGAGTTTAGTGATGGAAGTGAAATTATGTAGGCGAACACTTTAATGAGAGAAGTTTGTAGTGCGCAGGCGCAATATCGCAAGAATTTCGTCTGGACAGATACTTTAGGAAAAAATGAAGCAGGATGTAGCGGGAAAATGATAGGATTCGTGTGAGGATACGATGGGAAAAGGGCAAAAACGAAAGGCTACGTTGGTAGTTGGGCAAAATAAATCTGAACATTTTCGATGGAAAATGACATCCTCGTCTGCGTACTCTGGCATACGA
The DNA here is from genome assembly GCA_027917425.1 of Gastrophryne carolinensis. NCBI lineage: Eukaryota > Metazoa > Chordata > Amphibia > Anura > Microhylidae > Gastrophryne > Gastrophryne carolinensis. Next base: position 301,475,798 of record CM051236.1, on the reverse strand, counting down.
GCACACGGACGCGCTACGGAAGGTTTACGAAGCATGCATAGAATCGATCGAACGTTCATGCGAGAGCGGGAAATTTTGAAAATCTTACGACGTCGGCACCAAACCGAAAGTTTGTTTGTGTCTCTCTGAATCGAGCCTATTGTCAGGTGTGGCCCTAACGCAAGGTTTAAGACGTTGCCAGGACAATCTACAGATGAAAGTGGGGGGGATGGGAAGGGGGAGGTGAGGAGGGAGAGGGCGCAGATCTCTGGGCCTCTCCCAACAATACGCGGCACTCATTAGATTCAGAGAATCTCAACTAGTCGAACCATGTACACATAAAACTCTCCAGTCTATTCTCCCGAGAAAGGATTACACTCTCAAATCTCATGATCTCATTTACCTTCAGTATCCACTTCGCAACAGAGGGGGGATCTGGGCTCTTCCACTTTTGGGGAATACAGGCCTTAGCCGCATTAAGAAGATGGCACAATAGTGATTTCCTATATGACTTCAGAGGGGTAGTTGACAGGTGAAGAAGGCAGAGAGCCGGGTCATCGGCTATCTCCGTCCCCGTCACCCTGCCCGCCAACTCCCTCACAGAGTCCCAAAAGGGCCTGAGGGCGGGGCACGCCCAAAAAACATGCATCATGTCTCCCCTCGCCACACCACACCTCCAGCAGTCCCCTGGGACATCTGGGAACCATTTGTAAATTGACACCGGCACTCTGTACCATCGCGGCAGTATTTTAGAATTGCACTCTTGCAAGCGAGTGCAGGTAGAAGTTTTGTAAGGCATAGCTAGAAGTCTTCTACACTGGTCTGGCGTAAAGGTTTAAGGCATTGCCAGGTGTGGTCCTACACAAGGTTTAAGACATTGCCAGGTGTGGCCCTACACAAGGTTTAAGACATTGCCAGGTGTGGCCCTACACAAGGTTTAAGACATTGTCAGGTGTGGCCCTACACAAGGTTTAAGACATTGCCAGGTGTGGCCCTACACAAGGTTTAACATGTTGCCAGGTGTGGCCCTACACAAGATTTATGACATTGCCAGGTATTGCACTACACAAGGGTTAAGACATTGCCAGGTGTGGCCCTACACAAAATGTAGGACATTGCCAGGTGTAACCCTACACAAGGTTTAAGACATTGCCAGGTGTGGCACTACACAAGGGTTAAGACATTACCAGGTGTGGCTCTACACAAGGTTTAAGACATTGCCAGGTGTGTCCCTACACAAGGGTTAAGGCATTGCCAGGTGTGGCTCTACACAAGGTTTAAGACATTGCCAGGTGTGGCCCTACACAAGGTTTAACATGTTGCCAGGTGTGGCCCTACACATGGTTTAAGACATTGCCAGGTGTGGCCCTAACACAAGGTTTAAGACATTGCCAGGTGTGGCCCTACACAAGGTTTAAGACATTGCCAGGTGTGGCCCTACACAAAGTTTAAGACGTTTCCAGGTGTTGCCCTACACAAGGTTTAAGACATTGCCAGGTGTGGCACTACACAAGGTTTAAGACATTGCCAGGTGTGGCCCTACACAAGGTTTAAGACATTGCCAGGTGTGGCCTTACACAAGGTTTAAGACATTGCCAGGTGTGGCCCTACACAAGGTTTAACAGGTTGGCAAGTGTGGCCCTACCCAAGGTTTAAGACATTGCCAGGTGTGGCCCTACACATGGTTTAAGACGTTGCCAGGTGTGGCCCTACACAAGATTTAAGACGTTGCCAGGTGTGGCCCTACACATGGTTTAGGACATTGCCAGGTGTGGACCTAACACAAGGTTTAAGATATTGCCAGGTGTGACCCTACACAAGGTTTAAGACATTGCCAGGTGTGGCCCTACACAAGGTTTAACATGTTGCCAGGTGTGGCCCTAACACATGGTTTTAGACATTGCCAGGTGTGGCCCTAACACAAGGTTTAAGACGTTGCCAGGTGTGGCCCTACACAAGATTTAAGACGTTGCCAGGTGTGGCCCTACACATGGTTTAGGACATTGCCAGGTGTGGACCTAACACAAGGTTTAAGGCATTGCCAGGTGTGGCCCTACACAAGGTTTTAGACATTGCCAGGTGTGGCCCTACACAAGGTTTAATACGTTGCCAGGTGTGGCCCTACACAAGGTTTAAGACGTTGCCAGGTGTGGCCCTACACATGGTTTAGGACATTGCCAGTTGTGGCCCTAACACAAGGTTTAAGACATTGTCAGGTGTGGCCCTACACAAGGTTTAGGACATTGCCAGGTGTGGCCCTAACACAAGGTTTAAGACATTGTCAGGTGTGGCCCTAACGCAAGGTTTAAGACATTGCCAGGACAATCTACAGATGAAAGTGGGGGGATGGGAAGGGGGAGGTGAGGAGGGAGAGGGCGCAGATCTCTGGGCCTCTCCCAACAATACGCGGCACTCATTAGATTCAGAGAATCTCAACCAGTCGAACCATGTACACATAAAACTCTCCAGTCTATTCTCCCGAGAAAGGATTACACTCTCAAATCTCATGATCTCATTTACCTTCAGTATCCACTTCGCAACAGAGGGGGGATCTGGGCTCTTCCACTTTTGGGGAATACAGGCCTTAGCCGCATTAAGAAGATGGCACAACAATGATTTCCTATATGACTTCAGAGGGGTAGTTGACAGGTGAAGAAGGCAGAGAGCCGGGTCATCGGCTATCTCCGTCCCCGTCACCCTGCCCGCCAACTCCCTCACAGAGTCCCAAAAGGGCCTGAGGGCGGGGCACACCCAAAAAACATGCATCATGTCTCCCCTCGCCACACCACACCTCCAGCAGTCCCCTGGGACATCTGGGAACCATTTGTAAATTGACACCGGCACTCTGTACCATCGCGTCAGTATTTTAGAATTGCACTCTTGCAAGCGAGGGCAGGTAGAAGTTTTGTAAGGCATAGCTAGAAGTCTTCCACACTGGTCTGGCGTAAAGGTTTAAGGCATTGCCAGGTGTGGCCCTACACAAGGTTTAAGACATTACCAGGTGTGGCCCTACACAAGGTTTAAGACATTGCCCGGTGTGGCCCTACACAAGGGGCTCATGCTTGGCATTGCCTGCTGAACCATTTTAAGTCATGCGTTGGCATTTTTAACATGATTTTTGCAATTCTTTTCACATTTTTTCAGAAAAAAGATGTCAATCCTATCACTGTGCTCTATGGTAGCTTAGGCATCAATGGCACGTATGACTGGCATAGCTTGTACAACAGAATAGTGACATGCTGTGAAAAAGAGAAAAATAGATAAATTTATCTGTATGTGGCGTTCTCCTTGGTGCTTACTTCAGTGAGAGCCAAATTTGGCAAATGCCTCTCATTGGCTTCAGTGGGGTGCATGTTCTGCCCCATCTCCTGCATTCCTTGCTGGGGTCACAGCATGTGTAGGCCGCTGGGGATGCGATGGCTCCCCATTGATAACAATGAGAGCCGTTTGCCAAATGACATAGTCATGGCAGATGGATCTGATTGGAGGAGTGCTCCCGCATGTACTCATGAAATGAGGAAGAGGTGAGTGAATAGCGGCGCTGTGAGGGTTTCACAGTGGCCACTGGTGAGTTTTGTTCTGCTTTAATTCTTCAATGAAAATGGAATTATGTATTTCTTTCTCCATTGTTAACAATGTTCAGGAGACAGGGAATATGACTTTAAAGAGTATACTTCACGGAAAAGAGTAGACACAAAAATCACCATGTAAGAGATGTCACTAGTGCAAGTCGTGGCTAAAAATGAGCTTGGTATTATGTTGGCAATAGTAGGCCTTGGTAGGCTCTGCAAGGAATGCTCTCTGATTAGTGTTTTGAATAAACTAAATGTTAACCTAAATATTTTGGGGGGGAGCCACAGGGTCATTGCAGCGATCTAATTCATGACTGATAATGCTTAGCTAGTACAAAAGTTTTAATAGCTGAATGTGATCCAAGGATGAACTAAGAACTGATTAGTCTTTTACACAGGTCATGCTTTATATAAATGCTTACAAAGGGCTTAATACAGTTCTACAAGGAACCTGGCATATGCAAAGCTTGCTCCACAGCCTGTCACTTTCCCATCACAGCCTCTGTCCTGGCTGCCACCATCTTGTCAATTGGCCCAGTTGTCATGACAACATAACACTGCAGTTAACAGCCTTCACTGTGTGGACAGCTTAAAAGATAAGGTTCAGCTGGGGGCTGAGACCCAAGACCCAGCAGACAGGCTCTGATTATTAACTCCTTTGTGGCCAGAACATTAAGCAGAGATAACATTTACTGGCGATTTGTAAATTCGGCACAGTTTTACCAGTAGAATGAATACACTTTTTCTGTGGGTAGACACTAGACACTTATAGTTGTAAAATAATAAACCCCTGCTACGACTACATGCTTTTATGTGGATTAACTTGTGTTACACATAGTAAACCAAAGTATTTATATTTTGTAAGGAGAAAGCATCAAATAGCAGGATTCTTTAGGGATTTAGTATAGATCGGGACCCAAGGAGCCACAAATTTACCTGTAATTTGTCTGGTGCACAACACAACACAGCTTTAAAGCCGACCAAAACCTACTGAACTTGGAAAATACATTTGGCCAAAACCTCTGCCGATATATCCCTTCTTAGGGTGTAGAACTAGAATAATGGATATTTTTGCTTTTCGGATCCCCCTGAAACACTTTTTTTGCTGGTTCTCTCTGCTGACAGTCATTGCATAGGTGTGGCAATTACATCATTGCCACACACAACAGTGGCAATGAATGGATAAGGCTGAGCAACGCCATTATCTGGGATTAGAGTGAAGCTGGAGCAGTGAAAATTGGCAAAAGGTAATCCTCATGGGGGGAGCAATTCAGTGAGTGCTAGTTAAAAATTTGGATTTTGGTCCACTTTAATATTCAGCAAATGCACACATAGCTTGTTCCCTTTTTGCAAACTAAACTAGCAAAAAAGCCTAGATTTCATTACTCATCTGTGGTCCTTCCTCATGTTTTGACTCACCCTTAGTGTGGATACAGGTCACTCTGTGGTCACAGTCTGCATCATCTATCTTCAGCCTCCGCTACAACCACACACTGGCCACTAAGAAATGAGCCCCCAGGTGCTTGCAGCCTCCTGAGTCTTTCCAAGGGGCTGTTGCTATGTGAGGACTTGTGGTAAGACAGCATCAGGGCTGTTTCTAGGGGGGGTCTGAACAGGGCAATCACCCTGGACACCAGGGCCAGTGGGTGCGCTTTTATCATAGCCATCTTTTTTTTTGCAGATAAGTCAGGCTTAATAGTGGCGCAGGCCATAAGACAGACCCCTCATCCTTTCATATTTGTCATAGTAATGGGTAGGGGGCATTGCCTGCTGCTATGGTAGAGGCACAGCATGGGACATAGAAACATAGAAACATAGAAGGTTGACGGCAGAAGGAGACCATACGGTCCATCTAGTCTGCCCTTATGTGTATACTGTATGTACTCTTTATCTTAGGATAGATGTGTGCTTATCCCAGGCATGTTTAAATTCAGTGACTGATGATTTTTCAACTACCTCTGCTGGAAGTTTGTTCCAAGCATCTACTACTCTTTCTGTAAAATAATATTTTCTAACATTGCTCCTGATCTTCCCCCCGACTAGCTTCAGGTTGTGCCCCCTTGTTCTATCATTAAGTTTCTTCTTAAAAACACTTCCCTCCTGAACCTTATTCAATCCTTTCACATATTTAAAGGTCTCAATCATGTCCCCCCTCTCCCTTCTTTCCTCCAGACTGTACAAATTAAGTTCTTTAAGTCTCTCCTGATAAGTTTTAAGTTTAAGTCCTTCCACCATTTTCGTTGCCCGCCTTTGGACACGTTCTATTTGAATAATGTCTTTTTGCAGGTAAGGTCTCCAGAACTGCATACAGTATTCTAGCCGTGGCCTCACCAGGGCTCTATACAGCGGCATCACAACCTCCCTCTTCCTACTGGTGATGCCTCGAGCTATGCAGCCGAGCATCCTGCTTGCTTTTCCCACTGCCTGGCTACACTGTCCACTCATCTTGCAGCTATCAGTAATCAGTACCCCTAAATCTCTCTCCTCCGAGGTCCTGGCTAATACAGTGCTGCCCATACAGTACTCAGAGCAGGGATTCCTTCTACCCAAGTGCATGATTTTACATTTACATACCTGTATAGGGCAGCAGCAGCACCATAGGATAAGTGAGGAGGGGTTAAAGTGTTTTCTTCCTGCACTGAGCAATATTTTGCATGGAAACTGCCCTGGTCAGCTTAGAAATCAAATCCTGGTCTATATTCCCAAAATCTAGCATGGCCCAGCCTATGCCCCTTCACCTTTCATAACATATGACTTATTATCATATTATCTCTTTGGGCACTTACTTGTGTTATGAAGATGTGACTATAAAACAAACTAAGGGCAACACATCTAGATGTAATATACAACAGCCATCAACTACTTTTATAGATTGGTTTATGTTTTCAGCACTTTATGGTTTAACGTTTATGAGAGGGTGGAGAAAAGAAATGAATTATTGTTCTGGATAGTGTACATGATTGTGTGCTTAATGTTTACAATAAAGTTATGAGAGAAAGTGGTTTATGTTTAGGGTAGTGAAAGGTTAGAGTTAAGGTTTGGGGTAGTAGTGCAGAGCAGCAAGATGAAGGAGATTTAGTGAACCTTTACAAATGCCTTGTTGTACCTTTTTAGTGCTTTCCTTACAATTTCCAGATGAAGGCCTCGATTCAATAAAGGTAGAAAAAATTCTCATGGTAGTAAAAAATTCAATTCACGAGAAAAAAGCCTGAGAATGTCACTGTTACTAAATCACTAGATAAAAAGACAATGAAAGTCAATGGCAGCTTTTACTACAGTGTAGAAAGGAGTAAACAGTTCTCTACTTTTCTAAGGAGTAAAAAAGTGCCATTGACTTTCATTATTTTCTTAGCTGGTGATTCAGCAACAGTGAAATTCTCAGGCTTTTTTCTCATGAATTGAATCTTTTACTACCATGAGAATTTTTTTCTACCTTTATTGAATCGAGGCCGAAATGTGTAAAAAATTGTCTGTACTCTTCTGTTACATTTGTCTTTTAATACTGTTTGTATTATATGCATTGTCCTCATTGTTGTATTACAAGCGTTTTACTTGTGTGCTTCTACCTTGTTCAGCGTCACAGACTACGAGGGTGCTTTATAAATAAACAATAATAATGATAAAAATAACAATAATACCTTGTTGAAAACTGAGAAAGAGTCCTTCATTTGAGAGACCTTGGTTTATTATGACCTCAGCAGATTTCAGAACTGTTTAGTATCAGAATTATGTGTCTTGAAGGTTAGTGGAACAATATATATATATATATATATATATATATATTTGCATTTCACCTTGACACCTTGGGTGTGAGGAGAAAAAAGTCATATACTGTATGTTCACCCTATAAGATGCACTTGGGCATCCACCCTCCCATTGCCACAGGCAGTGTGGCATTACCCCCTCCTATTCCCACAGGCAGTGTGGCATTACCCCCTCCCATAAACTCACACACCCATCGCTCCTGTGCTGCTGGCCTGGACGCCACTGCCACGGGAGGCCAGAAGATGGGAGGAGCAGCAAACGGGTGGGCAGGGCAACTGATCTTTGGCAGATGTCATCAACATTTGCGCTGTTCCACGTGGTCCCAGCTGCTGTGAGCCCACACAAACACCTGAGTGTTTGCTCTGTGTGTGTGAAGAGAACAAACAGAGGCAATGGCAGGGACAGTGTGGATGTCAGGAACTGTGTGGACGATGATGACATCGGGCAGGGATCAATTTCCCCGCCCATTCGCTTGCTGTTCCTCCCATCTTCTGGCCTCCCGTGGCTGTGGCGGTATGCGAGTTTTGGGAAAGTCTTATAGGGTGAAAAATATGGTTCACAGGTGGCCTGCTCATAGCAGGTTGGTAAACATAGACCAGACAGGGCCCCACAGGGGTCCTGAGCCTCAAAGGATCTCACTGGTACAGTTCACCGCTCAATAGCCTTCCCCTGCAAGGAAGCTGCCCTGACTGGGGAATTTCAATAAATCCTGCAGACATGCTGGCTTCAGTAATGTATGAAAAATTATGAAAATCCCCTGCATATTGCACATAAACCAATTTTCAGAACCCGGGAGATTATACTGCATGCACACGTGGATCTTCTGTTACCCCAGCACCCTTGGGGGGCTGAGATATTGAGAACTTTGGTCAGAAGCCCGATAGTATAGCTGTGTTTGGTCTCAAGGCATGCCCAGAATACATCTAGGTCTGATTACAACAGAATTGGCCCTCTATGACCTTGCACCAAAAATGTAAGGCTCATATTTGTTTTTAGTAGGTTTCTGCTGGGAGATGTCAGGAGAAGGGGACTGAGGTCCATCCCAGGGGGAGTGTCCCACTAGTGTTTAAAGGTCTGAGGAGTCCAGAACTCCAGAATAGGCAGACTCTAGATGCCCCCTGTAGCCGTTTTCATCACTTCACTAAGGACCAACAATTAACAGTAAGTAACTGACATACTTTTCTGGTCATCCTGATTATAACCTACCACATGTATTTGCCTTTCTGACCTGTATATGTATACTTTCAAGGCAAATCAAGGCAACTGGACTTGCTGTATTTTTAAAGAGACACTTTGCTAGTCATTCAATTGACTTTCTCAGTTCAGAATGATGTACAATGAACAGCATAAGTTCAGCTATGGTCAACTCATGAAGGTAAGGTGTTGATTGCATTGACAGGAGTGGAGATATAATATGTTATTAGGCAGCCTAGACAGACAATTTTGTGGCACACCGCCTGTCTCTAAACATGCTTGAATAAAGGTGGGCGGTCTTTTTCATACAGTGCTGTTAGAATACCTTCAGATTGTAAGCTTGCAAGGGCACAGACCTCTCTCATAATGTATTCCTGCATCTATGTACTCTTCTGTTACATTTGACCCATAATACAGTATGTATGTATGTATGCATTGTTGTCATTGTTGTATTACAAGAATTTAAATTATGTCATCCCTCTACTTCTATCTTGTACAGCACCAAGGACTATGAGGGAGCTTTATAAGAAAATAATAATAATAACAACTTGTTGAAAACTGAGGGACAGCATCCTTGAATTGAGAGACATTGGTTTTTGACACCAGCAGATATTTCCTCACCTAAGACGAGATGTCAGCTCCGTTTAGCATTTACATGTCTTTGAGGGTGGGAGAACAACAAATTGACAGCAAAAGGTGCACAGAGGCGAACCCCTGCATGGATGGATTTTTTAATTGGAAAAGGAATTGGAAGGTCTGTACTCTGTAAGTCTCACTTTTATCCAGGAAGCGATGATAGGCTGAAGTTTGTGCTATTGTCAGAAGTCTGTGTGGCCAAATTGTGCTTCCATGACTTGCAGTGTCCCTGGACTTGTCTTCCATCAAGCATATCTGGAATGCCATTGGTAGCCAAAAGCATGCCGTAACATAACATCAGGCAGCCATTATTAACCTCTGTGGAAGCATGACAAGGTGTCATCCTTAATACTGAGTATTTCGTTGTTAATACTAAGCATTTCGTTGTTTTCCTAATTTGCATATCATTACAATGATTATTCATCCAGTGATTTGCATGATTTACAGACTTTTCCTTCTTGGCTTTGCAGTTGTCTCAGTATCTTCAGTATCAGCAACACTTGTGATAAATTGTTGGCTAAATGCAGTTTGTGGCATTAATTTGTCACTTCTATTCTACATGTGTGATTTTGGTGCTGAATCCTAGATTAGCTTTTTCTTTATTAGTTGTTGTGAGGGAATAGTCATATATTTTTGTAGAAATGCACTCATTGGGTGTGAGGAAAAAGTCATATAAGTTCAGAAATGGACGGCTCATTGTAGGTCAGTAAACACAGGCCGGATACTGCCCCCAAAGGACCTTGCTGGTACTGTTCACACCTCCAATAGCCTGGTCGGGGCCAAAGCTCAGCTAGTAGGAAGCTGCGCTGACTGGGGCATTTCAATAAATCCTGCAGACACGACGGCTTCAAGTGGACCAAAACCAAGAATTTTGACTATTCTGGGTTTTTAGTCCTTTCCCTGGGGGCACCCACACATGCATGCCGTATAATCTTCCAGTTCTCTGTAATACGCAGGGGATTTTCATAATTCTTTATATAGTACTGAAAGTGGACCAAAACCCAGGATAGTATCTATCCTGACTATCTCGGGTTCTGTTCCTTTCCCTGGGGTGCCCAGCTGTGTGAATTCCCCCAGATCGCACCTTATCCCGGTCCCACGGCGCGTCTAAGAGCAGCGGCTTTGATGATCGCATTCAGTCATTTGTAAATGACACGCTCTCTGTTAGAGGGAGGCAGAGGATGCGGCCATCAGAGCTGCTGCTCTTAGACATGCCAGCAGTGATGAGCAGGTTGGTTGAAATTGGGGTTCGAAGGAATTCAGCTGCACTTGTGCGAGACACGGCTGCATCTTTGCTATCCCTCTAGCAGTCCCCACGCCAGGCATTTGTGAATGGCCGGAGCGGGTATTGTTCCTGTTAGAGGGTGGCTGTCAGGGCGCTCGGAGCTGCTCACCCTACACGAAGGGATGTCAGCAGATCCGAGTGCACTGATTGGACGAGCGGTCGCGCATGCGCCATAGAACCGAGAACAGGTGAGCTTGTTTCGGCAACCTGGGGGGTCTGACACAGCAGGACACGGACCAAAACCCAGGATAGTAAAAATCAGGGGTTTTCATCCACTTTAAGCCAGGTTATATGCTATATCTGACCAGGTGAGTTTTAACCCTTTAAGTGCCAGCCTACCTGCAGCATTTCCCACTCCCTGTTGCCAGACTGAGTTTCACTGTTTCGCGCTACACATGTTCAACTGTCATTTTTGAAAGGATTTCCAGGGATTTCCCAGGAAAATTATATATTGTTTTTTTCAACAGAGTCTGGGCTTTAACATGAAATGTCTTGTTTGTATTTTTTAGGTGTATTCTCAACATTTTTGGGTGAAATGTGTGAAAAAAATTAAAAAAAATATATTTTTTTACAATTTGTAGAGTTTTTTTGTAATAAAAAATGTAAGTTTGTCAATAAAATCTTATTGCGTGAGAAACCCCAATTTCTCCCGGTTACAGCGATACCACATATGTATAGGTAGACACCCTTTCCTGCCCAGAAGCCTTTTATAGCTGCTGGATGACAAATGGTTAATTAAAAAAAAAAAATGACATAGGGTCCCCCTTCCCGGGGAGGGGGACCCCATTTTTTTTGGGATTTTTAAGGGTTAAAAACCCTTAAAAATCCAAAAAAAAAAATGACGTGGGGTCCCCCTTACCCAAAGTAACCAGCCCGGGACCAGCTATGGGGGCTTGTAGGCACAGAGTGGGGGGGCCAGCTTTGGTGGCCCCCCCACCCTGCAGCCTACGAGCCCACATAGCCTATGTGGGCCCGGGCTCTTCTGCCCCCCCCTGGCCTTTGGGGAGGCAGGTAATGGGGGTGCGGGGGTTAATGGCAAGCCACCCGCTAGGGCAGGTGACTTGCCACCCCCCCAGCCTTGTGAACTGGTATAAGGGGTCTCATGGACCCCTTACCAGCTCACAAAGGGTTAATGTGAAATAAAAACACCACACAATAATAAAAAGTATTTTATTCAAAAAAAAAAAAAAATTTTTAACTGTACTTACCTTCGATTGCAAGCTCTTGTCCCTCGCCGCTCAGCTGACAGATGCCTGTGATCGGCATCCAGAGAAGGAGAAGGCAGGAGATCAGAGGATCTCCTGTCACCTCCTTCCAGGGCACCGATCATCGGCATCTGAGAAGCTGAGAAAGCTGAAGCCGGTGATCGGGACCGGGATGACGTCATAAGCCCCGCCCCCAAGGGGGCGGGGCTTAGAGGCAAGATGGCTGCCACCATCGTGAAGAAGAGAGGAGAGAGCCTCCCAGGCTCTCTCCTGAAGATCGGTAAGTCCTGGGGGGGGATCGGAGGCCCCCCAGGTGAAGAGGAGGGACAGCGGGAGCCAGCGCACACACAGGTAAGTGAATGTCATTTTTATTTTTTATTTTTTTTTACAGTTAGCAGCTGCTGCTGCAGAAGCGGGGGGGGGGGCCTATTCCGGGGGCTCTCCTGGAGCCATCCGACCCCCCACGGGGGATCGGATGGCACCAAATTAAAGAGGAGACCCGGCCGGATCCAACAAGGGGTCAGGTGAGTATTTTTGATTTTTATTTTTTAAACTAGAAGCGAGGAAAGTCAAGCACGTAACACCTACGGGCTTGGCACTTAAGGCCCAGCCAAGCCAGCACGTAGGTGTTACGTGCTTGGCAACAAAAGGGTTAAGGCACTTTTAAAGTCTTGGAGCAACAGAGAGTGAGGGAGAGAGAGTGAGTGGGGCAATGCAATATATACATATCTCAATAAATGTACATGAATAAATAAATATCTGGTGCAAGCAGGCGCCAATGTTTGTATCGTATTCTTGTAATACCGCTGCCAGAATGGTGAGGCAAGACCAAGTTGAGGCAGTGATAGATTAGATGGCACACAGTGATTCAAGTTCTGGTTTACCAGGGACCTGCAAAGCAAACAAAAAAACATCGTTAGTATTTTATTTTATTCTGTGGTGCTGCAACAATTAAAATTTGCAGGAGTGTGGGATACTTCCCCATGTCCAATCCCAGGAACCTGCAAGGCAAACAGAAAAACATTGTTCCTATTGTTCCTATTTCATCCCTCCCCACTTTTTTTCTCTGGTGCAAGCACGCACCAGGGTTCTTGTAGGCCCCAAAACACTGCTGCCAGATTGCTGAACAAGTTGAAGCAGTCGCACCTCAACCCCCTTAAAATCAGCAAAGCCATCCCAGCCACAAGTCATGGAGTCACTAATGCTCTATCATGACACCCCTGGCTGGGATACTGTTGCCCATCCCTCTGCACCAGTTGCAGGTGTAGGGGTTCCCAGATGCACAAAAAATTGTGCTGGTGGATAAGGACGTGGCAGGACATGATGAGGATGAAACCCAAAGGGCCGACTGCTGTGGCTTTCAGCAATGTGGAGGCTGAGAAGGAGAATAGTGGGGAAGAGTGGGTGGAAGACAATTGAGGGGTGATGATGAAGTCCTAGAGCCAACGTAGACTGAAGGCAATCAGATTTGATGGAATAGGTGGTGGCCATGCAGCCCCAGGCAGCCAGCACAAGAGGGGGAAGGGTGTCAACCTTCAGCAGTCAGCACGTTCTACTACTGCTCATTTTCCCAGGTGTATGGCCACTCCACACATAGTTCACAGGGTGGGTTGCTGGACCAACAGCAACCCACCTAGGAAGAGTTTTGGAGGCTTTTGAGGAAGACTTGTCACCAGACACCTGCAATGTAAATAGAAAAAGATGGTTAGTGTTAGTGATGAGCGGATCCATTTAAGTTCTGATTCGTTGGGTTCAGCTATTATATTTTTTCTTTTTTTTTAATACCGCCAACCCCCCTTTTTTCTCTGGTGCAACCATGCACCAGGGTTCTTTTAGGCCTTCATTAAATCATACACATAAATATGAAAATCGTCATCAAACTTGATGAAGTACACTGAAGGTTTGGCTTCAACTTAATTACCATGTCAGTCCTTTATGAGCCACCTTCCTTGATATATTCCACTTGATTCCCAACTAGGCTGTCCGCAACTTCTCCTGGTTCTCCGCTGGAGGAGAATCATTAGAGTCAGGCATGAGAAGATCTCCTTTATAGTCATCTATAAGCTGATACATGTATAGAACCGGGTTAAATTCTAAAAGCAAGATGGCCCATTTTCCCAGGTGTCTGGCCACTCCACAGGTGGCTTGCAGGGGGGGTTGCCGAACCGGCAGCCAGCCGAGGGGCAGTTTTGGAGGCTTCTGAGAAGGACTTTTCCTCACAGCAGGGTGTAGAATGCACCACTATCGTGGCAGCATGCCGAATGAGCAGTTTGGAAAGAGCTTGGAGCCCAGCGACTTGCATAGCAAATAACATAAATTGTAAATGAAGTCTATCACCGGGAACCTGCAAGGCAAACAGAAAAACAGCAGAGAGGTTGCTGATGATGAGCCTGAAGGCCGACAAGATGGTGTGCGTCAACAGCTCTGAACCTAGTATCCCCCAGTAGTTCCCATTCTGGCTGCTGCAGCTGGAGAGTTAAAGCGCTTATGGTGAGGGGGAGCTTATCTAAGCGTGGTCAGGGTTGTTATATCTCTTTAACTGCCCACTGGATAATGTAGTGGCGACCGGGCCACAGAGCACTTTGCCACATATACTTCCACCAGCCAGGATTGCCGGACAACACTTGTTGCCTCCTGTTGCCTCTTACTCAGCTTCCTCCTCTCCTGACTCGTCATCCACTGCTGAGAATCATCTGCCTGGACAAAAGACCACACACCGCCCAGGAGCTGTGGACCACCATCCAGGAGCAGCCAGATGAGTGGTTGCTGCCGCTGCACCTTAAGCCTTGCTGTGTGTGGCAACGAGCAGATCCTAGTAGCAGCCTAGGGCCAAGCTGGGTTGAGGCACAAACGTTAGCTTGGGCATGTGCTCAACTTTTTTGCTCAACCACAGCTCCTTGGTGGTTGAGCCCAGCTCCCAGGAGCTGTGGACTGCCACCAGATAGGTGCCAGCACCTGAGCGGGCGGTTGAAGTGTTGCCTACCTCCATCTTTTCCACCTATCTATCCAAGTTGTCAAAGGAAGAAAACAAAATGCAAGGTAGGGGACCATGGACAGCAAGACAGGGACAGAAAGGAGAAATGTCAGTTAGCAAGAAGAGGGCATTGGGCACCAATAAGGGGGAAGAAAAGAGGAATAGCAGGCAAATAAAATAAGTCACAAGGGCCCAGTGTGCTCCATAAAGGCAGTAGGAATAGCAGGCAGCAAGAAAAGGGCACCATGGTTAACTGGATAAGGGCACAGTGCAAAAGAAAAGGTGCCAGAAAGGAGGACTAGCAGCCAGCAAGAAGACAGAAGAATGGGCAGCCCAAAGGGGCAACAAGAAGGGGGGGAGGGGATGGGCAACAAGAAAGGGGCAAAAAGAAGGAATAGCACAGAGCAAGAAGATGACATAATGGGCAGCAAGAAGGGCGAACCGCGGGCAACAAGGGGCTGAAAGGAGTAAAACAGGGAACAAGAAGAGGGTGAAGTGGACAGCAAGAGTGGGAGAAGAAAGGGGAAATGACAGGTAGCAGGAAAGAGACACAGTGGGCAGCAGGAAAGGGGCAGTAAGGAGGAATTACAGAAAATGAGGGCAGTGGCCATTAGGAACTGGCAGAGTTGAAGGAAAATACGCAGCAGGAAGGGGCAGGAGTTCTGCTTTAATCCAGTAATTAGTAGCGAGTTGCTGAGCACAAAACTTACTGATGTTCTGTGGGAAATAAAGGGATTTACTTATTTTTATTATTAACAGGACAGTTTCTTTAAAAACTCTGGAGCCAGTGGTCTCCCTCCTTATGGAGGATCCCGAGTTAGGATGCCCCTCTGTCTGTATCCCCAGGGATAATCTCACCTCGCCGGTGATCCCACACCACTTACCCATTTTACATTTAGTCTGGGCACGTACCCACACCAGTCATTTCTAAATGGTTACGCGAGTGTGTGGTGAAATGGGAGGTGCCAGCAATGGTTAATGCGCCATTCAGCTTTTCTTTCAGCTCTGAGCTGTGCAAAAAAGATACATTGAATGCAAACCACTGATTGGCTGAGAGGCCTGTGCATGTGACATAGGATCACAGGAAATTACATAGGTGGGGGGTTTCACACAGAGGGGCATCCCAAATTAGTCTATACCCCACCCGCAAGGACCTAACCTGTCCTCTCCCATCATCAGTGAATTCCACAATAAGGTTGTACAACAAGTTTCTAGGCCCAGGCGATGTGCCTCTGGGGAGTGCTGTTTCAGGATGACATATTGTGGGGCCGCACCTCCCGCACAGGCCCACAACCACTTACCTTTTCTGTGGCCCCCCATGTTGCAGCCACATTTCCAGCATCCCTATAGAGGCACACTCCAACATCATTCAGACTCCAGGGAGACTGGGGATGTGGCTGCACCTCCTTTGTTATGCCAGGCTCACTCCAAAACAATGCTTTACACCATGTATTATCATGCATGGCATAAACTGCTGATTGGAGAATAGCCTGCTCATGCACCATGGGAACAAAGGAAAAGTGAGTTGTGTAGGAGATCTGGGGGGTTTAACACGGCGTGGAATCCGAAATCGGGATGCCCCAGGAAAACAAACCTATTAACAAGATAGCAAAAATTCTGTTGCCCATCAGGGCATCTCAAATCAAGATGTAAAAGCCTCTAGATTGCTGTGATTACTATTGCGCATGTGCCTTTGGGTACCCAATGGCATTCTTCCAGTTGCTGCATGCTCTCACACCAGGCCTATCTGAATCTAACTGCTCATTAATATGAACAATTAGGAAACCTGAATGTAAGAGAGACCGCACATGTGCAGTGGAATCGCCAGTGAGGTGAAAATCCTGGAGATCCAAGGAGGATTTCCCACATTGCAAAAGGGCAATCTGCTAGGCCCCCCACCAATCCATGTGTCCCCTCCCCCATGCACATATGCACACCAATACATCCCCCCTCCCTATTATATAATGATCCCGAATTGGGATGCCCCACTTTGTGAAACCCTCCAGAAAACTCAAAAAACTCTTGACCAAGAAATTTAGCAAAGCTGAGAAAGGGTCTAAAGCCAGTCGTGCCTACAAATACAGAGTTTTAGTACTGGCAGAACTGGCAGAACACTGAAAACCTTTTCCTTTAAGCAAGTAGTTTCAAAGTGGAGTACTGACACACACCACAGTGCTTAGAGGAAGTTATAGTATAATAGGGAACAGTCATCCCAGTGGTTAGACCAAGTTGTGGTATAACAGGATCCACCCCAGTGCTTAGAGAATGTTGTGGGATAACAGTAAACACAAAACCCAGTGCTTAAATGAAAGGGGGATTAAGATGGCACAAACAAAACACAGTTTCTTGTATGATGAGGGGGTACACTCCAGGGCTTAGAGCAAGAAGTGCTCACAGTATACTCCCACCCCATTGCTTACAGCTAGTTATGATAAAAGGGTACGCAGTCACCCCGGTCTTTACTGCTAGGTCTGCAACAAGGGGGCATAGTCACCCCATTAATTATAGGTTTGGTATAAGGGGACACTCTCACCCCAGTGAATACAGCTAGGTTTGGTATATGGGGGCACACACTCACTCTTTACAGCTAGGTCTGCTATAAGGGTACACAATCACCCCATTAATTAGAGCTAGGTTTGGTATATGGGGGTACACACTCACACCAGTCTTTACAGATAGGTTTGGCATAAGGGGACATTCTCACTCCAGTCTTTACAGATAGGTTTGGTAAATGGGGGTACACAGTAACCCTATTAATTACAGCTAGGTTTGGTATATGGGGGTACACACTCACCTTACAGCTAGGTTTGGTATATGGGGGTACACAATCACCCCAGTAAATACAGCTAGGTTTGGTATATGAAGGCACACACTCACCCCGGTCTTTACAGCTAGTTCTGCTATAAGGGTACACAATCACCCCATTAATTATATCTAGGGGTACACACTCACCTCATTATTTACAGCTAGGTTTGCTATAAGGGTACACAGTCACCCCATTAATTACAGATAGGTTTGGTATATAGGGTACACACTACCCAGTCTTTACAGATAGGTTTGGTAAATGGGGGTACACAGCTAGGTTTGGTATATGGGGGTACGCACTCACCTCATTAATTACAGCTAGGGTTGATATATGGGGGTACACAATCACCCCATTAATTACAGCTAGGTTTGGTATATGGAGGACACACTCACCCCAGTCTTTACAGCTAGCTAGGTCTGCTATAAGGGTACACACTCACCCCAGTCTTTACAGCTAGGTCTGCTATAAGGGTACACACTCACCCCAGTCTTTACAGCTAGGTCTGCTATAAGGGTACACACTCACCCCAGTCTTTACAGCTAGGTCTGCTAGTTCACACAATCACCCCAGTGCTTAGAGCTTGATGAGGGATAAGGGGACACCCAGACCCCAAGCCAGTGCTATTAGTGCAGTAGCAACTTCTGACTATAGTTTGCCCTGCAAAGGGCAGTTTCTTAAACAAGAAAGTCTATCTGTCCCTAAACCGCTGCAGCAGGAGCCTCTCTCTATCTAAAACAGACCCTGCCTACTATACGTAAGGGTCACATGTCCCGTCAAGCCAATGGAGGACGGGGAAGGAACAAAGCAGCCAATCAGCATTCTTCCGGGTCCGGCCCATACACGGGCACAGATTTCTTTTTGAAATCCGCGTTCGGCTCCGAGCGCTCTAACCCGCAAAGTTCGGTAAAGATTCAGACAAATTTGAATAGAAATGCTGGTATTGGGGTTGAATTTGACCATGACTTCATCACTGCTAACATCAAAGCAAACTGGACCGCTGGTGCAGAACCAGGCACAGGCTGTTTTATTTGTTTTTCTCAACAATTTGCTTTACAGGCATTGATGTATTTCTGGGGGATCACATGTAGTTTTGCAATATTCCAGTGTGACTTCCAGTGTACACTGCCAAATGTTACTTAAAATAAAAAGCTTATGAAACCTAATACACTGGTTCAGTGATTTTGTAAACAGGAAGAAGATCAGGGAGCACAGTTAAAAAAATGAAGGAAAAAGTTTTCAAGTCCTGTGATAGCTACTGTATAAGCTGCCGTTTGGTCAATAGGTGTACACAAATAAGACCTGATAGATTATTTCACCCTTCTGTATCTACTCTACAACAACTGGTTACTTGTTGATGGGTAGGCTGATTTATTACTAACGCCAGGTAGCGACAGATGAGCACCTGTAGAGCGGATTTCAGAGCGACCGCTAGTAGTCACTGTGCTCGGCCATGGATCATTGTTTCAGAGCGCCTCAGTCGCAGTACTACGCTGTATGGGAGCGAACGGTAACGCCAGCTCAGTGCAACTGACTCACACCACATTCATCAAAAAAACTGCCTCAAACATAGCCGGCGCTCAAAATCATGTAGTTGTAGCCCATAGCGCTAGAAGCTGTGTGATTTTTGAACGGCGTTTTTTGAACATGTATCCACTAGTAACAAAGCAAAGACATGTGGAATTACATTGTTATAACATTGTAACATGTAAAACTTTAATACCAGATATGTAAAGAAAATACTGCACAAAAATATTATTAACCAAAAAAGTTTTCAAAAATGTCATTTTCTTGCCCAGGATACATTTCAGAAGTTTTTTTTTTTTTTTTTACGAAAAAAAAAATGGCTTCAGGAAAGGGATTTAAGGATCGTCCATTGAAATGTATGGGAGAGCGCCAGGTAGCGACAGGTAAGACGTGGCGCTCTGCAAGGATGAACGCCGGCGCTGTACACTGAGCCTGGGATAATGATGAATCGGACGCTACATGGCGTTCTGGTCGCTCACCAGATTCGGCTTCATAAATTTGTAATTGCGTGCCTTCTCCAGCGTTCACCTCCCGCTACCTGGCGCTGCCTGCCGCTGTACAGGCACTATCTGGCGCTATCCCTTCATGAATAAGGCCCTTAGCTGTGTGGATTCTCTTATATGTGACTGGCAATAGAAGATTCACCTGAAGACTGTATTTTTTAGATACCAATTTTGTGCTTAGTATTAAAATGTGCACCACTGCTTAAATGTAATATATACTGTCCTTAACAGCAAGCAGTCATATTACACAGACAGAATGCCTATTTTTCTGATGCAATCATTGGTTCTGCAGGGCGTTCCCACATCATTTTTCCCACAACACCTTTGATCAGTGCCAGGGGAACTCGGCAATAAACATACGCCAGCTGCCCTTCAGGGAGATACAGAACAGATAATTACAGCAAATGGGGAATCCCAAATCTCCACAGCCACGAGGCAGCTTTAGAAACTCTACATAAAAAGAGGTACAAACAAGTCTGACTGTCTGACTTCAA
Source organism: Gastrophryne carolinensis (assembly GCA_027917425.1). NCBI lineage: Eukaryota > Metazoa > Chordata > Amphibia > Anura > Microhylidae > Gastrophryne > Gastrophryne carolinensis. The sequence goes on along the minus strand of CM051236.1, from coordinate 301,455,861 downwards.
TTCCATTAAAAACTGTTTGGGCTTTATTCTTAGGTTTAGTTTGACAAAGTCGTATCTGCGACAATGAAGCACACAGTTATAGCCCAGAGATGTAACTGTAATATGCAAGTTCCGATTGTATATACGAAGAACATGTTTTAATCCTGAATATTTTGTGTTTTAAGAGGTATAAGCCTTAATTGTATAAAAAAAAACATTCTGTTGGCCACAAGATCATTTAAAGGGTGATATATTTCTAGCAGGTATACATTTGTTCCCAGCTTTTATTAACTTGCCTGGCCAATGACAACACCTTTGTCTTTGGGCCTTTTTCATGAAGGGATAGCGTCAGGTAGTGCCTTGTAATTGACAGGTAGCGACAGGTAGCGTCATGTGTGATTACACATTTATCAAGCAGAATCTGTGGAGCGACTGGGATAATGGCATGTAGTGTCTGATTCATCATTATCCCAGCCTCAGCGTACAGCGCCGGCATTCAGCCTTGCAGAGTGCGATGTATTAGCTCTCGCTAGCTGTCGCTCTCCCATACATTTCAAGGGATGTTCTTTTACTTCTCTTTAAACAGGGTTTTTGTTTTATTATTTTTTTTTTTATTTCTCAAATAATAATGTATATATTTGAGAGTAATAAATATATTTATGCAGAATTGATATTACAGGTCTGGCATTAATGTGTTCATGTTACAATGTTAGAACAACGTAATTCCATATGTTTTCGCTTTGGTACTGGTGAATACATGTTAAAAACGGCCTTTAATCACACAGCCTCCGGCGCTCTGGGATTCAGAGAAGTATTTTTAAGCGCCGGTGGTATGTGAGGCTGGTTTTTTGATGAATATGTTGTGAGTCGGTCGCACTGACCAGTCGCTAACATTCGCTCCCATACAGCGCTGTACTGGTCATAAAGCGACTCCCCACAATGTATTCATCAATGCTGCGCAGCGATCAAGTCGCTCTGAACTAGCGAACCACAGCCGAGCACAGCAACTACTAGCAGGCGCTCTGAATTGCCTGCTACAGACGCTCATCTGTCGCTACCTGCCGCTAATAATGAATCAGCCTGTTAGTCTGCATCAGACTAACAGGTCACTTCTACCCATCCCACCTGCACAAATGCTCTTGTTTATACCTAAACCACCTCTAGCACAGAATCCACATCTCCCACCTCATCCACAGCACTCTACCTCCCTAGCTGCCTGTAACACTTAGGGCCTTATTCATGAATGGATAGCGCCAGGTAGTGACTCTTTAGCGAAAGGTAGTGAGAGGTATCGGCAAGAGAACGCCTGCTCCAGCACTCAATTACACATTTATGAAGCCTATCCTGTTTAGCGACTGGGATAACGCCATGTAACGTTAGATTCATCATTATCCCAGCCTCAGCGTACAGTGCCGGCTTTCACACTTTCACAGCGCCACCTATTACCTCTCGCTACCTGCCGCTCTCCCATACATTTCAATGGAGGAGCCTCAAATCTCATTTCTCATCTCAAATTTTTTTTTTTTTTTTTTTTTTTTATTTCAAACTACAAATGTTGTAGACATTAGACATTATTCCTGAACTGTGTGTATGTTTTATTTGTTTTTGTTTTTTTTTGTGCGTGAAAATACATTTTATAGTCTGGCATCAAAATCTTAAAGTCACACCCCTACCACAATGTCATTCCCGTTATTTTTTAAACTTTAATGTTGTTTTTGTGTTAGCTGATGTAGCAACAAAGTTTCGTCCTGCCGATCAATGGACCGGTTGATAGCTCCCGTACCTCTTGCCTCAGGTCACGTATTTGTTGTTGGTCCACCAGCGATTGTTTTTCCAATGCCACAATGCGCTCCTGGAGTCTATCACGAGGCTGTTGGAGGTGTAGGCCTCCAGCATCCTGCTGCCTAACTCATAGAGCTCAGTACTGGTAGAGACACCTCTTGCAGTTGGTTGTGTAGTCATCTAAAATAAAAAGCCAGATATTACATTACTGATTGTATTTAGCATATAAAACTATTACAACCACATCTATGGTTAGATTATCATGTACCGTTTGTGCTGGCTCCGAAGCCTGACCACATGGGACTTGCGAGGAGGCCACATCCTGGGTTGCTGTCAAGGATTCCTCCTAAGATCAAAGTATGGTGTAAGTAACATGGTTTTACATGAGTGTCCAAAATAATTTTACAGTTTTTACAACCATAACCAACTAATCAATGGTCTCCTATTGTGTTTGGCTTACGGGTTAGGTATCCCGCTTACAAATTTATGTCTCTGATTATGACCACACTGTAGACTTTTAGATAAAATTGTTATATATTTAATTAGAGTTTCTTTCAGTACATACAAAGGTAATGACATAAAAATAATAACATATAGAAAGCACAATTTGACACATCGGTTCATGTGGCATCATTCAACATTATATTTAGAGTTTATACAGGTATATCCATCGTTGCCTTCTATTGATACCTTACAGGTGAAACCAGATGGGCAGACATGTTTCGCCTTGCTATGTCGGCTTTATCAATGCCCTTTTCGCCTGAAGAAAAACATAATACAGTATATAGTGTATCTGACATGATATTTCCACTTCAATATACACACTCATATGGTTACTTTTTACTCTTTATGTGTCTTAACCATTCTGATAATGTAGATAGTATAATAATCTATACATATAGTGATGTACCTTATCTAGGATTAGATCTGTTATCCAATGTGTGGTTTTCCTGAGAAAGGTCTGACTATGGAATACATTCTATTCACAGCTATATCAGAGCCAGTGACGTTTTTGGTTTTCTGCACTGTCCCTTTAAATGGGTTTTTGTTGATATCCTAGGTAAAATTGAAAATTGCCTTTAAAACACTTTATATATAATCCTCTATGTCAAGTAAATAACCTTTTCTTGGCATTATCCTCACTGGCTGTATATACCTGTATATTTGTAGAATGAGCACACAGCTTCCATTCTGGCAGGTTTATTATTTCCCACTGCAAAAGAGTAGAGTATAACTAATCAATGGTACCTGAGTGTGGTCCTCCTCAAATAGTTCAGGTGTCTGGCTGCTAGGAAGGGGCAAATCATCATCCGATAATGGCGGCAACATCACATTTGCTTTGTTTTTATTGTGTCTCTACTTTTGGTCAATCCACACACTAAGCAAAGGGGGTGCAATCTGTCTTTCCACATAGCTAGACATGTTTGGTGCTTAATACTTAGATGATGACAGGGTTAAACTGGGCGGTAAATTGGTTCCCAGGCCTGGAATAATAATGATGATAATTTTGGATAAATAATAGTGATGGAGCTACTCCCACCCCCTTTGCTCAATCCACACACCCTTTACATGTATGATATTTAGGGAAGAAAGCTCATTGTTAAACAATAAAGGTCAACTAATTGTGTGGCCACAGATCATAATCACATTTATAAGCACACATACCCGCCACATCGGAGATGTCCAGACTTAGCCCATCACTAGAGCTTTGCCCTAAAAATACATGGGTCATACCAAATGTAAATAGGCCAAATACATATAATGTGATACAACATCCTTACATAAAAAATTTAAATCACATTCTTATCCTCATCCCTAGCAGCCACACTTTGAAGGGCACTTTCAGGACCAGCACTTCCTGTATTCTGGCCTAACGACAGAAAACATAATTGTTATTACTTTAAGCTGGCATAGTATTGCTTCAATAAATGTATTCAAATGTCACCAAAAGAAAGCCCACATGTATTTAACAGTTTACTTATTTGATCACTTTGAAATATTAACCGTTTGTTTGAAAAACATAACCAACTATACAGCTTTCAATGTGAGGTCTCATGGTTTTTCAGGGTAAAAATTGTTGAGATACACATTAATAAACAAAATACACAAAGGATAAAGTATGCTTAGCACTACACACCAACAGTGTCATGTAGGCCTGCAACACAGGAAGTGGGGTCCAAAGATGAAGCTGGGACTTGGCCTACAAATGAAAATCATAATTCAGCTAAATCTAGACATTTTACTTACTTTTGGCCAAGCCAAATTAACACATACACTTACTGGCTTCCAAAGAGTATGTAGACTCATGAGGAGATGCTGATGCAATTCTGGGGGCATCTATGTTTAAAAAATGATAACAATTAGCCATTGTTAATGTGCGCAATTAAAATAACCCTCAAGACCGATACCATGGAATCAAATGATCAAGACTCTTTACCTTCAACATCAGAATGGGTTAATGTTGAGGCTGGGGGAGAGGCAGGAATCTGGGACCCATCTGCATCTGAGTCCTCATGTGCCACTAAGGAAAAACAAAGAGAAATGTTTTTAAAAAATGACATAGGTATAATATGATACTTACCATGACCTACTTTTACAAACAAATATGGTTCAACATGAATTGGAACAATTATTTACAAGGTTATCACAATGAACCTTCACCCCAGCCTGTGGTGTCATCCCCAGCACCCACACCCTGCAGCCGACAGAGGGGAATCTTGCACTTCAACATCTCCTCATATGGCCTGTATTTACTCTTGGGACCCTGCTTCATCCCACTGTCAACAAGAAGATCAGACTTCATCTTTTGCATAAGGGCCCTTTGCAAAGTGTAGAAGCGTTTCTTGCAGGCTGTGCCACTACCTGGATATTGAGCAGTGCTAGTAAGCTGCTCACCAATGGCATCCCACAATTTGCTCCTTTCTTCCTTGCCTAAACACTGACTTTGGGAGTCAAATAATAACTCCCACTTAGCCAGTGTCAGACGCACAAGAGTATTATTATCCGCCAAATTTAATTCTGGCTCCCTCTTGGCATAGGCATGCTTGGGCTTTGGTGGGGCTCCACCTTCAGCCTGCGCCCTTTTCCTTGAGGAAGGTCTGCGGCCACGACGCACACCAATGGTACTGGGAGCCCCTGGAGACACAGCAGTGGCAGACAGATTTCCAGAATTTGGCTCTATCCTGTAGCTGCGCACACCACCAAACCACAAACACACAAGGACGCATGCAAACTACAGAATGGCAACAATTGCAGAATGTATCTGGCAGTTTTTATGTGCTTTATTACCCAATCACAAACAGGGCCAGTTAATTGATTGAGACATACTATACAGGTGTGTGTAGCTACATCTTGACTACAATGAATGAGGTATCAGCCAAACATGTGTTGAAGTCAATAAAGTAATTATTAAGCTACTTACAAAGCCAGATACACATTAGTTATTACTTGTATCCATGTCTCTGAGCACCATTTGAAATGGTGTCCAAAAAACAGCTATTTGAAATTTAAAATGTTTACCTTGGATTGGACAATAGATGTCTGTGCAACCAGATTCGCACAACGATGCTATGATGGATGGATTCATCCACACCGGTGGTAAGCTAATTACAGACTGGAAACAGCTAACAAACGCAAAAGGCAGCTAAGCGGACCAGACCTTTGTATAAGTTAAGTATAAATTAGGATTACATTATTCATTCTTATCTTGATACACTGTGGCAAAGGCTGTGATGTTTGGTGCTTGTAACTTTCCCATAGCTGCCAGGAACTGGCTTGCTGGGTTTCTTGATTACTGTCTGTGGCTTTGTTGTGTTTTTCTGGCATCAGTGCTGTTTCATTGGGAGATTAGTTTTGGTGGCATCTGCAAATATTGTGTAAGATACAGCAAGTGTGGATTGTTTTGGGAACCTTTTGTGGGTTGTGCAGCAACTCCCCTCTTGGTTGTGCCAAACAGTAAAAGCATACTTTCAGCAGGCTGATGGTTGTTACCACTATACATCTGGTTGGGATTGTTTGTGTATGTGGATTGGTTGTGTGTGTGGTGAGATTGTTGAAATTTGATTGTGGGAGTGCATGAGCCATGGCCAGTGAGTGTGATGTGGATGTTGGGGTGATGTTTGGGGTATGTATGTGTTGTTGCGGCAGCGCAGAGGAAGGTCAGGAGTCAAGGGAAGAGGGTGCTGTGAGGCTTAGGGCACCCCGATCCTTTGGCATCAGCCTCTCTGTATGCGATTTAAGTGAGAACCAGATCAGAAGCAGATTTCGTCTGAATCGTGCAGCACTACAGTCCCTATATGATCAGATTAAGACCAAAATCGATCCATCCACCAGACGCATCCATCCCTGGCATTGTTCACCTTTGTGCCATGTTAAATATAGTGACAACCTCAGCCCTCCTCAGCGGGATCAGCCAGGCTACAATGAGCCGAATATTTTACAAGGTAGTCCTGGCTATTTGCGACCTTATCCCCGTATATATAAAATTTCCAGAGGACGAGGAGGAGGTTGCCAATATTAAACGTGCGTTCTACCTCCCTCCCCGTGCACAGGAGCTGCATTATAGGAACAGGAAACAATTCCATTCCATGAATGTCATGGTGGTATGTGACCATGACATGAAGCTGAGGGCCGTGAGATCTGGCTTTCCAGGCTCATGCCATGATTCTTATGTGCTCCAGCAATCAGTCCTGTGCCGGAAGTTTGAGAACAATGAAATGCCACCTGGATGGCTACTGGGTAATTAATAATCCTTGACATAATAACAATTACAATATGTGGATTACTAAATTGCACAGCTAGATAAGCCAAGTTTTAATGTATACATTATGTTTATGGTACTTTACTAATTGCTTTTTCTCACTTTGTTTGTTCAACAGCGGACAAGGGATATGGGCAGAAAACATGGCTCATGACTCCGGTCAGAAAACCCACAGACCTCTGCCCAAGTACGCTACAATGCAGCACATCGCAAAACTAGATGCATTGTGGAAAGAACAATCGGCCTGCTGAAAGCACGCTTTCTCTGTTTGGCACGCCCAGGAGGAGAGATGTTGTACAGTCCACAAAAGGTCTCCAAAATCATCCTCGCCTGCTGTGTTCTACACAACATTTGAATATGCCACCAAATCGAACCCCCTGAGGAAACAGCACTGGTGCCAGAAGTCCCCAACATGGCACAGACAGTAATGAGGACACCCAGACTGGGTTTGAGCGACGGCAAAGCGTGATTACATAGTTTTTTCGGTAAGTCAGCTCACCTTAACTATACTACAACTACATTACAATAAAAAATATTGGGTAGCTTAAATTCATATAAAAAAATATGTGGGTGGTATTTAATAGTGTAAAATACAAAGTGGTGTGCTTATTATATTTAATCCAAAAATGTGGTTGGTATATACATAAAACAACCCACATTAGGGGGTTTAAAATACATTATTTGTAATTAAAAACACAAACTTACTACACTTTTGTCTCCATTACAGGCACCATGAAGATAGGAACAACTTCTTTGGAAAAAAAACCTTTTTCATAAAAATATATGCTTCGATAAAAAAAAAAAGATTTTTCTTCAAAATATCTAGTTACATGTGTTATTTGGCTTATGTTATAGCAGAATTTTAACTTTCACAGATTGATTTCTATACAACAGCATAGAAACGCTCAGGCGCTGTATTTATTAAGGTTTAACAACTCAACAGCGCCTCTAAAGCAAATTTGAAACATTACATTTAACATTGGCAGCGTGATTACCAATAACGGCAGGTAGCGACTGAGGAGCCCTGTAAAAGTGACGGCTGATCGGGGCGGCCACTAGCGGTCGTTCAGAGTGCCGCAATACAGACGCTCATCTGGCGCAAATAGTGAATCAGCCTGCCGGCTTTCCTCTCTGCCACCTGGTTGTGCACATACTTAAAAAGGGACCATAGCTGCATAAATCTGGAAATGCCTTATTATAGCCATAAAACTTTTCTGTGGAACAATGATGGACTGTGCGTGCCAACCTGTCCACATGACGGTTGGCTGGCAGTAGGTTTGTTGCGTGGATATGCATGTCACAATGGGATTACTAAAGTAAAGAGGGGGTGAGAAATATTGCCCAATTTACAAATGTATTTTAGCGGTTGAGACTCTAAATATAGGTTGTCATGGCGGGGGTCTCACTTAAAAGTAGATCTAAAGGCAAGAAAGACATTAAAGTGGACCAAAACACACATTTTTAACTAGCATCACTTGAATTGCTCCCTCCATTAAAATAACTTTTTGTCAACTTTTTCTGCTTCTGCTTCACTTTAATCCCAGATGATGCCGCCTGTTTTAGCTGTAAACCTCCTCCATTCATTGCCACCATTATGTGTGGCAATTATGTAATTGCTATACGTATGCAATGGCTGATGCCTGCTATCTTACAGAGAGGGACAGCAATTAATAAAAACAGTGTTCCAGGGCGATTCGAATTGTGAAAATAGCCATTTCTAGTTCTAGACCCTAAGAAGGCGGTATCACCGGGGGCTTTGGCCAACTGTATTTCACAAGTTCAGTGGGTTTTGGCCTGCTTTAATTCTGCTAACACCCCCCACTCCTCGGGCATCTTGATATGGGATCCCCATATACCTTAAATTGTACCTATAGTCACAAATTGTGCCAGGCACCTCCCATCCCACACTTGGGGCTGGGAATGATTTGGGGACTAAAAAAAACACCCTGTCCCAGCTGTTAGTCTCTTCCCACCCGAAGACTGCCATTCGAGACTTCCAGCGGCCAGATAGACCAGGAGCTAGGCCTGCATTGATGAGTTCTCAGCGTGGAGGGGTTGTTGTTGGTGTTTTATTATTTGGTCATATCGCCTTTAAGTAGCCAATTGGGCAGGGATTTAAACAGGACTTACACACTTTATGAACACTTTCCCACAAAAAAATTTTTTCTGCTTGGCTTGGCCAAGCACACACTTTTCTGTCACTTTCCGCATACATCCTCTTATATAAGTTATGCACTGCCCAACCATCCACTTTTCTCCCACATTTTTCCCCCTACTAACACATTCTCCCAAACTATCCCTACCTCACCCAAACCCCCACTGTCAGTTTGCTTATGTCTACCCTGTCCACTGACTATACTCCCCTAGTAATAGTATAATACCCAGCCCCATGTTTTTCTGTTAGTATACTTTCCTGATAACCTTCCTCTTCTAAATTACCATATGGTCCAGTGGGTTAATAGGTGCTGTACTGTATGAGATGTCTTAGTCTTTTACCGTATGAAATACATCATATAGCTTTAAGATTTAAGGTTGTGTAATAATATATAATAGAATGTTTACATCAGCTTTCTCCATTTATCTCTGGCTTAGAAATAACTCACTTTAGCTAAAGGGAGATCTGAGCACTCTCAAGGGCAGCATTGTGCAGGTAAGCAGAGGTTGGAAGGGTGTCCAATACCCTCTTTTCCTTTTCTTGTCTGGTCTTGGTACTTTTCTATTTGAAATTACCAAACTAGTCATTGCATGTATGCTGCTGTTGCTTGACTCCTGCTACCTCCCATTTAATTTTTTTTAGCTTTTTCACTAACTTTTCTATTTCTTGTCTTTCCAGCTAGTAATGGTATGGTCCGAGTGTCAAAGCTTTTTATTTGAGAAATGGTTTTCATGACTCCCTCCCAGGTATCTGTTGATGCCTTTGGAGTTCATCTGGGAATTATTATTGAGATGTATGAAGTGGTTAAATTCAAGGACCATACTTGTGGGCACCAAAGTGTCTATAAAGTTAGAAACTTTTATAAAATCTGTACCAATGTAATACTCTTAGACAATTTGAAAAAATACCTACAAATTTGAAAATCAAATCCCATACTGAGCATGAGGGTCATTAATTATTTCCCAGATTACTAATTTTACAGGTTAAGGGCTTAACAGGTTACAGCTGAAATATTCAGCACAACTCTGGCCCTGTATGGGCTGCCACAGATGTGTGCTAAACTGTATTGTGTGTGTATTTGGGTAAAGGCTTCATGTGGAAAAATGTGGGGGTAAAATCCTTGCAGACCTGGACCATACCTGGTGCAGAATTGCCAGAGACAATTTAGTTGCACTGGGTGTAGTCGTACATGATGCTCTAAGATAGATCACAGGGATACAGTAGGAATAAAGAAAAGAGCTGCATTATTCAAGAAATGTTCGTTGGGGACTTGCATGGAATGGTTTGGTTACAAATTAAAATGAAGAATAAGGGCAGTTGTAGCAAATATTTGTGAGAGGAGGAGTTTCCTCTCACGCACACTTTCTCAGTTTCTCTCCATTTCTCTTCCATGTTCTCTCTACCACTCTCTCCCTTTTTCCTGAATCTCACCGTTGCTATGGTAACTAGCTGCCTCTTCTCTGCACGCCAGTGAGACAAATTTTAATTTTTAATTGCTCCTTGCAGTCAAAATCTTACTGCTGCTATCAGGATAGAAATGTATGTGCTTCGCAAGGAAAAGAGAGTTTGGGGAGTGTGTGTGTGTGTGTGTGTGTGTGTGTGTGTGTGTGTGTGTGTGTGCCGGAGCTTTGTTAGTGGAGCAATGTAGTTTAGCCCTAAAAAAGTTATTTCTGGACAGGACTGTTCCATGAAGGCATACTGTAGTTGTGTATCAAAAATCTTAAAATGTCAATGAGTCAACCAAATGTATGTCAAGAAAGGATTTTTATGCCATGATTTGGAATATTGTGCAAATGCAATGAATGCAACGCATATATATTTTGTTTACTTTTTGAGATAAAAATGTTTCTTTTTTGGCTTGAACATTTCTCTGAGTGTGTGCAAGGCTGCTATAATGGCCTAGATGATAAAAGGTCAGCGCTTGATTTAATGCCCATGGTTACAAGCAGATAAAAATGGCCTTTCCATTTCAGTTTCAATGATTCTATACATGTTACCCACTTCCTTGTTCACAACTGGCTGGCAATCACGTGACTGCTCATGTCCAATCTGGATTTACCAGGTGGCTTGCACATCAAACATGAATGGTTTCCATTGGTCACCTGATTAACTGCCATTTGGTGCCATACACCATGAATGAGGTGGAGGTGACTTGAGTATAGTGCCGCTTTAAAGAGGAACTATGGTAAAAAAAAATGATGTGCCCATATGACCAAGAGCAGCCTATCAGCGCTGTTAGTGGCTGAGCCTATCAGTGCTGCCTGGCGCTGACCCTGAAAAGTGATTGGATGCTCCATGCCAGCTGTAGAAGAGGACCCGGGAAGAGGTGATTTACCAGGAGGCCGGCTTATTGTTTACCAGAAACAGTCTGACATGCTTGTGCTTCAGAAAACCTCCAGCAAGATCTACCCAAAATCAGGGCAGACGTGTTTAGCGTTCTAGGTACCTTTGCCACTCATTGAGTTAGTTCTAGGTAACATTGCCATCCACCATGATTACTGCTACAAAATGAAAAGACCTGAAACTCAAACTCTAAATGCTATACTATAAAACATAACTATAGACCTACTGTAGGGCAGTAATTGGGGACTAATGCTTAGACCAAAAGGGAAACAAGTAGTGGGGGGGAGATTATATTTCCCTTGAAAAATACTGCCTTGAGTATTTGGATACATAATGTAATACAATGGAACATGCCCTAAATTGCCTAATCTGAAATATACGTTGTGGCATTTGCACAGGGATTCTGAGTAAATTGGACAAATATCCCTTTCAGCTGAATATAACATTTAAACTGCCTGAGAAATTATTTTTGGGGATTTTTTGTTGGATACAATTTTTATCTAACACAAAATAGCCTGACTTTTTATTTTTTAATTGTATTTTTGAGATTTCAGTCTTTTACGGAATGCCGCTTTTAACAGCATTCAATTTAACATTAAAACAGGCAGGTTTATTTTTTGGGTCATTTTCTTGGCACTTTACCAATGAACTGGTAAGGGGTCTCATGGAGCTTTATACAAGTTCATACTCCATTACCTGCACCACCAATAGACAGGGTAATGCGGATGAGCCTGGCAGCCCATAGCATGGGCCAGTGCTGGCACCGGACCTGTGCTATAGGACATATGGGCTTGTAATGTTCAGGGCCAGGGGCCAGCTGAGTGGCCCTTGAGTCCTCGAATTACAAGCCCCTATGCTTGGTTTATCAGGTAGGGAATGCTTAAGGGGGGGACCCCACACAATTTTTAGAAACATTTTTAAACATGTCTACATTAAAAAATATTTCCCGATGGGGCGTGGCCGCGGCATGGTAGTGTGAGGACGTCCACAGTGAGTGCTCCTGGCTATCCCCAGCCTAGAAGCGTTTTTGTGGAGAAATTTCCATACCTAATCCCCCACAGTAATGGGGGAATGTGGAGGACAGAGAAAGGGCTCTCGAGCGGAGGACAGACAAGCCATCACCCGCTTTTTGAGAGCTGAGGTGCCAAAGAGCTCAAGCCGGAGCAAAATGACGCTGGAGCGCATGGAAGATGGAGGGAAAGAGGGGAACAGCAGTCGGCTGCGCAGCTTACAGCAGTGCCGCCGGAGGAGGGAGATCTAACGCGGGCAGAGGAGGGAGCTGATCTCCTCCCGCAGCAACAACAGCAGGGCTGTCACCACCCTGCGCTTCTCAAGCAGGTGGGGAGCGGAGGGATGGCGGCCGTCCGGGAACGGAGGCGCCGTGAGACGCTGGCGGCTGAAGAGCCACAGGACGAGACGCCCGCAAAGGCGGGTGCTCACTGGGTAGCGTGGGGGCCCATTCGGCAGAGGACTTGGGGGGCCCAGAACACAGTCCAGCATTGCGCCGGGGAGCTGCTCTCTGTCCCTTCAGCACTGAGGCCATTACCCTGAAATCCCCCTGCAGCTTGAGAGACTCTCCACATGCAGTGCTCCCTCTCTGCCCCCAGATACCTGCAGACAGCTGGAGAGAGGAGCTGCTGAGCCCAGCACAGAGCCCCAGGGAGAAGAGCAGCCCTCCACCACTTTAAGGGCAAGCCGCAGGCACCTACAGGCCCCATCCACACTGTCCCCCCTTTCCATAAGCCCAGGGAGAATGGGGCAGTGAACTGGAGGACACCCTTGATGACCAGGACGGGGGCCTGGCCTGTGCAGTCAGAGAGGGGCCAGGTTCTATGGAGAGAGGCCCTGTCTTCTCCTGTTACCCGGGCGCAATGCATGACATCTCCTGACGGGCCATTTACCTACCCGGCTCTGCTCCAACCTAGAAAGGAGGGATATGACGCGAGTCCCTGGGGCTCGAGGGGGGGAAGCCCCCAGTCCTCACGTGGGATGCCCGGCTCGCCACTTAGCACAGAACCCAGATCCAACCCTGCGGATCCGCGAAGCAGAGAACGAACGCATCGAATAATGGTCCATGCCCCGCAGCAGAACCCAGATCCCGATCTGCACTCACTCCTCCTCTCACTCCCCACTAAAGCAGATATGGAGGCAATCCCTACTAAGGAGGATTTGGAAGCCATGATCTCCAGAATAGAAAAAACCTTCCGGAAAGACCTGGAAACCGTACAACACAACGTGGCAGCGGTAGAGGACAGAGTGTCTGCATTGGAGAATGCAAGAACTTCGACAGAGGAACGCCTTAACCGCCTGGAACAGATGACTAATACACAAGCAGCCCAGATCTCCAACTTAAAGTTACACTACGATGATTTGGAGAACAGGAACAGGCGGAACAACCTACGCCTTCGGGGGATCCCTGAAACACCCCAGTTCACGGATCTGGAATCGGTCCCCACGTCGGTTTTCAACGAGCTCCTGGGGGCTCCCCTGGGCACTGCTATAAAGATGGACAGAATATACAGAGTGGCGGTGCCGCCCACCGGGCATCCCGGATGGCCCCCGGGACGTCCTATGCAGAATACATCACTTTAAGGTAAAAGAAGAAATTCTAAAAAAGCATGGGAGGCGCAGCAAATCGTACACGACTCTGCACACATAACCATCCTTCTGGACCTGGCTCGTTCTACGCTCTGGATGAGAAGACAACTGAAGCCAGATAAAAGATAGTGGCGCAGTGTACAGATGGGGTTACCCTTTTCATCTTATTGTCAGAAAAAATGGAGGTTCTTTTACACTGCGGGCCCCCGGAGACCTGGACAATCTTTTTGCGTTTCTTGACACCGCCCCTCTGGAAGTCCCGAATTGGCTCGACTTCCCTACGTTTCAACCCTTGCCGCAGAGGATTCGACGTCGGAGGGCCACGATCAGCCGCGTCCGGCCGCGACGGGGAGACATCCCTTCCCCCGTGGCCGAGTAGCATTTAGGACTACCTTAACGCAATGCAGTGGACTCGACCCCCTCAGCCGGACTTTCTCCCCTCTCCGAGACGGGCCTCCGGCGGACTTTCACTCTCACCTTCCTTCCGATGGGACTGTCCGCCGCACCTGTGATCGAGGAGGAGCGACGCTCCGGCTACAGGGTTTGAATAGGGAATAAAGATTGTTGTGATTTCTGGGTTCCTGGTTCCCCTCCGCTCATGCCCCTCCCCCTTCCGTTCCTGTAGCGCCATTGTGGTGCTTGTCCGGACGCCCTCCGCGATGGCTGGGCTGTTGCCCGCCTGGGGGGGCGGCGGGCGAGCCGAATGTATGACGGCCCCTGAAAGGGTGAACTTGGATGGGCTGTTGATACTATATCCTGCGGGTGCGGGGGGGGTTGGCTCTGTCGCACCGGGTGGTGGGCTGCAGTCGCTCCTGGAGGCCGGGCCCCCGCTGACTGCCTCGGCCGGCGCCCGCTGTGGGACCCGCATGTGATCCTAGGGCGGTGGCGGATGTGTTGGGAGAGGGCTACGAGTGGGTATGCACATGGTCCCTCTGGGGGGGATGGGTCCTTGCCCTCCTTGACCATCGGTTACACGGTCCCTCGGGCCTTGGCTGCCTGGGATTCTTGGCGCTTGCGCCGGGGCGCCCGGGCGGCAGCTCGCTTGGGGTCTGTGGGTGCCGGATGGCCAGGACCAGGGCACTATTGGGGGCCGTGGTGCCGGCCTCTTGGGCTCCTGTCCCCGCCCCCCCCGCTTCCTTGTTGGGGGGGCCGTGAGACTCGAATAAAATCGGTGCCTTGACGGTCCCTCATCCCTGGGGTGGCTGTGAGGGGGGGCCGGGTGGTGGCTCTTGGACATGTGGGCTGGACGCCCCACCGGTTCCATGCCCTGCTAATAAGATTGCTCGGCCATTCTGGGGGGTATCTGGACGGGTGGAAGACGGCCCGCCGGCATGTCCGGGCGTGGTGGACGGCTCCTTGGTCGGGTGGGTGGAGCTTGTGTAGGGCTTGTGATCCTGGCTTGTTTCTTCGTCCTTGTCCCCCCTGCCGGCGCCCCCCCCCCCTCCGATGCGGGGGTGCGATGAGCTGTGTCTGGCTATCTGGTTGCCCCGGGGAGGACCGGGTCTGATGGTTGTCCCTCGAGAGTGGTTGCCCGGCCCCCGCCGGCGCCCGCTGTGCGGGTTCCAGGCGGGGGGGGTCGGCTGGCCGGCTGGGGGCGGTGGACTGGCGGGATGATTGCCCGGGACGGGGAGGGTTACTGCATATGTGTTTTTGGCAAGGGTCACATGTTAATCAGACTGTCATAGAGTGTTACTATAGAGTTAAAGAAGGCCCTGGTTTGTTTGCTTGTTCACAGATTGTTGTCCTTTTAATCCCCTCGGGGGAAACCAAGTCTTGGACCTTCCCTCATATGAGGGGCTGAGTTGGGCTGGGAAGGCGGGAGCCCTCCGTAGCCTTGCAGCACCACAGTTTCTCTACCCCACATAGGCCTGCACGCCTAGGCTAATTCGGCCTTACGCGGGCATTTTTTCTCAATTTTTTTTTCTTTCTTCTCTTTCCTTTAAACCTCTTCCCGCCCTTCATCCATTCCACCTTTCATAATCCCTCCCCATTCTGTTCTTCCCCCTTGTAACCCATCTTCCCTCAGGTCTTTGGTCGGCCGTCCAGCTCCCTTACCCCTCCCCTACCTCCCGGCCGGGCGGCCACATCCCTGCTACCCCTGAGGGCACATTGGTCCCCTGTCTACAGTTGTAATGGCTTCGGGCTCTTCTTTACGGGGCCGTCGCGGGTGGTCTGGGTCGGGCGCAGGTGACGCGATGGACCTCAAGATTGTCTCCCTAAATGCCAAGGGCCTCGACGTCCCGGAGAAGCGGAGAGTATGCCTGAATCTATTTTGGAAAAAAAAAAGGGCGCAAATAGTATTTGTGCAGGAAACGCACTTTCGGAAGGGGAGAGCCCCTAAATTTTTAGACAGGCGCTTCCCAGTGGGATGGCACTCCTGCTCGCCTGATTCAAAATCCAGGGGAGTGAGCATTCTGATCACGGCCAACCTTCCATGGACCTTGATAGACAACATACTTGACGAGGAAGGTCGTTTCATCTTCGTTAAAGGAAAAATAGGTACCCAAGTATTCACGTTCGCTAACATCTATGCCCCCAATTTGGATCAGATTCGCTTTATTGAACGTGCCCTCGATGCTCTTCAGACATTCTCGGAGGGCATCTTGATTTTTGGCGGTGATCTCAAAGTGGCCCTGGATCCATTGCTGGATGCATCTAGGAAGGCTTCTCATCTATCGTTCTTGGCTCTTAAGAGACTAAAAAATTTCCTGAGACTCTCTCAACTCATGGACCCGTGGCGTCTACAAAACCCTCGAGGTCGAGACTAATCCTTCTGCTCAGCACCTCACGACTCCTACTCAAGGTTAGATTACCTCCTCTTGGAACACAGATACCTGGAGATTATCTAAAAAGCGGAGATTGATCCTATCCTGATCTCTGACCATGCCCTGATCTCACTGTCCGTGAAACTCCCTGAGCGGTTGACCAGGCCAAGTACCTGGGTGCTCAATGAGTCACTACTTCAGGATCAGATCCTAAAGGAGGAGGTTAGGAAAGAACTACAGACATACTTTGAAATCAGTGCCAACCCGGAGACGTCTCCCCTAAACCTACGGGCAGCGCACAAATGCTACATCAGAGGTATCATCATAAAACTGGCCTCCAGAAAGAAGAGGGAGAGAGAGAAAATGAAGGTAGATTTAATACAGAAAATCACTCGTTTAGACTCGGAGCACAAAAAACAGCGAGCGGAGGAGACCAGACAGGAGCTGGCAGCGGCCCATGAAAAACTAAGAGACCTCTTGCTAACCAAAGCGAAGGTTACACTCGTTAGGACCAGATGCTCCTTTTATGAATATGGGAACAAATGTAGCCGCATGTTAGCTAGGGCAATTAGAGAGCAGAGAGCCAGCAACTTCGTACCTCAGATACTGGGGAGTGGAGGGCGATTGCTCTCTAAACCGGCAGACATTGCTGGAGTCTAAAGAGACTTCTATCTCAAGCTTTACAACCTGAGGGGGGGTGAGGGGGGCCGGCCGAATGGGCTGCAGGAGGTCCAAAGGTACATTGCGGCATCAGGCTTGCCCATATTGAGCCGAGAGTTGGTGGAGGCCATGGAGGAGCCCATAACTGCGGAGGAGTGATCACTGGCAATTAAATCATCCCAAACGGGAAAGTCCCCAGGTCCTGATGGATTTACATTATCATACTACAAATGGATGGAGGACATCTTGACCCCAAGAGCAGTAGCGGCCTTTAATTCTATATCTTCTGCACAGGCTTTACCAGTAGATATGTTGAGGGCACAGATAGAGATACTACCTAAACAGGGAAGGGACCCACTGCTCTGCTCCAACTACAGGCCGATATCATTACTTAATGTGGACCTCAAGATATTCGCGAAAGTCCTGGCGACCAGACTCATACCATACCTGGGCAATCTAATAGGCCTGGAACAGGTGGGGTTCACCCCGGGTAGAGAGGCGAGAGACAATGTGACCAGAATTCTCAACCTGATTCATTTGGCACATGAGAAAGGGATTCCTGCTATGATGCTCTCCACAGACACTGAGAAAGTGTTCGATAGGGTCCAATGGGACCCTATTCGGGCCACTCTAGAGCATATAGGCCTACAGGAGAATATGAGATCTTGGATGATGTCTCTGTACTCCTCTCCCTCGGCATGCGTCAAAGCCAACGGGGTCCTATCTGATCCATTCCCGATAAACAATGGCACAAAGCAGGGATGCCCGCTGTCCCCGATTATTTTAATTTTGACGTTGGAAACCTTCTTCAGGAAGGTTAGGGCGAATCCAGACATCAAGGGGCTGTCCGGAGGTGGTACGGAACATAAAGTTGCGGCTTTTGCCGACGACTTGCTCTTTTGCATCACCCAACCAGTGACGACTATCCCCAATCTTCTGAGAGAAATGAGAGAGTACGCGGAGCTGTCGAATTTTAAAATCAACTTGCAGAAATCTGAGGCACTCAATGTCTCTCTTTCACAGAGACACTTGGATAACGTACAAGACAATTTCCCCTTCCGAAGGGCATCTGGTGCGATCAAATATCTGGGAGTTCAGGTAACGCCTCAGCTTAAAGACTTGTTCGCCAGAAACTTTCCACCTTTCCTTAGCACCATTAAGAGAGACCTCCATACATGGAAGGACAAGACACTGTCCTGGTTTGGTAGGTGCAACGTACTGAACGTCTTGCCATGTCTTCTCTACCCTATTCAGGTACTACCCATCCACCTACCATCTGCCTTTCTGAGGGATATCCGATCTGAATTTATACAGTTTATAGGGGGGGGCAGGACCTCGAGAATCGCCCATCAAACACTGATGCTGCCGAAGGTGAGGGGAGGGGTGGGACTTCCTGATATCAGAATGTATTATATAGCAGTGCATCTAAACAGGATCGTGGATTGGAATCATCATAGGAGCAGCAAACGATGGGTTCAATTGGAGCAATCGTGGGCTCCGGTTCCACTAGCGGGCTCCCTTGGTCCCCGGGAAAATTACCAGGCTCGCTCAGATCTCATCCTACAATAGGCCTGACCCTCTGGGTGTGGGCAAGACATATGACGAAAGAGAACATAGCCCCGACGCCCTCCCCGCTTCGCCCAATCACGGGGGCATTGAACTTCATTCCGAACCAGCTTGATGCAGGTTTTGCAAGATGGAATGTGCCTAGGTGTCGCATACGAATTCCTTAGCGGCTCCAACTGGAAGTCCCTGCAGGAACTGCTGAACTGGGGGGGGACGCCCCTCATCTATCTTATTGGAGAGCACTACAGGTATCGCACTTCCTGGTGAGCCTGCCCCTGTCCAAGGAATTCGCTAGAGAGTTGACCCCATTCGAGCGCTTATGTGCGACAAGCGAAACAACCAGGGGTACATTAACATAATCTATAAACTGCTGGTTTACCCAGGTGAGAACCACATACCGAACTTCATTCCGGCATGGGAGATGGAGCTCAGGGTCACATTCACCCCACCCCAAGTAAAGAAAATGCTGGAGCTAGAACAACGGGCCTCAATAAGTAACCAGTATCAAGAGGCGGGCTACAAAATACTGAATCGATGGTATAGGTTGCCACAGACACTACATCGTTTCTTCCCGTCAGTGCCTTCCCTATGCTGGAGATGTGAGAGAGACATAGGCTCCCTCTCGCACATTTTTTGGGGATGTCCAAAAATAAGGGGCTTCTTGGAGGAGATTGTTAGGTGGATCCATAAGATAACAGGAGAGCCCATAGAACTCTCACCGGAGGTCCTCCTCCTGCATTCCACCAAAGCCTCGGTAAAAAAGGAAAAAGAAATCCTTGACAGTTCACTTGGTAAATGCTGCCAGAGCATGTATCCCTGCCAGATGGAAGTCGACTACCCCGCCAACCATCGGCTCTTGGATTAGGAGGGTGGAAGACATCAGACGAATGGAGGACCTGACAGCCCTCCTTCAGCGCACTGAGGAGAAACATAGACAGTGGATGCCGTGGTCCCTATTCATGGAATCAGTCGAGGGCAGGATCCTGAGGGACGAGACCTGAGGTAGCCGGGAGACGTTCGGGGACCGTTGCTGAGCAGAAATGCTCGATCTGGACCGGGTGATACGACCCTTTGCCCGCGGCAGCTCCCTTCCTCCACCTGATCGTGGAGACCTGGGCCTCCCCTCCTGTTCCCCCCCCCCGCCCCCCCGACCTTTTCCCTGTCTGGGCCCCTCATGGGTAGGTACCTACCTACCCTTTCCCTCCTGTCTTTTTCACTCCCCTCTCCTCTCTTTTCCCACGCCCTTATTCCCCATTAGAACACGTCTTCCTCCCTTCCTCTTTCCGCTTAATTTTGGAAAAATGGAGAGGCGGGGGGCGATGAGACACGATCCTAGACTGGGTTCTAGTTGACCGGCAGGCCATGCACAATAGAGTATTAGTCAAATGCTGTAATGTAGAATTTAAACGTTATATTATAACTGTAATGCTCGGTAGCTGTGTCCGAAATGTCTAATAAGCTAAATATGATCTGTCTTTTTGCCTTTGCTCTTTTCAATAAAGATTTATTGATAAAAAATATATATATATATATTTCCCGCCAAAAGGTACAAAAAGAAGTGTACCTGAAGATGTGCTGAGGAAGTGACGCTTGTGACGTCACGCAACGCGTAGACGCTGGGGCAGTCGGCTGGCGGTCGTGTTTGTATGTAAGTTATTTTTTCACATGTGGGTAGTTATTTCTTTGTCCTCTCCGGCTTGTTCTCACTGTTGCATTGGCATACTTATGGTTAGGTATAGGTTAGTGGGTTGTTTAGGTTAGAATCAGCACTGAGTGGTGTTTAATATATATATATATATATATATGTTGTTACTGTTTTCTCATTTTAATATTTTATTGAGTTGCACTATAGCACTTTATTGTGTATGAGCCGGGCAGTTCAAAAAGCTTTATAAAACTAATGTAATTATTATCACTAGCCACCAGCCCCTTGCCCCTTTGTAAAATTCTTGCCCTTCCTTTATGTACAATGTCTGTGTTAGTGTTTTTTAATGAGTCCTTAGTGTATATAGTTATTGTCATACTGTGATTAATAAATATTTATATTTTGTGAGACCATTGGTAGTGGTGCCATATTTTGTAGTGGGGTTCTGGAAGGTGTGGGACCTTCAGTTTTCTGTATGTAGTTATTGTACCCCTATGTGCACACTACGTATTGTTATAAGTTACAGCTTGGTGCAGTCTCATTTCTCTTCTTAGTACAAAAGGTACAAAAATGCGTGGGCTCCTCCCTCCCCATTACCAAACCGGCGAACCATGCATAGGGGTTTGTAATTCCAGGGCTCAAGGGCTGCTCAGCCGGCCCCTGGCCCTGATCATTACAAGCCTATATGACCTATAGCACAGGTCCAGTGCCCAGGCTCATCTGCACCACCCTGGCTATTGGTGGTGCTGGTAATGGAGTATGAACTGGTGTAGGTTCATTGGGAAAGTAACATAGTATGTAACATAGTATGTAAGGCTGAATAAAGACTTTAGTTCATCCAGTTCAGCCTATTTATCTCCTTCCAGTGGTCTAGTAGCCATAGCTGGAAATGTTATTACATGCCAGGAAGGCATCAAGGCCACTTTTGAACGTTTTTACTGTATCCTTCATTACTGCCTCCTATGGCAGCGAGTTGCATAGTCTCACTGCTCTTACAGAGAAGAATCCCCTCCTATATCAGTGGGAAAACCTTAGGGGATGCCCTCGGGTTACACTCCGGGGTATAAATAGATTGTGGGACAGATCTTTGTATTGACGCCAAATATATTTATACATAGTTATTATATCACCCCTCAAGCGTCTTTTTTCTAATGTTAAAACATACACACACAAACACATTTTAAAAATAAACTTTGTTATTCTTAATTACCTTATACTTACCTTCTCCCTCCAGGCTCTTGCACTCCCTTAAATGTGAGGGGAACACAGGTTTCCCTTACTGTCCATCCCAGATCCTGGGACCCCATGATGAGCCTCCGGGAAGTGCCTTTTATATTAAGAGGCAGGAATCTCTTTGATGTCACTTATGACATCACAAAAGGGACGGGGTGTCTAAGGATGCTCTGGGGGGGGGCATTTAGAAAGGAGGGGAACACAGGTTCCCCTCCTGTTCATCTCGGCTATACCAGTTCATACTCCATTATCCGCACTAACAATAGCCAGGGTGGTGCGGATGAGCCCCGCAGCCCATATAATGGGCCGGTGCTGGGCACCAAAGCTATGCTATAAGGCATATGGGCTTGCAATGTTCTGGCCTAATTGCAAGCCCCTATGCTTGGTCCATGGGACCCCTTACCAGTTCCTTTGGAAAGTGTTAAAAAATCACAGACACAAACATGTTTTAAAAAGTAAGCAACAGCTTATGGGCCCCTATACCAGTTCATGCTCCATTACCTGCACCACCCTGGACATTGGTGGTGTAGGAAACGGCGTATGAACTAGTATGGCCTCCACATTTGCCTCCACATTTTCAGGCTACACGGGACCAAGAAGATCCACTGGACCCGAGGAAGATCTGCAGGGAACAGAAGATTGAAAATGAGGAAAAAATAATCACCAACATCTCCTTGGCAGATTTTGTTGCAGAACAACCCCCATCATTCCCTATAGAAGACTGTGTGGCAGAACAACCACTATCATCCATAGTAGACTGTGACAGAGCTATCCATCTTCCAAAACAGACAATGACAAGGCTCCCATCTTCCATAGCAGACTGTGACAGAGCCCAGTGGAGTAGCTAGGCTTTCTGGCACCTGGGGCAAAGATTCAAAATGGTGCCCCCCATCTTTGCTCGGGCCCTTCTTTGGCACCCCCCTGACCCGCTGCACCCAGGGCAAGTGCCCCTCCTGCTCCCCCCTAGCTACGTCCCTGCAGATCCCGACATCTTCCATAGCAGACTGTGATAAAGCCCCTCATCTTCCATAGCAAGCTTGCGCTGTATGCACCTGTTTGTTCGCTGTCTGAGCGGGGAGCTGTCATCCACGCTTGCAGCCATCCCTCTTCATGGCCCGGCCCTGCCTATTCTCCTTCATTATTGCTGGAGGGCAGGGCACGGACAGGGTGGGGGCGCAATGAGATGGTCGGCCTACTGACTGACCTGATTGGCTGTGGGGAGGGTACAAGTCGGTTGATAGGCTTCTCAGCAGCCCATCAACCAGCTTTTCCATGTTCAAGCCAAACCCCAGGATGGACTTCTGGCTGAAGCTTGTTTGGGTTCGAGGGCCCGAGCTCGCAAAGTTCGGTACGAACTTTGAAGCTAGTCACAACTATTTATAACTATGGTCTTTGAATTTATCAAATGTAGAATGTACACTTATCTGAGACAACTGCTGCAGTATTAACAGCCACCCTACAATCTGTAATATACTTAGGCAAGAAAAAAGTTACTTTAGTTCACTGGTCCCCATCTTCTAGCTCGGGGCCATATGCAGCTTGCGGACCCTTGCTGTATGGCTGACGGATTGCCTGGTGTCAATTAGTTGGTAGGTGGACAGTACGCTGTAAGCTCATAAGGTTAAGGCTTTGAGTTAGAGTACTTGCAGGACTGATCATCTCCCAGAGACATTTTTCCCAGCTAGCTGCATCTAGCTTTTCTGTAAATGTTGGGCATGATTCTATGTCCTGACATTAGCACACCATGGTCTTCCAGATCATGTTTTGCTTGTCTGTCATGCTTGCTCTCACTTTACACAGTAAGCCAGTTGCTGACAGATACTGTGCTAAAGAATGCTGTGGTTGTTGTGTTCACAGCACGCTTGTCGCTTTTTTATGCCGGATTATTGCCGGAACAAAGCAACGCTGTGTTGTGTCCACTAACTAGCAAGCGTAATTGGTGGATGCTGGTCAGGAAAACCAAGGGTAGTGGCCAGAATACAGCGCACTACAATGGGATACAATAAGGTATTGACCTTTTAGTTTGGGTCTAAACTACTGCTGTACATTCTTCCTCTATCTTCACCACCCAGACTGACAACACCAAGGAATGTACCGTATATGGTGGAGGTAAGGTATAGGTCTGCTTCAAGACTGAAATCTTGAAATGGTATTGCACTCCATTTTAAATATGTAAGCGGTATACGATAAATTAGGTCACAATTTGTTTTTTTGGGGTTTTTTTTGCTATTATTTGAACAGCAAGAGGTACAATTATATGATATTATGATCTGATAAGATGCTCAGGTTTCTCAACCTGAAACAAGCAGATGAAAAATAAAAGGGGCACATGTCAGCTTACTCTGGATGCTCTTGTTACAGCTCCAAGTTCCCCCATGCTGTGTCTAACTAAAAATATCAAATATCAAACATTTTGTGTGCATCTAAATACTATGATATGCAATACAGTACACATTATTTTTCCTGTGCTTATTCCCTTATGAGTGTGTAACATTTTTTCTCAGTGCCTTTTTTTATGGTAGCATGACATGTGTAATATGTCAAGGCTATGCTTTGTGTTATTGGTGTTGTTTCAGGGAGCTGTTGTGTTCTCGGGGACACTGGATGTTGTCACCACTGGTGATAATATTTAAGATCTCTTTAGTTACCCTGTACCATGGCGATACATCCCAACCTCCCAAGTGTTCCTGATTTGGAGGGACTGTCCTTCTTTTGAGTCCAAGTACCCCTGTCTTTCGTTGTTTTTATTTGTCCCTCTTTGAGGTATAACATGCAGATCTGCGGCAATAAATGATTCATTTGCCTATTTAAAGTGTTTATATTGTTTTAACTGTTACATTCTAGCTCATATACATCCATCAATAGGAGGGCGTGGCCTAATTGAACAAATATCCTTCTTTCCTACCCTGAAAAGCTGGTAGGTATGCATGCCCATTGGAAAAGGGAGCTTGTGTGAACTGTCTGTTGCAGTTGGGGAGTGGGAGTTACATAGTTACATAGTTAACATGGCTGAAAAAAGGCATATGTCCAAGTTCAACCAAGGGTGCTGGGGTCGGGGAAGTTATATTTTTTTATTTTATAGGGGAAGCTATTTATTTTATTTTTTGTTTTTTTTACTGATAACTGCTAATAGTAACTGTTAATGTTATTTTCTACTAAATTACCATCTACTCCTTTTTTTGAAGCTGTCAGGGGTTGATGCTGTAACAAGCTTCTGTGGGAGGCTATTCCATAGATTTATAGTTCTTATGGTAAAAAACTATTGTCGCCTCCGGACAGGGCTGGAATATGAGAGGGGCGCAAGGGGCTCTAGCCTCGGGGCCTCCACCACTTGCCCTGCAAAGGGGGCGTCCACCGACCTTTGTGTTATGGTCTGATCCAGGAGGCTTTTCAAATACTGTATCTGGGGCCTCCACCAAATTTTGTGCCCAGGGACCTCCACCACACATAATCCAGCCCTGACTCCAGAGACTAAATTCCTTTTTCTCCAGTCGGAGGCAACGCCCCCTTGTCCTTAGAGGGGATTTTACATGAAATAGTGTTGTCCCACATTTTTTGTATGGGCCATTTATATATTTATACAAGTTAATCATGGCCCCCTTCAGCCATCTCCTCTCAAGACTAAACAGATTTAATTCTCGTAATCTTTCTTCATAACTAAGATCTTTCATTCCCCTTATTAGTTTGGTGGCTCTCCTCTGCACCCTTCCCATAGTCAGAGCGTTCTTTCTATGAATGGGTGCCCAGAACTGGACTCCAGGTGAGGGCGCACCAGTGCCTTGTAAAGAGGCAAAATTACATCTATATCCCATGATTCCATGTCTCTTTTAATTCATGATAGTATCTTGGTGGCCTTGGAAGCAGCTGCTTGGCATTGCATGCTGTTATTTAGCCTGTGATCTACCAGTACCCCCAGATCCTTCTCAACAAGTGACCCAGTTTTACTTCCCCGAGAATATATGTGGCCTTCAGGTTGTTAGACCCCAAGTGCATGACTTTACTTTTTTCCACATTGAACTTCATTTGCCAAGTGGATGCCCAGACACTCAAAGTGTCCAAGTCAGCCTGAAGCTTGTGAACATCTTCCACAGACTGCACTATGCTACATATCTTTGTGTCATCTGCAAAAACTAGAGACAGTGCTTTTAATTCCATTTTCTATTTTGTTTATAAACATGTTGAATAATAGTGGGTCCAGCACTGAACCCTGGGGTACGCCACATACAACCGCTAACCATTCAGAGTAGGTATCATTAACCACAACCCTCTACACACGATCCTTCAGACAGTTTTCAATCCAGTTACAAACTGTATTTTCTAATCCTGAAGATCTCTATTTCCTAAATAAGCGTCTATGGGGGACAGTGTCAAATGCTTTTGCAAAATCCAGAAAAACTATATCCACAGCTGCCCCTCTGTCCAGACTTCTACTCACCTCCTCATAGAAGCCAATCAGGTTAGTCTGGCAGCTTCTGTCCTTAGTAAAACCGTGTTGGTTGGCACTTAAAATATTATGGATAGTTACATATTCGTGTATGTAGTCCCTTAAAAGCCCCTCAAGCAATTTCCCCACAATGGATGTTAAGCTAACAGGTCTGTAATTGCCCGGAGAAGACCTAGAGCCCTTTTTAAAATGGGCACCACATTTTGCCTTGTGCCAATCTCTTGCCACTATACCAGTTGCTAGTGAGTCTTTAAAGATCAACAACAGGGGTGATGAGATAACGGAACTGAGTTCTTTGAGAACTCTTGGGTGAAGTCCATCTGGTCCTCCAGTCTTATTCACATTTAAATTATTTAGTTTTTCTTGGATGATATCCACGTTTAGCTTGTTAATTATTATACTTGGGCTATTGCTATCAGTGGCATCTCCTGTGTTTTCTTTTGTTCTCTTTTTCTCTTTCCTTCATTGTCTATCTTTATTTCATCTTTTTCTTTGCTTCTCTCTTTTGTGGCTTTGTGTTTCTTCCCTTCCTTCTTTCTCTCTCTCTCTCTCTGTTTCACTCTCTTTTCTCTCTCTTCCTTCATTCTTTCTCTGCAATCTTACTCAACGCTCTTGCCTCTCCCTTTCTTTCTCCCTCTCTCTTTTTTCTCTCTCTCTCTCTCTCTCTCATTCTTTCTCTTTCTCCCTCTTTTCAGTGTTTCCTCTGTTACTTGCTCTTGTGTAAGTACCTTCAGGGGGCATCATCCTGAAAGCTTGCACAGTCTGATTGTCACGGACCGGGTGGAGCGGACTCGGGTGTGGATCCGCTTTAACTGTGGAACCGATGGCGGGTACCGTGTCAGGGGAGCGGAGTCTAAGAGGCCACCGGTATTCACCAGAGCCCACCGCAAGGCAGGTTGGTCTTGTGCGGCGAGTGACCCCTAGGTCGCTACCCCCTAACAGCGGCCCAGTCCCACAGTCAGCCGAGGTTCAGTGAGGTACACAAGTGGCAGGCAAAAAGGCGTAGTAAGTACAGGCAGAGATCGGGGCTGGCAGCACAGGTTCGCGGTAAAGGTGAGTAGCCGAGGTCGGGGCAGGCAGCAAAGGTTCAGAGTCGGGGACAGGCAGAGGTCGGTACACGGGTGAGCAATCCAAGAATGTCTGACTTTCAACAAACATGGAGAGACCAAGATCTGACACTGAAGGAAAGGAAGTGCCTCTTTAAATAGGGGAAGTGGATGCAGGATTGGATGAGCAGGCGCCAATCAGTGCTGTACAGGCTCTTTAAATCTCAGGAATCCAGTGCGCTCGCCCTCTAGTGGACAGAGACGTGCGTGCACCTGAGCATGTGAGCAGGAAGCATGGGGGGGGGAAGGGCGGCAGCTGAATGCAGCCATGAGGAAGTGCTGCAAGATGGATGACGGCTGCATGCAGCCATGGAGGTAAGTGACTTGCTGTGAGACGGGCGTGCAGTGCTCGCCCTAACAGTACCCCCCCCTTGGGTCTCCCCCTCTTCTTGGGACCCAGAAAGTCAGGGATGAGACTATGAACCGGAATGTTCTCTTCAGGTTCTAATTTCAAGACTTTGCTGTATTGGCGAGGAGATACAAAGGCCTCTCCGGCTGGTGCCTGTACCAGGGCGGAGGAGGCAGTGACAGGAGCAGGCTTGGCAGGAATGGTTCCAAAACACCTCTTGGGGCAGGCTGGGCCCCATAACTTAATATCGCCAGTATTCCAGTCAAGCGTGGGGTCATGACGTTGAAGCCAAGGTAGGCCGAGAAGAATTGGAGAAGTGCTACTGGGGAGGACGAAGAACTCTCCTGATGGTCGGGTCCAACCTTCAAAAGGAGCGGTACTGTGCGATATCGCACGATGCAATCAAGTTTATCTTCATTGACTGAAGCAATAACTAGAGGCCTTGCGAGGTGATTCACAGAGATATTATACTTGTCAATCAAAGAGGCCCCGATGAAGTTTTCCGCGGAGCCCGAATCCAGAAAAGCTGACAAATTCACAGAGACGTTAGCAGAAATGGAGAGTTGCACTGGAACCGTAAGGCGTGAAGAGGTAGCACACCCAACCAGGGATGCCTCTCCCACCCTTACTAGGTGCGCCCGTGGCGGGCGAACAGGACAGTCTTTCAAGAAGTGCTCGGAGCTGGCACAGTACAAACAAAGGTTCTCGTTTCTTCGACGAGTTCTCTCCAACGGAGTTAGGCGAGATCGGTCCACCTGCATAGCCTCCTCAGTGGAAGGCGCATGTGCGGGCAAAGGTGGATGTAGGAAAACAGGGGCCAGACGTGAAGCCCTCCTAGGGCACTCGAAGTTCTTTCCCAGGCGGAGTTCCTCTTGCCTTTCAGAAAAACGCACATCGCTGCGTGTGGCCAAGCGAATAAGATCAGTCAAAGACGAAGGCAAATCACGTGCCGCTAGGGCATCTTTAATATGGCTAGAAAGTCCTTTCTTAAAGGAGGCACATAAGGCCTCATTATTCCAGGATAATTCTGACGCCAGGGTGAGGAACTGTACGGCATATTCGCCAACAGACCGGTCGCCCTGGACCAAGTTAAGCAGGGCTGCTTCTGCCGATGAGGCCCGGGCTGGTTCCTCAAAGACATGGCGAAACTCAGAAACGAAGACATGTAAGTTGGAAGTCACTGGTTCGTTGCGATCCCATAAAGGAGTAGCCCAGGCCAGGGCCTTTCCTGTAAGCAGACTAATAATAAAGGCCACTTTGGCTCGTTCAGTGGGAAACTGGTCCGCCAACATCTCCAGATGCAGAGAACAATGGGCAAGGAAACCTCGGCATGACTTGGCATCCCCATCAAATTTAGCCGGCAAGGAGAGACAAAGTCTAGCTGGAGGTGCTACAGGTGGCGGCGACACCGGAGCAGAAGGTGGCAATTGCTGCTGCAGGATTGTTAGTAATTGCTGAACCATGGCGGCGAGCTGGTTGATTCTGCATAGCCACTACAGTGAGCAATTCTGAGGCGTTAGGCAGTGGCACCTCAGCGGGATCCATGGCCGGATCTTACTGTCACGGACCGGGTGGAGCGGACTCGGGTGTGGATCCGCTTTAACTGTGGAACCGATGGCGGGTACCGTGTCAGGGGAGCGGAGTCTAAGAGGCCACCGGTATTCACCAGAGCCCACCGCAAGGCAGGTTGGTCTTGTGCGGCGAGTGACCCCCAGGTCGCTACCCCCTAACAGCGGCCCAGTCCCACAGTCAGCCGAGGTTCAGTGAGGTACACAAGTGGCAGGCAAAAAGGCGTAGTAAGTACAGGCAGAGATCGGGGCTGGCAGCACAGGTTCGCGGTAAAGGTGAGTAGCCGAGGTCGGGGCAGGCAGCAAAGGTTCAGAGTCGGGGACAGGCAGAGGTCGGTACACGGGTGAGCAATCCAAGAATGTCTGACTTTCAACAAACATGGAGAGACCAAGATCTGGCACTGAAGGAAAGGAAGTGCCTCTTTAAATAGGGGAAGTGGATGCAGGATTGGATGAGCAGGCGCCAATCAGTGCTGTACAGGCTCTTTAAATCTCAGGAATCCAGTGCGCTCGCCCTCTAGTGGACAGAGACGTGCGTGCACCTGAGCATGTGAGCAGGAAGCATGGGGGGGAAGGGCGGCAGCTGAATGCAGCCATGAGGAAGTGCTGCAAGATGGATGACGGCTGCATGCAGCCATGGAGGTAAGTGACTTGCTGTGAGACGGGCGTGCAGCGCTCGCCCTAACACTGATACTTACCCTAAGGCCGGTCCTGCTAAGAGAACATAGTACTTTAGATTATAAAAATAATGCATGACCATTAATAGAGGCCCACTAAAGTAAAGTGACCTCTGTTGCCAATAATCAGCCATGTATGATTACAAGAGATATTGTATTTAATATTCACCTACTGTGTATTTTAATTATCATTTAAAGTGGAACAAACTATAACCAAATAGATTTTTCAACCACCAATATCACACCCACATGCCATTTTTTAGATTGCCGATTGGTTGATCTAAAAAATATTGGCTGAAGTGACCAGCCTGCTGGCCATATCACAGCTTCCCTGCAGTCTGGGGAGTGCTCCTACCTCCAGCCCAATGGAATGGGTGGGTGCAAGAGCATGCCACAGCTACAGAGAAGCCAGGGATGTGACCGCTGGTAAAGACAGCATCATGGAGTCTCCAGTAACGGTGAGTTTGTCTGTGAGTCTGTTAGCCTCCTGAGTTGGCGCTGGCTGCTGCTTTTTTTATATTTCTGCTTTATTCATTGGTGGCCCAGTGGGGCGGGACTGAGGAGCAGGTATCATGCTGTTGGTTGTGTGTTTTTGTATCTCTGCCCCTGTCTGAGACGGCACCACTTCTGTCATAGTACACGCCGGCTCATACAAAGACAAACAACCAACAGCACATGGCACCAGCTGGAAGGAGAGAAGAATGCCAGTCTGGGCTCCCTTATCCCCGCTGGACCACCAAAGACTGAGATGTAGATGTGGGTGGTTATGAGGGATGCCCCTCACTAAAAGGAATGGAGGGATGCTGCTCACTGGAAGGAGTGGAGGGATGCTTCTCATGAGCTGTAATGGAGGGATACCCTCACTGGCTGTAATGGAGGGATCTTTCACTGGCTGTAATGAGGGCTGCCCCTGACTAGCTGTTGTTGGGGGATACTGCTCACTGGCAATAATGGAGGGATCTCTCACTGGCTGTAATGGGGGATCTCTCGCTGGCTGTAATGAGAGATGTCCTCACTGGAAGGAATGGTGGGATGCTGCTCACTGGCTGAAATGGAGGGATGCTGCTCACTGGCTGAAATGGAGGGATGCCACTCACTGGCTGTAATGGAGCGATGCTGCTCACTGGCTGAAATGGAGGGATGCCCTCACTGGCTGTAATAGAGGGATGCCCCTCAATGGCTGTAATGTGGGATGGTCCTGACTATCTGTAATGGAGGGGGCCCTCTCTGGCTGTAATGGAGGGATGCCCCTCATTAGCTGTAATGAAGGAATGCCCCTCACTGGCTGTAATAAAGTGGTGTCCCTCACTGGCAGTAATGGAGGGATGCCCCTTACTAGCTGTAATGAGAGATGCCCTGGACTGGCTGTTATTGGGGGATGCTGCTCACTGGCTGTAATGAGAGAGGCTCCTCACGGGCTGTAATGAGGGATGTCCCTCACTGGAAGGAATGGGGGGATGCCCCTCACTGGTTGTAATGGAGGGATTCCCCTCACTGGCTGTAATGAGGGATGCCCTTGACTGGCTGTAATGGAGGGGTGCCCCTCACTGGTTGTAATGAAGGGATCTCCCTCACTGGCTATAATGGAAGGATGCCACTCACTGCCTGTAATGAGGAATTCCACTTACTTCCTGTAATAAGGTGACTAGGAGGGGGATTTAACACACCATTTGGTTCAGAATTTTTTCTTATTATTATTATCCTCTAAACCCCGGGTGCATCTTATGGTCAGGTGCATCTTATGGAGTGAAAAATATAGTATATGTATATATTTATGATGTGACATTAAGATGCTATACTGGACCAAATACAGTACATCAGAGCCAGTGTGCTCCAAAAAGTCCCGGGCCATTTTTTAACCTCAGTCCTCCACTCGTTGGGGACCTCCATGTATGTGGGGGGAGGGGCTTGCCTGCATTATTATTATTACGTAATTCTTAGGTGGTGTTTCTCTTTAAGTGCGTGTTGGTGGGTGTGGTTTAATTGTATGACTGCCACTGCACATGTCTGTCTCTGTTTTCAAAAGTTGGGAGGTATGTCTTTTGTGCTGCTTTAATGAAGGATGGGAGAGGCTAGTGAAATACTGGGACCTTCTACAACTAGATGGTCATGTTTCAAGTTCAACATAATAATGTATGAGTCCTGAATATTCATCTGTAATTGTCTGTGATTCCAGTGTAGTTAGACCATACGCAACTAGATGGAGTGGGGTAATGGTTTTAGAACTGACAAAATTGGACGTGCTTGATTTCAACTCAAGATTACCATGTTAATTTCCATTGTGTGTATTGGAAAAACACCAAATAAGTCAAATTTCACAGAAAAATCTTCACATCTTTTTAAAATTGTGAGTAAACAAATTTTCGCAAGCATCACATTCTTGAAATACAATGGCAAGTAGCAGGTATAAGAAATGTATAAAGCCCACCTGAAACCAGATAAATAGGGAAATAGTGGCAAGGTATTTGCATTGTGTGTTTGTGTGTTCCATACTAAGCATGGAGAATATAAAGAGGAGACGAGAACTCCTTGAGAACCAAAATTGTGGGAAAATATCAACAATCTCAAGGTTACAAGTCCAACTTTAGAAATCTTGATGTTCCTTTGTCCACAGTGGTAACATAATCAATACGTTTACAACCCATGGCACTGTAGCTAATTTTTCTAGACAAGGTTGGAAGAGAAAATGTTGCAACTCAGAATAGTCCGGATGGTAGATAAGCAACCTCAATCAAGTTCCAAAAAAATGTATGCTGCTCTGCCAGCTCAGGGTGCATCAGTGTGAGCGCAAACTATCTGTCAACATTTGAATGAAATGAAACACTATGGCAGGGACCCAGGAGGACCCCACTGCTGACACAGTGACTTAAAGGCTATACTGCAGTCTGCCAAAATGTACGTGAGTAAACATAAACCCGTTTGGAAACGTCTCAGGAACATATAAGACCAAGATCAAGATTTTGATCACGATCACGAGGTAGGACCCAGTGTTAGAAAGCCGGGTTTGCATCCTAGGTCATGGGTCTTCCAGAAGGACAATGACCCTTCAGCAGACCAGATCTAAATCCCATTGAACATCGGAGCAATCTTAAAGAGGAATTCCAGGCAGAACACAACCTCCCTCCCAACCTTCCCTTGCACTAAGACAGGACATTGGGGCTACAAAGAAAAAACCCTTAACTTAACACCTTAACTCAGGTCCAGGGTGTGCTCCAGTTTCTGTGAGGTGGGGCTCCGGGGCACAGGTAGCAGCTACACAGAAAGACACAAAGCATCTCCTTGCTCCGTAATCGTGCCCCATCACTCATTCAGAGCCGGGGAAAGCCTTCTGTAATGCCCTGTGAGTCTCCCACCTTCTGTGAGCTGACAACCCCCAATCTCCACCGCCACTTACGCCTTTAGTCAAGCCCCTGTTCGCCAGGACACGCAATATGCCTCTACGGAAACAGTTGCCCCAGGTCTTAAATGGAACAAAGGATTTCAGCTCATGGTGAAGACAGAAGGAACATGAGGGTATACAAAGGTCAAGGTCGTTCACGGGAAATGAGTCCAACAAAGCGTCTACTCACGTTTGAGTGATTGGTGTAACTTATGATTCAAGATGTTACTGGAACTGATCCCAGGGGTTGGACTGCCCCTGAGACCCTCAGGTGTGTGTGCTAACTAATTAGACAGAGTGGCATCTGCTATGAGCCGCTCTGTCAAAGATTATGGCGCGCATCCGCACGCACGACCGTATGTCTGCAGGGGGGTGAGGAAGGCAGGCAGGGCGGCTCTCCAGATTACGAGAGTGGTAAGTTAGTCAGCCGAGGAACACTGCGCCAGCCGGGAGGCACTCGTCGCGGGTCCCCCAGGACAGGTAAATTCTTCACATCTACCTGTGTAGGCTGCCGTCTGTGCCCCATAGGGCAGCACTAGACCGTGTCTGAGGTAAAGGTTTTCAGTTTGTAACCCCCTGTTATGCTGTGTTTTGAAAGGATTTCCGCTTTAAAATTGCATTTGGAAGAAGGCACCCTTTAAATACGAGAGACCTAGAGCAGTTTGCAAAAGAACAGTGGTCCAAAATTCAAGTTGAAAGGTGTAAGAAGGTTTTGATTGTTATAGGAAGCAACTGATTTCAGTTATTTATACTCAAGTGTAAGCATTCAAATGTTAACCCCTCTAATGCTATCCACGTATAATTTATGTGGCTGCTTCTCCGACCGTTAAATGCCACATACATTTTCCCCCTTTGAGAGGCCAAAAAAATTTAAAAAGACACGTGACCACTTAACTCAGTCGGGTCACCTCTTAACGCGGGGTGGGGGGCTCCGCCGGCCTCTGGAGATGGCCCGAAATAGGGCCTTCCGCTTCAGCCATTACCTATAAAAAAAATATGAATACATTTACTCACCTCCATGCTTGATCCCTCCTGCCGGGTTTTTTTTTCACCAGGGGGGCCTCCGATCCCCCCCTCTGACGCTCTAAGCCTCCCCCCCAGCGATCACCGCATCTCCGCGTCATCGAGATCGACGAGGGACAGAGGAGTAAATAAAGTCATTTTCTCTATGTGTGTGTGTGTCTTTTTTTACTGTTAACCCTTTGTGAACTGGTAGGCAATCCATGAGACCCCTATACCAGTTCACAAGGCTCTGGGTCTGGCAAGTCACCAGAGTCGTGGCTAGCAGGTGACTTGTCATAAACCCCCAGCCCCTCATTTCCTGCCGCCCCAGAGCCTAGGGGGGGCAGAAGAGTCCAAGACCATTTAGGCTGTGTGGACTTGTAGCCTCTAAGGCTTGCCCCCTGTGCCCTGTTCTACAAGCTAGATATGCTGGGAACTCACATTTTGTGGGGGGGTTTAAGGGTTTTGAACTGTGTTACCTGTCAGACAGCAGGTATAAAACGCTTCCGGCAGCAGCAGGAGAGCAGAAGCCAAAGTGATCAGCTTGGGACACCATGCTCCAGAATGGATGGGAGGTAAGTATTAAAAAAATTTAATATAGTGTTCTGTGTCTGTGTGTGTTTTTTTTTACATTTAACCCTTTGTGAACTGATAAGGGATCTATAAGACCCCTATACCAGTTCACAAGGCTTAGGGGGCTGCCAAGTCAGGTGTGTACTTCCAGAGAATATATATAGTTTCAGTTTGGGGGAGTCTCCTGGGCAGGAAAGGGTGTCTACCAATACATTTGTGGTACTGTTGTAACCGGGAGAAATGGGGCTTTTACATGCAATATTTCATTGAAAAACTTTGAAAACAAAAAAGCATTACAAATTGTAAAAAAACGATTTTTTTAAAAAAACTTTTTGCACATGTTTCACTCCAAAATATTACTTAACAAATGACAAACAATACATTTCATTTTAAAGCCCAGACTCTACTGAAAAAAAAAATCCTGAGAAATGCCTGCAAAAGCCACAGTTGCACAATGGTCCGGCAACAGAGGGTGACAAAAACTCTAGGTAGGCTGGCAGTTAAATGATTTAGTTGAGGGTTTCTGAGTTTTCTTTGTTGTTGCAATACACACAAAGGAATTAAACCTATGTATAACAAAACACGTGTATTTTTTTAAGTGGTGACGCTTACAAAAATGACTGTATTATGTGTTCTGTGAACTCCAATTAAAAATGTAAGTTTTAGGTCCCTTTTAACAATCTGGAGCTTCTGATTTGAGATGTCTCTAAGATCTTTAGGAGTTGAAAATAAGGCTTGGGCTTTTGTATGCATGGGGGCAGGAATGGTTTAGGGTGATCCCTCCTGGAACTACCAACCCGGGTGCCAAGCAAAAAGGCATGTCTCTGGCCATGCATCCCCTATGTCTTTCAGTATTGGTTTAGTTATTTGCATGGAGGAGTTCTTTATGTCTTCTGCGTTGATTCCTAAGATGGAGCAAGAGAAGGAATTGAATGCATGTTTAGAGGAATGGGAGGAAAATATTTACAAAAACATTGCAAGTCATGCTCCATGGATTGCAAAAGCAGTTAGATGACATATGTTCTGCTTGAAACAAAAAAAAAAATGAGGTATTGAGAAACCTATTACAATTACTTGGTGGCTACCTTTCTGGGTCCATGCAACAAGTACAAAAATGCCATTTTGTTATTACTCACCTGTAAAATGGGTATTATAAGTATGTCTCACACCCTGCTTCGGAAGATTAATTACTCGTGGGTTATAGCCAGTAGAGGGCGAACTTCTGCAGAGATGACTAGAAAAAAAGAAGCCCCTCCCAGCCCATAGATACCTGGGACCTCCCACACATTCCCCAGTATAAGAAAGCAGTAAGGGGACCAGGAAGAGCCAATAAAATCTAAGAGAAAAAGGTTTCACCATAGATCCAAGATAAAACTCAGGGTGGGACAAAGCAGGGTGTGAGACATACCTATAATACCCATTTTACAGGTGAGTAATCAAAAAATGGTATTATTCCAAGTATGTCTCACACCCTGCTTCGGAAGATTAATTACACGTGGGACATCCAATAGCAGTGTCCAAAAAGGGGGGGGGGGATCCCAACAGGCAATAGTGCACAAATTAAACCACTGCAGCCTGCAGTACCTTGCGGCCAAAAACAGCATCCGCTGAGGCCCGCACATCAACCTTATAGAACTTGGAAAAAGTATGAACAGAAGACCAAGTAGCAGCCTTACAAACTTGTTCAACAGAGGCCTGGTGCTGAAAAGCCCAGGAAGCCCCAACAGCACAAGTAGAATGAGCAGTGATCTGGAAAGGGGGGATCCCTCCCCTTGGCAGTATAGGCCCCAACAATGACCTGACGTATCCATTTGCTAATGGTAGACTTGACAGGCGCCAAACCCTTCTTGGGCCCAGAGGGCACCACAAACAAGGCGTCCGTCCTACAGAAAGGAGAAGTAGCCACCAAATAGTACTTCACACAACGCACAACATCCAAAGAGTGCAGGGCCCTCTCCATGTCATTGCTAGGAAGGCAGAAAACCACCTTAGGTAGGAAGTCTGACATAAAGCGGAAGACCACCTTGTCCTGGTGTCTATCAAAGTAAGGGGCCTGAATAGACAGAACCGCCATCTCAGAAACACATTGAACGGAGGTAATAGCCACCAAAAAGGCAACCTTTTGTGTGAGAACAGAAAGTGCAACATCCTGCACCGGCTCAAAAGGAGGCCCCTGGAGGGCCGACAAAACCAAATTCAAGTCCCAAATAGTCAACAATGGCTTGCGAGGGGGCTGCACATGAGTGACCCCCTTGAATAAAAACTTAACCAAAGGATGAAGAGCAAAAGACCTTTGAAAGAAAACCACCAGGGCGGAGACCTGCCCTTTTAGAGTACTAAGCTGAAACCCCAGGTCCAAACCATGTTGGAGAAACTCCAAAATTCTGGGAATCGAAAACACCCTACAAGGCAAGACCCTAGCCTCATACCAATCAATATAGGACCGCTAGGTCCTGTAGTAGATGTTGCTTCCTAGCCCTAACAAGTGTCTGGATCACAGCATCAGACAAACTTTCCTCTTTTAGGATGGAGGTCTCAGCAGCCACGCCATCAAAACCCTCTTCCCTGAGGGCACTCCTGCTGCGAGTACCTCCTTGGTGACCGATGTAAGCGACCGCAGTCCGATAGTCTGATCGAACCTGGAGAAGATGCGTCAAGAGCGACAGCACCAACCGAATAGCCCTCAACTCCAAGACGTTGGTGGGGATGCAAGCCTCCAGAGGACCCCACAGCCCCTGGAACCGATGTTTCTTCCAGAAACCCCCCCCCCCAGCCCGACAGGCTGGCATCCGCGGTGACCGTCTCCCAACAAGGAGCCAGAAAGGATCTGCCCCTCAGAAGATTTCTCGGTTCCAGCCACCACTGAAGAGACTGCCGGACCAAGGGAGACATTGCAAAGGACTGATCCAAGGCC
Organism: Gastrophryne carolinensis; assembly: GCA_027917425.1. Lineage (NCBI taxonomy): Eukaryota > Metazoa > Chordata > Amphibia > Anura > Microhylidae > Gastrophryne > Gastrophryne carolinensis. The sequence continues at coordinate 301,418,364 of CM051236.1, read as the reverse complement.
AGAGGACATCTGTCCCAAGCCGATAACTGAAAGAGACCTCTTGCAAAACTGAGAAAAAGGAACTGCCTCGAAGGAGGCCACCATCAAACCCCACCAGCCTCATCCCTTGCCAGGTGGACGGGCGAGGGTGGGACAGAAGAAGACGTATCACCTTCAACTGAGGTAGGAACACCCTGGACTGAATGGTATCCAGATTCATGCCCAGAAAGGAAATCTCACTTGACGGGGAGAGAGAAGACATGGGGTAGTTGATCACCCAACCAAAACTCTCCAGCGTAGTCACCACCAACCTGGTGTCCAGCTCCGCTTGACTGAGAGAGGATGCCGTAATGAGAAGGTCGTCCAGATACGGCACAATGCGAATGCCCTGCTCTCTGAAAAAGGCCATTATGCCCACCAACACCTTGGTGCTGAGGTCAGCCCGAAAGGAAGAGCCACAAACCGGAAGGGTAAGCGTCCTTGATGTCTATGGACGTCATGAAGACCCCTAGGCAAAGTGAGTTGATGGCCGAGCGCAGAGTCTCCATGCGAAATTTCCTGGTTCTGATGAACCTGTTGAGAATCCTGAGATCTAGAATGGGTCTTATGGAGCCACCCTGTTTGGGCACTGTAAAAATGTTGGAGTAATAGCCCCGGCCTCTCTCTGAGGAGGGCACCGGCAAACGACCCCCCTGTCCAGAAGGTTTAGTATTGCCAATAACAGCCCCTGCACGGGGGACCGAAGGAACTCGAGACCTGAGAAATCTGGGAGGAGGCCAGTACTCGAATTTCAGCTTGTACCCGGAAGAAACCACTTCCAGGATCCAGTTGTCTGTGACCTCCCGGGTCCAGACCTGGGCGAAGAGCCCTAGCCGTCCCCCCACCCGCGAGGGTGAGGGCGCCCCCTCATTCTGAGAGGGTTTGTCAGCAGCCTTGGGTTTGGTACCCCAGGCAGTCCCGGAGCGGGCACGTCCACTGCCCCTACCCCAGGAGTCACCTCTGAACGCAGAGTAAGCAACTCCCTTGCTTGCTCGAGAGCCACGAAAGGAAGGATTAAAAAAGCCTGCCCCCCCGAAAGGACCGGCGCTGCTTCTTGTGCTGTGGCAACTTTCCTCCTTTTGCCACCGAGTCCAATTTATCTCCAAACACGCGCCTACCCAAGAAGGGTAGCCCTGTAAGCGCCTTCTTAGCTGCCATATCATCCGCCCATTGGCGCAACCAAACCGAGCGTCATATAGCCACAAGCAAATCCGAGGTTCTACTACACATGCATATTGTATCGTCCAAGGCTGACAAGACAAAGGTCATGAACAGATCACACCGCGTAAGTGCTGCAAATTCAACACTAGCAGGGTTAAAAAGGGGACCATTCAACAAGCCTCTAATTACAGATCTGGTAGCCACGGCCGAGAGTGCAGAAGCACAAACGGGACGCAGGGCCTAACTCAAACTGGCATGTGGTGGTGTGACACCATTTGATCAAGACGACGGTCCTCCCCATCCTTCAGCGTGGTGGAGTCAGGTGAGTGTACAACCGATGTGTTGGACAACCCCAGAATCGGAGGGTCGACTTCTGGGGGTGATGACCAGCGCTTCACCGTGTCCGCCGGGAAGGGATATTTCCTATCCCACCCCTGAGGGACACCGGGAAACCTGCTGGGCCTTTCCCATTCCTTAAGAATCAACTTGTCAAAAAGTTTCTGATCAGGAAACTCCAAGAGCGGCTTAGTGGCCCCCCAAAAAATTCCCCTTCTTGCGGAGGGACCTCCGCAGGCGGGGAAATAGCAAGAACCTCAAAAATATGGGCCAGAAGTCTGGGGGTATCCACGTTATCCCCACGCTCCTGCCCAGCATCAGCATCCAGGTACTGCTGATCGTCAGAACCATCAGATTCTGAAAACAATTCCCCTTCTTCCAGCGGGGAATAATCAGACCAGTAAAAGGAGTCATATTCCTCAAAATCAAAACCCGGCGCAGCCGGTGCCACATGCCTTCTCTTAGCTGGGGCCTTTCCAGCCGCAGAGCTAGCAATCAATTTCTAAATGTTGGCCAATCTAGCACAGACATCAGATTGCGACTCCCCGCTAATGACAACATCACTTGGGGTCAGAATCAGGCATAGGGGTGAGGTGATGAGGCCGGCGGCGCTGACCCAGACGCCTGGGACCCAGACTGCCGCGTAATGGCCTGCTGTGCACATGGAATGCAAATAATCACATTATCCCCCGCAAGGGATGCCCCACAAACCACACACCGCTGGGGATGCCCCGAAGGAAGCCAGAGCCCGGTATCCTGGGAAGCCTCCATATGGTGATTTTTTTTTTTATGGTAGTCGCAATGACCAATGGGAATTACGCCAGTAAGCTACCCGGGATGCCCCTTAACGTCCGTTAGTGGGAGGATTTGTATAGCCCCAAATTTTGAGTGAGGGACCAAAAGAGAACCCCCTTTTCAACTATAATGAAGGAGATCCCCCTGTAAGATATAATAAATAGGGGGGCCATAAGCAAGAAGCCATTACAGAAGGCATACATCCAGCCAAAATAACAGTCACTCCAAATATCTACATATTAAACAAGTATACATCTATTCACAGATAAAATAGCATACAATGGCATCAAGGACGACCGAGAACGCCATAGGGAAAAGAAAAACGGGCCCCGCAGGGCACTCACGCTTATGGAGCAAAATGGCGACGGACAGGCAGGAGCAGCCTCATCAGAAGCAGCCAGGAGGGAAGAGAAGGGGGGGCGGGCCGGTGCGGATCCTGTACAGGAGAGAAACCGCGATTGGCTGGGAACCTCCGCCGGCGCCAAGGAGAGAGGGGAGGTCCTTCAGTGTGAAGAAGGAAAAATGGCCGAGCTCCCGGGATAGCAGCGGAGCAAAGGGCGGCCTGGCAGAGTAAATCAACCAAACACACACACACTCACATCAAAATCAATCAGCGATGTCAATAAGGGAGAGATGGCCCCCCTCCCCCCCCTGAACCGGGGACAGAGGGTTAACGGATAGGAAAGGGAACCCCACCCCTAGGGTGTTACCTACCCTCGTCTGGACCTACAGCCGAGGCTGGGAGGCATAGGTACTTTAATTAAACAAAGTCCAAGCAGAAATAGGGCAATAATTAGCCGGGTGCGAACCCCGCTTACCTGTAAGGAAGGAGACAGCCATCTTCTGACTTGCTCGCCGTCTGCAGAGACGATTACTGGGGAATGTGTGGGAGGTCCCAGGTACAAATGGGCTGGGAGGGGCTTCTTTTTTTCTAGTCATCTCTGTAGAAGTTCGCCCTCTACTGGCTATAACCCACGTGTAATTTATCTTCCGAATCAGGGTGTGAGACATACTTGGAATATGGAGAGAAGTCAAATAATGTAGGTCAACTAACTTTCGTTGAAATGTAACTAGTCTTTGGTCAACTAAACAGAATGAGAAAAGTCAGTACGGAGCGAAGAGGAAGGGGATGAATGGGAAGAGATGAGCTTTAAATGAATCTTTTGGGAATAGAGTTAATATGGCCAAGAACTAGAGAGAAACAGAGCCTGCTATTATCTCATGAGAATCATGAAAGCAGTATCTTGTATCCAGTATTCAGGGGTACCATATCTTACATAATTTCCATCTGTTTAATGTAATTCATTTGAAGTAGCCACTCACTAATAATGGTGGTGAACAAGATCTTTTTTGTCTGGGCACTACAGTCTTGACTGCATTAAGCTGATTAAGCATAAAGAGTTCCTATATTTTGTGAAAGGAAGTTTTATGTGGTGAAGTAGGATATTTCTGTGTGTATTCAACTGAGGTATGTCTGTAATGTTTGGCAGGACCACCTTGTGTTGAGCATTGTGAGGAATAGGGCAAATATTATATGTCATTGTATTGCTGATGCCCGGCATCCCCCTTTAAGATTCTCTGTACTTGTCACCAAATGCCACCTTTTATTTCCCCCTGTAGCATTAAGGCTTTCTAGTCATAAATATGCACAGAACCTAATCTAAGGAAGGAGAATTGGCATCTGTGAGCTGAGCCAAGCGCAGGTCACAGACTCCCTGCTGATTCTTTCACACCTCTGGGCCGGGAAGGCCCGATGGGTCTGAAGCCGATGTGACCTCTGGCTGTGAGCCTCTTCACAACAAAGACAAGAACCTCAGACAACCGGTACCAACACCAGCACCACTGTGTGTCCCAGCACCAAGCCAGATACAGAACCAGAACATGCCCACAAAACCGCACATACACATACAATTTTTAGGGCCATGCGAACCGGGGGACCCTAGAGAAATGGAGTTCTCATGTTCTGACCCATTTAGGGACAGCCAAATGACCCCCCTGCCCAAACTTATAACCCCTAAAGGGTTTTATTTTCTATAGCAGGTTTCACAAACCGTCCCACAGAAAGGAGGGAGTGACAGGGTCTCGCGGCATAAAGGGGGATGATGATGGGCCATCCCCCTTTATGCCTCTCTGGAGGAGGTCACGGTTCATGTGTGCTGGAGGTGCCCATCAATAAGCTTGCCACTCACCTCCATGTGGGAGCTCTTCATCACCACTCTACATCTGCATGTTAAGGTAACTGACTATAATATCTCTGTGTGTAACTCACTGTAAACTGTAACCCACTTCTCAGAACGACATTTGTATTCATTCAAATTCCATCATAGCCAAATGTTTGTCATCACTGCCTAGTTTGTGAATTGCTGGTTCTGGGTTTTAGGCATCTCCCAGTTTCTAAACATGCTTTTGACCGAGACCCCACTATTTTAAATATGAAATATTTATTTATGCAAGATTCATAAAAGTTACATACATTTAAAAGGCAAGTTCATAAATTATCTCAACAATATACAGTCCTATATGACTTTACAATTCAGTGGTGTGTCATACACATCTCAAGCATTGGTTAAATTACTGACGTGTAGCTTTGTCCTGATAAGGGTGCATGAGAAATTTAACTATATGCTGACATGTATTGTGAAATAAAATTCAGGAAAAAAATGTAAACCCGAAGTCTGGACAATACACCAGATGATATAGAATATAGAAGGAGGTAATTTGAGCAACAGAAGGTGCATAGTAATTATTATACTCAAAAACATTAGGACACACTATATCAATACCTGCAGATTTTATTGGCATGTGTCGTCACTTATGGTATAATATAACAACAATAGGTGATGGTTTTTCATTAATATTGCTGCAAAAAATACAAATATCATGTAATAGGAATTAATTGGCACAAGGTGATATTCTAGGCCACATAACATATGATTCCTGTGAAGGTCCCTTTAAATATCTTACTTTGCAAGTAGGCATGAAAGGTAGTATCAGGTGCCATCAAATATATAGGTAGTAATATAACTGAAGTACATAGATATATGCGGCTTTAGTGTGCCCCTATCTATTTATTTATTTACTTATCTTTCAATAACTATTAAATATAGATTTGCAGGAATACAACAGAATTGCACAGACACATGTAGCCCCATTGTGCCTCTTTTTATGTATGATGGTATACCACAATCAAGCTCTCAAACATTGATAAGAAATGCCAGTGAAAATGTGAAGGACGGGCTCCAAGAAAATGGAGCCGTCCCCGCAGACACTCAGCCAAACCACGTTCAATAGGCTCCAAGAAAATGGAGCATAACCGTGGTATTCGGGTGGCGGGTGACGTCACATTCGGCGAGTTGCCGGATGGATGCAGTGTGCATTCCGAGGCCCTGAGCACGTGATGTAACTTCCGGTTAAACCGACGGGACAGTGCGCTCCTGGCCTCGGACCGCACATATAACGCCGCCCGAGTGGCGTCTTAGAAGCCCCTGGACTGACGAGCCCATAGGATGTGAAGAGAGCCCCGAGCAGGCCAGATATCTGGAGTGGGGGGGGCGAGGAAACGGATGCCACTACTGCAGTGTAGCGCAAAGCGCGCATTTAAAGGTACAGTGTCATTATTATATAGTCCAGCACTTTATGCTTGATATCGACCCCTAGAATGGTAATTTCAATTATACCACTATAAATTGCTTAAATTACTTCCAGCATCCATCACTGGACTAAATGGAAATTCTATAACCGGTCATTATCTTATGAAGTGACTTCATGCCATAAACAGGTATATGAATGAATTTAAATATATAATGCTATCATCAATGCCAATGTTTGAAATTAAGCGATACATTTAACCACTCTTAAAGGGCCAGCAATTGACGCCCCCACAATCTAATGGTGATTGAGCCACACTTCTCTTGGAAAAAGTAAAATTATTAAAAAATAATTATATATTATATACTACCAGCAAACATTACTCAATATCTTCTGAATTAATTTAAACCAGAAAATGAGATGATAAATTAGTTCATATATGAGTGCTTTTTTCTTCTAATAAAAGGGCACTGAGGAAGCCAGAAGTAGCAGGCGAAACATGTTTGCCCAATGCCCAAAAGAAAAGATATTGGTGAAATTATGAGGAATCAGGGAGCACAAAGCTACACGTCAGTAATTTAACCAATGCTTGAGAAGTGTATGACACACCACTGAATTGTAAAGTCATATAGGACTGTATATTGTTGAGATAATTTATGAACTTGCTTTTTAAATGTATGTAACTTTTATGAATTTTGTATAAATAAATATTTCATATTTAAAATAGTGGAGTCTCGGTCAAAAGCATGTTTAGAAACTGGGAGATGCCTGAAACCCAGAACCAGCAAAATGTTAATAATGCTTGACCATGTACCAACTGAATAATTTGATACATGTAAGGGTCGCACAATTGGGGTAACCTGTCACAGGTTGCTCCATAACTGGATAGTTTGCGTATTGCATTAAAACCATTAGTTAACTTGAGTGATCTTTTTGCCTTAGCCAAGAATCTGTGTGTCCATAGGCTTTGGGCCTTGTAGTCCGCTAGCGATGTTTTGGGAAAGCGGGTTGTGTGTTCGGAGGTCCCTGATTGATAGTTGAATCACGTGACCCGCCGTTCCCTGACAAGCATCATGCCTTTTTTCTTTACCACAAATCCAGCATAGATCTAAGACTGATAATACCTGTGTAACAAGCCCTGGATTCATTTTTATCCGATTTATGAATCTTGAAACCAGGTGCTTGGTGGATTCAATATCTTGTAAGCTACACTGAAGAGAGTGAAAAACTCCTGTATTACAGTGTGTACAGTGTTGGGTCACATCTAAATACGTGTGTGGCTTTGTCAGGGTTTGGCAGTAATTCCTACTGTGGGGCAATCCAAATAAAGGTGCCCCCTATGAATCCTATTAATTGGAGTCAAAAGTCAATTTTTACCTTATTACCCACCTACTCACAGAAGCCTTTTGGGGGGCATGTGGCCACAGTACATCCTTCCCAATTACTAAGATGCAGAGGGGAAGCTTTTTGAGGGAGCTGCATTACAACGGGGAGATCAGCAGCTTTCCAGCCATGATTGCTGCCAGAGATGCAAAATAATGAAAATTCACATTTAAATGAAAATACCAATGTGTGTAGAGACTGTGTTTATACATAAATGTTTATGTATAAACCTGTGAATCTAAAATTAAGACTATACAATTTTTAAGCATTTTCGTCTCTTTAAACTTCCCAAAAAGGTGAAACAGTAGATCAGTTTGAGGTTTGTATTAAATCTCTCTTAACTGTCAGCGATGCTGATAATTTATTGCAAATGAAAAGCTGCTCTCCATAATGCCACTGTAACTACCATAGTATTTGTTATATTCACTTCTTTGCTACTTCCAGCTATCCTCTTTCCCAGCTCAATAGAGTCAATGAGTGATAGCCACACATGGAGGCTTTTTATTGACTCCTTGGCTTCTGTACAAAAGCATTTAAACCTTCTGTCAAACACATTCCAAACCCAGCTAACAGAGAGAACCAATTTGTCCTTAAGAAAACCTATTCTCCACAGCTTGCTGAACCCTCAGGGTCTTCTAAATTGATTTATAACAGATTTATTCAGAAACCCAAAATGGTTTCACCCCCTTTATTAATGATCATAGTTGCTACATTTTTACTTATCACTCTAATAACAATTTCTCAGCTCTGTGCTTATAGAAAGACACTTGCAAGAGAGAGGTTGGTTGGAAATTACCAGTCTTCTGCCAGGCCTGGACTAAGTAGATTGCTGGGTATTAGGGAAGCTTTGGGGAGTGCCTGGTTTGGGCATTGGCATGTGGGACACTGAGGTGACTCTCATGTCTCAGGGGCAATAGCTACAGTATGTTCACCAACAGAGGTCTCTCTGAATCTGCAGGCACAGATCAGGAACAGAATCACAATCTGAAAACAGGTGAGTGGAGTCACAGGCTGGGAACAGATGAGGGGTGTCACAGGGGGTTATGCTAATACTGAAGCTAAATACTGAAGCCAGCATTGTGTTGCGGTGTGGATTGCAGACTGCATCCCGGTGAGCTTTTTAGCGATAACACAAAAAAAGTGCAAAAAAAAAGTCTCTGCCCTACATTTTTCCCTCAAAAATCACCTGTATGTGTGATTTAGGAACATTATTTTTCCAGTGATGTAAGGATATATTTTTAAAGCTTGGAAATAACAGCACCCTAAAGACACTAAAGATTTAACCATTTTTTTCTGCATAGCACATAGGGTTCTGATGTTTCCAAACTTTAAAACAAATATCCTTACCTCATTGGAAAAATGATGTGCCTAACCTGTAAAAATGCGCCATCATAGGTACAAGTCATTTCTTCTTATTAGTAAAAAGCTGGCTGCAATCCACACCACACTGCACGCTGCAAATTACACTGGCTTCTTCAAAATTTAACATGGCCCTGATTGCCTGATGGTGATTGGAGTCCCTGGATGGGAACAGGAAGTCACAGATTGGAATCAGGAGAGGAAGGCCACAGACTAGGAAAATGAACACACTAGATAACCTGTCTACATTGTCGCATTGTTAATAAGGCTGAAAAAGACATCTGTCTATTAAGTTTCAACAAGGACCAGGGTTGAGGAACTTTTTTTTATCCAGACTGATTGCCCTTTTACATGAAATAGCGTTTCCCTATGTCTTTTGTATTGGGCATGAATATATTTATACAAGTTGATGAGGGCTGGATTATAGGCAGGGAGCACGCCCCTGGGCCCCCACCACTTGTCATGCTTAAGGGCCCTCCACCAACCACCCCCATGGTCAGCATTAGAATGGGACAACCCGGGGACTTGGCTGGAGCCACAGAGCCGAGTTGGCGCCCCAGAATTGTTTCCACTCACTGCTGTGGTAGTTTTTTTCATTGATGGCCGGTGCAGGGGTTAACTGCAGACATAGCCATGGTGCATAGCAGGATACCTGCTGCCAGGTGGGAGATTTGCTGTCACACCGCCTGTTTCACTTTGCAGGGGAGTGGAGGGGCTGCATGCCATCCTCAGAAGCTGCCAGTATCCTCACACATTGATCGGAGTGGGGGAGAGGAGACTGCACAGAGCGATAGAACATGATAGAGGGAGAGCAAGTTGTAGTGTTAAGCCAGCTGCTGCCATAGGATTCTGTGACTCCCCCCCCCCCCCCCCTCCTCTTTGTGCTTTGCTCTGAGTTCATGGTCTCACCGGAGTCACATCCCCCTTCTAACGTCATCATCTGCTTCCCCTGCTGTGTTTTCCAGGCTTTGCAGAAGAATGAAGACAAGGATTGCAGCGTGGGGGGTGGGGCATGACATTAACCCTCAGTAAGTCTGTTCAGAAAGATGATGTAGTTTGCTTGTGCCTACTATCTCCCCATCATTCTGCCCCCTACCTGCCTGCTGTTTCTCTTTTCCACCCTGTACCTGCCCACTATGCTCTCACCATGCCCACTCCTGCTGCCCACTATGCTCCCACTGTGCCTCCTCCAGTTGCCCACCATGTTCTCACTGTGCCCACTTTCCTGCTGCCCACCATACTCTCACTGTGCCCCCTCACTATGCTTTCACTGTGCCCACTTTCCTGCTGCCCACCATGCTCTCTCACCTTGTCCCCTTGCTGTTGTCCACCATGCACTTTCACTGTGCCCCCTTCCTGCTGCCCACCATACACCCTTCTTGCTGCCTACCATTCCTGCCTTCTTGCTTTCCACTATGCTTTCTCCCCACTTTCCACTGTGCCCGATTCTTGCTGCCCCCCCCCCCCCCTCGCAGGCTGAACTACTTTGCACTGAGCAGTGTGGCTTTGCTCTTCAGCAGCATCCACTTCTCTGCATGTGTTCCTGGCACACATGAAGAGTCACACAGAGGAGCAAGCAGGGGTGTGGCTGAAGAGCAATGACCATTTGATCACCACTGGAAGTAGGTGACTAAGTGGTTCAGTCTTTGGAGGATTCTTAAGGTTTTACACTTAACGGGTCTGCCAGGCCTGCATGTTGCTGCTGTTCCCGTCGCTCTCACACACTCATGTTTTGCGCGCTGGTTGGTGGGCGTCTATGGATGGTGTCCATTGTTTTTATTGGACCATATGGGGCACGCCCACCGACCAGCGTGCAACAACCAGGAAGTGCCAGTAAATATGAGTGTGTATGAGGGCGGTGGCGGGAACAACAAATGTTACGTGTGTGTTTGTGTGTGTGTTGCAGTGGCGGATGGGCAGGCATGAATCGGTTACCCTGCCCGTCTGCTGCCGCCTTATTATTGTCCAGCGTTGGGGGGATGGAGTGGGGGATGCCCCTCTCTGCTTGTAATGGGGTGATTAGGAGAGGGGATTTTAGCACACCATTTGGTTCATAGTATTTTCTTTCTTATTTTTGTTATGCAACAAAATGATATATGATATATATGATATGATATATATATATATATATATATATATATATATTAATGTGACATTAATATACAATACTGTGCCAAGAACAGTACAGCTGGACCGATGTGGCCCAAAAAGTCTTGGGCCATTTTTATAGCCCCAGTCCGCAACTGCCCAATGGTTGGATGGCCCACAAAGAGGAAGACTGTCAGCTTTAGAGTCTTATAGACTCTAGGCCAGTGGTTGCTTCTTAAAAGGCCACTCCAGCCCAGGATGGCCATTTTCTAAATCCCTCCCCCCCCCCCGCCACCCCTCGCTAGCACCTACCTGCACAGGAATCCATTGGCAAAGGTTGGGCGATTTCAGCACTGGTCGCCGCCATCTTCCCCAGCCTACTGATCATTGCCATCTGAAGCACACGGTCCCTGTGCACGTGCGCGCTCCCGTTTGACTATTCATTTGAACAGGCTTGCAGGAGTGCGCTTCTAGCAGCAACAATGAGCAGTCCAGGAAGGATCAAAGATGGGGCGACCATCTTCGGGGGGGGGGGCTCACAAAGCGAGCAATCCCAAATAAGGATGCTCCCAGGGCACGGAACAAAACATGTGATAGTTTAAAACCATTTTTTTTAAGGAAAAAAATACTGGGCTGTGACCTTCACCAGATTTTGTGCGCAGGGGCCTCCCCCACACTTAATCCAGCCCAGAAGTTAATCATGTCCCCCATTATGTCTCCTCTCGAGACTAAATAAATGTAATTCATGTAAACTTTTCATGTAAACTTTTTCATGTAACTAAGATCATTCTTTTCTCTTTTGAGTTTGGTGGTTCTCCTCTGCACCCTTTTCAAAATCAGGGTGTCCTTTCTATGAACGGGTGCCCAGAACAGCATATTCCAGTTAAATTTGGCCCAGTGTCATGTAAATAGGCAATATTACATCCCTATCCCGTGATTTCATGCCTCTTTTAATACATAATATCTTGGTAGCCTTGGAAGCAGCTGAGCGATATTGCATGCTGTTATTTTGCCTGTGGTCTAACAGTACCCTCAGATCCTTCTCAACAAGTACCTTGCCCAGTATTTCTCCTCAGAGGATTTATGTGGCCTGCAGATTATTGCATCCCAGATGCATTACTGCACATCTTTCCACATTGAACTTCATTTGTCAAGTGGATGCCCAGACACATAAAGGCCTCGATTCAATAAAGGTAGAAAAAAATTCTCATGGTAGTAAAAAATTCAATTCATGAAAAGCCTGAGAATGTCGCTGTTACTGAATCACTAGATAAAAAGACAATGAAAGTCAATGGCAGCTTTTACTACAGTGTAGAAAGGAGTAAACAGTTCTCTACTTTTCTTAGGAGAAAAAACTGCCATTGACTTTCATTGTTTTCCTATCTGGTGATTCAGCAACAGTGAAATTCTCAGGTTTTTTTCTCATGAATTGAATCTTTTACTACCATGAGAATTTTTTTCTACCTTTATTGAATCGAGACCAAGGTGTCCAAGTCAGCATGAATTTTTGTGAGCATCTTCAATTGACTGCACTGTGTTACATACAGTACCTTGGTGTCATCCACAAAAATAGGGTCAGTGGCATTAATGACATCTTCTATATCATTTATAAAATCTGCACATGATCCTTCAGTGTGTTCTCAGTCCAGTTACAAACTGTATTTTATAACCCAGAAGACCTCAATTTTCCCAATAAGTGTCCATGAGGGACAGGTGTCCATGAGGGACAGTGTCAAATGCTTTTGCAAGATCCAGAAAAACTACATCTACAGCCACTGTAATCCAAATAATAGGGATTAAACACCAGTGATCACAGTTGACTGTAATTGTAATACAACATCTATGTCACGGTCAGCTGATAAATCCACACACAGCCCAACTGCAGCTTAAAGGAGCACTATCGCAAAAAATGACTCAATGATAAAAATCCATAAAAATATGCTAGATGGGGTCACTTATACACCCGTCATCAAGACATATCCAGTCATCCTTGCTTTTCTTTTTTTAATGGAAGGAAAAGGACATCTGGGGTGACAGGCTCTGTCACCCCTGATAGACTATACCTGCCACCACTGGATTTTATTTTTACCATGAAAGAGTTTTATTCAGTTTGGGTTTATAAGTGACCCCTCCTCTCATTAGCCAATGTGATTATATAGATTTTTAACCCTTTAAATGCCAGCCACGTAAATTTTACGTGGTTGCTTCTCCTGGACTTAAGTGCCAGCCACGTAAAATTCACGTGCCTGGCATCTACCCCTGCTAGAGGGCAAAAAAATAAATAAAAATACTCACCTGACCCCTCGTTAGATCCGGCCGGGTCTCCTCTTTAATTTGGTGCCATCCGATCCCCTGTGGGGTCTCGGATGGCTCCAGGAGAGCCCCCGGAATAGTGCCCCCCCCCCCCCGCTTCGGCAGCAGCAGCTGCTGTCTGTGAAAAAAAAAAAAAAAAAAAATGACATTCACTTACCTTAGGTCGCGCTGCCTCCCGACAGGTCTCTTCTTCACTGGGGGGGCCTCCGATCGCCCCCCCCTGGCTCTTCAGCTTCAGGGGAGAGCCTGAAAGGGCTCTCCCCCCTCCTGCTCCGACGGGCAGGGGGCGGGGCTTATTGGGGGCGGGGCTTATCGCGTCCCTCGCTCAAGCTCCGCCCCTTTGGGGGCGGGGCTTATCGCGGTCCCGGCTCGAAGCCCCGCCCCCTTTGTGACGTCACTCACCGGGTGCCGTCCTGGCTCCCGGCTGTTGTTCTTTCAGATGCGATCATGCTGGCCACAGGAGCAGAGGGGCAGGTGATCAGATCATCACCTGCCCCTCTGCTACTGCAGCCAGCATGATCGCATCTGTCATCACATCGAGGGACAAAGGAGCTGACGATCGGAGGTAAGTAAAGTAAAAAAAAAGTTTTTATTTAATAAAATTTTTTATTAAAGTGTCAGTGTGTTTATTTTTACTGTTAACCCCTTGTGAACTGGTAAGGGGTCCATGAGACCCCTTATACCAGTTCACGAGGCATCCCCTATTACCTGCCTCCCCAAAGGCCAGGGGGGGGCAGAAGAGCCCGGGCCCACATAGGGTATGTGGGCTCGTAGGCTGCAGGGTGGGGGGGCCACAAAAGCTGGCCCCCCCACTCTGTGCCTACAAGCCCCCATAGCTGGTCCCGGGCTGGTTGTGACGGGTAGGGGGGACCCTACGTCATTTTTTTTTTTGAATTTTAAGGGTTAGGGTTAGCCTAACCCTAACCCTTAATTTTTTTTTTTTTAAATGACGTAGGTTCCCCCCTCCCGGGGGGGGGGGGGGACACCCTACTTCATTTTTAAAAAAAAAAATTTAAGGGTTAGGGTTAGCCTAACCCTTAAAATTCTGCCAAAAAATGGGTTCCCCCCCCCCCTTCCCGGGAGGGGGGATGCTACGTCTTTCTTTTTTTTTTTTTTTTAAAGTGGACCAACACCCAGGCTGATCGGCACGGGAATCTATAAGATTCCAGGGCCGATCAGATCCCTCACCGCGGGGCATCCGAAATCGGGATGCCCCGCTGTGTGAAACCCCCCAGGACGCCCCATTCGCCTTACCTTATCCCCATTCCAACGATGCATGCGCGGGCCTCCGCCGCCTCTCACGCTTCTGTCTAGCAGGGCGCCGTTTGAGAATGGCCGGCGCGGGCACGCTCCCTGTTAGAGGGAAGCGCGAGATGCGGCTGCCAGCGTGCTCGGAGCTGCTGTGGTTGTCCGCCCCTTGTCCGTGCATACCACAGCGGCTCTGAGCGCTCTGATTGGACGAGCGCTCGCGCATGCGCCGTAGGAGCGGGGTGAGGTGAGTTTTTTTATACCTTTCTCGGGGGTTTCACACAGCGGGGCACCCCCGCGGAAGTGGAACAAAACCCAGGATAGTGAAAATCCTGGGTGTTGGTCCACTTTAAGGGTTAGGGTTAGGTTAACGCTAACCCTTAAAATTCCCCCCAAAAAATGGGGTCCCCTGGGAGGGGGGATCCTATGTCATTTTTTCTTTAATTTTAAGGGTTAGGGTTAGGCTTAGCCTAACCCTAACCCTTAAAATTCCAAAAAAAACGGGGTCCCCCCCCCTGGGAGGGGGGTCCCTATGTCATTTTCTTTTTAAATTAACCCCTTGCGTTTATAGTGTGGATAGTAGTATTTTGTTTTTAAATGTTATAAAGTGCTATTTTCAGTTTGGGGGGGTCTCCTGGGCAAGAATGGGGGGCTATTGATACATATGTGGTACCGTTGTAATCGGGAGAAATGGGGCTATCACATGCAATATGGTTTTCATTACTAAAACAAATGTTTTATTTAAAATAAAGGAGACAATTGCTTAAAAAATATTATTTTATTTATTTATTTTTTTTTTTTACGCAAAAATATTTAAAAAACAGCAGAAAAATTACAAACAAGACATTTAATGTTAAAGCCTAAACTCTGCTGCAAAAAAAAATATATATATATTTTCCAGGAAATTCCGGCAAAAATCACGGTTAAACATGGCGCAAAATGGGGAAAAATGACCAACAGAGGGTGACAAAAGTTCAAGTAGGCTGGCAATTAAAAGGGTTAATAGTACCTATGCATGTTGGGTATTGTTCTGCTCGGGGGACCTTGCGCTTTCAGATTTAGCTTGTTTTTTCTTATTTGCATATTGATATTTTAGGAAAAGGTGTTTTTTATTCGGCTTTTTTATACATTTTCTTGTGAAACCCTGTGCAACCTAAGAATTCTTCAAGGGATTACTTCCAGAAAGATGAGCCCACGACAACAAGCTGGGTACGCTTAGAAAGCTTAAAATGTGTACTTTCCGGGAATATATGGTTTATGGGGGATATTCCAAATGTAAAGGCTTGTTTTGGTAGAAAAAGCACAAGGTGCGCACATTGTCTGCAGAGCTGAAATTTTGAAGTAAAATTGCTGTTACGCACATGCTTTACTTTGGTGTGTTTGGCAACTCTTCCCTTGACAGGACCTATGCATGCTGGGTATTGTTCTGTTCGGGGCATGTTGCTTTTTCAGATTTTCAGTTTTTTTCTTGTTTCCATATAGTTTTTTTTAGGAAAATGTGGTTTTGATTCTGCATTTTTATTCTTTTTTAGGGAAACCCTGTGCAACCAAAGAATATATTGAGGGGTTAACTCCAGAAAACTGCACCCATGTCAACAAACCTGGTACGTCTAGAAAGCTTGAGGTGTGTACTTCCAGAGAATATATAGTTTGTCAGGGGTATTTCAAATGTAAAGGGTTGTTTTTCTTGAAAAACTGCAAGGTACGCTTAGCGCGTAGCATAGTTGTATTTTATCTGAAAATCTCCTAAAGCGTTGTTTCAGTTTGGGGGAGTCTCCTGGGCAGGAAAGGGTGTCTACCAATACATATGTGGTACCGCTGTAACCGGGATAAATTGGTGTTTCACGCGCAATAAGATTTTAGTGAGAAACTTACATTTTTTATTACAAAAAAACACTACAAATTGTAAAAAATAGTTTTTTGGGGGGTTTTTTGCACATATTTCATCCAAAAATATTGAGAATACACCTAAAAATGACAAACAAGACATTTCATGTTAAAGCCCAGACTCTGCGGAAAAAAACAATATATCACTTTCCTGGGAAATCCCTGGAAATCCCTTCAAAAACCACAGTTGAACATGGGGAGCACAAAAAAGTGCAAAATGGTCTGGCAACAAAGGGTGACAAAATCTCAAGGTAGGCTGGCACTTAAAGGGTTAATATTACACAATTACGAAATAGTGCTCCTTTAAACAAGGCCCCTGAGCTGGCAGAATTGGCCGGCTGCCCGGGGGGAGAGCAGAGCACCCAGAAATGGGTTTCGCTCCACTTTAAGGGTCTCCAAACAGGGGCAGCAACACCTTACCGGAGTCCAGGCACTTATCTCTCAGCCTTGTCCACTTCACCGGTAGAGAGCTCCTTTTTTGTTCTTTCCAAGATAAGACCTGCTGGGTTCCTTACCAGACACGGCCCTTCTCAGACGTAGAACCTTGCTTGCCAAAGTAGCATGTCCTCCTGTGCCACACTTGCTACTACAACCACTTCACTGATTTTCCAGCTACTTTTATACCTTGATTTACCAGTAAACCTACCATGAACTCCACCCATTTTCTCTCACTTAAGGGCTAACTCCACCCACTTTCTCTAGCTTAAGGCCTAACTCCACCCCTGTTTCCTCTTATTAATGGGCAATCCCACACCTTTCTCTCTGGTTATAACCTAGATCCACCTACTATCCACCTGATATAAGAAAACTAGACCTACTCCTAATGGAGAACAACAGCTGAGAAAGGAGGGAACTGCACGCAGGGATGTCCCCTGGCGCGCATGTCCACCTTCTCCTAAGGAGAACTATAACTCACAGGGGCATCCCAAACCTGGCAGCACTGGGGAATCCCAGCTTCCCAGGCCTGGAAGAAGCCATCCAGCAAGACTCTGCTCCGTCCCACTTAACACCCTGGGGCTTCCACAGCTTCCTGCCTCTGGGACGGCTGATCCACACAAGAGCTCCCCATGGCATCCCTGCAGACCCATGGCGAAACCAGCCGCTCTCTCCGACCCATTCAGGACCATGGCTGCCTGGACAAGGATCGAGGACACACATCCCCTGCCTAGAAAAGCTATACTCCCGCTACCCCGTTATCAGCCTATGGAACCCTCTGTGCTCTGCTTACTTACCTTTCCTACTTTATTCACAGACACGGACCAGGACCTGCCTGATTTCACCGGAGGCACCTAGGGATGGCACGGGGACCCCTAGGAAGACCAAGAATAGTCGTCCTACCAGGACCACCCGTCGCTGGGGTATACAGTTTGCTCGTGTGTGCACACGTTGCGGCTTCTGCACCCACCTGATAACTGGACACTAAATAGATCTCTGCTCTTGGGTGGGACACTAAAATCTTTTTACCTAGTAACTGAGTCACTTTCTTTCCCATGACAGGCCCCTGAATCCCTCATCCCTACCCATTCCCAGAAGAGGAGACCCCATTAACCCTATCCTGCCTGTATCCTTACCCATTCTACCCTCCTGTGTCCATAAAAAATCTTTGTTAATGAATAAAGTGGTGTGGGTGTGGTTTTTCCTACTACACCACATACAGCAAGTAAAAGCCATCCCCAACTGCATCCCAATTTGGAATGCCCAAATGTCAAACCCCCAGAATCACAGTGAATCTTTTCTTGTTCCTCACTTCCACTGCACATGAACAGACATCTCCCCTATTTTAAAGTGAACTACAACACTTTTATTCAGCCCTAGAGTCTAAAAGACTCCTGGCAAATCCCCTCTCCATATTGGATCCCAAATCTTAAACTGAGATGCCCCCAGGATTCCTGTAAAATGTATTGTTACAGAGATCCCACAGTGCATGTGCGGGTGAAGCAATCTATTCTGATTGGCTGGATCATTTGCAGGTGAGGGGAGTATATCCACTGTACCTTGGAGGTTTCACACACAGGAGTATCCCAAACTCGGATTCCCCTGATAAGTGGCACAAAACATAGGTGAGTATAAAACCGGGGTTCTGGTCCTTGCCCCGGAGGCACCCCGATCAGGGTTGTCCCACTGAAACCCCCCAGGTCACCCGATCTCACTCACTTCACCCCGGTCCTACGACTCATGCGAGGCCCCTCATCCAATCAATTCGACCTGCGGTGACGAGGCAGGGTATACAAGTAATGACATTAGGTTACAAATAGATATTGATTAGAGATAATCAATAATATTAAAAAGTATGTGAAAAACCTTGAATGTTTTAGGTTCATTATGGATGAACTGAGTTGATTCTAACCAGGACCACTAAACTTGATAAGGGTTAGCAATTAGAAGAACCAGGTGAAAAAGAGGGATTCTTCTTTCACGCCAATATATATATACATCACACCTCTCACACAATCTATACTTTGCAACCCCACAGGCTGAATTCTGTCATCTCTGATGCTGACAGTGCATTGCCTGGCTGTTTTTTGTGCATGCTACCGCTTCCAGTCGTGTAGGGCTGTCTTCCTCACTGACCAGCACTCCATGTATTGCAGTAATAAGGCAGAGTTGTATCAGGAAAATCTTGCAAAACAGCAAACTTCTAATAACAATGCCACATATGTAATCAGGTACAGTCCATGCATATTCCAATTTTTTCGGGGTGCGTAGTCCCCCTTCCTTAGGGAAGGACTGCCAAACCTGACTGGACTGACTGGAAGCAGGAATGCACCATGTGGCAAATTTTCCCCCGTGAGTTGTAAATACTTAAAAGCACGCCAGAAGAGAACAGGATTGTAAGAGCTGACAGCAGAAGTGATGACATGCCATTTCAAAAAGGATCCTTTTTGGGGGGAAAAATAACATAGCCCCCTGCTAAGGGAAATTTGCAAGCCATCCTACTGACATGCTTTCAGGTGACTTGCTGCCCCCCTCCATCCTTCAACTGGAAAAAGGGTCCTTGGGATCCACTATTAGTTCACAAGTATTAAACATACAATATTAAATAAACTATACTCACCATCCGGCTCTAGGGGGAGGAGACATTATCACGGGTGCATGGTAAAAGGAATCAAAATTGTGTAATATTAAAAAAACTGATATAAACACATTGGCTAATGAGTGGAGGGATCACTTATATACCCAAACTGAATAAAATCCTGCCAATCTTGTAGTTTTCTTCTCCTAAATTCTCTGGCAAGTTTAGTGTATTAGGGGTGATAGAACCTGTCACCCAATTTCTTTTTCCTTCCATTTAAAAATAAAAAAACAAGCCTGGCTGGCTAGCTTTTTCTTGATCCTGAAATCCAGCATATCTATATGGATTTTTATTTGATGCTCCTTTAAGGCGTTCTAGGCTTCAGCAGCTCCAGCCCCCAACGCCCATGGAGGGATTCCCCTGGTTCCCAGGGGTTCGATAAAAATTGATTTTAGCTTTTAGAACTGCCAGTGCAGCAGTTCAGTCCTCCCAAGATTCCATGGGCATAGATTAGGGGGCTACACTGCAGGCTGTTTACTATTTACTGTATTTCAGTTTCACACTGGTGCCTCAGCAGGGCTGTACACATCTAAATAGCATTTGCAGATGCCTTGTTTGTGTGACTACGCAGAGTGCCCGCATAATGCTGACTGGGACAGGAAGCAGGAACACTGACTCCCCCTTCCTGTCCTCTGTCCCCCCTTTCTCCTCCAGCAGGGTGTCCAGCTGTTCTGC
The DNA here is from genome assembly GCA_027917425.1 of Gastrophryne carolinensis. Taxonomy (NCBI): domain Eukaryota; kingdom Metazoa; phylum Chordata; class Amphibia; order Anura; family Microhylidae; genus Gastrophryne; species Gastrophryne carolinensis. The sequence goes on along the minus strand of CM051236.1, from coordinate 301,398,440 downwards.
AGCCTGCACATCCACTTCCTCCTCTGCGCAATACATTGTGCACATCACCCAACCCCTCCTCCTACTCCAGCATCTGGATGAAGTACTCCACAATTGTTTAACCATTTTGAAATCATGGCCTCTGTAAAAGTGGACCTCCAGTCCAGTCCTAAATACACCTTGGTGTTTGATAGAACAGCTTAAACATACCTCTGCAGATGTGTGCCAACTGAGGCCTGTGTTTTTAACAAAATTTTAGAGACAGATTATTGGACTGTGGACTCTACAGAGAAGAGGTGAGATCTCGGCTTCATCAGCTTTATGCAGCAGGAAACCTTGCTTTCATTTTACCCTTAGCCTGGACAATGCCTTTAAAGTGGACCAAACCCGGGTTTTGCTGGGACATGCTGATTTGGGTTTCGCCAGTATGTGAAACCCCCTGGGATTGCTCACAAAACATACATCTCATCCAATCAGCTCTGTGTGCAGTTCATATTATTGCACAGCATACAGCTCAGTTTGGAACAGAACTCCAGCATAGCAAAATGGGAACGGTCTCTCTGCGGTCAGTGGCACACTCCTACCCTCATCCTATTTGAATAGCTGGGCACTGAAGCGATCCTGGGAATGCAGCCGGGGACCTTGCATTCTACGTGGGCCCGCCAGAAAGGTGAGCTGTGTGGGAGATCTGGGGTTTTACATAGCAAGGCATAACAAATCAGGATTCCCAGGGGGTAGAGGAGTAGCTGCCTGCAGGGCTGATGCACAAGGTTTTTGGTTCTCTTTAACACCTTGGTGGGGTGAAAGTTCTTCGTCCTTCATTCCCGTTCTGGTATTGAAGCTGCAGGATTGCCAGGTGTACAGTCTCACATTATAATACTTTAAAATATTCAGTCCATTTTTAATTTTGCAGTCTGATTATACTTGAGCACTCCTTTATGTACATACTCTGTTATATGGGGGTATATTTAATAAGGTGCAATGTTTCTTGAGAAAAACTCTCAATTTTCACTTTCTTTTGATTCAGAGGATCATTTTTTGGGGTAGGTTTTTTCCACATATAATCTCTCTCATAAGTGAAACTTTCGCAAATGCGAGAATTGCTAGCACGAAAATCTACGAAAAAATTAACTCATCATGGGCCTGGTGCTCAGCAGTTTAGACCTTGAGCCCTGGGTTACCAGTCCCTATACCCATATGCTGGGCTGTTAAGCTTTAAAAGGGAGCACACTTTTAAAGGGGGCTCAAGATCCTAGTTATTACTAGCCGTTATGCCCAAGAGCACAAGTCCAGTTCAGACCACTAAGCCTATGCTAATGGACATCATGGGAGCCAAGAAAGACCTGTCCCCCCCCCCCCCCCCCAGTTCCACAGATGGCAGCAGCGGCATCTAGTTTGCTACCATCACCTTCAGAAGACATCTGCCCTGTTTTTCTCTGGGTACCACCTGGAAGAGCAACAGAACCATACCAAAGGGCTGGGCTGGTAACAGTCGGCCTCTGAGCCCTGGGTTGTCAGCCCTTGTGCCTCTTGTCTGGGCTGGTTGGTTCTGGGAGGGGGGGGGGCACTGTATTTTTGTTTTAATTTAAAAAACACTCTTGCATGTCATATTCATGAAAAAATGCCAGCCTCTGAGCCCTGGATTACCAGGCCCTATGCCTTGTGTCCAGGTGGTTCCCTGCTAATCTACACCTTCCAACAGCTGCAAGCTGCAGCCAGCACAAAATCTCAGCAGAATATAGTAACATTTCACTACACAAATGACAAAGAAAAGGCTTTCATATTTCTGCACATTTGATTTGTTTTACACTTATGAAAAAACATGGTATTGATTACAGTACGCACCTGTAAAAAAAATAACATGAAATTTTCTTCACTTAGCATGACACCATAGAAAGGTGTAAAAAGAATAACTATTAGCTATCTGAGATACAATAAGATGAGAGGGGTGCTGCAGAAAATAGGGGGCTGGATGAAAAGAATTGACCCCTGTCATTAAATCACTCTTGTTAATTACAGGCCCAGACAGCGTGAATCCTGTGATATAGAGTCACTGCCAATTACCTGTCCTCCAGGGAAAGTGTGTCACCATCCTACCTTAACTCTTTTGTGACAGAGACCACGTGAGACATGGTTTGTTATAGGACCAGGTCTAAACATTAATTGATAATCTTCATAGTACTCCCACTATACAACTAAGCTGACCATTTTTTCAGAGAGACATATTTGAGATACTTAAATTGTGACAGCCTAACAAATCGCTAGTTTATTTTTCGATAGCAACAACGTTGTAAGATGTGTGTTCAATGTTGTCACTATCGAAAATAAAGGATTTGTCACAATTTAAGCTGTAACAATTTAAATTTGGCCCTCTTAAGAAATGGTCAGCTTAGTATATACTGATATAACAGGCTGATCAGTATATGGTCTTTCGTCAGAAAATTTGTCACGAATAAAGCTTTGTAAGAAAAAATGTAATGTATAAAGCTTTGTAAGAATAAAGCAAATTTGACAGTTGGCAGCTTCAGTGCATGCCATTGCCAGTGTCTGGAAATGTAGGTCCCATACAACAATGTTTGGGCCCCTTGAAACAAACATCATTTTTTGTAGTTTCTTGTGTGTTAAAATTAAAAAGGCTCACTCAGGTGCAGGTTGCAATTCACACTGCAAGGCACACCAAATATTTAGCATAGCATATATTTAGCAAATATTTAGTATGTTTCAAGTTGGGGGCACAATGACATAAAGCACATAAGTAGAAAAAAGCATGAGTACAAATATTTAAATAAATACCAACATTTAATATTAATCAACCAACCTTTTAAATACATGAAATGCCTGTTTTAATAATAACAAACATGTTAGTGAATTTTTTATATAAATAAGGTTTCTAAATTTTTAGTCATGTTTGTCCGCTACCGATGTACTGCTAACATGTGCATGTGAGACAGAATAAAGCTTACTGTGAAGCCTAACTGCCTTAGGATCTGATTTATCAAGCACTTTCACCAGTATACACCACATGGGTAAAAATTAGTGTGGTGCAATATAATTTAGATTTCTTTAAGCATGTTGCTGTGCCGCTAATCTTTTAGCAAATCTGATTTTTATAGTGCAGCAACATAGGCCAGTGTAAAAAAGAAGTTTAAATTAGATTTTGCAGCACTCTTATTTGCACCTATGTGGTGAAATCTGGAAGAAGTGCTTGATAAGTCAGGACCATACATTATAATCACTCTTCTAACTTCCAGCTCTATAGCAGCCACTGATTGGTCATCCAATTCAAACCACTACAAACCATTTTGTGGGGTAGTGTCCTGTTTGTGATCATTTCAGACAAGTAGTGTTGAGCGAACCCGTGGAAGCTCAGGTTCAGCAAGCTCAGCAACAAGAGTTTATTTCTGGTACCCGAAATCAATGGGGCCTTGAATTTGGTGATCCAAATATGGCTGTAAAATAATACTATAATATAAATGAAAAATAAATAAAAAACAAATAGAAGAAAATAATGCTTGTTAAAAGAGTGTACATTTGAGGTACATATGAGGGGCAGCTGGTGGCTGGGTGAGGAGTTGGAGGGAAATTGAGCGTTGTGGAAACGGCGGAAAGGTGAGTTGTACGGGTGATCAGTGGGACAGAACGTTGAAAGCCGGGGCTACAATACGATTCCCGCCCCGGCCAAAGGGGGCACTGGCAGCAGGGCTAAAAGCTGGTTGATGGGCCATCAACCACCTTTACTGAACGCCAAACCCGAATGTTGAACCCCAACACAGATTGAAGTGAACTTTACTGTTCGGGTTCGCTCTTCTATACACACAAGTAGTTTCAAAGAAAAAACAAGGACATGCTAAAAAGGAAAAGGCAGCAGCAATAGACTGTTGTACTATATATTGGAGTTGCAGGGCATTCTTCAGACCTCTGTGTCAAACAAAAAAAAATGAATTAATATTTTTGTTTTCATTGCTATGACCTTTGTAAGGCCTTCTGTGTATACCCTTTAGTGCAAATGCTGGAAGTATGTGTATATACGGAATTATATATGTAAGGAAGGGGTTTGTCACTCTGAAACATTCCTCTGAGCAATCACTCCTATGTATGATCTTTGTGCTTGTTAATTACTTCTATGTTCCCTCACATATGCTCTTGCTTCCCAAGCAAGGCATTTCAGGGGCAAGGCACAAAACCCAGGAAAGTCAAAATCCCAGGTTTTGTTCTGTATTAACCCTTTAACTGTCAGCCTACCTAGTTTTTGTCACGCTTTTTTGGCAGACCATTTTTCACTATTTTGTGCTATACAGGGATTTTCAGGGATTTCCCAGGAAATAATACATTCTTATTTTCAGCAGAGCCTGGGCGTTAATATGAAATGCCTTGTTTGTCATTTTTAAGCGTATTCTCAATATTTTGGGGTGAAATATGTGCTAAAATATTTTTACAATATGTTGTATTTTTTGTAACAAAAGTTTTTCAATAAAATCATATTGCATGTAAAATCCCCATTTCTCCTGGATACAATGGTACCACATATGTATTGTTAGACACCATTTCCTGCCCAGGAGAGTGCCCCAAACTGAAACAGTGCAGATTTTAAGATAAAATACAATTGCTATGCGCACCTTGTAGTTTTTCAAGAAAAACAACCTTTTACATTTGAAATACTCCCCACAAACTATATATTCTCTGGAAGTACACCTCAAACTTTCTAAGTGTACCAGGCTTGTTGATGTGGGCACAGTTTTCTGGATGTAATCGCTAAATTAATTCTTTGGTTGCATGGGGTTTCCCTAAAAAAAAGAATACAAAAGCAGAATCAAAGCCATAGTTTCCTAAAACACAATATGCATAGAAGAAACAAGTTAAATCTGAAAACCCCCTGAGCAGAACAGTCCCCTGAGCAGAACAATACCCAACATGCATAGGTACTGTCAATACGCGTAAGGATAATTTTACTTGAAAACTTCAGATCTGCAGACAAAGTGCGCACCTTGCAATTTTTTCAAGCAAAAAAACCCTTTATATTTAGAATACCCTCACAAATCATATATTCCATAAAAGTACACATGTTAAGCGTTCTATGTGTCCCCAGCTTGCTGTAGGTGTCTCGTCTTTCTGGAAGTAATCCCTTGAAAAATTCTTTGGTTGCACAGGGTTTCCCTAAAAAAAATGTATAAAAAAGCAGAATAAAAAACACATTTTCCTAAAATATCAATATTCATACAAGACAAAACAAGCCAAATCTGAAAGCGCAAGGTCCCCCAATAGAACAATACCCAACATGAATAGGTACTTTTAACACTTTTAACTGCCAGCTTACTTGAGATTTCGTTACCCTTCACCATTTTATGTTTAAACTGGTGTTTAATAATGATTTTTTTTTTTGCGGTTTAGACTTTAACATGAAATGTTGTTTGCATTTTTTCCACAATTTTTAAATATTATTGAGTAAAAAAACAAAACAAAAAAGAAAATACTTTTTCAAAAATTCTCATTTATTTTAAATAAAACATTTAACCAACAATGGTACCACATATGTATCGGTAGCCCTTCCTTCCTGCCCAGGAGACCCCCCAAACTGAAAAGAGCACTAACATTTACAAATAAAATACAACTACTATCCACACTATAAAGGGTGAAATAAAAAATGGCGTGGGGATCCCCTTTCCAGGGGGGGGCATTTTTTTTAATTTTAAGGGTTAAAAACCCTTAAAATGAAGTGGGGTCCCCTCTACCAAGCATAACAAGACTAGGGGCCAGCTATGCAGGGCTTGTAGAACAGGATGCAGGGGCCAGCTTCGGTGGCCCCCCGTCCTGCAGGCTACAAGCCCACACAGCCTAAATATCCCAGGCTCTTCTCCCCCAGGCTTTGGGCAGGCAGGTAATGGGGAGCTGGGGGCTAATGCCAGGTCACCCACTAGCCACAGGTGACTTACCAGACCCCATGCCTTGTTAACTGGTATAGGGGTCTCATGGATCCCTTACCAGTTCACAAAGGGTTCAATAAAAGCACACAGACACAGCAAGAAAGGAATATTATAATACCTCCCATCCATCCCCAGCACTGTCCCACACCAACCACTCTGGCTTCTGCTCTCCTGCTGCTTCTGGAAACCTTTTATACCTGCTGAGTGATAGGACATAAAGGGTTATTTAAAAACAATGACATAGGATCCCCCTCTGGGGGGGATCCCCATTTTTGGGGGATTTAAACCCCCTTACTAGCATAACCAGCCTGGGGACCAGATATAGGGGCTTGTAGAACAGGGTGCAGGGGCCAGCTTCTTTGGTTCCCCACCCTGAAAGGCTACCGGCCCGCATAGTGCTGTTGCCCCTGGCTCTTCTTCCCCCCTGGGCTTTGGGGAGGCAGGTAATAGTGGGCTGGTGGTTAATGGCAAGTCACTCACTAGCTTCAGGTGACCAGAGTCCAGAGTCTTGTGAACTGGTATAGTAATATTGTAATATTTATTTATTTATTTACTTTTCTCCGATCATCAGTTCATCTGTCTCTCACTGATCTTGATGACAGATGCAGTGATCGCTGGAGGGGGGGAGGCAGGGGATCAGAGGATCCCATGCCCTTCCACCCCTCTCTCCAGTGACCAATACGTCAGGCAGACTGTCAGGCAAAGAGCGGGATGATGTCAGAAAGATAGCGGGGATAGCATCGGGGCTAGTGTCAGTAACGGCAGAAGTGGGGGGAGAGGGCCTGTCGGACCCTTTCCTGAAGAGCTCCGGGGTGGGGCAATCAGAGGCCTGCCTGGTGAGGAGAAGACCCGGTGGGGAGGAATCACACATGGGGTAAGCAAATGTCATTTTTAATTTTTTTTTCTGTCAGTGGTGGCTGCGGAAGCAGGGGGTGCTCTATTCTGGGTCCTCTCCTGAAGCTGGAAGAGGGTGGGGGGATCAGAGGCCCCCTGGGTGAAGAGGAGACCCGGACGGATCGATCGAGGGGTCAGGTGCTTTTTTTTGGTTGCTAGCAGGGGGGGGAAGCCAGGTGTGTAAAATGTTCTTAGCTAACGTTTAACGGTAGGAGAGGCAGCTACGTAAATGTGATCATCATTTGTCTTTAAAGGAGCTCTTCAATTCTTCTAGGTACACTTGCACAATATCAATGTAGGATTATAGTCAAGTGTATGATTAACTAGTTATACCAACTGGGCGATCATTATTTTCAAATGAAGATAGAAGCACAGTTATTACCTGAAAGAGAAATAGCTGTGTAGAAGGCTTAACACTAGGTGAGGAACAGCCAAAGGTAAAGTTGGGGAAAAAAGTATCACGTCTCAGGTCAAACACAATGGCAGGATTGCACAGGATTACCAGTGTGCACTGTTCAGTCCAGCTATAAATTGATGGTGCTGCTTGCCATTTCTGTTTTGTATGTTGTACTGTGGTGTGTGCATGTGGATAAATGTTGAGGTGCCTTCAGCCGCATGATGTGGAGCTGAACCCCCCACCCACAAGTGAATCACCAGAGGTAAAGAGTTAGAGTGCTGGGCAGCCTCAGGTAAGTTCAGCTCTCAGTTTATCCATTGCTATGTGTGTGTGGAGCTCTCACTGTTAGAGTAGGACCGCATGAGAAAGAGGGACCCTGACGTGGCCCTGCAGCTTCCCATACATTTGCAAATGTGTGCAACAAAAAAAATTTTGACAGATTGTAGGCTTGGTTGCAGGATGATAGGGATTTAAGTGCCGGGGTGGTTGTTCCTTTTTGTTTTGTTTGTAACTAATTGCCCAGCTCAGTGTGCACCGCCCAGTCCAGCTATAAATTGATGGTGCTGCTTGCCATTTCTGTTTTGTCTTTTGTCAGGATTAAACAAAGCAACAAAATTCTGTAATGCCCTGTAGCTTAATATGGATTTCATAAAAAATAACTTGGTTTTGCCTAAAATATATATATATATATATATATATATATATCCAGTCTAGTGGCGTTGTCCCTCAACTAAGTTTCTGTGTCAACCACAAGCCCTCTGGCCTTCACAGTGACACAGTGGTCACTGGAATAGGTCGATCAGCTGCTGGAAATAAAAGGTGAGTATATCTTTGTTGATTTGTAGACAATTGGCCTGATGCAGAGCCTCCCCCAATCTGATCTTATTTTGTTCAGTTTTTCCTATGGCCCGTTTTCCTTCCATTTGTCTGGGGGTTCAAATGTGATTCAGAGCTGCCGTCGGGAGAGCTCCGTTACTGGTCCGTTTATGTGTCTTCATTCGGGAAGTGTTTTTTCCCCTCTCGGGTGCTTTCCGTGTGGTCGTGGGTTCCGTTGCCGTTCACACGGACGATCCGTTTTTGGCTCCTTTTTAATGCGTTTCCAAACGTACCTTCTTGCCATCTGTTTCCGTTTTCCCCACGATTCTGATTGTTTTTCCATGTATACTTACATTTCCATGGATTTCCTGTTGACAATCTGGGTCCACGCAAGCGCACATCCCTTGTCCTCCCTCAAGCTTCCCTCATACATCAAACTGACACTATCCTTCTTCTTCTTTATCTTCTTCCCTGTGTTTAATGCTTACCTTAATCTCTTCTCCTTCTTCTTCTTTATCTTCTTCCCTGTGTTTAATGCTTACCTTAATCCCTTCTCCTTCTTCTTCTTTATCTTCTTCCCTGTGTTTAATGCTTACCTTAATTTCTTATCCTTCTTCATTATCTTCTTCCCTGTGTTTAATGCTTACCTTAATCTCTTCTCCTTCTTCTTTTTCTTCTTCTCCTTCTTCTTCCTCCTATTCCTTGTCCCATATACTTACCTTTTGGAACATGTAACTGTATGGTTATGTTGTGAGAACGTACAGTACCATGAAAGAGAACACACCACAAATTGTTTTTAGTTTTTTTTACTTTTTTGAGAACATTTAAAAGATTCTTGTTTTTTTTTTGGTATTTAAAAATTTAAAACAACAGCACAGGCAGGAGGCTCTTATTCGTGTTCATTGTTGCCCTTTTCTTGGATCTGTGAATGAAAAACATTGTCAGTTTTGCCTTGTAAGTATTTAGCTTATCTAGGGGTTTTGGTTTGGTCCATTATTAGGGTTAAATTTTCCCTAACTTATTACATTAATGTGTATTGGACCATGTTTTTGTTGTTTTTGGCAGGAGTTTAAACTACATGTATGATATATTTAACAAACTTACAAGGCTTGGGGCCAACAGGGTGTCGGGGGCGCAGCCTCCTCCCTGGGTCCACCATCTCGTCCTGGTGTGAAGCTGTTGGGATCCTAAACACAAAGATATTATTGACTGATTGTGCCTCCTGAATGTCAGATTAGGTTATGCTTCTATGCATCAAATCACTCACCTTCACCAGGCACCTCTTGAGGATGGCCTGCTTCCTCCACTATCCTTTGGGATGGTCCTGCGACGTCATAATCTAAAAATAACAATAGTGCACATTAGTATATGTCTTTATTGCATGTATCCGGACATATGTAGGTTTGAGAGTCTTACCGGAGTCAGGTGGGAGCTGTGGTTGGTTTGACTCCCTGCCGTGCGACTCCCCCCCCGTATAGTGAGGTCCAGCGGCTCCTCATACTCACTGGCAGAGGAGGGGGTGGGCATTGGCACTGGCGTGGCACCACCTATACTTTCCCCAGTACCTCCCAACACTGGGCTCCGGGTTCTGGTCCGGGTGGGGCGGAAACGCAAATTCCATTCATGCGCTGCAATATAAACACAATCATAAACACAGGCCCAGGCAAGGGTAGTGTGTTTATTGCATGTCATGTACCAAGTCTTACCTGGAAAGTGCTTTGCAAAGTACCACCTCACCCGGGGCCTATTCCTCCTCTTCAAATCCGACCAGTGTTGGGCGATCTGGGTGAAGGTATAGGTGGTTCCAGTATTCCTGGCAATTGCCTCCACCACTGCCAGTGCCAACGTGCCAACGTCCTCGTCGCACGGCAGGAAATCATAACGGTTCCTCAGCATCATCTGTATAAAAAAACACAATGGCACAGCATTAGTGACACAAATAGATGACACAGTCTCATGCACTGTCACGAATCCTCGCTTACCTGGGTCCCGTTCCAGCGCTGGTCCTGGGCGCCCGGCTGCAGCTACGGCGTCTGTTCGGCGGCCGCGCTGAGCGGCGGCGGCTGGCGCGCCCGCCGGCTCCGCTCTCGGCCGTCCCCGCTCCCGTCTCCTTTCGTCACGTGCTCGCGCGCGCGGGCACGTTCTTCTTATGCCCTCCACCAGCGCTGCTCTCAGTGCGGCCGCCGGAGGTAACTGTCAGCCGTATTGTGCGTCCAGGCAGGGGAGGGACTCCTCCCTCTCCTCCTGTTTGGGCCAATGAGCCCTGGTATCACACTGTGGGCCAATGAGCCCAGGTAGGGACAGTTTTGGCTATTAGATTGGCACTCCTCTTGCTGGCCAATCACTACTGTGATCCTGTGTGCACCAATCACTATACCTTCTCTCTCTGGTCTGTCCCTATAAAGCTCTTTTCCCCTCAGTTGCCTGTTGCCTGTGATAGTGCTCAGTACCTTGTGTTGTGAAGTTATTGATTCCATTTGCCGACCACCGCCTGAACCGACCATTCTCGATCTGAAACCCTGATGCCGACCTCCGCTTTGAACCTTGACCACGAGTTGCCTAATCCTTTGTACCGCCACGATCTCTGTCTTCCCACTGTCGACCTCTGGCCTGTCTCTGGACTTCCGTCACCCACGCTCTTGCTATTGGTTCTCCAGACCTCCCACATATAAACTTACATCCTTTGAGCCATTAAGTCCTGGGGGCAACCGATCCCGGGTAGGCGTTTCTTGCAGCCCTGCAAGCGGGGGCTCCTACAGGTGAAGCTGGCTGTGGAGATTGGGGGTTGTGAGCTTATCAAGAGGGCTGGAGTTACCCCGAGCGTGACATGCACTAAAGCCAGTTTTGGAGACTCATTCCTACTCACATGGGCCTACTTAGTCTATCTGCCTCTAGGCTAGTGTGCTGCTGCGCACATGTTTAAAACTAAGCTGGTCTAGTAGTTTACTTAAACATGTCAGTTGGTCCTCACTAATCTAAGCCTGCCATTGCTATTTTTTGTTTAGCGCCTTGTGCGCGCACATAAACGCACGCTTGCCTACTCACATCCATGATTATTTTGTCCTGCTCCTCAGTATAGATGGCTGGAGATATCTTGCTTTTCCTTCCGGGTGTGGTTATGACGTTCCCCTGTGGTGGCATGCGTGCACTCACGCACTCAGCCACACACGCTGCCGAACACGCCCTCACGGGAAAACTATTTAAAGGTCAAAAGGGAGCCGTAAGACCCCCAAAAGCCCAGAGGCACATACTAGCCGCACAGATAGACCTCACCAAAAACAACACAAGAGCAGGCACAAGAGCCGGGAGGGACATGCACATACTCAAAGGGTGGATAAGCCAGACACACAGGCTGCTCTCAAAAAACGCAGGGGCAAGGAGCCTGTCACGCTCCCGGAACCACGATTTACCACTTGGACAACTCCAGCTCTCTTAGTAAGGACCTCAACCCCCAATCTCCGCAGCCAGCTTCACCTATAGGAGCCCCCGCTTGCCGAGACGCAGAACACGCCTGCTCGGGATCGGTTGCCCCCAGGACTTTATGGCTCAAAGGATGAGGTCTTACGGTACAGAGAACTGGAGAGCCCGCGGCTGGAAGTGGAATCGGGTAGCCGGTATGTGAGCGTAAGGTGGAAGTCCAACAGACAGGTAAGGGTCGGCAACAGGAGTGGAGATCGAGGATGGTCAAAGGCAAGCAAGGGTCGGCAACAGGAGTGGAGATCGAGGATGGTCAAAGCAAGCGAGGGTCGGCAACAGGAGTGGAGATCGAGGATGGTCAAAGGCAAGCAAGGGTCGGCAACAGGAGTGGAGATCGAGGATGGTCAAACAAGCGAGGGTCGGCAACAGGAGTGGAGATCGAGGATGGTCAAAGCAAGCGAGGGTCGGCAACAGGAATCAGGATCAATCTCAGGGATAAGCAAATACTAGGGTCTAGGCGCTATAACAGGCAATGACCAACTGGCTGAAGAGGGGTTATATAGGAAGCAGGTATGATTGGGCCAGGGAAGAGAGCCTGATGATTGGTGCAACTAGGATCTTTAATTTAATAGGATAACACAGGGCGTCCCGCCCAGGAGTCTGAAGGGGCTGATAGGAGCATAGAGAATTCAGAGGGAGATTGGCCAGTAAAAAGAACACCCCTCTGACACAACTGCAGCTAATTAACTCTCCTCCGGCGGCCGTGCTGGGAGCAGCGCCGCCGGAGGGTATAAGTGAAGCGTGCTCGCGCGCCCGCGCGAGCACGAGATCTAGAGCCGGGGCCGCCGGCCGACGCAGGCAGAGGCGCGTGCACGCCGGGCGGAAGAGAGGCCGCCGCCTGCCGCGGCCGCCGCTCAGACAACCGTGCGGCGGGACGGGGAGCACCGCAGGAACGGGACGCAGGTAAGTGGATACTGACATTACCCCCCCCCCCTCACGAGGGGCCTCCGGACCCTCACCCGGCTTCCCCGGATTGTCACGGTGAAATTTCCGTACAAGAGCCCTGGCATGGACATCACAAGAAGAAACCCAGCACCTCTCCTCAGGACCGTAACCAACCCAATCAATTAAATACTGTAACATATTGCAAACCTTACGCGAATCCAGAATCTTGTTCACTTCATACTCTTGCACATTATCCACTAAAACAGGAGGAGGACCAGCAGGAGAAGAGTTTTTAGCTGGTTTCAACAGTGATACATGAAACGAGTTGGAAATTTTCATAGTAGGAGGGAGCTGAACTTTGAAGGTCACGTTATTAAGTTTCCTGATAATGGGGTAAGGACCGATAAATTTAGGACCCAGTTTATAAGAAGGCTGCCGGAGAGCAATATTCCTAGTGGAAACCCAAACAAGGTCTCCACACTGAAGGATAGGTTCCTGAGACCTGCGACGATCAGCAAACTTTTTATATTTAACACGCATAGTTTCTAAATTTTCCTTGACGCGTGCCCAAACCTCTTTCCATTTCTGAAGCCACTCTTCTAAGACCAGAAAATCAGAAGGTGCTGCAGAAATAGAAGAAGCTCTAGGATGCTTTCCATAATTACAAAAGAATGGGGATATCTTGGTACTGTCACTTGGCGCATTATTATACGCGAACTCGGCAAAGTCAATAAATTCCGACCACTGCTCCTGAGTGTCAGAGATGTAACATCTTAAATATTGTTCTAAGCTTTGATTTGTTCTTTCAGTCTGCCCATTAGACTGGGGATGATACGCGGAGGACAAAGAAACCTGAATCCCCAAACGTGAACAAAATTTTTTCCAAAATCGTGATATAAATTGCACACCCCGATCGGAAACAATATTTAATGGAATACCATGAAGACGAAAAATATGTGAGACGAACAAGTGCGAAAGTTCAGGAGCCGAGGGTAGCTTGGGTAAAGCAATAAAATGAGCCATCTTACTGAATCTATCGACGACTACCCAAACCACAGTGTTCCCATGCGAAAGGGGTAAATCAACAATAAAGTCCATTGAGATGTGAGACCATGGTTCTTTAGGGATCTCAAGCGGAATCAGGTACCCACCAGGGGCCTTGTGTACCCCTTTACTTCGTGCACAAATAGGACATGCGTCAATAAGGGTAGTGATATCACGTCTCATAGAAGGCCACCATACGTGGCGCCGAGCTAAAATAAAAGTCTTACGAACTCCCAGATGCCCAGCAGTCTTTGCGTCGTGGAATTCGCGAATAACATCAGAACGCAAATGCGGCGGTACAAATTGACATCCTATAGGTGCGTTTACAGGCGATTCATCTTGGAACTGCGCCAAAACATTAGAGAGATCAGGGAGCAAGGCCCCGACTACACAACCTGCAGGTAAGATAGGCTCACCAGTATCCCCCCGATCCTTACACTCACCAAACATGCGCGACAGAGCATCGGCCTTAGTATTTTTCACGCCCGGCTTAAAGGTAATAATAAAATTGAAACGTGAAAAAAACAATGCCCAACGGGCCTGTCGAGAATTTAACCTCTTGGCGGCACCTATGTACTCGAGATTTTTGTGATCGGTATAAACAGTGATAGGATGTAAGGAACCCTCCAACCAATGACGCCAATTATCAAATGCCAGATTAATAGCTAATAGTTCCCTATTGCCGACATCATAATTTTGTTCTGCGGTATTACATTTCCGGGAAAAATAGGCACATGGATGCAAACGTTCAGGAGAACCGGAGAATTGTGATAAAACAGCTCCAACACCTAATTCAGACGCATCTACTTCAATAACAAAAGGTTTGTTGACGTCGGGGTGCACTAAAACTGGCGCCGAAGTAAAAGCCTGTTTTAGGACACGGAAGGCTTCAATAGCTGATGGTGACCAGTGAACAGTGAACGCGGCTTTGCGGGTGAGATTGGTGAGAGGCGCAACTAGAGATGAGCGAACTTTTGAAAAATTTGATTCGACTGATTCGCCGAATTTTCCGACAAAAATAGTTTCGACCCGAATAAATTCGCAACGAATCGCTATTAAAAACGGCTATTTCTGAGCCTCCTAGAGCCTCAATAGGGTTGTAAACCATTCTGCCTTGCTGTAACACGCACAGGATGCGTGCTTGGTTAGTTAAATAATACTTTGAATAAATATCACATGCAGATCAGAGGCATCGCTAATAGAATCGCAGAGCGGCACAATTGAATTCAAGAGAGTTGAAGTGGCATCACTATGAGGGGCAGGAGCCACTGGAGTTGGCTTCAGGAGCCCAAAAATTGGATGAATCACACCCTGGAGTTGGCAGCAGCAGCAGCAGCAGGAGCCCAAAAATTGGATGAATCACACCCTGGAGTTGGCAGCAGCAGCAGGAGCCCAAATATTACTTTAAAGAGACCCTGGGGTTGGCTTCAGGAGCCCAAAAATTGGATGAATCACACCCTGGAGTTGGCAGCAGCAGGAGCCCAAATATTACTTTAAAGAGACACTGGGGTTGGCTTCAGGAGCCCAAAAATTGGATGATTCACACCCTGGAGTTGGCAGCAGCAGCAGCAGGAGCCCAAATATACACTGGGGTTGGCTTCAGGAGCCCAAAAATTGGATGAATCACACCCTGGAGTTGGCAGCAGCAGGAGCCCAAATATTACTTTAAAGAGACACTGGGGTTGGCTTCAGGAGCCCAAAAATTGGATGATTCACACCCTGGAGTTGGCAGCAGCAGCAGCAGGAGCCCAAATATACACTGGGGTTGGCTTCAGGAGCCCAAAAATTGGATGAATCACACCCTGGAGTTGGCAGCAGCAGCAGGAGCCCAAATATTACTTTAAAGAGACACTGGGGTTGGCTTCAGGAGCCCAACAATTGGATGATTCACACCCTGGAGTTGGCAGCAGCAGCAGCAGGAGCCCAAATATTACTTTAAAGAGACCCTGGGGTTGGCTTCAGGAGCCCAAAAATTGGATGAATCACACCCTGGAGTTGGCAGAAGTTGGCAGTAGCAGCAGCAGGAGCCCAAATATTACTTTAAAGAGACCCTGGGGTTGGCTTCAGGAGCCCAAAAATTGGATGAATCACACCCTGGAGTTGGCAGGAGTTGACAGCAGCAGCAGCAGGAGCCCAAATATTACTTTAAAGAGACCCTGGGGTTGGCTTCAGGAGCACAAAAATTGGATGAATCACACCCTGGAATTGGCAGGAGTTGGCAGCAGCAGCAACAGGAGCCCAAACATTACTTTAAAGAGACCCTGGGGTTGGCTTCAGGAGCCCAGAAATTGGATGATTCACACCCTGGAGTTGGCAGCAGCAGCAGCAGGAGCCCAAATATTACTTTAAAGAGACCCTGGGGTTGGCTTCAGGAGCCCAAAAATTGGATGAATCACACCCTGGAGTTGGCAGCAGCAGCAGCAGGAGCCCAAATATTATTTTAAAGAGACACTGGGGTTGGCTTCAGGAGCCCAAAAATTGGATGAATCACACCCTGGAGTTGGCAGCAGCAGCAGCAGGAGCCCAAATATACACTGGAGTTGGCTTCAGGAGCCCAAAAATTGGATGAATCACACCCTGGAGTTGGCAGGAGTTGGCAGCAGCAGCAGCAGGAGCCCAAATATACACTGGAGTTGGCTTCAGGAGCCCAAAAATTGGATGATTCACACCCTGGAGTTGGCAGCAGCAGCAGCAGGAGCCCAAATATTACTTTAAAGAGACCCTGGGGTTGGCTTCAGGAGCCCAAAAATTGGATGAATCACACCCTGGAGTTGGCAGCAGCAGGAGCCCAAATATTACTTTAAAGAGACACTGGGGTTGGCTTCAGGAGCCCAAAAATTGGATGAATCACACCCTGGAGTTGGCAGCAGCAGGAGCCCAAATATACACTGGAGTTGGCTTCAGGAGCCCAAAAATTGGATGAATCACACCCTGGAGTTGGCAGCAGCAGGAGCCCAAATATTACTTTAAAGAGACACTGGGGTTGGCTTCAGGAGCCCAAAAATTGGATGAATCACACCCTGGAGTTGGCAGCAGCAGCAGCAGGAGCCCAAATATACACTGGAGTTGGCTTCAGGAGCCCAAAAATTGGATGAATCACACCCTGGAGTTGGCAGCAGCAGCAACAGGAGCCCAAACATTACTTTAAAGAGACCCTGGGGTTGGCTTCAGGAGCCCAGAAATTGGATGATTCACACCCTGGAGTTGGCAGCAGCAGCAGCAGGAGCCCAAATATTACTTTAAAGAGACCCTGGGGTTGGCTTCAGGAGCCCAAAAATTGGATGAATCACACCCTGGAGTTGGCAGCAGCAGCAGCAGGAGCCCAAATATTATTTTAAAGAGACACTGGGGTTGGCTTCAGGAGCCCAAAAATTGGATGAATCACACCCTGGAGTTGGCAGCAGCAGCAGCAGGAGCCCAAATATACACTGGAGTTGGCTTCAGGAGCCCAAAAATGGGATGAATCACACCCTGGAGTTGGCAGGAGTTGGCAGCAGCAGCAGCAGGAGCCCAAATATACACTGGAGTTGGCTTCAGGAGCCCAAAAATTGGATGATTCACACCCTGGAGTTGGCAGCAGCAGCAGCAGGAGCCCAAATATTACTTTAAAGAGACCCTGGGGTTGGCTTCAGGAGCCCAAAAATTGGATGAATCACACCCTGGAGTTGGCAGCAGCAGGAGCCCAAATATTACTTTAAAGAGACACTGGGGTTGGCTTCAGGAGCCCAAAAATTGGATGAATCACACCCTGGAGTTGGCAGCAGCAGGAGCCCAAATATACACTGGAGTTGGCTTCAGGAGCCCAAAAATTGGATGAATCACACCCTGGAGTTGGCAGCAGCAGGAGCCCAAATATTACTTTAAAGAGACACTGGGGTTGGCTTCAGGAGCCCAAAAATTGGATGAATCACACCCTGGAGTTGGCAGCAGCAGCAGCAGGAGCCCAAATATACACTGGAGTTGGCTTCAGGAGCCCAAAAATTGGATGAATCACACCCTGGAGTTGGCAGCAGCAGGAGCCCAAATATTACTTTAAAGAGACACTGGGGTTGGCTTCAGGAGCCCAAAAATTGGATGAATCACACCCTGGAGTTGGCAGCAGCAGGAGCCCAAATATTACTTTAAAGAGACACTGGGGTTGGCTTCAGGAGCCCAAAAATTGGATGATTCACACCCTGGAGTTGGCAGCAGCAGCAGCAGGAGCCCAAATATACACTGGGGTTGGCTTCAGGAGCCCAAAAATTGGATGAATCACACCCTGGAGTTGGCAGCAGCAGCAGGAGCCCAAACATTACTTTAAAGAGACACTGGGGTTGGCTTCAGGAGCCCAAAAATTGGATGAATCACACCCTGTGGAGAGTCATGTGGAGAAAAAGTAGCTTAGTTAGTAATATCTACATAAAATTATGAATAAACAAATGCAAAAGTATTGCCAAAGTGAAGTTTTGTTTGAGGGTGTGTTTCCACCTTTTAATTAAATCAGAAACAAGAAGGTATCATTGCCTCTGACTAATTAGCCCTCAAAAATTCTTGGAATTTTTAATCTGGAATCATGTCTGATCTGTCTTATCCGAAGAATATTAATAAAAAGTAAGAGTAACGTAAAGGATTTTTTATTAATACTTACTTGTGGTCCGATGCGGAGGAATGTCTGTAACTGGAGAGCAGCGCCTTAAATCTGTTTTGCACAATCCATCTTTCTTTAGTGTAGGTCTGGCCCCGTCATCAATCTACTGGAATACATCAGGCATTGTTGGGAGGAAAGCTTGAATGATCCATGCGCCATTCATTTCCACGCAGGGCAGTCTCTGGAAAAAAAAAAAACTATGTATAAACCAGGGTCTTTTTCATATAAAAACAAATGGTTATTTTTGCTTTTAAACCATATGTTCCACAGCTTTACCAGTCATTGTGTCAGCCAATGAAGCAACTTTGTCTGGAAGTGCTGCAAAAGCAGTCCACTGCATCACAAGTGGCATCTGACACCCCCAGTCAACTGTCTGTTGTCTGTCTTTTATGCTTTGGGTTCAGCTCCACTATCCATTGATGAAGATCTGATAATCATAAAATTCAGCAGCTACTGCCCAGCCAAGAAGTGGAGGAGACACTCGCCTCTTCTTCCACTAGCCGGCAATTAGTGATGAGGAGAGTGTCGTGGGAGGAGGTGTTGCAAGCCGAGGTAGTGGAAGAGGGTCCCTGGAGTCTGCAGCGGTGGCGGCGGCAACAGCAGCAGATTATTGCGGACTGTTCGGAAAAATCAGCTACTCAGCGATGTGGCAGTGTTTCATGCAGCATCCTGTGGAGAAAAAGTAGGTTAGTTAGAGTATATACATAAAATTATGAATAGACAAATGCAATAGTATTGCCAAAGTGAAGTTTTGTTTGAGGGTGTGTTTCCACCTTGTAATTAAATCAGAAACAACTAGCTATCATTTGCCTCTGAATAATTAGCCCTCAAAAATTCTTGGAATTTTTAATCTTGATGTCTGAGGGATTTCTCCTCTCAGACAGCGTCACCATAAGTCCAGCCTGCTGCATTACACTTGGAAGAACATCTTGTTTGCGCTGCGACAAGGAAGCCAGAGTCATGCGTCCTGACATGGCACACGTGTTCAGTCTAGTTTTTAAGTCTTGCCCCCATCTGAAAGAACAACAGGAAAGAAAGTTAGCATGCACTTCTGGCACTCCTACACCACCAAGCACAACCTTATTGAGCCTCAGCGTCACAACGGTGTACCCCACCATAGTCTGATTTGCAATGTTTCCACCCGTTGGAATTCCACCCTCCATATGCAGGATCCACTATAGCAGTGGTCCCCAACCCTGTCCTCAAGGCCCACCAACAGGCCAGGTTTTGCAGATCTCCACAAAGATGCACAGGTGGAGTAATTAGTGCAGCTGCAGAGCAATAGAGCTGGCTATTTGGAGATCCAAAAAACATGACATGTTGGTGGGCCTTGAGGACAGGGTTGAGGACCACTGCACTATAGGAACAGAGAAAAGCCATCACGGATTTCTGGATGATCCAAACGGATAGGGGGACACCCCTGTGTAAATTCAATGTAAACCATTGGCAGCTCATACGTGACACCGACCGTTTGCTCAGGCCCTTTGAGGAAGCTACGTTATTAGTCAGTTGCCAGGACTATGAGATGAACGATGAGATTCCACTGCTTCATGTACTACAACACATGTTGGAAACCATGGCTGGTCAGGGCACTGGAGACATGGCACATACATTTCACAGCCACATGAAGCCTGTGGGGGCTGAAGTGGAGGAGGAGGAGGGGGTGGGGCACAGCAAACCACAGTTTAGGTTTCACAAAATGACCATTTTATCTAGTCATCTGACAGGAGAGGAGGAGCAGGAGCAGCCACAGGAGCTAGAGGGTTGCGAGTAAGGCGAGACAGAGGACCCAGACACACCATGGCAGTTTACAGTGGAGATGGAGACAGGTAGTCCCTCCGAGTCACTTGCACAAATGGCACGATGCATGCTCACATGCATGCGTACTAGTGAGCACAGAATTGTCTCCATTTGTCAGCGGGAAGACTTCTGGCTCTCCAACTTATTGGACCCTCGCTTCCGGCACAAAATGGGGGCATTTTTTACGCCCACTGAGAGGGAGGACAAACTGACCTACTACAGAGACATCCCACGTAGTCAGTTGGGTGATGTCTATCTGCGCCATGGCCCATACTCCCGCAGGTCTGACTCGGGGGGAAGTCTGCGATCACCTTCCACTGCCATGGCTGCTGGGGGGGTGGAAGGAGCAGCAGCAGCAGCTCCATCAGCAGCAGCCTCAGTCTTCAGTCACTAGTGAGTAGCTTTCTACACCCGCATAGTGAGTCTACTCATGAGCAGCAGGAAGATCTGGAGCTGGACCTCAAACAGCAGGTCATGTCATACCTTGACATGACCATGCCAACACACCTTCAAGATCCACTGGATTTGCTGGGAAGCCAAACTTAACTTGTGCCCGCAACTAGCAGAGTTTGCCCTGGAAAAGCTGTACTGGCCGGACAGTAGTTGATTTAGATGGCAACTGGGCTGCTCTATATAACGAAGCAAAATGGCAAATTTACCTCACAATATAAGCTATTGCCCCTCAGATTTACACAGGGGCTGCTCTATATTATGCTGCAAAATGGCAAATTAACCTCACAATATAAGCTATTGCCCCTCAGATTTACACAGGGCCTGCTCTATATAACGAAGCAAAATGGCAAATTTACCTCACTATATAAGCTATTGCCCCTCAGATTTACACAGGGGCTGCTCTATATTATGCTGCAAAATGGCAAATTAACCTCACAATATAAGCTATTGCCCCTCAGATTTACACAGGGCCTGCTCTATATAACGAAGCAAAATGGCAAATTTACCTCACTATATAAGCTATTGCCCCTCAGATTTACACAGGGGCTGCTCTATATTATGCTGCAAAATGGCAAATTAACCTCACAATATAAGCTATTGCAGCTCTATATAAATAAAAATAAATAAATAAAAAAAGGGCCTGTAGAAGCTTATTTAGTATAACAGATAGGGTGACATGTGCTGGTTTGGGATGCCCATATGGGCTAGTGTTTTGGCAGCAGTACAAAAACCAATGCAAAATGCAATAGCTTAATAAAGCTGATGCTGATCAACGCTTATTTAGTATAACAGATGGGGTGCAACATGCAGGTTTGGGATGCCCTGCGGCCTGGTGTATTTAAAGCAGACCAAAACCAATTCAAAATGCAATAACTTAATAAAGCTTAGGCTGTAGATGCTTATTTAGTATAAACAGGTAGGGTGCAAGGTGCAGCTTTGGGGTGCCCTGCGGCCTGGTTAAATGAAAGCAGTCAAAAAGGAAGTGCAAACTGAAGTAGCTTAATGAAGCTGATGCTGATCAACGCTTATGTTGTATACCAGATAGGGTGCAAGGTGCAGCTTTGGGGTGCCCTGCGGCCTGGTTTATTAAAAGCAGTCAAAAACAAGTGCAAACTGAAGTAGCCTGATCAACGCTTATGTTGTATAACAGATAGGTTTAAAATAGCATGTGCCTTGGGATGCCCGTGTGGCCTGTTATATTTCAAGCTGAACAAAAAGTAACAATAATCCAAGTATGAGACATCATTTTGACCTTCTTTACAGCGCCATACTTTGAAAAAAAAAAATTAATTTCATGCCGATCAATCCAAAGGTCAATGCCCCTAACAAAAATAGTGTTCGGCATAAGTTTTCCTTCTGGAAGGACGTAACCTTTAGTTTACATGGTTGGGGTAGGTTATCTTACAAATTGGGATACCCCAGGCAGCAGTGTCATTGAAAGAGACAGATTGTAATGCAGGCCATACGCAAGCAGAGAAACTCAGGCTGCAACAGGCCTATTTAGTTTACATGGTTGGGGTAGGTTATCTTACAAATTGGGATACCCCACTGTATATGAAACCGAATATAAATGCACACCCAAAAGTGGACACTCAGCCTCCAAGAGGCCTGCTTAGTTTAAATAAGAGAGCTGCTTAGTATGGTAGGTAGGTTATGTTATGTTACAGAATGGGATGCCCCAAGCAGACTTGAGATCAGTATATATGCACACAGCAGCAGTGTGTTAGCAGGCTCATACAGGCCAAATTTCTTTAAATAACTGTGCAGCTTACAGTTAATGCAGAGGCTAATGGTATGTTACAGAATGGGATGCCCCAAAGCTGACTTGAGATCAGTATATATGCACACAGCAGCAGTGTGTTAGCAGGCTCATACAGGCCAAATTTCTTTAAATAACTGTGCAGCTTACAGTAAATGCAGAGGCTAATGGTATGTTACAGAATGGGATGCCCCAAGCAGACTTGAGATCAGTATATATGCACACAGCAGCAGTGTGTTAGCAGGCTCATACAGGCCAAATTTCTTTAAATAACTGTGCAGCTTACAGTAAATGCAGAGGCTAATGGTATGTTACAGAATGGGATGCCCCAAGCAGACTTGAGATCAGTATATATGCACACAGCAGCAGTGTGTTAGCAGGCTCATACAGGCCAAATTTCTTTAAATAACTGTGCAGCTTACAGTAAATGCAGAGGCTAATGGTATGTTACAGAATGGGATGCCCCAAGCAGACTTGAGATCAGTATATATGCACACAGCAGCAGTGTGTTAGCAGGCTCATACAGGCCAAATTTCTTTAAATAACTGTGCAGCTTACAGTAAATGCAGAGGCTAATGGTATGTTACAGAATGGGATGCCCCAAGCAGACTTGAGATCAGTATATATGCACACAGCAGCAGTGTGTTAGCAGGCTCATACAGGCCAAATTTCTTTAACTAACTGTGCAGCTTACAGTTAATGCAGAGGCTAATGGTATGTTACAGAATGGGATGCCCCAAGCAGACTTGAGATCAGTATATATGCACACAGCAGCAGTGTGTTAGCAGGCTCATACAGGCCAAATTTCTTTAAATAACTGTGCAGCTTACAGTTAATGCAGAGGCTAATGGTATGTTACAGAATGGGATGCCCCAAAGCTGACTTGAGATCAGTATATATGCACACAGCAGCAGTGTGTTAGCAGGCTCATACAGGCCAAATTTCTTTAAACAACTGTGCAGCTTACAGTAAATGCAGAGGCTAATGGTATGTTACAGAATGGGATGCCCCAAGCAGACTTGAGATCAGTATATATGCACACAGCAGCAGTGTGTTAGCAGGCTCATACAGGCCAAATTTCTTTAACTGTGCAGCTTACAGTAAATGCAGAGGCTAATGGTATGTTACAGAATGGGATGCCCCAAAGCTGACTTGAGATCAGTATATATGCACACAGCAGCAGTGTGTTAGCAGGCTCATACAGGCCAAATTTCTTTAAATAACTGTGCAGCTTACAGTTAATGCAGAGGCTAATGGTATGTTACAGAATGGGATGCCCCAAAGCTGACTTGAGATCAGAATATATGCACACAGCAGCAGTGTGTTAGCAGGCTCATACAGGCCAAATTTCTTTAAATAACTGTGCAGCTTACAGTAAATGCAGAGGCTAATGGTATGTTACAGAATGGGATGCCCCAAGCAGACTTGAGATCAGTATATATGCACACAGCAGCAGTGTGTTAGCAGGCAGTTACAGAATGGGATGCCCCAAAGCTGACTTGAGATCAGTATATATGCACACAGCAGCAGTGTGTTAGCAGGCTCATACAGGCCAAATTTCTTTAAATAACTGTGCAGCTTACAGTAAATGCAGAGGCTAATGGTATGTTACAGAATGGGATGTCCCAAAAACCAGAGAGCACCTGGCAGGCAGCAGTAAGACTATGCACAGCAAAAGTGTCTTTATCATGCCTAATTTCAATTAGAATAGGTGCAAATGGTTAGGTTCTTAAATAGAGGCTGGTGTAGTCACAGAATGGGATGCCCTAAAAACCAGCAGTAAGTACACCTGGCAGGGACAAGTAGTGATATGCCCAGCAAAAGTGTCTTTATCAGGCTAATTTCAAATATAATAAGAGCAAATGGTTATATGGTCTTAATCAGAGGCTGCTGTAGTCACAGAATGGGATGCCCTGGCAGGGACAAGTAGTGCTATGCCCAGCAAAAGTGTCTTTATCAGGCTAATTTCAAATATAATAAGAGCAAATGGTTATATGGTCTTAAACAGAGGCTGCTGTAGTCACAGAATGGGATGCCCTGGCAGGGACAAGTAGTGCGATGCCCAGCAAAAGTGTCTTTATCAGGCTAATTTCAAATATAATAAGAGCAAATGGTAATATGGTCTTAAACAGAGGCTGCTGTAGTCACAGAATGGGATGCCCTGGCAGGGACAAGTAGTGCTATGCC
Source organism: Gastrophryne carolinensis (assembly GCA_027917425.1). Lineage (NCBI taxonomy): Eukaryota > Metazoa > Chordata > Amphibia > Anura > Microhylidae > Gastrophryne > Gastrophryne carolinensis. Next base: position 301,374,201 of record CM051236.1, on the reverse strand, counting down.
CAGCAAAAGTGTCTTTATCAGGCTAATTTAAAATATAATAAGAGCAAATGGTTATATGGTCTTAAACAGAGGCTGCTGTAGTCACAGAATGGGATGCCCTGGCAGGGTCCAGAAGTACTATGCCCAGCAAAAGTGTCTTTATCAGGCTAATTTCAAATATAATAAGAGCAAATGGTTATATGGTCTTAAACAGAGGCTGCTGTAGTCACAGAATGGGATGCCCTGGCAGGGACAAGTGGTGCTATGCCCAGCAAAAGTGTCTTTATCAGGCTAATTTCAAATATAATAAGAGCAAATGGTTATATGGTCTTAAACAGAGGCTGCTGTAGTCACAGAATGGGATGCCCTGGCAGGGACAAGTAGTGCTATGCCCAGCAAAAGTGTCTTTATCAGGCTAATTTCAAATATAATAAGAGCAAATGGTTATATGGTCTTAAACAGAGGCTGCTGTAGTCACAGAATGGGATGCCCTGGCAGGGACAAGTAGTGCTATGCCCAGCAAACGTGTCTTTATCAGGCTAATTTCAAATATAATAAGAGCAAATGGTTATAGGGTCTTAAACAGAGGCTGCTGTAGTCACAGAATGGGATGCCCTGGCAGGGTCCAGAAGTACTATGCCGAGCAAAAGTGTCTTTATCAGGCTAATTTCAAATATAATAAGAGCAAATGGTTATATGGTCTTAATCAGAGGCTGCTGTAGTCACAGAATGGGATGCCCTGCCAGGGACAAGTAGTGCTATGCCCAGCAAAAGTGTCTTTATCAGGCTAATTTAAAATATAATAAGAGCAAATGGTTATATGGTCTTAAACAGAGGCTGCTGTAGTCACAGAATGGGATGCCCTGGCAGGGACAAGTAGTGCTATGCCCAGCAAAAGTGTCTTTATCAGGCTAATTTAAAATATAATAAGAGCAAATGGTTATATGGTCTTAAACAGAGGCTGCTGTAGTCACAGAATGGGATGCCCTGGCAGGGACAAGTAGTGCTATGCCCAGCAAAAGTGTCTTTATCAGGCTAATTTCAAATATAATAAGAGCAAATGGTTATATGGTCTTAAACAGAGGCTGCTGTAGTCACAGAATGGGATGCCCTGGCAGAGTCCAGAAGTACTATGCCGAGCAAAAGTGTCTTTATCAGGCTAATTTCAAATATAATAAGAGCAAATGGTTATATGGTCTTAAACAGAGGCTGCTGTAGTCACAGAATGGGATGCCCTGGCAGGGTCCAGAAGTACTATGCCCAGCAAAAGTGTCTTTATCAGGCTAATTTCAAATATAATAAGAGCAAATGGTTATATGGTCTTAAACAGAGGCTGCTGTAGTCACAGAATGGGATGCCCTGGCAGGGTCAAGAAGTGCTATGCCCAGCAAAAGTGTCTTTATCAGGCTAATTTCAAATATAATAAGAGCAAATGGTTATATGGTCTTAAACAGAGGCTGCTGTAGTCACAGAATGGGATGCCCTGGCAGGGACAAGTAGTGCTATGCCCAGCAAAAGTGTCTTTATCAGGCTAATTTCAAATATAATAAGAGCAAATGGTTATATGGTCTTAAACAGAGGCTGCTGTAGTCACAGAATGGGATGCCCTGGCAGGGACAAGTAGTGCTATGCCCAGCAAAAGTGTCTTTATCAGGCTAATTTCAAATATAATAAGAGCAAATGGTTATATGGTCTTAAACAGAGGCTGCTGTAGTCACAGAATGGGATGCCCTGGCAGGGACAAGTAGTGCTATGCCGAGCAAAAGTGTCTTTATCAGGCTAATTTCAAATATAATAAGAGCAAATGGTTATATGGTCTTAAACAGAGGCTGCTGTAGTCACAGAATGGGATGCCCTGGCAGGGACAAGTAGTGCTATGCCCAGCAAAAGTGTCTTTATCAGGCTAATTTCAAATATAATAAGAGCAAATGGTTATATGGTCTTAAACAGAGGCTGCTGTAGTCACAGAATGGGATGCCCTGGCAGGGTCCAGAAGTACTATGCCGAGCAAAAGTGTCTTTATCAGGCTAATTTCAAATATAATAAGAGCAAATGGTTATATGGTCTTAACCAGAGGCTGCTGTAGTCACAGAATGGGATGCCCTGGCAGGGTCCAGAAGTGCTATGCCCAGCAAAAGTGTCTTTATCAGGCTAATTTCAAATATAATAAGAGCAAATGGTTATATGGTCTTAAACAGAGGCTGCTGTAGTCACAGAATGGGATGCCCTGGCAGGGACAAGTAGTGCTATGCCGAGCAAAAGTGTCTTTATCAGGCTAATTTCAAATATAATAAGAGCAAATGGTTATATGGTCTTAAACAGAGGCTGCTGTAGTCACAGAATGGGATGCCCTGGCAGGGTCCAGAAGTACTATGCCCAGCAAAAGTGTCTTTATCAGGCTAATTTCAAATATAATAAGAGCAAATGGTTATATGGTCTTAAACAGAGGCTGCTGTAGTCACAGAATGGGATGCCCTGGCAGGGTCCAGAAGTACTATGCCGAGCAAAAGTGTCTTTATGAGGCTAATTTCAAATATAATAAGAGCAAATGGTTATATGGTCTTAAACAGAGGCTGATGTAGTCACAGAATGGGATGCCCTGGCAGGGTCCAGAAGTACTATGCCCAGCAAAAGTGTCTTTATCAGGCTAATTTCAAATATAATAAGAGCAAATGGTTATATGGTCTTAAACAGAGGCTGCTGTAGTCACAGAATGGGATGCCCTGGCAGGGTCCAGAAGTGCTATGCCCAGCAAAAGTGTCTTTATCAGGCTAATTTCAAATATAATAAGAGCAAATGGTTATATGGTCTTAAACAGAGGCTGCTGTAGTCACAGAATGGGATGCCCTGGCAGGGACAAGTAGTGCTATGCCGAGCAAAAGTGTCTTTATCAGGCTAATTTCAAATATAATAAGAGCAAATGGTTATATGGTCTTAAACAGAGGCTGCTGTAGTCACAGAATGGGATGCCCTGGCAGGGACAAGTAGTGCTATGCCCAGCAAAAGTGTCTTTATCAGGCTAATTTCAAATATAATAAGAGCAAATGTTTATATGGTCTTAAACAGAGGCTGCTGTAGTCACAGAATGGGATGCCCTGGCAGGGACAAGTAGTGCTATGCCCAGCAAAAGTGTCTTTATCAGGCTAATTTCAAATATAATAAGAGCAAATGGTTATATGGTCTTAAACAGAGGCTGCTGTAGTCACAGAATGGGATGCCCTGGCAGGGACAAGTAGTGCTATGCCCAGCAAAAGTGTCTTTATCAGGCTAATTTCAAATATAATAAGAGCAAATGGTTATATGGTCTTAAACAGAGGCTGCTGTAGTCACAGAATGGGATGTCCTGGCAGGGACAAGTAGTGCTATGCCGAGCAAAAGTGTCTTTATCAGGCTAATTTCAAATATAATAAGAGCAAATGGTTATATGGTCTTAAACAGAGGCTGCTGTAGTCACAGAATGGGATGCCCTGGCAGGGACAAGTAGTGCTATGCCCAGCAAAAGTGTCTTTATCAGGCTAATTTCAAATATAATAAGAGCAAATGGTTATATGGTCTTAAACAGAGGCTGCTGTAGTCACAGAATGGGATGCCCTGGCAGGGACAAGTAGTGCTATGCCCAGCAAAAGTGTCTTTATCAGGCTAATTTCAAATATAATAAGAGCAAATGGTTATATGGTCTTAAACAGAGGCTGCTGTAGTCACAGAATGGGATGCCCTGGCAGGGACAAGTAGTGCTATGCCCAGCAAAAGTGTCTTTATCAGGCTAATTTCAAATATAATAAGAGCAAATGGTTATATGGTCTTAAACAGAGGCTGCTGTAGTCACAGAATGGGATGCCCTGGCAGGGACAAGTAGTGCTATGCCCAGCAAAAGTGTCTTTATCAGGCTAATTTCAAATATAATAAGAGCAAATGGTTATATGGTCTTAAACAGAGGCTGCTGTAGTCACAGAATGGGATGCCCTGGCAGGGACAAGTAGTGCTATGCCCAGCAAAAGTGTCTTTATCAGGCTAATTTCAAATATAATAAGAGCAAATGGTTATATGGTCTTAAACAGAGGCTGCTGTAGTCACAGAATGGGATGCCCTGGCAGGGACAAGTAGTGCTATGCCCAGCAAAAGTGTCTTTATCAGGCTAATTTCAAATATAATAAGAGCAAATGGTTATATGGTCTTAAACAGAGGCTGCTGTAGTCACAGAATGGGATGCCCTGGCAGGGTCCAGAAGTACTATGCCCAGCAAAAGTGTCTTTATCAGGCTAATTTCAAATATAATAAGAGCAAATGGTTATATGGTCTTAAACAGAGGCTGCTGTAGTCACAGAATGGGATGCCCTGGCAGGGACAAGTAGTGCTATGCCCAGCAAAAGTGTCTTTATCAGGCTAATTTCAAATATAATAAGAGCAAATGGTTATATGGTCTTAAACAGAGGCTGCTGTAGTCACAGAATGGGATGCCCTGGCAGGGACAAGTAGTGCTATGCCTAGCAAACGTGTCTTTATCAGGCTAATTTCAAATATAATAAGAGCAAATGGTTATAGGGTCTTAAACAGAGGCTGCTGTAGTCACAGAATGGGATGCCCTGGCAGGGTCCAGAAGTACTATGCCGAGCAAAAGTGTCTTTATCAGGCTAATTTCAAATATAATAAGAGCAAATGGTTATATGGTCTTAATCAGAGGCTGCTGTAGTCACAGAATGGGATGCCCTGGCAGGGACAAGTAGTGCTATGCCCAGCAAAAGTGTCTTTATCAGGCTAATTTCAAATATAATAAGAGCAAATGGTTATATGGTCTTAAACAGAGGCTGCTGTAGTCACAGAATGGGATGCCCTGGCAGGGACAAGTAGTGCTATGCCCAGCAAAAGTGTCTTTATCAGGCTAATTTAAAATATAATAAGAGCAAATGGTTATATGGTCTTAAACAGAGGCTGCTGTAGTCACAGAATGGGATGCCCTGGCAGGGACAAGTAGTGCTATGCCCAGCAAAAGTGTCTTTATCAGGCTAATTTCAAATATAATAAGAGCAAATGGTTATATGGTCTTAAACAGAGGCTGCTGTAGTCACAGAATGGGATGCCCTGGCAGAGTCCAGAAGTACTATGCCGAGCAAAAGTGTCTTTATCAGGCTAATTTCAAATATAATAAGAGCAAATGGTTATATGGTCTTAAACAGAGGCTGCTGTAGTCACAGAATGGGATGCCCTGGCAGGGTCCAGAAGTACTATGCCCAGCAAAAGTGTCTTTATCAGGCTAATTTCAAATATAATAAGAGCAAATGGTTATATGGTCTTAAACAGAGGCTGCTGTAGTCACAGAATGGGATGCCCTGGCAGGGTCAAGAAGTGCTATGCCCAGCAAAAGTGTCTTTATCAGGCTAATTTCAAATATAATAAGAGCAAATGGTTATATGGTCTTAAACAGAGGCTGCTGTAGTCACAGAATGGGATGCCCTGGCAGGGACAAGTAGTGCTATGCCGAGCAAAAGTGTCTTTATCAGGCTAATTTCAAATATAATAAGAGCAAATGGTTATATGGTCTTAATCAGAGGCTGCTGTAGTCACAGAATGGGATGCCCTGGCAGGGACAAGTAGTGCTATGCCCAGCAAAAGTGTCTTTATCAGGCTAATTTCAAATATAATAAGAGCAAATGGTTATATGGTCTTAAACAGAGGCTGCTGTAGTCACAGAATGGGATGCCCTGGCAGGGACAAGTAGTGCTATGCCCAGCAAAAGTGTCTTTATCAGGCTAATTTCAAGTATAATAAGAGCAAATGGTTATATGGTCTTAAACAGAGGCTGCTGTAGTCACAGAATGGGATGCCCTGGCAGGGACAAGTAGTGCTATGCCCAGCAAAAGTGTCTTTATCAGGCTAATTTCAAATATAATAAGAGCAAATGGTTATATGGTCTTAAACAGAGGCTGCTGTAGTCACAGAATGGGATGCCCTGGCAGGGTCCAGAAGTACTATGCCCAGCAAAAGTGTCTTTATCAGGCTAATTTCAAATATAATAAGAGCAAATGGTTATATGGTCTTAAACAGAGGCTGCTGTAGTCACAGAATGGGATGCCCTGGCAGGGTCCAGAAGTACTATGCCGAGCAAAAGTGTCTTTATCAGGCTAATTTCAAATATAATAAGAGCAAATGGTTATATGGTCTTAATCAGAGGCTGCTGTAGTCACAGAATGGGATGCCCTGGCAGGGACAAGTAGTGCTATGCCCAGCAAAAGTGTCTTTATCAGGCTAATTTAAAATATAATAAGAGCAAATGGTTATATGGTCTTAAACAGAGGCTGCTGTAGTCACAGAATGGGATGCCCTGGCAGGGACAAGTAGTGCTATGCCCAGCAAAAGTGTCTTTATCAGGCTAATTTCAAATATAATAAGAGCAAATGGTTATATGGTCTTAAACAGAGGCTGCTGTAGTCACAGAATGGGATGCCCTGGCAGGGACAAGTAGTGCTATGCCCAGCAAAAGTGTCTTTATCAGGCTAATTTCAAATATAATAAGAGCAAATGGTTATATGGTCTTAAACAGAGGCTGCTGTAGTCACAGAATGGGATGCCCTGGCAGGGTCCAGAAGTACTATGCCGAGCAAAAGTGTCTTTATCAGGCTAATTTCAAATATAATAAGAGCAAATGGTTATATGGTCTTAAACAGAGGCTGCTGTAGTCACAGAATGGGATGCCCTGGCAGGGTCCAGAAGTACTATGCCCAGCAAAAGTGTCTTTATCAGGCTAATTTCAAATATAATAAGAGCAAATGGTTATATGGTCTTAAACAGAGGCTGCTGTAGTCACAGAATGGGATGCCCTGGCAGGGACAAGTAGTGCTATGCCGAGCAAAAGTGTCTTTATCAGGCTAATTTCAAATATAATAAGAGCAAATGGTTATATGGTCTTAAACAGAGGCTGCTGTAGTCACAGAATGGGATGCCCTGGCAGGGACAAGTAGTGCTATGCCCAGCAAAAGTGTCTTTATCAGGCTAATTTCAAATATAATAAGAGCAAATGGTTATATGGTCTTAAACAGAGGCTGCTGTAGTCACAGAATGGGATGCCCTGGCAGGGACAAGTAGTGCTATGCCGAGCAAAAGTGTCTTTATCAGGCTAATTTCAAATATAATAAGAGCAAATGGTTATATGGTCTTAAACAGAGGCTGCTGTAGTCACAGAATGGGATGCCCTGGCAGGGACAAGTAGTGCTATGCCCAGCAAAAGTGTCTTTATCAGGCTAATTTCAAATATAATAAGAGCAAATGGTTATATGGTCTTAAACAGAGGCTGCTGTAGTCACAGAATGGGATGCCCTGGCAGGGTCCAGAAGTACTATGCCGAGCAAAAGTGTCTTTATCAGGCTAATTTCAAATATAATAAGAGCAAATGGTTATATGGTCTTAAACAGAGGCTGCTGTAGTCACAGAATGGGATGCCCTGGCAGGGTCCAGAAGTGCTATGCCCAGCAAAAGTGTCTTTATCAGGCTAATTTCAAATATAATAAGAGCAAATGGTTATATGGTCTTAAACAGAGGCTGCTGTAGTCACAGAATGGGATGCCCTGGCAGGGACAAGTAGTGCTATGCCGAGCAAAAGTGTCTTTATGAGGCTAATTTCAAATATAATAAGAGCAAATGGTTATATGGTCTTAAACAGAGGCTGCTGTAGTCACAGAATGGGATGCCCTGGCAGGGTCCAGAAGTACTATGCCCAGCAAAAGTGTCTTTATCAGGCTAATTTCAAATATAATAAGAGCAAATGGTTATATGGTCTTAAACAGAGGCTGCTGTAGTCACAGAATGGGATGCCCTGGCAGGGTCCAGAAGTACTATGCCGAGCAAAAGTGTCTTTATGAGGCTAATTTCAAATATAATAAGAGCAAATGGTTATATGGTCTTAAACAGAGGCTGATGTAGTCACAGAATGGGATGCCCTGGCAGGGTCCAGAAGTACTATGCCCAGCAAAAGTGTCTTTATCAGGCTAATTTCAAATATAATAAGAGCAAATGGTTATATGGTCTTAAACAGAGGCTGCTGTAGTCACAGAATGGGATGCCCTGGCAGGGTCCAGAAGTACTATGCCCAGCAAAAGTGTCTTTATCAGGCTAATTTCAAATATAATAAGAGCAAATGGTTATATGGTCTTAAACAGAGGCTGCTGTAGTCACAGAATGGGATGCCCTGGCAGGGACAAGTAGTGCTATGCCCAGCAAAAGTGTCTTTATGAGGCTAATTTCAAATATAATAAGAGCAAATGGTTATATGGTCTTAAACAGAGGCTGCTGTAGTCACAGAATGGGATGCCCTGGCAGGGACAAGTAGTGCTATGCCCAGCAAAAGTGTCTTTATCAGGCTAATTTCAAATATAATAAGAGCAAATGTTTATATGGTCTTAAACAGAGGCTGCTGTAGTCACAGAATGGGATGCCCTGGCAGGGACAAGTAGTGCTATGCCCAGCAAAAGTGTCTTTATCAGGCTAATTTCAAATATAATAAGAGCAAATGGTTATATGGTCTTAAACAGAGGCTGCTGTAGTCACAGAATGGGATGCCCTGGCAGGGACAAGTAGTGCTATGCCCAGCAAAAGTGTCTTTATCAGGCTAATTTCAAATATAATAAGAGCAAATGGTTATATGGTCTTAAACAGAGGCTGCTGTAGTCACAGAATGGGATGCCCTGGCAGGGACAAGTAGTGCTATGCCGAGCAAAAGTGTCTTTATCAGGCTAATTTCAAATATAATAAGAGCAAATGGTTATATGGTCTTAAACAGAGGCTGCTGTAGTCACAGAATGGGATGCCCTGGCAGGGACAAGTAGTGCTATGCCCAGCAAAAGTGTCTTTATCAGGCTAATTTCAAATATAATAAGAGCAAATGGTTATATGGTCTTAAACAGAGGCTGCTGTAGTCACAGAATGGGATGCCCTGGCAGGGACAAGTAGTGCTATGCCCAGCAAAAGTGTCTTTATCAGGCTAATTTCAAATATAATAAGAGCAAATGGTTATATGGTCTTAAACAGAGGCTGCTGTAGTCACAGAATGGGATGCCCTGGCAGGGACAAGTAGTGCTATGCCCAGCAAAAGTGTCTTTATCAGGCTAATTTCAAATATAATAAGAGCAAATGGTTATATGGTCTTAAACAGAGGCTGCTGTAGTCACAGAATGGGATGCCCTGGCAGGGACAAGTAGTGCTATGCCCAGCAAAAGTGTCTTCATCAGGCTAATTTCAAATATAATAAGAGCAAATGGTTATATGGTCTTAAACAGAGGCTGCTGTAGTCACAGAATGGGATGCCCTGGCAGGGACAAGTAGTGCTATGCCCAGCAAAAGTGTCTTTATCAGGCTAATTTCAAATATAATAAGAGCAAATGGTTATATGGTCTTAAACAGAGGCTGCTGTAGTCACAGAATGGGATGCCCTGGCAGGGTCCAGAAGTACTATGCCCAGCAAAAGTGTCTTTATCAGGCTAATTTCAAATATAATAAGAGCAAATGGTTATATGGTCTTAAACAGAGGCTGCTGTAGTCACAGAATGGGATGCCCTGGCAGGGACAAGTAGTGCTATGCCGAGCAAAAGTGTCTTTATCAGGCTAATTTCAAATATAATAAGAGCAAATGGTTATATGGTCTTAAACAGAGGCTGCTGTAGTCACAGAATGGGATGCCCTGGCAGGGACAAGTAGTGCTATGCCCAGCAAAAGTGTCTTTATCAGGCTAATTTCAAATATAATAAGAGCAAATGGTTATATGGTCTTAAACAGAGGCTGCTGTAGTCACAGAATGGGATGCCCTGGCAGGGACAAGTAGTGCTATGCCCAGCAAAAGTGTCTTTATCAGGCTAATTTCAAATATAATAAGAGCAAATGGTTATATGGTCTTAAACAGAGGCTGCTGTAGTCACAGAATGGGATGCCCTGGCAGGGTCCAGAAGTACTATGCCCAGCAAAAGTGTCTTTATCAGGCTAATTTCAAATATAATAAGAGCAAATGGTTATATGGTCTTAAACAGAGGCTGCTGTAGTCACAGAATGGGATGCCCTGGCAGGGACAAGTAGTGCTATGCCGAGCAAAAGTGTCTTTATCAGGCTAATTTCAAATATAATAAGAGCAAATGGTTATATGGTCTTAAACAGAGGCTGCTGTAGTCACAGAATGGGATGCCTCACAGCAGACTTAAGATCAGTTCAGTATATATGCACAGTTAGTTAGTATAAGCAGCCTGAAAACGCTAACAAAGCCTGTCAGGCTGGATGAAAAAAAAAAAAAAAAACTCCCTGTGACAGGCTGACAGCCTCCGATTTTTCTACCTTTCCCTGTTTTTTCGCTGACTTTGTCTGTCTCCTGTCTGTCTCCTGCCTGTCTCCAGCCTGTCCCTGTCTGTCCCTGCCTGTCTAACTGTCTCTCCCTCAGCTACACAACGTTCTGTCTCTCACGAATGCAATAGAGAAATGAGGCACGAAAGCAAGATGGCCGGCCTTAAATACCGCTGTGACGTCACCGGGCTTGCTGGCTGCTGATAGGCTGCATGTGACTGTCCCAGCTTGCACTGGCGCGGGGTTGATGTCTGGACATGTCCCGTCCACCATCTTAGAATGCCTGTAATGTAAATGAATGGATGTTAAAGGAAAACTTCGAGCGATCGAATCGCGGGGAAATTCGGATTCGATCCGAATCGAATTTTTCCTGAAATTCGGATCGAATCCGGGTTCGTCCGGATCGATTCGCTCATCCCTAGGCGCAACGATACTAGAAAAACCCTTGATAAAACGTCGATAGAAATTAGCAAACCCTAAAAAGCGTTGTAATTCTTTCAAGGATTTGGGTTGTACCCAATCCCGTACTGCCGAAACTTTTCCCCCATCCATCTCCAACCCCTGACTAGAAATAATATACCCCAAAAAGGGAACGGAGGCGACCTCAAACATACACTTAGAAATTTTAGCGTATAAATTATTCTCTCTCAATTTCTGAAGGACCAGTTTTACATGTTGCCTGTGTTCGGAGAGGTTTTTAGAGTAAATGAGGATGTCATCCAAATAAACCACAACGAAGTTACCCAAAAAGTCACGGAACACGTCATTAACAAAGTCTTGGAAGACCGCAGGAGCATTACAAAGGCCAAAAGGCATTACTAAATATTCATAATGACCATCTTTAACATTGAACGCCGTTTTCCATTCATCCCCTTGCCGAATACGGATCAGGTTGTAGGCCCCCTTTAGATCTAGTTTAGAAAAAATTCGAGCCCCCACAACCTGATTAAACAAATCGCTTATTAAGGGAAGAGGATAACGATTTTTAACAGTGATCTTATTCAAGGCTCTATAATCTATGCAAGGCCTTAAACCTCCATCCTTCTTCTCAACAAAAAAGAAGCCAGCACCCGCCGGTGAAGTTGATGGGCGGATAAAGCCTTTACTCAGATTTTCAGAAATATATTCTTTCATGGCCTGCTCTTCAGCTCGATTCAGATTATAGATTTTGCCCCTAGGAGGGATAGTTCCAGGAAGTAGGTCGATGGGACAGTCATAGGGTCTGTGTGGGGGAAGATTATCAGCGGACCGCTCAGAAAAGACATCTGCCCAGTCTATATAAGGCAGAGGCAGTTCTTGGGGCGAAATCTGCACACTCCTAAGGATAGTGGAGAAGCAATGTGATCTGCAAAAATTACTCCACTTAACCAGATCACCCGACTGCCAATTAAATACGGGGTTATGGAGCTTTAGCCATGGGTATCCCAAAACTACTGGCGTCTCCGGACAATCAAACACCAGGAATTCTATATGTTCAGTATGAGATGAGCCGGCCACCAATCTGAGAGGAGGGGTCTTGTGACTGACCGGCCCTCCCAGGATAGCCTTCCCATTTATGGCCAAAACCTGAAGAGACTTTTCAAGGGGTACCAGTGGAACCCCTAGGATGGAGATTATGCTCCGATCCAGGAAGTTACCTGCAGCTCCACTATCGACAAAAGCAGATACTGCCTGTTTGGAAAGACCCCAGAAAAGCTCCGTAGGGATTAACATTTTATCATGATGAGAGTAATGCTTCAACCCACCTAGATCAGTACCCTCTTCCTGATCTAGGCGAGAAAGTTTCCCGCCGGATAACCCCTTATTCGGACAGGACCTGGCAAAATGACCAGGGGACCCACAATAGAGGCAAAGGCCCAAAGACCGTCTCCGTTGTTTTTCATCCTGAGAAAGACGGGCTCTGCCAACCTGCATTGGCTCCTCTTGAGAGGAGGAGGAGGTATTTACCCCACCAGGGGTTGAGGGGTTGGGAGTTTGTGGAGGTCTAAAGGGAGTGGTAGCCCTAACCCTTTCTCTGGCTCTCTCCCTAAGGCGTCTATCGATCCTGATGGAGACCTGCATAAGTTGATCCAAATCTTTTGGAGTGGGGAAATTGACCAGAGCATCTTTAATATTTTCGGAGAGCCCCATACGGAATTGGCTACATAGGGCTGGATCATTCCAAGTAGACTCCACTGCCCAGCGCCGGAATTCGGCGCTGTAGTCCTCGGCGGAATTCCGACCCTGCTTCAGGGCCCGAAGCCTGCTTTCCGCCGTGGACTGACGATCGGGGTCCGCATACAGCACTCCCATGGCTGAGAAAAAGGAGGTAACGGAGTGTAAGGCAGGATCTTCAGGAAGCAAGCTGAAAGCCCATGACTGGGGATCTCCTTGCAACAGAGAAATAATTAAACCCACCCGTTGGGTTTCAGTGCCAGAAGATAAAGGCCGCAGCCTGAAATAAAGTTCACATGAATTCTTGAAGTTCGAATAACCGGTCCGGTCTCCAGAGAACTTTTCAGGTAAAGGAACCTTAGGTTCAGGAATATGAGGTGGTACAGCGGGTGTTGAAATCTGGCGGGTTTCTTGATTGGCCACTCTCTGGGCAAGTTGGTTGATAGCGGTGGCCATCGCCTGAACTTGCTGTACCAGGTCTTCCATATTGATAAAGGCCTGTTATACTGTCACGCTCCCGGAACCACGATTTACCACTTGGACAACTCCAGCTCTCTTAGTAAGGACCTCAACCCCCAATCTCCGCAGCCAGCTTCACCTATAGGAGCCCCCGCTTGCCGAGACGCAGAACACGCCTGCTCGGGATCGGTTGCCCCCAGGACTTTATGGCTCAAAGGATGAGGTCTTACGGTACAGAGAACTGGAGAGCCCGCGGCTGGAAGTGGAATCGGGTAGCCGGTATGTGAGCGTAAGGTGGAAGTCCAACAGACAGGTAAGGGTCAGCAACAGGAGTGGAGATCGAGGATGGTCAAAGGCAAGCAAGGGTCGGCAACAGGAGTGGAGATCGAGGATGGTCAAAGCAAGCGAGGGTCGGCAACAGGAGTGGAGATCGAGGATGGTCAAAGGCAAGCAAGGGTCGGCAACAGGAGTGGAGATCGAGGATGGTCAAACAAGCGAGGGTCGGCAACAGGAGTGGAGATCGAGGATGGTCAAAGCAAGCGAGGGTCGGCAACAGGAATCAGGATCAATCTCAGGGATAAGCAAATACTAGGGTCTAGGCGCTATAACAGGCAATGACCAACTGGCTGAAGAGGGGTTATATAGGAAGCAGGTATGATTGGGCCAGGGAAGAGAGCCTGATGATTGGTGCAACTAGGATCTTTAATTTAATAGGATAACACAGGGCGTCCCGCCCAGGAGTCTGAAGGGGCTGATAGGAGCATAGAGAATTCAGAGGGAGATTGGCCAGTAAAAAGAACACCCCTCTGACACAACTGCAGCTAATTAACTCTCCTCCGGCGGCCGTGCTGGGAGCAGCGCCGCCGGAGGGTATAAGTGAAGCGTGCTTGCGCGCCCTCGCGAGCACGAGATCTAGAGCCGGGGCCGCCGGCCGACGCAGGCAGAGGCGCGTGCACGCCGGGCGGAAGAGAGGCCGCCGCCTGCCGCGGCCGCCGCTCAGACAACGGGGAGCACCGCAGGAACGGGACGCAGGTAAGTGGATACTGACAGAGCCCTTGCCACATTTGCCAGCACCTGCTAAATCAGCCAGGCCTCACAAGACACACAAATCTCTTTCAACCCTGCAGCCTCCAACCCAACTCCTCCACACACAAAGCATGCGGCAAAAACCAGACACACCACCAAGGGGAAGCGTAGGTCAAAAACCACTAGCCCACCCAGGCCAACCACCCCTCCTCCTCAACACTCTGTGTCCCCAAGTACCACAGCCACACAATAAATAGAGAGCTCCACAGGTGACAGCTCAACAGGAACCCAGCCATTATCACATACCACTACCCACACTCCATCACACTCACCCATCAGCCCAAGAAACCTAAACTACTCCCCAGACAGCCAGCCATCAATCTCGTCTGCTGCCGGGGACACCACACACCCATGTGGGCGCCAGCTGCGCCGTGGCTCACTTACAGCCCGTTTTTGTGATGTCCAGAGCATGGCTGTAGCCACTGCTGTTTGTGAGCACTATGATGCCCTATTTGGGCATTATTCCAAATCCACCACAAAGCAGGCCAAGCAGGAGATTTGGGATAACATTTGCCGGCAAGTTAATAGTGTTGGTTCTATGAGGAGAGATGTTGAGCAAATTAAGCGAAAATTTTGTGATCTGAAATATTATGTTAAAAAAAAAATGGACATGCATCGCCAGCAGAGGTAAAATCCATTTAGAGTGTAAATGCATGTATAGGCTGCTTTGTAACAGGATGTAACACTTGCTTTAATCTTCCCCAGCCTGCAGACAGGGGGTGGAATCCCAACTAAAATCATCCTAACACCAGCAGAAGAACATGTGTTTACATATATTCACCCGGCAACCCTTCAGGGCCTGCCAGGGGGCCAAGACACAGACAAGAATGTCAGGTCCGGAGGTGAGTATGTTTTTACATTGAGCCTTTTAAATGGGTACCCAAACAGTTTTAGAATCCTTAATACACACTGGCCTTTGCTGAAACACTAAAAGTACATTCTCTCGTCCCAGAACCAACTCAAGACACGCCACTAGGCCAAACTACCCCTGGCTTGTCCTGGAGGACCATGCAACAACTGCCTTCAGTCCACACAAACCAACCTGAGTGTTTGGATGAGGTAAGTCAATGGTCAACTGTGTAGACTTATGAAATTGCACTTGCATCCATTTAATGTTAAATAGTGGACTCAATACCTGCTACATTTCTTGGCAGAACCTACCCAGTCCACCAATTATAGAAGACATTCGTGATTTGGAGGAGGAGGACACAATTCATATGCAGCCAAGGGCAACCAAACCAGTGTGCGAACATCAGACCCAACAGGCCCAGCAACTTCAGCCCCTGGTGTCCTCTAACCCAACCTCTGTGGCACCAACCTCTTCTGCCGTCCGCACAACAGACTCTGCGCCAAGCCAGCCACCTGCAGCCACTCAATCTGGAGCAGAACCACCCACCCGTGCCAGTGGCAGAACACATCCAAGGCGACATATCAGCCAGAGGAGACAGCTGCAGATCATGGGGGAAGCCTGGCACCAGGAGAATGTTGAATTTTCTGCAAACACACAGAGATATAATGAAACTGTGTGTACCCAAATCACCTCGATGTCTACCCAATTAGAGGTTTTAAAGCAAAATGTCTCTGGGCTGCTGCAAGAAACCAGACAACTAACCAGGCATATGGGTGAAATGGTCCACCAATGGCAGCTCATTAATCAGAGCCTTGCACATATTGCCGCAAACATTCACCCACACCAGCCATCAACTGCCACCTCATACTCTTCATACCACTAAATGGATGAGTTTATGTATTTGACCCCACGTTAAGCTTTACAGAATACAACCAAAAAGTTTGTATCTTAATTTTTCCGGGATCCCCAAAAATTAAACAAAACCAACCAAACAAAGGAATGTTATTGATGATAAAACATTGTCCAGAAGTTGTGAACGGATCGCCTGTGCTGTGCCACTTTGGGATCCGGAGTAGGGAGGTGTGACTTCTTCCAAAATCTGTAAAGTGGCTTCAGGCAGGTCAGTGTATCTTGATACCCGGCTTTGTATGGCCAGGTTGTGCATGACCTTACACGCAATTATTATTTTGATGACCTGGGCGGCGGCCTCATACAGCAGGCCAACCCCAGTCTGGTCCAGACAGCGGAAGCGCATCTTCATCAAGCCAAAGGTGCGTTCCACCACTGAGCGAGTCCTCCTGTGTGCAGTGTTATACCGCTCCTGGGCCTGCGAGGATGGGTGGAGGATGGGGGTGAGTAACCAGGGGAGCAATGGATAGCCAGAATCACCTGCCAAAAAAAAAACACAAAAAAGCACACACCATAATACAAAAAACAAATGACAGATGGGCCCCTTTGCCACATATGTAGTGGCAGGCCCCATAACCAGCCGAGACAGAGAAACCTAAACAACAACCATCTAAAGTGTATCTAAACAAGTACCATCATGCTACTAAGGAAGAGCTACAAGTACCTTACATGCTACTTCCAAATACAGCATGTTAGGTTACTTTAAACTGCTAAGAACAGGGAACAACAGACAGAGGCCTAAGGGGAAGAGGCTCAATAATGTGCTGTTTAGCATTCCAGCATTAGTGAACAGGGACAATAGGTGAGCTGTGCAGTGTCAGTGCAAAGCACAGTTCTGATGAGGCAACATGCACATCAACCCAGCACACTCCTGTACAATGGGATGTAATATAGCTAAAAGGCCCAGGACAGAAAGGTATAGTGGCGAATCACAAACAAAGCCATAGGAGGAAATACTGGTAAGTAAGTGAGTGTTAACTTCTACTGTTTCATTGGAGTCTATACAGATTAATGGGGGTACAGGCACGGAGCAATCAGAAGAATCATGCTGGACGGCACAAACTATTTTTAAACACATACGCTGGCATGTCGGCTATATTCTAAAAGCCCAACTTAACCGCATTGCAGGCTTCCGCTGTGTCAGGGAAAAAATTTTGGTGCCAGGGTAGCCATGCCATCCAAAAACTTGGTAAGGCTGCGGCTCAGCGTAGACTGGGACATCCCCACGGAGAAGGCACCCAGTCTCTGGAACGAGCCGTTTGCCAAAAACTGTAGGCAGCCAACCAATTTGTTCATACCTGCAATTGCATGCCCCTTCCTTGTGGTGCGGGCTAACCATGGCCGCAGCTGGCTATACAAGTCCTGGAGAGAAACACGGTTAAGGCGGGTGAGCTCGAAAAGCTCAAGGTCATGCATGCCATGGATGTCCAAACGTGTTCGGTGCAGCCTGGTTTCTGCCATGCTCAAAAGAACCAGCCCGCGGAGCTGACGCCTTTGATGATCGCGCACAGAAGAATGCATTTCAAACTCCCGGAGAGCAAATACGGCTGCTAAGACTGCCCGTAAGTGAAGCATCGACACCCTTGTTAAATTGGGCTGGTTTCAATCGGAAATCAAGGCTCTGAATCAATTAAAAAACGGACCAATCAACGGGCCGTCCGTTTTCACGGAGTTCAGCCGCTTGCGAGCCGTCAATCGGAAAGGCGCATGCCGACACACCTGAGCGCATAAACGCACACAAAAACCAACGTAGCACCCTTTCATGACCCGATCACAGCACAAAACCAACGGGAAAACGTACGGGATAGCTGAACGGGGAGGCTCTGCATCAGGCCAAATATCTTTAAAGCAAAGGTTACCTTGCAGTGGTAAACAAACAACAAAATATATGATTACAAATGTAAAAGAACACCAGTTCTTCAGTTGTATTGTTTAATAACAGAAATGTGTTTTTTTTTTGCATTAAATGTCCAAATGGGATATTTGTTATTGTTTTATGTTCTGGACAGAATAAAATGCTACTTCATTCAATTGTAGTTTAGAATCCTACCAAGCAACTCTAAAAACATGTTTTTTTTTCTTTAGTCCTGTGGTATTAGTGCAAATGCAGAAAGATACTATTGTATATCAACATATATGTCTGAATTACTGAAGCAGTTTAAATATCCAAAATATACTCCTCTTGAAATATGCAGTTGTCTTGGAAATCATAAAATAGCATCCCGTATAAAAGAAGCATCTTAGATGCATCTTTTCTTTTTTAGATTCCAATTAGCTAGGTGCTTCTACAGTTAAGGAGTTAATAAATTCTCTTTTATCTTTTTCATTTCAGGCATAACCTTAGGAACATTGCCCTCTGGTGGATTATCTCCATAAAACACTTACTGATCAGATTTCAGAAATCAGTTTTTGATATGTCACTAGTACCCTTAAGACGAAAGGGAGGAGAAAAAATGGACACAATTCAAGAGAGAAAGATAGATAGATAGATAGACAGACAGACAGACAGACAGACAGACAGACAGATAGATAGATAGATAGATAGATAGTGTGAGGGTATACTGTGAGCTTGGCCTAATCTATTTTCCAGTGACATCATCTCAAGAATGAGTGCATGTTAGTCTGCCTATTATCAGTCTTGTGAGGTTCACCCTGTAGCTATTTGATTTTCTCTTTTTGTTTTTTAATGAAATCACATAAAAATATTCTCTCTAGTTCTTGCATTTGTCAGAAGAGATGAATCTGCGCGGCAGTGGGTTTACATTTTTTATACGGGGGTCAGATCTTGATGAGAGAGAGAGAGCAACAGAGATCAATAGCTATCCAGAAATTGATTAATCTACTCTGCTGTATGTCTCGGGGCCAAGCGGGAGTGACACAGTGATGACACTGTGGTGACACAATGAATTAATGGGATGTGGACAGTGGGAGGGAAGCAAGGCAGAAAGACAGAGAATGGTGCAGCTTTAGAATAACACAGACATTGAGCTGCCTAAAGGGATGCTACCCAAGCATAGTACCATTACACTGTATAAAAAGGAACACAAAACTCTTTTCAGTAGCAATAGTTTTGCTAATTATACTTACATAGTTAATACGGTTGAAAAAACAAATCTGTCCAGCAAGTTCATCCAAGGGGCCGAGTTGAGGAAAGTTACTTTTCATTACTTTTCTGTAAATAATAAAAATAACTTAATGTTAGTTTATGATAAAAAAGCTTCTAATCCTATTTTTAAGCTGTCAGCTGTTGATACTGTAATAAGTTTGTGTGGAAGGCTATTCCACAGATTTATAATTCTTATAGTAAAAAAGGATTGTTGCCTCTGGACATATTTTTTTCTGAACGGAGGGAGGGTATTTCTGGGCCCATTAGTTTTGTGTTAATGTATTTTGTAAATAAAATGACAGTGTAACATTTTTTTGGGGGGGATTCCATCATAAAATATAAAATTTTAAAAAATGTACAAAATTTCTAATTTTTACAACTATAAAAAACAAAATACATAGCAATGGCAGGCCACAGAACATTATTCTTCATCTGTGGTCCCCAACGAGTTGCGCAGCTCCTCTCGCCCACCAACTGAAGGACCCTGACACTCAGTTGTGCCACTCTGGCACGTGTGGTCCCTGTTAAAAAACTTAAATTAAAATATTGCTATAACCTTGTTGGGGTCATACTGCAGTGCCCCCTCCCCGTATGGTCCAAACACCTAAATCTGGACTTCAAAAGCCATAGGGCCCTCACCACCACGGGCCGAGTTTTGCATAGTGCCCGATTAGGGAACCCCTGGCCCGCATTACTAACATAAAATACACATTCTAAGCTACAATATTGTTTAACATGTCATCAAGGGCTAAAAACAGCAATAGGTTAAGTCATGAGTCATCAACTATATTCATTGCCATACAGTGAAAATGGATTGATGGAATGTGAGCAAACTTACCCAGGAGCCATATACCAGATAATTCTCCTGACTCAAACTGACGAAATAAGCCGGAGCTCTGCAATATATAAGCATCATGGGACGACCCTGGATGCCCTGCAAGAACACTGAGGAATCGCATCGCTGGACCAAAGACTGCTTGTATGTTGTGTGAGTGGCACATCTTGCGGTTCCTGCAACCAAACATAAAATAATTACACAAAGCAAAGGTAACCGACTAAAACAATAACTCCTACAACAAATTAAGATTCAAGTTCAACAATCCAAATATAATTCACAAAGGATTGTAATTATAATTATGGGGTGCACTACTCTATCCAATGATTTGTGCTCACACCCACTAAAAGTACAACAGCTCTATTTGGAGTGGATGTGAAAGGCCACACCTCCCTCCCTATGTGGAGCACCAAAAAATATATATATGCAAAAGTATATCCTCAAAATATTCAATTTTATTAATGCGTAGCTGATCATAAAAAACATATAAAACAGATATACAACACAAGACATTTAAAAACAAGGCGAATCCCCCTTCATAATTCTCAAAGGACATAAGTCTAAAAAAATATAGCAATTATATGGATGTGTGGGAAAATAAATGTTTACATGCTAAGGACTAATTAAGGTCAGCATTAAAATGCTTCTATAAGGCATACATGAAATGTATTGATTCAGGTATGCATTGCTATACAATTTATGGCCTCGGCCATGCTGATACATGCAATGCCTTGGTGCTAAAGGCGCGCAGACTTCTCCACATAGCCGCAAAACATGTTCAACAATAGCAATCCGAGCCCTCAAAGGTCCCGTAAGTGGATCGGAAATGAAACGGATTTATAGGGTGGTGGTCCGTTGGAAATCAGTTCTCTGAATCAGATGGAAACCCATCCCAACAACGGAAGTTATCTGAACAAACGAAAAATTTCCGATTTTGTTTGGAAAATGATCCAAACTAACGGAAATGTTCCGATTTGCTTCCGTTCATCGAAAGCGCAATCCTGAACGTTCGTACGAATGAAAAATGAACGAAAAAAAGCAAAAAAAAGACTAACACCCACCCAAACTTTCACAGACAGCTACGGAAGTCCGGACGAATGTGTCTTTGAATCGAGGCTATTGTTTGTAATGGCAATTTATACAAGGTAATCATGTCAATGGCATTATAACTAACGGGTCGGCTGAAGTTCAGGTTCACCTAGTTCGCCCAAACTTTGGGTCCGTATCCCTGAATCCGAACCCAAACCCAATTGGGGATCCAAAGTTTGGTGCCTAAAAAAGGCTGCAAAATGGGGCCAGCATGGTCTAATGGGCTGCAAATTGAAGGGAACACCTGGGTGATTGCCCAGTACAAAATGGGTTAGAGAAAGTACTCAAAATAATCGCAGAAAACAAAAAAAAATAAAAATACACCAATAAAGAAAATATATATATATCTTTTTAAATGGGTGTTGGAAGCCTATTTTGGAAGGTAACACATGGGCAATTACCCTGCATAAAATGCATTCACACCCTACTGCTGTGCGGTGCTGCTCTGCACCGCAATGGAACTTTGACCTTCACACCCACTGCTTCATAGGTGATTTACCAACCAGGAAATCTACTTTACATACTGCATGCCTTGCCTTGTATGCCTTTTTACCTAGTAAGCCAGAGTAAGAAAAATGCAATGAGTCGCAACATCTGAGTAGTTTTTTCTAAGCCCCGCAAGCAGCATGTAGGTGGTACCCACGGATGTGCTAATGTTAATGCCCTGATGTGCCCCAGCAGCTGTCCATTCTCAGAGTGCAATGAGAGCAGGTAGATGTCCCTCAGTGATGACGTCCACTCTCCCTAGCTAGGTGGCTGAACCAGTGGACTATTTGTTATTAAACCAAAAAGAGCCCCATGTGGCCTGAACCAGTGGACACTCAATTACTATGTGTTAGCAGCAGTGGCATACACGTGCCGTGAACAATTGATATTAATCAGTAGTGACACACAATTGCCTTGAACAATTGGTACTAAACAGTAGTGACACACAAGTGCCCTGAACAATTGGTATTAAAAAGGAGCTAAACCCCAATGCTTTAAACAAGTAGCATTAAAGTGGAGTTAAACCCCACGTGCTTTAAAGGGTAATTCCAGCTTCAACATTTTTTAAATTTTTCCATTATTGTGTGTCAAAATGATTTCTTCCATGTGCTAAGCGTATCTGGTAATTTGACAAATTTTCTATGTGCTTGCAACCCTGTGTTTTAAAAGAAAACAATTTTCCCTAGCAACAAGGTGTTTACCTTAGTAATGTACATCAACTGGTGCATTAGATGTTCAGATACAGAGACTTCCTCACTCTAGCTTGCTAAGCATCTGATTGGCTAAGACACAGGCAACACGTTTAACATATTCTGCTGCAATTCAACTTATTCAGATAGAGAGTATCACAATCTTGTATTCTGGTAGCTAAAGGGTGGAAGCGTTAGCTGAGAAGGGTCATTACTGCTGCTTGACTTAGCTAAAGCTGCTAACTTGCACACCTGTTACAGTGGAAGGATTCTGGAATATGTAGTCAGTACTTTTTACTCAAAAAAACCCATCTTAGCATCACAGACACACAGGAATATAGAAAACTTGGAAACAGCATGCTGATAAGTAAATCACATTCCTGGGGACACAATCCTAACACATTATTTTACATTCCAGAGGAGGAAAACAATAAGGCAGAACACCAAAAACCTTGCAACAAAGGGAGTTTATCTTTGAGCAAGTAGTAGGAGTACTGACACACACCACAGTGCTTAGAGCAAGTTGTGGTATAACAGGGTACACTCCAGTGCTTACACCAAGTTGTTGTAAACCAGGCTCCTGGAGGCTGACTCTGTAAGTGGCTGCTTGGAAGTGGTGAGTTAAAGCAGGAGTTACAAGCAGAAGTGCTGAAGCTGTAAGTATCTGCCTTTGATTTCATATTGTTATTTTAAGTGTTGTAAATTCTACACTTGGTGTTACCACAAATTGATACAATGGGTTCCATGCCTAACAATGCTGTCCAGTGTACATCTTGTGCTATATATGCACTTTTTGATCAATCGGTCGATGGTGGATATATATGCCCCGGATGTCTGCGAATCGCTGATTTGGAAGCCGTGATTCACGATCTAAATAAGCGATTGGCAACACTGAGAGAAATTGTTATCATGCAAAAGAGTCTGGATCTCACTGATCTGGCACTACATGGGTCAGGGGAGGGGGAGGGTGGTAGTATGGGGGGAGAGGAAAAGCAGGAAAATGAGGCAGCTAGCTGGATAACAGTTAGAAGGCGGGGTAGGAGTAAAAGTTACAGGGAGGCTAGCCCTGAACAGGCACCTCCAAACAAGTTTGCCCGGTTGGCAGATGAGGAGGATGTTAGCTCAGGGATGGCACAGCTGCAGCAAGACACATTTGTCGGCTCCAGTAAGAAAGGGAGGGGAAATGGGAGAACAGGGCAGGCAAGACAGGTGCTGGTAGTGGGTGACTCTATTATTAGGGGAACAGACAGGGCAATCTGTCACAAAGACCGGGATTGCCGAACAGTGTGTTGCCTTCCTGGGGCAAGAGTACGGCATGTAGCGGAGCGGGCTGACAGATTGTTGGGAGGGGCTGGCGTGAACCCAGCGGTCATGGTGCATATTGGCACAAATGACATAGGAAGAAGTAGGTGGAAGGTCCTAAAAAATGATTTCAGGGACTTAGGCCGTAAGCTTAAGGCAAGGACCTCAACTGTAGTATTCTCAGAAATACTACCAGTACCAAGAGCCACACCAGAAAGGCAGCGGGAGATTAGAGAGGTAAACAGGTGGCTCAAAAATTGGAGTAAAAAGGAGGGGTTTGGGTTCTTAGAGAACTGGCCGACTTCACAGTGGGCTACAGGTTCTTTGGCAGGGATGGGTTGCACCTCAATGGGGAGGGTGCATCTGTTCTGGGGGAGAGGATGGCTAAAAGGTTAGAGGAGTGTTTAAACTGAGCACTGGAGGGGAGGGTAAAAGCAGTTACAAAGGGGAAGTTAGGAAAGAAAGTGACAGTGGGTGTAGACATGAAACTGGGGGTGGAGAGGGGGAGGGGTTAGCACATCTTGCAGGAATAAGTGCAATATACAAAAATATCAAAATTGTCATAAGCATTTGAAATGCATGCTTACAAATGCTAGAAGCTTGACTAATAAAATGGATGAACTAGAATTGATAATAACAGAAGAGCAATATGACATAGTGGGGGTAACAGAGACCTGGCTGTATGAAAGCTATGACTGGGCAGTAAATTTACAGGGATACTGTGTGTTTAGGAGGGACCGTAACAAACGCAAAGGGGGTGGAGTCTGCTTAATTGTAAAATTCTCTCTACAGCCTGCTCTGCGGGAGGATATATGTGAGGGGAATGACCATGTGGAGTCTGTATGGGTAGAAATACATGGAGGGAGAAACAAAAATAAAATACTGATGGGAGTTTGCTATAAACCTCCAGATATATCCGAATCCATAGAAAATATAATGCTAAGGCAAATAGATATAGCCGCTAAACTAAATGAGGTAGTGATTATGGGGGACTTTAACTACCCAGATATAGACTGAGATGCTGAAACATGTGTTTCGCATAAAAGTAATAGTTTTTTATCTAATACAAAAGATGGCTACCTTTCCCAACAAGTACAAGCTCCAACAAGGGGGAAAGCCACATTGGACCTAATACTAACCAATGTACCAGACAAAGTAATAAAGGTACAGGTTGGGGGACACCTTGGAAGCAGTGATCATAATATCATTAATTTCCAATTAGCAGTCACTAGGGTGCCTTATCAAGGAGCCACAAAAACGCGGGACTTCAAAAAGGCAAAGTTTGACCAACTTAGAGATGCCCTACACTGCATTGACTGGGAAAATGTCCTTAAAAACAAAAGCATGGATGCTAAATGGGATACTTTCAAAGGAATACTTAATTTTCATTGTGACAGATATATACCTTACAGGAATAAAACTATTAGAAACACATGTAAACCGATGTGGCTAAATAAAAAGGTTAAGGGGGCAATAAACAACAAAAAAAAGGCATTTAAATGTTTAAAGCAGGAATGGACAGCGGAAGCGTTAAAAAAATATAAAGAAGAAAATAAACAATGTAAACAACAGATAAGGGCAGCTAAGCTGGAGACAGAAAGACTGGTCGCGAAAGAGAGTAAAACTAACCCCGAATTATTCTTTCGCTACATAAGCCGTAAAAGGTACAAACCTGAGGGTGTGGGCCGCCTGAAAAGCAAGGAGGGGACCCCTATAGAGGGAAATGAGGAGAAAGCTAATTTGCTTAACAACTTCTTTGCTTCTATATTCACAAAAGAATTTGACATGCCGAGTGAAATGCAGGGGAATAACCGAAACCCTCCATTAAATGTCACTGGTCTAACCAAGGAAGAAGTCCAGCACTGTCTCAAGCAGATAAAAATCGATAAATCACCGGGACCAGATGACATACATCCTCGTGTTTTAAGGGAGTTATGTACAGTAATAGACAAGCCGTTATTTCTAATATTTGTGGATTCAATAATTACAGGGGCTGTTCCGAGAGATTGGCGCTTGGCAAATGTGGTGCCAATATTCAAAAAGGGATCTAGGGGGGAACCTGGGAACTACAGACCGGTAAGCTTAACATCTGTGGTGGGCATCTTGACTTTTCTAAAGCATTTGATACTGTGCCACATAAAAGGCTGGTACAAAAGATGAGAATGCTTGGACTGGGGGAAAGCGTGTGCAGATGAGTGGGAAATTGGCTTAATGATCGGGAGCAGAGGGTGGTTATCAATGGTACACACTCAGATTGGGTCACTGTTACTAGTGGAGTACCACAAGGGCCAGTTCTGGGACCATTTCTCTTCAATATATATATAAATGACATTGGGTATGGATTAAACAGTAAAGTCTCAATCTTTGCAGATGATACTAAGCTGAGTAAAGTAATTAAAACAAAAGATGACAGCAGGCAGCTACAAACAGATTTAGATAAATTGGAAGCATGGGCAGTTAAATGGCAAATGAAGTTTAACACAGATAAATGTAAGGTTATGCACATGGGAAGGAGAAATCTGTGTCATGATTACACATTAAATAAAGAAACACTTGGTAAAACAACAATGGAAAAGGACCTAGGGGTTTTAGTTGACAATAAGCTCAACTGTAGTATGCCATGTCAATGCCAGGCAGCTGCTGCCAAGGCAAATAGGATCATGGGGTGCATCAGGAGGGGCATAGGTGCTCATGACCAGAGCATCATTTTACCCCTGTACAAGTCACTGGTCAGACCCCATATGGAATACTGTGTACAGTTTTGGGCACCTGTGCTTAAGAAGGACATATCAGAACTGGAGCGCGTTCAAAGAAGGGCAACAAAGTTAATAAAAGGAGTGCGGGGGCTAGAGTACCCGGAAAGATTGTCCAAGTTAGGCTTATTTAGTCTAGAAAAAAGACGATTGAGGGGTGATCTAATAACTATGTATAAATATATTCGGGGTCAATACAAGGATCTGTCCCACAATCTATTTATACCCCGGAGTGTAACCATAACCCGGGGGCATCCACTAAGGTTAGAAGAAAGGTGCTTTCTCCACCGACATAGGAGGGGATTCTTCTCTGTAAGAGCAGTGAGAACTCGCTGCCAGAGGAGGTAGTAATGATGGATACAGTAAAAACGTTCAAAAGTGGCCTTGATGTCTTCCTGGCATGTAATAACATTTCCAGCTATGGCTACTAGACCACTGGAAGGAGTTAAACAGGCTGAACTGGATGGACTAAAGTCTTTATTCAGCCTTACATACTATGTTACTATGTTACTAGGACACACTCACCCCAATGCTTAGGCCAATAACAGCGTACACCCCAGTGTAAAGACCAAGTTGTGGTGTAACAGGCTACATCACAGTGCTTAAAGAAAGTTGTGGTGTAACAGTGTACACTCCAGTGCTTAGAGAAAGCTGTGGTATAACAGTGTACAGTCACCCCAGTGCTTAGAGCAACTTGTGGTATCGTGGTATAAGGAGGTACTCACTCACCCTGTTTCTTAGAGGTATTTGTGGTATACAGTTAACTGTGGAATAAGGCCACACACACTCACCCTATTATTTACAGCTAGTAGTGGTATAAGGAGGTAAACACTTACCCCATTGCTTAGAGCTAGTTGTAGTATAAGGACACACACTCACCCCATTGCTTAGAGCTAGTAGTGGTATGAGAGGACACACACTCACCCCATTGCTTAGAGCTAGTTGTGGTATAAGGGTACATACACCCACTCCAGTGTTTACAGCTGGTTGTGGTATAAGGGGGGACACACTCCAGTGTTTATAGCTAGTTTTGGTATGAGGGGGGACATATTCACCCCATTGCTTAGAGCTAGTTGTGGTATAAGGGTACATACACCCACTCCAGTGTTTACAGCTGGTTGTGGTATAAGTGGGGACACACTCCAGTGTTTATAGCTAGTTTTGGTATGAGGGGGGACATACTCACCCCATTGCTTAGAGCTAGTTGTGCTATAAGTGGGGACACAATCACCCCAGTGTTTACAGCTAGTTGTGGTGTAAGGGGGTACACACTTACTCCACTGCTTAGAGCTAATTGTGGTATAAGGGGGGACACACTCACTCAATTGCTTACAGTTAGTGGACATATAAGGGGAGCACACTCACCCCTTGCTTAGAGCATGGTACACAAACCCCAGTGGTTAAATTAAGTTGTGGGATAACAAGCTACACCCTATTGGTGGAGCAAGTTGTGGGATAACCGGTTACACCCCAATTCTTATAGCAAGTTATCGAATAACATGGTATACACATCTCAGTATATAGAGCAAGTTTTGGGAAAACAGGAAACACCCCAGTGCTTAGAGCAAGTTGTGGGATAACATGGTACACACCCCAGTGCTTAAAGCAAGTTGCGTACTAATAGATTATACCCCTGTGATTAGAGCAAGTTGTGGGTGATAGGTTACACCCCAGTTCTTAGAGCAAGTTGTGGGCTAACAAGATACACCCCAGTGCTTGGAGCAAGTTTTGGGATAACACGGTAAACACCCCAGTGCTTAGAGCAAGTTTTGGGATATCAGGGTATGTCCCAGTGGTTAGAGCAAGTTTTGGGCTAATAGGATACACCCCCGTGCTTAGAGCAAGTTATGGGATAACACGGTACACACACCCCAGTGCTTAGAGCAAATTGTGGTATAACAGGGTACACTCACCCCAGTGCTTAGAGCAAACTGTGGGCTAAGCTGTTACACCCCATGGCTTAGAGCAAGTTCTGAGATAACAGGATACACCCCAGTGCTTAAAGGAAGATGTGGGATAACATGGTACACACACCCCAGTACTTAGATTTGGGATAGGTTGTAGGATAACAGGTTACACCCCATTGGTGGAATAAGTTGTGGGATAACAGGATTTACCCCAGTGCCTGAAGCAAGTTGTAGTATAGCAAGATACACACAGCATTGCACCGTTAACAAAGCCATGAAAGGCAGCCATCTGGGGCAGCACAGCAGGGGGGGCAGCAATTGCTGGACTTGTTTTTTGTGTCCCACAGGGTCAATGGAGAGAGGGTAAGAAAAACGTCTGTGCAGCCAACCCACCTTCTTCCGGGTCTGGGTCGAATGCTGAACCAGCGCATAGATTTCAATTTGAAATCCATGTTCAGGTTCGGTGGCCCAAACCCGCAAAGTGGATCTACTAATCTTAACCTATCTATCTCTTTATATAGCTCTGTTAAGTTTCCTTATGCGCAGCTAGGCAGCTGTGACATGAGGCTGCAGAAGTTGCTATATCTCCACCTGCTGATTTCCACTAACCATTTTTATTTCTATAAGCCCATGTTCACACTTACCTATAGCACTAAGAGCAGGTGTTTTGTGAGTATGCATTGTATGTCAAAGTATATTCTGCCCTTTTGATGTGTTTGCATTGCATTTCATTTTTGGGAAATAAGAAACATTTCTTGCACAATAAGTAAATTGTAAAGTCTATGACAACGCAAGCACAACACAACACAGGTTCACTGTTTTTTTTCCCAACAACATTCAGGGAGGGGTAAAGGGGTTCATGTGGGGAAGACCCCCGACTTACACTGCCCCCTCTCTCTCTCTCGGGATGCCCAGGGAGACAGAGGATTCTTTGCATCTAGGTCCCCTTACCCCACCATTCAACAGTAGCCTGTAGGGGGTCGCTTGTGCCACATGCTGGTCAAGTGGTGAACCTACAGTTACACAGGGCAGAACACCATATCAATTACAACCCTCTAGCCAGAGAGCCATACAGAATCATGAGCAGTGGATACCTTTCCATAGCTTACCCCAGAGGCGAAGATCCCACAGTCTGGAGAGCGGGGGCTGGGGGGACCCAGAAAGTGGACCGGAGTGGATGTAGAGGCTATCCCTACAAAGCTGGACATGGAAGCATTGATATCCAGAATTGAATTTTTTTTCTAAAAAGACCTTGAAACTACACAGCAAAATATAGCGGCAAGGATCACCACCTTGGAAATAAAGAGCAAAACAATAGAAGACTGCCTTACCAATCTAGAACAAGCTCAATTTAATCAAAATGAGCGAACCATCAACCTGACAATCAACTTATGTCTGCAAGGAGTACCAGTCACGAAGGCGGAATTGGCTAAAGTTGCTACTACGATTTTTAATAACCTAGTAAAGAAGCCACATGACAACCTGATGCAGTCCATTCAGCTGGAAACGCACTTTGGGATATCCTATGCCACGTTCACTTCACTTCTAAATAAAAGAAGATATCCTGAAATGGGTGTGGGAAAGATGGCTACTAAACTATGGGGATAACCCAGTAACCATTCTTCCAGATCTCTCATGCTCCACTTTTTGGGTGTGGTGGCAATTGAAGCCCTTGTTTCAGAAAATCAGAGCCTGTAATGTTGTATACAGGCGGGGATACCCTTTTCACCTTATTATAGGAAGAACTATAGGAAGAGACCTAGAAAATCTTTTTGCCTTCCTAGACTCCACTCCTATAGCAGCCCCTAAGTGGCTGGACTTCCCCACCTACCAGCTGATCCCGCAATGCAGAGGAGGCCCCAGGGGGGCCCTGGATCCACAGGAAGAAGACTCTCCAACACCGCAACTGAGAGATGCTGTGTCATATAGTTGCCCTACCTGCGTCTGAGATTAATATCTTCAGTAAGCAGTTATTTCGCACCATGAACATGGACAGCAGTTGATAGCAGATAATTGATGGTTAAATCATTTAGGATGACTTAAGATTTTGGGGTGAACTTGCAGGAGCCTCTTGCTTCAGGTGTCTCTTGGGGCAATTTACAGGGCTCTCTGGGGGGCACTGCCAGCCTCCTGGGAGATGTCTGACCTGACAGGGTCTTCCACTGGTCCGGGAGTGTCGCCCACGGGGCCGGGGTGGTGCCACATCCTGGTGTGCCTGAGGCAATACTTCTCAATATTTATGGGGTGTGGGTGCCTTTGCCATAATTCTGACCCCCTATTGTTGTTTGGGGCAGGGGCGGCCAGTGGACTTACCTGCCCCTTGGGTGACCCTGCTTTCACATTCTCCTCCTGTACTGGGCCTAATTTTTATAGAACCAGCTTTTAAATTAAACTCACATTGGTGAGGGGCTGGGTTTACGTTCCTGGTCCAGGAGAAGGCACCACAGTTGGATTGGCCTCAATCGGCATTAAGTAAATTGCTTGCTAATTTCTATGCTGTAGTCCTGGCCACCTAGTGCGGTGAAAGGTTCTGAGGTGTCCCGGGGACCCTTGGACCCCACTGCCTTATGTTCGGTTTGTGCTGGTTGCTCCTCCAGCTTGCCTCTCTGGGCTTTGGGATGCACTGAGTGGCCCTGTTTCGGCTTGGCCACTTGGTCTGTCTTGGGGTGCATTGCTCCTTTGCTTTGGCTTCCCGCCTTTGGCCTCACACTGGCAAGGCCTGTGGGGGAGCTTGGAGGGGGTGCTGTGCTGTCTGTAGCAAACAAAACTACAATCCTGTAATCTGTTATATGTTAAATGTTTTATATTGTGCTGTTTTTATTATCTGAGTATTTTTGGGTGAAGCAAGATCTTGTCTAACGTACAGGCTAAGTTTAAGTTTCTGTTAATGCCACACACTGACAGTCCAAAATTGCTGTTCTTCTTGTGTTCTTTAATAACCTGGCTGCTTTTCACTGCTGCCGTGTTTTAAGTTTCATATCTACGGGCAAGGTTGGGTTGGGCCCGAGAGACCTTTGCCCCAGCTTGAGTTGTGTCACATCACAGTTTCCCCACACAGGACAGTTCATTCATGGCCAACGGTCATCTGAACAGACATTGTTAATTCCCCACCTACCTCCGAATCCCTGCCTAACTCACCCCCAGATACAACCCATTAGACTAGTACCCAAACTTTTTTTTACTACTTCCTTGCACTTCTCTCCTCTCTGCCTTGAATCAGGCCTTCCCCAAAGACCTGATCCAAAAAAATGGATCTTAAAATAATATC